>OZ024779.1:5704568-6904568 GCA_964017025.1 Stenichneumon culpator
AAAGGTCTTTGATCAAAATATTGTATTTGTGTGCAGTTTTATCACGACAACTCAAAATCTACGAAAGTTAGAGCTACCGCACAGAATTTTCCAAAAATTTAAAGTCGCGTAAACCTCTGGACCTCAATCTTCATCAAAATTGCACTAAATGAAGAGACGTCTACCAAATTTCAACTCGTCATCTCAAACCGTTTCTGAGTTATTGCTACTTTAAAAGACGTAAATCTGTCACACGCGCGCACGCACGGACGCACACACATCGCATTTCTCGACGTTTTAAACTATTTTAAGTACTCTGACATTAAAAATCTCGATTTTTTTTTATTCACGAAAACATAGCTTTATCTTTGAGGAAGCAAAAATAATGGATTTCTCTCGCGACGAAGGTAAATTCAGAATACGTTTATTGAAAAAAAGAATATTCGATATCGTCGCGAAGGCGAGCCTTGCTTGAAGGACGGCCGATGACTGTATAAAGCGAGACGGATAGCAGCGTTCCATGTATAAATTGCGAAATTTGTCTGCGACACCCAAAAAAATCATAAATTCATCGCCGACGGCAACAAGGTTTAGATTTTTATTATATTCTATCGCGGAATCTATCTCTGCCCACAGTCGCATAACTTTGCACTAATTAAATTCAATGCTAAACATAGACGAGTCGAGAGAGCAGAGAGAAACACCCGTCGCCCTGACGGCGAGTTGGAGAACTTCTTTAAACAAAAGTATTTGAGGCGCTCGAAGATTTATCGGGTCACTAATTGCCCTTTGCGAAAGACCTGTCTCACCGAAAAATCGTAAAGGTTTTTTTGTTATTTTTTAACGTTTATGCGACAGACGCTACTGGCCCGCAGAGTCGACCAAAAGACGCTTCGGTGACCTCAGCTCCCACTCTTTTCTCAGAAACACCCATCTTCTGCTTTCGCTTCTACATATTCCTATATATATAAATGAGTCGCATAATAATTTGGGGGATAAAACGAGAAGAAAACGCGCGAACGTTCAGGTAAAGACCCGCTGTGAATGGCCTTGGATCCCTCCGAGTTTCTAGAAACAAGGACATCGAGGATCTTCACTCATCGAGCCTTGATCCCAGTCTCGGAATATATTTTTTATTTTTCAAAACAGGTACTTAACTGGCTTTCTAGTTAGAAAGACGCGCATATAATAGCGCAGACGGAGAAAAATAATAGTTTTTTAAGAATTAATGTTTTTATTTACGTTGGTCATATTTATTAGCCTCATTGTTGATTGACGATATCATTATAAAATAAAGTATACAAATGTTTTGACCGATAAGGGGAATAATACGTATAATGCACAGAATTAGTGCGTGGATTGTCCGCCGCGTTCCAAATTTCCTGTTGATGTTCCTGTGTTCCATGTGTGTGTTCTCCGATGAATCCTCGAATTCTATTGATCCTTCGTCTTACAAATAATGCCCATAGCCGTAGCCGTAACCGTGGCCGAAAAAGGGGTATCCTTGAATAACGAGAGACAATGCGATCTTTATAATATATGAAAATCCAAGCGAAATTACCGTTCGATTGCGAATAACTCACCGTAGTGGCCGTAGAGTCCGTGGCCGTATCCGTAGAATGGATATCCGAAGTATCCACCATGATAGCCTAAGCCGTACCCGCCGTAGCCGTGATATCCCAAGCCGTATCCACCCAAATATCCTGGACGCGCGAGTGCAGTGCCGATCAATGCGAAGAGCAAGACGAGAAACTAGAAAAAAAAACAAAAAACAATAATCATCAATAAAGATAACTATTTAACGGTCCATGAGAATATAACTTTCCACTACAATATCATTGTCTGGTGTTCATGATGAAAATTTCATCTCGATGATTTCGTAAACATAAAGGCTTTTTTAAAGATTTTTTTTCGGTAAGAATAGTGGAAGCGTTACGGAGAGTCCTTTCGGAAACCATTTTTAATATAATTCGTTCAACGGCCGACGTATCGATGAAATTAATTTTGCAAGTGAAGACAGGGTTCATTCTAAGAGCGGCAAAAAAAAAAAAAGAAAAACAAGAAAATAGTGGAAAAATTTCGAGAATTAAGGTAATGAAAAACTAAACTCACGATTTTGGAGGAAGCCATACTGTGGACGGTTCGATTACTCTCGAAAAGAATCTCAACGACCCTCTGTACGTTGGTGACTAAAATTCCATAAGACGATGTTGGTTGCAGTGTCGAGTACTCGTCTTGTCGGACTTCTTTTATAAGGAAATGCTTCCGGTGCGTTTGCCCCACCCGCACGATTCTTCTCTTCCTTCTCCTCTTGCATCTCGTTGTTTATCGGGGTCTCTCCACGATGTTGTTGGTAGCCGCGGCGGCGGGCGACAAGCCCTTGCACACACGCGATAATGACAGTGTCCATTGTTCGCTGGCCCCGGTGCACGCTAATATAATATACGCAATAATGCGATAGCTCGTGCGTTCGTTATGAAATAACTGGTAGAAATCGCGAATGCGCAAGGGGGAACCGCCTAGTTCGGTGCCTTGACATCTAAATTTCTTCCCACACCCAGCGATCGCAAAACAACGACGATGATGACAACTGGGCATTAAATCGATTCGCCGAGCAAAAAATTGTAGGTCTCGGACGACTCTTGGGAGTTTGTGGGCTGCAAAGTACTAATTAAGAGTTTCGATTTAATAGATAATATGTTCGTTGACTTGCGTGAGATTGTCGAATCGATTACATTTTTTCTACTACCGAGCGCTTCGCAAGGCTATAATCAAGACGCTTAATCTTCGTTAATAGAATCTAACCCCTTGTGACTTATTGTGAATTGTCTTCTTCTCCTGTCAACCTGCATTTTGTCAGTCAATTAACTAAAAAAAAATCTGATGAAATTCATAGAGGAAGTTTAGAGGGAAATTTCTTTGATAGACGGAAAACCGAAATTAATTGCAAACATCCATATCGTTGGATTCCACCTAAAATAAAATCCAGATTACGAAGAAAAAAAAGTTAATATTGATACAAAGATATTGCACTGAGAGAAGAATCTTATAGAAAATACCATAAATCTGGTAAAAGCCGACAGAACTTTCAGGTATACGGCAACTATAGCGACATTCTGGCAAACATTCATATTCGTATTAAAATATGCTAATTTTCGGTTTCGCAGATATTATCCGAATATTCCAAAACATGTGCGACAATATATGTTCCCCTTACTAGAAAATATAGTAATTGATGGCGACGCGATCACGAACCATTTCATTTATGTTCGTAAGTTATATCGGCATATTACGTCGATCAAATTTTTTTTAAATCGAAATTTCATCGATAAAAAACAATTTGATCAAAGTTCTTAGTTTTAATCCATGAATTTCTCAGTTTTAATCCACGTAGTTCTCAGTTTTTATCCACGAAGTTCTCAGTTTTTATCCATGAAGTTCTCAGTTTTAATTTACGAACTTCTTAGTTTTGTCCACGAAGTTCTTAGCCAGATACACAAAATTTTGCCAACCCGCTTTCTGGAAGAAATTACCACAAAATTGGTGTGGCCTCTGCGAAAATTTCACATATGGCTAGTGGTGACGGTGTTGTACTATGTTGCTTGGTCGAAATTTACCATATGACTTGATAGTATTTCCGAGATCCGAGATCCGAGATTCCAGTGTGTTGCTTGAAAATATTCAAAATCGCTATCATTAATATGAAGCTCTATGACAACACTAAGAGCGTAAAACTTTAATATCCCATTTTATTTAACGAGAAAAATCGATAATAATGTAATGTCTCCTCATCTGATGTGTGGTAAGCTTATTTTACGACTGAGTAATTATCATTGAGCAACTTGCGACGCGAACATATTCCAATAACCAATTATCGTCAAAGGATGATTAACGATAAAACAAAAGAAATACTCTAAATATGATTTCACTTGCAACGCATGCAAGATGGTTTATCAAGACGCAGTCTTATTTTCTTTTACAACAACATTATGGGCGCGATTTTTTTTCACAATGAATCGTGCGTGTGTATCACAACATATCGCAGCCCCGAGAATCACTTAATTTCCCACGAACGCATTGCCGGAGGCCATGAAATGTATTCGATTTTAAGTATCGCGAGATATTGCATATCTTGTTTCTCGCATTGTGTCGTAAGAATCGTTTATATTTAATTATGGGAATACACGCGGGATTGTAACAGGCCGGTCGATTTCTCGCGATAATCGAAAACGACGTAGAGTAAAAAGAAAAATCACTCAACATATTGCGTAAGTAATATTTTTATTTATAAAATATACCATCTATATATATTTCTCCTATTATAATTTTTTAAACGGTGCAGATACGAAATAAAAATCAACTGCTTGCAACTAAATGTCATCGGAGTTGCCTTTGATATCGCTATTATTTTTTTTCCTTCTCATTCGTAGTGAAGAAGTATTCTCTGAACGAATCTGGGTGGAGAAAATCACTCAACATATTGCATAAATAATACTTTTATTAATAAAATATACCATCTATATATGTTTCTCCTATTACAATTTCAACAACGGTACTGATACGAAATCCAAAAAAAAAAAATGCATACAACTAAATATCGTTGGTGTTGCCCTTGCTACTGCCATCGCCGTTATTTTTTGTTTCCTTGTCGTTCGCAGTGAACAAGTATTGTCTGAACGAATCTGGCTGGAACCTCACGTCGGAGTAGTCATCCAGAGCAGGTAGCAAGATCCTGCCGAATCGGATTTGTCCCTGAACGCTCAGAACTTCGGGATTTTCGGTCGCCGCTCCGCCATCGGTGGAATTTCTCTTACTTCCGGTCTCCAGTTTCTGCGATTTCGAGCTCACCTCGCTGGACGACGCTTCCACGGCCGTCTTCGAATTGATTCTCGGTGACGGTGTCGCGAAGTTCTCGGACTCTCTGGACTCGGGCACTAAGTGCCCTGGATAAAAGCCCGGAAAGTTCGGACCTCGTTGCAAGCTCCTGGGATAATTGTCGTAGCCATTCTGGAACCGCTGGCTGGGCAGGAGGTCGAATGAGTTCGAGCGGAAAGCTTGCTGACGCTGTTGGAAAGGATCGGCGAACGATTGAAAAGCATTTCTCGGATAGTTGTTACCCGGGGAGTTCGGATAGTTCGCGTTGGCCAAGAGATTACGATTTGCGGCCGGATTTGCATTGGGATTGTACGGATCTATAAGCGGTTGAGCGAAGCGGCCGTCCTGTCTCTGAGATTGAAATGGGAAATTATTGTAGTTGCCCGGTCCACCGGGAAACCGATTGTTGAACGGAAATCGATCGAAATTGCGAAAGCGATCGAGATTCTGCGCCGACGGGTCCAGAGAATCGGGATCTCGGCCGGTCTGACTATTGCCGGTCGTTTCTACTGGCGAGACTCCCGGCACTTGTTCCCCTCGGTGCAGCCCGCTTTCCACCGGCCTCAGGCCGGCTTCCGGTCCAGCTTGGCCGGCGTAACCTCTGTACAGCTCCGGATTGTAAGGGCCAGGGTTGCCGAAAGGTCCTGACGCGAAATCAGGACGTTGCAAGCCATGAGAATTTATTCCAGGATAATAATTGTAGCGATGATAGTTGTTGTCGTCGTAGTTGAAGGGGAAGCCCTGGTTTCCCGGTCGCACTTCCGTCTGCGTCTGCGCGCTTCGCACGGTGTCGGCTTCCAAATTCGCTGACTTCAAGGGCTCCGTCGTCGTCTCGGGGCTCACAGGAGTCGTCGAGGTCGGCGTCGTCGATGAACCGACCGTGGCGTTCACTGCAGTTCGATTCGGACGGCCATCTTGCAGCTCTCCGACCAATGTGGGCGACAATACCGTTGCGACGTTCTTTGCCAGTACCGTCAAAAATTCAGCTGCTGAAACAACACGAGCAAGAGTCACGTACCTCCTTAAAATTTCGATAGAATTTACTGAACCATCCGAGACGTGAAAAAATCGCTTCAAAAAATTATTTGTATCAAAAGGAAGGATTGATTTTTTTGGAATTACTCACTGGCGATCGATTGCTTGCCTTCCGCATATCCTTGACCGAACGACGCCAAGATTACGACCGAGCAGCTTAGAAAAATCTGCGAGAAGTTGGATGAAAAATGTATTAGTTATTCATTCATGCACTTGTTAATTTTAACACGGTGTTTGATTGTTTCCTTTTTTTCTAGCCAAAGATCTCTACAGCGAATTTAGTACGAATTGCTCAATGCGCGTAAAACCCGTGTCTCCGAGGGTAGCGTGACTGACAGATTCTCGTAATCCGCCGTAGTATGTTTTCGTCATTGCGCAACGGTGCAACGACGTTGCTGCATATAATTACGCGTGAGTAGCAATGTTCGCGGATCCAGGGATCGACGAACTCGTTTCAAGTGAGTCAGGTCACGTTATTCACTCCGTTTTGACGTTTATTCATTTATTTTTTATCGTTAACAAGTTAACGTCAGAAAAAATATGCAACGGTGATTTAATTCACGCATTATGAGCGCAAGATTGATTTTAATATTTTAATCAGCACAAATAATTTATTGGCTTAAAAAAATCCCATTCAATCGAATTTACGTAATTCCCGACGATTGGGTCACAATCCCGCTTTCTTCTTTAATTTCCTTTCACTCACGGCTCGTGAAATACCGCACGAATGTCTCGAGGAAGAACGACGGTCGCACACGACGAGGACGATGCGGAAAATAAGACACAATGCATAAATCATAGAAGAATACTCACGTGCGTCGAGCGATGCATCGTGCGTGGTGCCAGTGTCGACTAAAGGGTTCGTGTCGACCATCACCGTCATATATACTTTCCCTGATCCTTAAATGTGCACTCACTCCCAGTCACATTTCGTCTAATGCCACGCGAGGCGGAAAAAATTTCCATGACCGACCGGACGTGCAGCTTGCATATTGTCGTTGTTGCATTAAAAGCTGCAATGTAGATGCGTTCGATCGCCGATAATTGCACAGAGGGACGTTAACACATCGAACTCGAAATCCCAACGTTCTTTTGATTCGTAGAAAAAAAAATTCACATTCATTGTCGTGAATGGAATTTTGCGATTTGCATTTATAGTCTTGGCCTCTTCGTCTTCTACTCGAGATGACGCGAGGACAGAGAGGACCACCTATTCTTCGCGGTTTACCGCATTCAGCCGCGATTCAGCGAGGAGATTGTAAGCCTCGATCACTTTGCCGTATTAATTACCGAAGCTACTTGGGTGGGTGGTGTAACACATGAATAATTATCGCGGACCGTGTAATATCTTCATACTGTATATGTATATTGCATTAAGCAAAGCGCATGTTTATATCACTGCACCGTGAAGATGTTCCTTGAACAAGCGTCACGACAGGGATACACGAGGTTATTTAATGCTAATCGTCAGACTTTATTTATGTCGATAAGCCCTTCACGCGAGCGATTAAATATATAATAACTTATTCGAATATGAACAAACATTAAATCTGTAAAGCGAAGCGCCAAATCGAGCTCCCACACATTGTCGTAGAATAACTACAATAACAGATTTATTTACATTATGCAGCCTTAAAGATATTATGCTAATGAACTATTAACGGATCTCCAGCCAATCGTTATAACTGGAAGCATATTGAACAGGCGACTTTTTTTTATCTACATTCTTTCGTGCTTTTTTGTGTTCGTTTTTTTGCATTTTTGTTGATTGTTAATTAATATTAATTTGCAGATATTAATATCCGATCTGGCTGTATCGTCTGACAATTCCGGGCGCGATGACGCAGGCAAGACATTGACGTATAATAATTAGAACATTTTTTTTTAATTACGCAACCTTAAAAATATTATGCCAATAACGTAATAACGGATCTCGAGCCAATCGTTATAACGGAAAGCGTATTGAACAGCCGACATATTTTTCAGAAACGTCCATCAGTGCTTTTTGTGTTTGTTTGTTTTTTTTTTGCATTTGTGTTGGTTGTTAATTAACGCTAATTTACAGATATCAATATTCGATCCGGCTGTATTGTCCGACAATTCCGGGCGCGATGACTTTTTTTCATCTATTCTTTCGTGCTGTTTGCGTTGTTTTTTTTTTGCATTTTTATTGATTATTAATTAACGTTAATTTGCAGATATTAATATCCGATCTGGCTGTATCGTCCGACAATTCCAGGCTCGATGACGCCGGCAAGACGTTGTCGTATAATAATTAGAATAACAGATCTTTTTAAAAATTACGCTGCCTTAAAAATATTATGCCAATGACGTAATCACGGATCTCCAGCCAATCGGTATAACTGGAAGCATATTGAACAGGCAACTTTTTTTATTTACGTTCTTTCGTGCTTTTTTGTTTGTTTTTTATTCGGATTTTTGTTGATTGATAATTAATGCTAATTTGCAGATATCAATATCCGATCTGGCTGTATCGTCCGACAACTCCGGGCGCGATGACGCCAGGAAGATTGTAAATTTGAACCGGACCCTGCTGACGTTCTAGTACACCAGCGGCTCTGACGTTCGGTGTTACGATGACCCGAGAAGATGAGAAAGATGGAGCTGGCTGAGCCTGGACAACATTCCCTGGGTAATATTGATTCGAATTTTCGACATCCTGATTCGCATACCTGGCGACCATTCCTGTTACACTCCCGTAGGGAATTCCTCCTGGGTGTCAGTGAAAAAAAAGTTTCGTAAAGTAATTTTTTTTTTTGCGATACATAATGAACAGTGTGTAGATCATTTCGATGTATCGACAGTTAAGAATCGAATGGGCCTTACTCCCATGTTACACTACATCTGTTATGCCCTTTCGATTTTTATCTATTGATATGATATTTTTTAAAATTATTATAATGAGCCGAATCAAAAAAGCAGTAGGTGAGAAATCTGGCCGTTGACAAGAAAAATCAATATTTTACTATATACTATATACTATAGACTATATCGGTGCAATCGCTTGTTGGCTCTCGACATATCGATCAAGTAACGCAAAGAAAAATCGAGACATTCGGAAACATCTACGGGGAGTTGACATAAACGTTGATTAATCATTTCTTCGTGCATTGATTCGTGTTATACAACGCGTGCGATATGTCCCTCTTTTTTATTTTTGTTAGAGTTTGCTGATACCAGTTGAGTAAGAATTGCTCAACGTGCGTGACACCCGTGAATAAAAAAAGCAGCGGACGAGAAATCGGGCTATAAAGGAAAGGTAATATTTTACGATATCATGTATCCAAAAACGATTTTTTTTTCATTAACAATCTCTCCCGCTCGAGTTAAGCGTTCAGAAATCGATGGCCGGACGACCGAGCGAGTAGCAAAGAGCCTGTGGTTTGATTCGCGTCTGACCACGCGAAAGTGAAAGGGGGATTTCTGTACGTTAGCTTGCTGCTTATTTTCATCGGCGACGAAGAAGTCGTCAGCGCTGCGATCTCTCGAAAAATACTTGAAGCTCCGTACGAGAAGAAAAAAACATTGTGCAATGATCGTTTCGATCTTTATCAACGATCGGTGAGATTTTTTTTGATACATCGATCACATCGATCAGCCAGTCACTGCTAAGTGACCGACTGACGTTGCTATATCTCATATTTTATACGCGATCGGTCTATTGACTTTTCGTACGAGCATAACAAGTTTCCTCTTCCAGCAAAGGTCAACACTTACAGAAAAAAAAAAAAAAAAAATGAATGTCGATTAACGATATTACTCACCATATGCCAGTCCATTGACCATCTCCACAATACCCGCGCTATCCGGCACAGCGGTTACGAATTTCGCGAGAACCGCCACTCCAATGAGGGTTGCGATCTATTTAATCGTAACGCATAAGTAATCGCGCACCCTCGAGTAAAAAAAAACCAACAAATGTTTCGTAACATTCAAAGTTAGTTGTTTTTTTTCTTCATTTTTGAAATTAAATGCATCACGTATGTTAAAATCGTCACATCGAGAGCTTACCTTTGCTGCGAGCATGTTTCCCGAGGTACCGTTGTTACACGACTATAACGCACAAGTTAAACCGAAGGCTCGTGCGAATGATCGAATTTATATAGAGTCGGTGTGGCGTTAGAATTGTCCAATGAAATGCGAGTATTCCCTTTCGAGTTCAACTATCCCTGTTACGTTGCGGTCTGGGTCGTATGTAAAAGTGTGTTACGAGATCTTTTGAGCGTGTGCGTGTGTGTCTATGCGTGTGGATCGAGGCGATACGTGTGTCCTAGTATATTACCCGAGACACCTTAACCTTGGAACTATAAGGCGCAACTATAGCTTAACCACCTCTCACATCTCTCACCGCTTCGCAATGACGATCAAGGCTCTTTTCGCTCTCTATCACTGTACAGCTCGGCAATCGATCTCGTTACGCTGCAACCGTTCAATTTGTACGAGCACTTCCATCAAAGTTGGATTGATCGACCGATCGATGTGTAATAACGTCTCGATCGCACGTATTTACGAAACCCTCGAGCCACCTCCGCGGCGCTCGGTTGGGCGAGAGACACTTCGAACTTCTGAAACTCGATCTGCATCCGCGTTCGCGAGTGTTCGACGATCTATACGTAACGGGATATCCCTCTCTCTCTATCGATGTTCTCTGCACCTATGCAAAGTTTAACCGAGCGGGAAAGAGCTCGGGCAGCTCGGTTACATGCATCGATTTAGTTTCGCAAGAGGCGCCTGCTAGACGACTTAATAATATAGACACTTCTCCCGCAAGTACTCCGGAGGGATAGTTTGCTGAAGCACGTGTGAATCAGCGATCCACGGTTCGACTAATGCCTCGATTATATGCTAACGATCAACAAAGTTACATGCAAGTGCCACCGATCAATTAAGTCTGATGAGCACTCGTCACGCCACACCGGCGTTTGCGCTGGAATTATTAAATGTGGAATTAGGATCAAGGTAGAAAGATCGCGTTTCTTTCGCGAATACGGCTTTACCGTTCGAGTACATTACCCGAGAGAATACATTAACGCAATTAACGCGGAGGCTCGTCGGTCAATGAAGACACTGGTTGTTGGTCATTATTACGCGTGTAAGGATATAGTGTACCGTTGATTTAAAAAAATTCTTATTCTGTTCTGTTTAGAAGAGACTTATGTAATGTTTTTAGCGATGCAGAGGCGACCGAGCGGTGTCTCGCGGCCAAATTGGGTCGAGGACGTCTGGTTTCGCCAGATTGTTGACTCCTCGCAATTGTTTTCAGTTCAAGGGTAATCACCAACACACTTTTACTTTTCAAATTTTGTGATCCTAAAGTGAATTTAAAAAAGTTGGCGTAGAAAGTATAAGTGGGGATTAATGTGGCTATTGACACGATTTACGTTGGAGTGAATCGGAGCATGCGCACTGTCGCGCGGAATTATTATTTACGGAGCGCTGCGACTCTTATAATAACGTAGAAGGTTTATTATTATATTTAGAAAAGTTTTGGATTTTTTTGTATGTTTGCCCCCAATAAACTTCTCGCAGGTTCTGATTACTATTCCTCTGTTATACTATTCTGTGCATCTCGGTGAATTGCGCCGTGCGTTATCGTCGTGTGCGAGAAAACTCATTTTTCGATCGGAAATACGTCACTTCCGGTTTGAAAATATAAATTTTTCGACCGGAAGTGACGCCATACCGAAAATACGTCACATCCGGTTAAAAATTGAGATTTTTTCAAACCGGAAGCGACGAACTTCCGGTAAATGTTCGAAAATTAAAATTTCCTTTTTCTAAATTTCATAGTCCATAGCGAGGACGTGAAGCGTCCAAACCACGACAAACAGCTAGTTTTAGATATATTACATGCAGCCACCACACTTGAAAGGTTGATGAGGGGTAAAGTACAATTGCCGCAATTTTCAAATATTTCGTCTCATATAATAACAGTAACAATTATTATTTACATAGCAAGTGTATAACTATCGTTTTCGTTTTTCGACATAGTAATACAGTCTGTGTTGAGGAAGCTTCACTTGATGGGACCGGAAAACATGTTCAGCCTCATCCACATCGTCCTCCCTATCGACGGATCCACTTCCTTCCTCCTCGAAAAATTTTCGTTCCCGAACATTCTCGTCTAGTGTCAAATCATTCGTATAAGGTGGTACTTGCCTTAGCAGATTGGCCAGCAAGTAACTCTGCAAATCAATCAATAATCGTAGTTTTCAATGATCCACGAGATAGAAGAGATCATGCTTCTCGAGCCGTGCTCGCTCAACTGAACGACTCCCTGATGTCGCGGCAACAAACTTACGTCTTGCACGAACGAGCCACCGATGTCTTCTCCCGCATCTTGCACAACTTCATCTTCGGAATTCGCAAATCGCCTCAGCATTTCTTTCTTGTCTTCCGCATTGATTTTCGAGTCCGGCGGAGAGTTCGTTCCGTTGTTGGGCGTTATTGAGACAAACATTCCCTTCACACCGTCCTTGTCGATCTCTTCCTTTCGGTATATGTGCTCGGGTGTTTCCTTCGTCACTATAGAAACTTTTTCTACCCTCTCGTTCATCGGCACTTTGCCGCTTTTGTCGCTCTCCGGCGAATCCTTCTCTTCGTTGACTCTGCCATTCTTTTTATCTTTCTCATCGTTGTCGGCATCTTCGAGATTGATTCGTGGATACGAAGTTTTCGTTATTATTTCTTCCTTGGAGAATCGGGAACGGTGCTCGATGGTTTTCCCATTCGGGGTCGTTGTGCGTTCGGTGACGGTCTTCAGTGTCGCTGCTTCAGTTTCTTCGGGAGCTTTGGACGATGTTTGTACTCTTCTGCGCGCGGCAGGTGGCGTACTTGACGATCGATTAGGGGACTGACCGCGCCGGCGTACGTTTCTCCTGTCAATTGCTGAAGCAATCGTGGTCGAAGAAACACTCGCCGAAGCATTGAGATCGTTTCTTCCAGACTTCGGCAACTCCGTGCTCGCGACGGTGGTTGTTCTGTTGCGGGATCTCGTCGGCTTTTTCGTTGTGGTGGATGCTATTCTCCAAATCCTCGGCTTTCCGGTGGTCGAAGTCGGACGGATCGTAGTAGACGTTGGACTCACGGTCGACCGCAACTTCCGCTTTCTTGATCTTCTCGAAGGATTCGTAGGATTTGTCGAAGGATTCGTAGGATTTATCGAAGGAGTCGTGGGATTTATCGAAGGAGTCGTATGATTTATCGAAGGATTTGTAGGATTTATCGAAGGAGTCGTGCGATTTATCAAAGGAGTCGTACGATTTATCGAAGGCGTCGTGTGATTTATCGGCAAATCAGTGGAAGATTTTGGCGTTGAAGGCTTAGTAGCATTCGAAATTTTATCCGGCTCACTGGATTTATCTTTTTCTTTTGTCGCGGTCTCTATCGACTTGAGAATCGAAACTCTGATCTCCTTCGGATCAGCGCCAGACGCAGCGATGGGATCTTCGTCGTCGTTCGAATGCAACCTCTTTGATTTGTATCTGCTGCTGAATCTCCTGACCGGCCGATTCTCCGAGCCCATTTCGTCGTTATCAACGATTTTTCCACTTAGCAAAGCCTTCGTTCTCCGAAAACTCTTCGTGGGCACTTCGTAATGTTCCCACGGGTAGACACGCCTTCGGAATAACTCCGATTGCGACGCGTCCTGTTCTGCGTCCTCTTCAGAGCTGTCGGAAAATCTGAAGAGTTTCTCGTACTTTTCCCGCTCCTTTCGTTTTCTTCTTCGCTCTCTCGCCAGCCTTTCCCTTCTCTCCCACGGATATTCGTATCTTTCGATCGGCCGCGCCGAACGCTGGGACTCCTCGGAGTCCTCGCCCTCGGCTTCGTCGTGCTCCCATGGAAAAACGTATCTCGATTGTTTCTCGCTTTTCTCTTCCTCGCTGCTGTCGTCGTCGTCTTCTCCGGAATGCTTTCTCTCACCGGAACCTCCGGTTTCATACTTCGAGGAGGATTGTGTCGAGAAACTCGGGTGATGGAACGCTGGCTTGGCCAGTCGCGGACCCAGATCCGAATACTTCGGATCCTCGTTGCTCTCGAACGGAGAAAATGGCCGAGATGCAAATCGCATGAATTCTTTCTCACCGTCCTCCACGTGAGAGCTCTGATCTTCTCTGGGCGAATCGTCCTTTTCTTCCTCTTCCCCTTCGTTTCCTTCGCCGTCATCGTCGTCGTCAGAGTTCCTGTAAGATTCGGACTGCCCAGGCGCGTCCGGCTTCTCCTCAGCTTCCTCCGAGTCCGGTGATGATTCTTCCTCGACGTAAGACTCCGACGGTCTCTCGACTTGCTCGTCTCTCTCTTCGTCTTCCTCATCGTTTTCGGCGCTTTGAGAATTCCGCGTCCGTTTTTCTTCATCCTCGGCGTACCTCTTAGGCGGCTCAGTGGATTCTTCGTCGAAAGTTTCGGAGTATCCTGGAGGATCGGATTCAAGGTACTTCTGTAGCTCGACAATCGCAGGTGCTGGTGTTACATCTTCCTCGATATTCTCGCGAACATCGTAATTATTGTTCTGGGTTTCTTGCGTCGTGCCTTCGTCCAATTCTTTCTCCTCGTAATCTTCGGAGCTGAGCGGTTCTTGCGAGCGTCTTCTTGCGTCACCCGGGCGAGCTTCGATTCTTTGAGGCGTCGAGTATTGAATCTTGTACATCTCTCCGGGTTCGTCGAGAAAGTCCTCTCTCGGAGTTCCTTGCGCGACGACAGGTTTTTTAAGGGATGATACCGTTGTCTTCTCAGAGTTCGCTGCGTCGATTTCCTCGCGGTAGGACGTTGTGGAAGGCTCGCTGGTGGACGAAGGTATTTTCTTACGCCGAATTCTATCGTATCTTGGCTCTCTTCTTCTTACGTCTTCGGTACCGGCAGCTTCAAGATTCGTGAACTTTCCATTTCTGCCAAATTCGCCTCTGGGCCTGGAGTGTCTGATTCTGTCTCTAATCGTGTAGATGGTTCTTTCCGAACCCGCTGGTTCACTTGTGTTATAAGTAGAATTTGCTGCGATATTTCTAGATTCTTCAGCATACGAGTCGAGCACTCCGTCATCGTCCAAGCTTCTCTTGTGAACTCTCACAGTCTTGAAGTAACCGACTTTCACACCTTCGGTACCTGGCAGAGGCTTGGTTCTTGGTCTAGTACCGTAGGAAACTTTGTTGGTCCTGTAAGGAAATATTCGATGCCGATGATGATTCTGAGGCTCGCTTGGCTGAGGAGGCAGCATTCCCCGAATCATGAAGCCTCGAGGCCTCTGCGTTATGTGGACGACCGGAAAGGCCCAATCATTTTCTTCAGGAACGACAGAAAGGTGATTTACGTTCGGTTGGATCGATGGAGTCTGAACGGACTCCCCAAACGTTTGGTACATTCCTGCCAGATTTTTTATCGTACCCATCACGTCCTCGTAGACCTCTCGCTGATACGGCGTGACCGGAAGTTCGGGTGATTCCGTAGTCGTTTGCATCGGTCTTCTTCCCCGTCCGCGTTTTTGGTGACGTTCTGCGTTTCCCCGATATCTGGATCGTTCAGTTCCCGAGCTTCTATCATCATTGACTCGTTCTCGGTCGTTCTTGCCAGCCTGACGAGTCACTTGATTCACTTTCGATCCGCTGCGACGCAGGTCGCGCACTTCCGGTTTTCTCGACACCCTTCTAGAGACCCGTTCTTCCTCCTCGTTACTCGCTATACTGATGATTCTCGATGCGAATTTGGTTGGATCGAGTTCCTCAGGGACTCGAGGCTCTCCTACGCTTTTCTCCATGAACAGTGGATTGTCCAGAGGATTCTCATCGAAGTACTTCGCCCGGAAGCAGTCCAATTTGTCGCCGAGACCGCGGAGACGAGTTTGGCCACCTCGCGGCGCACGATCCGGATCCGGTTCCTCCTCTTCGGGAGTTACTTTTTCCAGATCTGGCTCGACCTCCGCACACTCGAGGTATCTGTCGCGGGAGTCGTAAAATTCAGTTCCACCCAGTGTCTTCCTGGGTACCTGACGTGGATTCGTTATGTACTTTAAGGCTGAACTTCGCGACACTTCGGAGTTTGCATAAAAAGGATACTTCTCCAGATTTAATGTTTCAGCTTCTCTCGGAAGAGTTTCTATTGCTTTATGGCCTTCATTTCCATCGATCACTTCGGTGAAGTTGAAGTCCGGAACCTCGACCTCGATCTTGGCGCGTTCGTTCTCCGAAGCGTCGTCGTTGTTGTTCGAGCTCTCGTGGTCATCTTCATCCTCGAATCGCGACTCTATCTCCGCGTTTATCACCTCTTCGGCGATCCGCGGAGTCTCATTGAACAAATCCTCGGCGCTTCGCCTTCTCCGCCTCTCGGTTCTGCTCGATTTCCCTCGTCGAAGATTGTCGTCGCTCGGCAGGTCCAGACCGCCCGAGGAGGCTGCGACTAATCGATTCGTTTCTTCGCGGAATAAATTTCTCTCGTGCCACAGATGATTTTCTCTCGACAAAGCGGCAACGTTGTCGTCAACTTTCTCATGGCCATTCGACACGGTCCCTTTAGTGGTAGTTTCATCGATCGATCTTCTTCGTCTTCTTCCGAAGATGCTACCGTCAATCATCCGATAGAACTTCAGAAGCTCGGGCCAAATTCCGACTCGCGAACTTGCGTCGTTTCTGATCTTCGGCTTCGAATTTCTCCTGACTCCGGAATACTCGGCGTAATTGCTTCTGCTGGCCGGCGAAGGTGGAACGAGCTTCGTCAGCAGCGGATAGTAATGGTTTCTTTTGCGTCCCGGAGGCGGACCACGATGATGTCGTACGCGTGGAACCTTCGACGCGTGACCGACGTGATTCTGTAGCCGATAATCATCCGGATTCTCCGATACCCTGTAACCATCGCGTTCGTCGTTAATTTCTTGTCCGAGCTGCCAGTGTCCACTTTCTTGGGTCACGCTCGGATGAACGAGGCTCTCGTAGGGATCGCTTGGAAAATCGGCGAAGGCAATCTGCCCCAACGGTACCGGCAACGGCGGGCGTATGACAGTGAGATCTTGCCCCGAAGCGTCGAAACCGTTCATTGTCTCCGGTCCAATTTCCTCCTCGAAGTGATTCGCCACCGAGGTGTAGCCTGGATTCGTCCGCTTGTCATCGAAATTCATTTCTTCCGGTTGAGAATGATTCTCGTGATCGCAGGGAGGACTCCGGGTCGTCGACTTGTCGCTCGGTCGTATTATCACCGTGTAGGAGAGTTTCTTCGGACCTATGAGAGTCGTCGCACTCTGGCCGTGTCGCAGATTCAACGCCGAATCACTATCGGTCTCCGCAGTCTCTTCGGAATCAATCGGATGTATGTTCGATGCCGACTCGAAGCTCTCGTGATCGAAGCTCTCCCTGTTACTGGGATTGCGATCTCGGCGCTTCCACGACTCGTAGAAAGAAGTTGCCGAGGGGTACTGAGAATCCGTGCCGCTGCGGGTCGCAAAAGACAAGCTACTGAGTGCAGTGCTCGGCGGAGTAAACGCGAATGTATCGTAGACTCCGATCTCCGTCTGAACGGATGGGAAGCTAGGAACGCTCGTCAATGATCCGACGACCGATTCGTCAGCTTCGTTCGTCGCGGCTGTGACGGCATTAGGCGCCGAAGTCACGTGGGACTTCCAGATGTTCGCGTCGGTCTTGTAATAGTCCCAGAAGAGCTTTCCGTAATCCGGTGTCGTCATAAATTCACCTGCATGTCTCTCTGAGCCGTCCGACTCGGCGGAACCTTGAGACGGTGGATTCTCGTTGTTCTCAGAACTCGAGGAAACCCTTCGAATCCCATTGTTTTGAGACTCCAAGCTTTCGCCACTGGCATCTACCGACATCGCTCTCGATGATGCCTCGGGTTCGTCTATTTTTTTACCGAGTCTTCTTCCATGGCCTTCCGAATTTTTCCCACCATCTTCGCTGGCAGTTTCGCTATCATCGTCGTCTTCTTCCTCTTCAGCTTCTTCCTGATCGCTTTCGGGGTTCTTCAAGTTCTCGGGTACCTCCTTCTCCGTATCTTTCTCGGCCTCCTCGTACTCCCTGTTCAAATCTTCCTCCAGTTTCTCGATACCGTTCTCGGTGACTTGTTTCGGATCACTGTCGGAATTTTTCAACTGGCTCTTCAGCCTCTCGTACTCATCGCTGTCATTTCTTCTCTTCGGTGAGGTTTCCTCGCTCCTCGATGACTCCTCCGCGTGCTTCCTGTACTCGTCCTCGTAGTCGTTGAGCTCCTCTGCGCTGTCCGATTCGTCGAGCTTGACGTCTTCCTTGTCGCTTCCCTTCGCCCTAGTTTTTCCGCCCTTTTTGTTACTTCGCTCATCGTCGAGCTTGCTGGCGTATCCCTCGTGGAAGTCGGCTTCTCTAACGTGGCCCGCGTGATCGTAGGCCGCGTCCTCGTATCCTTCCTCAGTGTAGACCGTGTTGCTCTTCGACTTCGACACGACTTCCCGCAATCTCGGTGCAGCCAATATCTCTTCCGCTGTCTCCGCGCTCTTCAGCGCCTCTTCGCGCGGCAATCTCTTCACCGTGTGAGTTTCCCGTACCTGAGCGTACAACTTTGTCGGCACAAAGTCCAGAGGTATGTCACTGTCCGGCGAAGGTTTCGCCCAGTCACCAGGCTTCGTGTATCTCGGCTTCGTCGGAGGCTCTTCGGGGTTCTCGTGAGGACTGTAGGGCACCACGTGATCCGGAGGAGCTCCGTCGACATCGTCTTCGCGTTCGTTCGATCTGTCGGGCAAACCGTTCGGAACTCGCTTGTAACGATTGGAGTGTTTCGTCTCGGAGTCCTCGTTGTCGAGAATCCGAGTCGCAAATATCGTCGGCAGCGTCGGATCCGAAGGTCGCAAGCTCCCTTCGCCGCTGGAACGAACACCGATGTTGCCGATCACACAGAGAAGCAACGAGTAACTTATCAAAGTCTTTGGATCCATGTTACCATCACTAATTTTTTAAGAGCATTATTGCATCAATCAGTCCTTTTTTTAAGATAGCGTCACCTCTTTTATATCAATATAGTTTCACTCGAGCAACTTCGCAGCGTCCACTGTTAATTTAAGTAAGCTTTGTCGCAGTCGATACTTCGTAACTCAAGAGTCGAAGATTTCTGGTCATCTTAGATCGAGCAACCGTCACGAACTGCCCGGCGCGCGACCGTCGAAGCCTTAATTTATAGTTTTGTCTCATGAGACTCGATGGAAAGCCCGATGAAAGGAGACCGAGGTAGGGCGAGACAATTCCACTCGCAACAATCGCTCGAACAGATGGAAATCGACGTTGGTCGCTGCTGCCAGACCGCAGGTTTCTCAGATTCGATTATTGGCGACTTGGATGTGAATTTTTCGATACCGTTAACCGTACGTGCGACGTTGATCGAAAAGTGTATGTACCGCTTTACCGACGGCTTGCCGTGAGACTGCTGTATATACTTTAGGACTGCACGACCGCATCGCAGTCTGTCCGTTTCGTTTCGCTAAGCCTACCGGAACGAGGCACTAACAGTTCTTCTTTTAACGCTCGCAGAAGAAAGTCGAGAGACGCCAGGACACGCTCCGCGGATCAATGCGGAAAGGATCCCCGTGGCGAAGAACCCCGTTCCTATCAATCCTAGATAGGGGAATAAATCCAGATCTGACATTCGCACGGAGCCGCAAATAATCGTAAATATATATCTATTTTTATTTCATAGAATAAAAATGTATAAAGAATATTACAAATGATGTCTTAGATGTCTAGCATAAATAATCAAATGTGAAAATAGAAACATACGCTATTCGTGATTTACAATGACACTGAATGTACAGCAATTTTCATCGACGCACGATCAATAAATAAATCGCGCATAACACGCCTTAACGAATTTTTCATTTTTTTTTCGGCGAATCGATATGCAAATAAATAATTTTTAAGAAATCGAGGGACCCTCCCGCGATGCACTTTACAACAACTTTTTACAGAAAAACGAACAACGCATCAATGAACAAAAAATATGATCTTAATCGAAGATAAGAAGTTATAATCTCAGGTACATTAAGAATAGAGCTGTGGTGTGGATTCACGTCGAAATCATTGGTTTCCAAGAGTTCGTGTTTGCCTGCTGTGCTGTCGAGGCTTGAGTCGCTACGAGAGGCTCGGACGATTGCAACATCGAAGCTTCGGGCTTGAAGAAATCGATTATCGGGTGATAATTGTAATTTACCCTTCGATGAGGCTCTTGGTACTCGTCGTCGAATCCACCGTTGTGGAGCCTCGATGAGGAGTCCGCGTCCTCGTCGTGAGGTTGGCTGAACCTCAGGAAAGAACGAATTTTATCCATTTTAAGTCTTTGGTCAATTAAATACACCGTCCTTATTTTATTTTTTATTAAATTGAATCGATCGATATAGGCATAAGAAACTGATATAATGACTATACATTTGCAAGTAGACATTTTTTTTGATAGAGTGTAATTTTACTTACCAATTATTACTCATGTTGGTGCTACCGGAAACGATCGAAGACGATGGGCTTTCCTCGAGATCGGTGCTGGATTCTCTTCTGTAAGGTCTGTTCGGCCTCGACGGTCTTTTTCCCTTCGAGATCGGTCCTTTGTATCCGGGAGCCCGCGTATTGGGTGCGTGCTGCTGAGGGAGTTTGTCGTAAGGCCTCGCAGCCGCTGAAGGTTTCTTTCTTCTTCCGGGAAGAGTGTAGCTCGGGCGGTGCGAAGTTCCGGCGTCGGAGAGTGATGGCTTTTTCGAGCTTGGGACTGAAAGGAAAGGAAGAAAATAAAATACATATTACGAAGGAAAAATAAGAAAATGAAATACATTTTATGAAACTCCTATCCGAATTGACCTACCTGGTCAATATTTTTTTTTCAACTTACCAAAATTCGTGTCGAAGCTCGAACTGGGCTTGAACTTGGTGAGGTAGCTCGAGGGCCTTTCCGAAAATTCAATCTCGTCGGGTCCGAGATCCTCCGTGGCGAATTCGGCACCGGGGAAGCTTTCCTTCGGCGCCGGTGCGGGATCTTTCTGGTTCGGCGGAAAAAGATCGCTATAGCCGTGCACGTGGCAGCTGCAGCAAGTCGGCACTTTGAAGATATCCATGTGAAGCCCAAGCGACGATTCCCAGGTCAGCAGACGATGATAATTGTAGACTTGGGTGCATGACGAACGATAATTGTCCGATATGAAGGAGCAGCTTGATCTCGGGTTTCTGGAAATTTATAGATAGATATAGTGTACTAAATAAAAATTGCGACATTCGGACAGTTTTTTGTCGATAGACAGGGAAAGTTTGTTTGTACAGCGGGAGAGTTCACTTCAACGTCCGGCAAGTTATTTGACTATGTCATGCATATTTCTTCACGCCCTTGCGACAGTGGCGATGTTAAATAGGGTTTTTTTTTTCGTCACTTTTTCGTCAGTCCGCGCAGCGTTGTCTCGATCGAATTGAGCAAGTCGCGAACTCGATTGAACGAGGCAAGAAGCATAATGATCTCGAAGGTGGCGTTGACTTTTATTATTATTTTTACGTAGTCGCGTAATTGGATACTTGAACGGATAGTCGCGTAACTACCGACTTCGTAGGTTCGAGGAACTGCCGATTGTATCGTATTGGATTGCATCGATCCAGAACGAATCGGTGTCTACTCTCTTTTACCATTAAAATAAAACGATGATTTCCGAGATCGATCGAAAATTATCGTAGGTCTGCATCGGATAAACTCACGAGCATTTCTCCAAGCGCAGTGTCTGGGTGTGTTCTCCGGTGTTGATTATGTACTTCCACACACCGGACACCGCTCGGGCCAGCTGGGGACGCGCGTACATGACGTGGGATGGACAGGTGAAACCCTCCTCGACGTTGTCCGATGGATACGGGTAATCGGCTCGTCTACGTAGAACAGAAAAATAATAATTGAATACCTGCGGTTGACATTGGAAAATATCAAAGCCAATTTGCATCCCCATGTTCGTATTTCTCTTTTTAATAATTTCATTTATTAAAAAAAATGTATCGTCGGCGAAGCTTATGACTAGAAAGCCTGACGCTTAACGAAACCCGCGAGTGTCTCGCTATTGGGGGATTCCCAATCGTGTCAATTAGGTGAAGTCATGAGAGCGAATTTTTAAGGATATTATTAACGGAATATTCGGTCCGTGGAAAATTAAACGAATTTTCATAGATCGTTGACTCTTTGCGGTTATAGATTTTTTTTTAGCAGCAAGTGGTCGTTCGCTTCTTACGTCTACGCGCCGTCTCGAGCCGTTCGGGAAGTGAAAGGCACGCAGCCTGAACAACGTTCACCCTCCATACAGCTGGGTTCTCACTGCGCTTCGTTCGGGCGCCAACAGGAACGAAAGGATTACACTAGGACCTCGATTTCGTTCATAGCGGCTTCGCATCACACTTAACAAAATCGAGGTTGCACATGCCCCGCCCATACTCACTGTCGAGCATGGCCCATAACTTTCTGCGCCGATCGAAATTTGCTCTGTGGTAGGGACTGTTGAGGAAATTGAGGTCGCAAAAATCGAGGTCCTAGTGTATATTTTTACATTTATGAATTACACTGACCTCTTAATCTCGTTATTCTCGTAACGATTCTCGTATCTGTTCTCGTAACGATTTTCCTGAGGGAGTGTCGATGGCCGATTGTCCGTTTCCGAGCCATCCTGCGACTTGTAATCCGTCAGCAAAGCCCCGACCATGTCCTTGTTTCCTCTGATGCTTCTCATGATAGCTTCGCTGAAAAATATCGAGGTCGTCGTGTATCCGTCAATGTTCTTTACAATGTCTTCGAACGATCCCAGTTCTCATCTCTTTCCACTGACTAGGTAAAGAAATCAGTCCGGCTCGCCCACCAATTAATTAACTCCGGCGAATGTAAAAGTTGCTCAAAGATCGTGACACACTCACTGGGGATAATTGGCAGCTTCGAGACAAACGGTCTTCGTGAAAAATGTGCAACCCTCCGAGTCCGGTTCTTTCTTAATCTCCGCCGGTGGTCTTCTTCCAGGCCTCTTCGACGGCGAGCGCAATCCCTCCGCTGAAACGAGATCAAAGCATGATTTTCACAACCTCTCAAAGAGGTTCGAGCGCTCCAAAATAGTCAAACTGATTTTTTAAAATGTTTTTGTTTTATAGTCTTGAAAATTATTATTTTTTAATGATTTTTTTAAATGATTTCTTATACTGATTGTTTAAATAATTTTTTACTAACTGTTATTACTGAGTTATTGAAATGATTAATAAGTACTCAATGGTGAAATTTCCTTGAAATATTAAAATTATTAAAACAACGAGGCCGCTCCACCTGGCAAGACATTTCGTCGATTCAACTGCGGAGGGCGTCGAAAAGGCGGCGATGGTGGCTGATGACGATAAAACGGACGTCTCCCTCTTCCAGGTCTCACCAACCTCAGTTCCTGCGCCTGCAACACAATGCGAGAAACTTTTTACCTCACTCTCCGTGATAAACACAAGAGGCCGCGGATTCGATATCGCATAACGCTAATGGAAATTTCGTATATTCGAATGACTCAACTCGATTTTCTCTAGTCACGCGCTGATTGAGGTCTAGAACGGCTCTTCCTCTTTCAATGCTTGTTTCACCGTGGCAATATACTTATTTCAGTAACAAAATCTTTTTCTTCCAACAGTGATTCGTTGCGTGAAAAAAATAAAAATAAAATAAAAAACTCAAACAGGATTTGATTTCGCGAACTTCCTCTCGTACAATTTCAACGATATGTGCGACGAAAACACACCGCCTTCGTACTCTAAAAGGCAATTTAGCAACAAAAAACAGAAGAAATTTGTATACGACTGAAATCTCGTAGGTCAAGGGTACCAAAAAAAATGTGTTCCACTCCGCGGCCAATCGAGGTTTCCAGGCAAGGAAGAATAAGGTTCACGATGACTCGACTCGAATCGAATCTATATGGAAGATCAGGCACGCTGCGGACTTTCTAGCGAAGTAACCATCCGCGTACGGGATAAATCCACATTGTCTGACGCGATACAAGGAGACGAGAGTGTACACGACGATGCCGGAATGGTGTTGAGTATTATTGGCACGGACAGCATAATTTTCGTTTCTACTTCAGTCTGTTAAGATTACGATAATGCTTGTTATATCTTCGGCTGGTGGGTGATTGGAAAGTTTCGACAAGCATGTGAGGAACGCACTCGAACCTGTTGATCGTCAAGAGACTACGGGACCTTCGCGAATACATTTTCGGAATTAATACAGCGGACAAATTCCTATGTAATTTTTTTTTTTGGGTCAATCGTCGCGTCAGCCGAACATTGGGTTGAACATTATTATTTCCTGCTTCGAGGATGTCTCGGTACGGTACCTCGGGCAATTCTTCGGGCGACTCAGCGTCGTCGATTTCTTCCTCCGAAAGTATCTTCGCAATGTCCATACTGATCGGTAGCATCAATTCTCTCGTCGCATTTTCACGACCCTTGCCCATCAAAAACGAGCTCACTTCGCCGATTGCCGGCGGCGATGATTTGTTGCTCGACATTCTTGACGATATCAGAGTTGCCATAACGAGCTTCTGAGGTGGCGACATGTTGCGTATTATCGGAAATACCTCGCTGATTTGTTCCCTCTTCGACGGAACTTTCATCGCCTGCGAACGATAAATTACAAACAAAAAAATCAGTAATAAGTTAAATATTCATAAGTACGTTAAAAAAATCATGTACCAAAGTTTATACACAGTATGTGAAGTTTATACGCACGAACCGGTAGATTAAATCTAATACACAAGCATGAGGCAAAATAAATCTCGGTATTTTAAATAAATGCTCGGCATTTTTAATCGAGCTTTATAGATGTGTTCAGTACACCGAAACATTAATTTTACCTCAATTTTATAAAATACATATAACAGACCGGGTTATGCATTAAAACATTATAATTTTGTATACAAATTTTGGTAACGTTTTTAACGTAAGGCACTAGCATAAGGATTTGGTCCCAAAAAACAGGTCCATTTGCAACATATTTTTACACACTCGTTAGTACAAGGTGTTAGGAAGTCTCAGTTTTTTTAAATGAAAAATATCAATTAACGACGCAATTATTGACAATTAACAATGAACAACTGACATCGTATCTCAAAATCTATCGTTCCGATTCAGTGGAAATTTGGGCAGATCCTTGATTATAACATTTTCTATTTAATGTCCGGATAATTTTTAAAAAATCATTTATTTGTTAACAACAAACGATTAAGATTCTTTTTTCGTCGAAACGAAAACAACGACCTTAATCGTCAATTGTTAATAAGTCTGTTAATTGATATTTATTATTAGAAAAACTTGCACTAGATAATACCTTCAACTAACTGTGCGTAAAAACCCAACCTTGTCCTTCTAACACCCACGTTAAAGAATTGTTGAAATCAACCTGTTTTTTTTAAATTGAATCCTTACGCTTGAATCTCAAAAGTAAATATCAAAAGATTCCTTACGGACTCCATGGCATCGCGAATCTTTTCAGTTTTGTTTCTCAAGAAATCATCGTCGAGTCTTAACGACGTCGATATTTTCTCGTTTTTCGTTGACTCCTCGTCCTCGTCCTCGTAGCTCAAATCTTCGAGATTCTCTTCATCGTCGGCAGTTACGAATTCCGAGACGAACAGAACCGCCTGAAAGTTAATTTTCTATTTAAATCCCGAGACTAGAGCCGAGAGAGTACTGTCGGAAACTGTGTAACTCGACATAAAATATAAACTCGGTGCGCCGCGTTTATACGAATTCCACGCGACTCGCGATATCGAATAGCAAATAAAACTTCGACGAAGTGAAATTCTTCGTCCCATAAGAAGAATAATAAAAAGATTTTCCTATCGCCGTTAACTTTCATTGAAATGACATTTATGCGTTAGAAAGTGATAGAAATGTGAAATAAAAATGGGACTTTTAAGGAATTAACCGCGACGGGACGACCAGCTCGAATTGCCATTAGCGTTGACCCACTGACAATCAAGGAAGATTTCACTGTCTCGAGCTAGAATCTCGGCGAATTTGGGATAACGAAGTCTGTATAGTCGTCTTTATCTTCAAGAAACCAGTTTAAAAAATCTGAACACCTCATCCAACATTCTTACATGTTGCTCGTTGATTATATCGGATCATTAATTTCAATGCTAATCGCACTCCAACTGCTTCCAAAACTGCAACGACTTTGTAATGTCGGCCGACAGCAAGAGTGTGTATACATGTGAATTTTTTAAACGTGCCAGCACCGTAGATATTCTTTACCGTGACTCACAAGTTCAATGACACATTGAGCGGTAATGAAAGACTTGCACATTTAACAACCACTTATTGTCGACAAAAGTCCACAATTCTTAAGTCTATTATTATCTATAAATTGTCTTATTGTTATTATTTTAATATCGTCCACATAATTTTTTTATTCTAGTTAAAAATACGTTTCGTTGCCAAAAAACGTTACAAGATAAAAAATAAAAAATTGTAGACAAGTCACGCAGACGAGACGTTTGTTCAATGTAATTAATTAAGTAAGAAATCTTTTGTTAAATGTAGTTAATTAAGTGAAAAATCTTTTTTCCTGTGTGGAGTGGTGACTGAGAGTAGATGAAACTCACCAAAATCGGCAGCAATAATGCTGCACCGCCCAATCTCATTCTGCGAAATTTTCCAGCGATAAGCAGAATGAAATATTAAATTTATAATGTCGCACCGAAAAAGTTCCACATGTGCACGAACACCTTACTCGTCACAGACAATTATCGAAGGGCCGGCAGGACCGGCAGTGAGTAAAATAAAAAATAAAAATATATGAAGAAAAAAACCACTGAATAGACGTGGAAGAAGATATGCACTTGTTTCTCGGGAGATCCCTAGGAAACCTCCGACTCACGTCGAGCACACCGAGGTACGAGTAACGAATCACTACCGTGCATCGTTCGACGGCGAGAGCGAGCGGCCGGCCGACGGCAAGTCGCAGTCTTATTTCTTTCTCCCGAGAGACCGTCCTCTCTTCTTCTTCTCGCTCGTTAGTTTTACGGTTACAGGTGTCCGGCATCTCTCCCGCTTTTTGTAGGTCAAAAATCGCTCGCCACGCGGTACGCTTCGGCTATCCGGAGAGGAGGCATAACCGTGGCCTTCGGATGCTGGTGGGGCAGATCGCGGACTGGGGCGCAAGATAATTTCCTTCCGGAGAAGGAGGGGAGACTCGGAGCACGCGGTATCCGCGATAGATGAAGGTAGCATGAGCGTATAGACTGACACCACATAAGATTCAGAGAGAATTAGCAGAGAATTGCGAACACTCCTCGATCCAAATCCGAAAAAAAATCAAGTATAAAGAAGATGTTGAAAAGATATATAATGCATAATAATAATTTCAAAATGTTATTACAAATTAATGAAAAAAATGGTTCAACAAATCACGCGGAAACATAACTGTTTTTTATATGAAAATGATTTGTTAGATTTTCTGAATACGTATGAATTTTTTCAGAATTACCCATGGAGAAGTGTTTGCAATTCTCTGCCTCAATTCTCTCTGAATCTTGCGTGGTGTCAGTCTATATAATTTCATGAGCCTATACGCTCATGCTACCTTAAATAGGAAGCACTGCGGCTGCAAAGCGGTTGAATATTTTACTATGAGACATTCATCCGGAAATGAAAAAACAAAATGTACCCAATTTGCAAGGATCAATGATATTTTATTAAATCGATGACCGTGACTTCCACCGGAAGAAGCGGAGGAGTGTGACGGTATGCAAAAAAACCAAATTATACTAATCAACTAATCGTCGACAGACAGGGAGGTGGAATCCCGAAGAACTTCTTCCGGTGCCAAGCGATAGAAGTAAAATCGGCTATTACACATAAGTAGTAGTGTCCATTCCCGATCAGACATATTCAAGCCACTTTTAGAAGCTTACAAGGAGGAAGAAACGAACGTGAGTACATTGATACGTTACGTCGGTATAATATAGAAACATTCGTAGCGTGCCTCAACCCATCCAGCAGCCTTCTTACACCTCTTTCTTCAGGTAGAGCGTGTAGCCGTGACCGAGAAAGCCGGCGCTCGTCTTCGTCGCTCGTTGACGATGAGGAAGAAGAAGACGATTGCGAGTGGGAGAAGCGAAGAATTCGGCCACACGCTCTGCCCGTCACAACGTCTCTCGCATCTCTTTCTCTTTCTCCTTTCATTGGCGACGGAAGGTCATCATCCCTCTCAGAGAGAAGCGCGGTCGATCGTCGAATATGAATGGATCGAACGGTCGCCGAACCGTCCTGTCAACTAAAAAAAATTGCAAAGTTTGGACAAGAAATGTTTTTTAAGTGTACACTTTTTTAACGTGTCACGCTATCGTTAATTCTCCAAATTTCATTAACACTTCGTCCGACTTTGAATCTTCGTGACGATGAAAATGTCGTAGACAAAACGCAGTTTACCCGTTTTCTCTTCGCATCTGAGAATCAAGAGATTGACGCTCGTCTGGCATATGGCCGTGATTTTCTTCTTCGCGCCATAAGATAATAAAGCAAATGGAAAGTGACTCGTGCGAAACGACAGCTTCAATAGTCTTCTATTCTGCGAAACCAATTTCATTTTTCTCGTAGATAAAATATGCACTAGTAATGCACGGAAACTATGCCATACTTATGTATAATCGACAGCTGTATATGTAAAATTCTCGCATTTGCCTATGTAAAATATACGTGCATCCATTAAAATGGACCGTTACTGAGCTCGTATTCATACGTTGTAAGTATTCAAATCAAGGAGAGAAATTCTGACCTGGGTTAGCCACCGGCAGTCTGTAATTGCCGACAGCCATCTGCATATAGCTTGGAACCCAAGAATTAATAATCACTGGCTGTAATAATTGCTCCTCTGATGGTGTTTATACTTTATACGAAACATTTGCAACTGCAACTTCAGGTTTCAGTAATTTATTCCCCAGTTTTTGAAGCAATCGCTTGGTACGTCCGCAAAGTCTGGAATGCAAACTTTTCGGAGACGATCAAGAATATTACGCTCATTGCCTCATAGTGAAGGTATTCATTCAAGCGACGAGCTAAGAAACTTCGCATTTTCGGCATCTGCTCATAACTGTCTGGAACTACTAGTCTAAGTCGGTTTGTTCAATCGAAAGGTTGTACAAATTTTACGACCTCGTTATCACATTATTTTTTATGTCTTGTTTCAAAAATCTCACTTTTTCACCGGAAGCGACGGTATAAGGGAAAATGTCACTTTCAGTTTTAAAATTTCAGTTTTCGACCGGAAGTGACGTCAGTCGCTGTTTGAAAATCGCAAAAAGAGATTGCTAGGTCTCAGCGGTCGATGAATGATTAGAGACTTATGCTCCGGCGATTCGAGGGATTCGAATGACTTGTTCGTGGCGTTTCAGAGGTATTTTCATGGAACTTGAGCGCGGTGACTCAGAGGTGGGGCCCTGATAGCGGAGCCTCAGAGGTCGAATTAAACGGAAGACACGTACGCAACGATACTGAATAACATTAGACTCGTTCTGCGGATGGAATAATATATTCTGTTCCTAGATAATGCAGTTTATTAGAATGAATTGAAAACAAATGAAAGCGACGTGAAAGTGTAATAATACAACAATAAGTGTAATAATAATAATAGTACAATGATTGAGAAAGTGAATAATTATTATGCGGATGAATATCAAAGTTTGACGCGATATAATACCAAAGTTTCGCGTACAGAGGGTTGGAGCGATCCGAATGGAAAAATTCGAACGAGGTGGTTGAAGACCAGATCGTTCGACTGTTCGTTACGGACTGCCGGTGGAGGATCGGTCTCTTCGAGGTTTGAGCGAAGACTCGAAGGTTTGAGTTGTCACCCATATTCGCGCGTGGTGTGCGAATCCAACATTTTTAGCCGCCTCACTGCAATTGCCTCTACCGAAATCAATGTCGGTCGATTTCCGTCGTTTGACCTCGAACGACAGAATTGATTTCGGTAGAGGTAATTACCTCGAGCCGGCCACAAAATTCTGAATTCGCACGCCACGCGCGAGTATCGAAAAACGTTGAAAGTAGGAATACTGAGGATCGGAGTAAAAGTTAGCGCTCGCGTGTGATCGCGAGCGAATATGCATTCGCAGAAATTTGATATCCACGTCCGGTCCCGTGATTTCGATTTCGTGGAATTAAAATAATAAAATGAATCGATCGTGGGAATGATCGAGCGTGAGAAGCTAATTTAGTGAGAAATAATACTCAAAACAAATAAATTCATTCCGCAAAAGTAACAACAATGAGAAGCAAGACGTTACAAAGATTTTCACACCGGAAGTGACCTTTCCCCTAGATGACGTCACTTTCGGTCAAAAACTGTGATTTTCAAAAAAGAAGTGACGTTTCCTCTAGATGACGTCATTACCAGTCGAAAAATGAGATTTTCAAATCGGAAGTGACGTTTTCCCTAGATGGCGTCACTTCCGGTCGGAAAATGAGGTTTTCAAATCGGAAGGAAAGTTTCCCCTAAAGGTCTTCACTTCCGGTCGAAAACTGAGGTTTTCAAAACATCAGTGACGTTTCCTCTAGATGACGTCAATTCCCGTCGAAAAATGAAATTTTCAAATCGGAAGTGACGTTTCCTCTAGACGACGTCACTTCCTGTCAAAAAATGAGATGTCCGAACCGGAAGTGATATCATCCCCTATGACGTCAGTTTCTGTGAAAAAGTAAGATTTTCAGACGGGAGCCGAATTTACAACACTCGCGTATTACATAACCCGAAGAAAATAGTGTGTAGCAATTATATGATGGATAATGATTCAAGCATAATTAAATGAAATCAGAAAAACGTTTATTTGTCTCTAGTCACTTACAAAATATGACCCATCGCGACGACGACCGAGTCTCGACTGCTCCCTTTTATATTCGTGTCCGTAACAATGACTCTCCGTTATCCGGCTCGTCCTCAAATCACTGCCATCCCTCTGCAACTCACACACGCACACTCATCTATCCGACAATAGTTTAAAAATAACGGCTTGTCCTTTGGCTATCGGTATTTCTCCAGCTCCACTATTCCAGTTGTACGGGTTTGATTTGTTAGTTTGACATTCGCGTTTTCGGAACGGTAACGTTACCGTAACGCTAGCTTACCAGTAGCGCAACATGTGTTCAAGATCCCAACCCGAGTCACCAAGCATCTTTGGGGAATTTTAATTCCCTATTCGAAAGCTTTTCTCTTCTCAACCGCAAAGATTCCTCCTCACGCTGCATATTTCACGGAGCTGCAGCGACAGGCTTTCAGGGTTTATAAATAGATGGAGAAATGAAAGTAGATTGTGAGATTATATGAGAATCCAAAGTGAATGTGAACGTGAGACGATTAGAAATAAAGTTCCAGCTCTCAGCAATACCTGGGAGCTCGTGTTTACAGACTCCGGAGCGGCGCAGCTTCCCGGCGAAAGTCTTTCTCGACCGCTCGCTCCTGCTACTACTACTGACCTAGTGATATTCAAGAGGATGGAACTACGAGAGCCATATGTGTTCTCAAAGACGCAGGTATCGCGTAGACTAGCGGCAGAGAGAGAGTGAATGACCCCTAAGATTTAGCCCAGTCATTACTACGATCTTTCCTGCGTTCATGTTCTAGATGTCGTCGATCAGTGAATGATATGCTTCTCGATTTATTTTTGGACGATCGTGATGAAGTCTCTTATGGTAACTTAAGAGACGACCGAAAATTACCGTTGAGCGACAAACAGTTGACTCAAAGATTTAGTCCAATCATTACTACGATATTTCCTGTTTATGTTCCAGATGTTGTCAATCAGTGAATTATATGTTTCTCGATTAGACTTTATGCCCGGTAATTTTTTTGTTAATTGATTGTCATGTGACCGTCATTTGATGGGTCCGGAAATTACCGGACTAAAAACCTCCACTGTCACAACTTCAAAATTAACAAAGTACCAATCTCGTTAATAAAAAAAAATTAGTTTTGTATTCATTTCATAATATTGTTTTATTGATCAATTCATGAATAAAAAATGAAAATACGAATGATTACGAAGTCAACTAGGCAGAAAAATTCGTTTAAAATCAAATTGGATTGCTAAAAAGTTGACCAAATTTGTGACCAAAAAAAATTACGCTCAAATTCCAACTAGATAGATGTTTTTCTATGTTTTGATAATATATTTGTGAGCCCGAAAAATATGACGATCATGGCACAACAAACATGTTCTCGAATAAAAAAAGATTACCAATTGACAGTCATTTTTCGGTCAATTGACGCTTTCAAAAAATGACCGCCACGGCACATCTCTATTCTCGATTTATTTTTGAACGATCGTGATGGACTCTCTGATTATGGTAACTGACGAGAAGACCGGAAATTACCGTCGTGCGATGACCAGTCCGCAAGCACTGAAAAAGATACAAGATTATTTCACAACTCCCAACTCTGAACCACTTAGAGGACATTCTGTCCTGGTAAAATAAAATGACCTATCGAATGGTAATTTGCAGCACATCCTTTCTTGTTCTGCATTACAGAAGTATATTCAAGCTTTAAGTACAAACTAAAAAAAAGAATGCGATAGAATAGATCACTTCCTGTTCGGTGACAAATTAATCTCTTTCTCGGTTTTTTCAAACACACACCCACACACCGTGTACTATATAGATATAATATACTATTCGTAGCACGAATCTTTATGAGATAAAGAGACGCGCACTCTCGCACAGTGAAAGCTGCATTCTCAGTGCGTGATCTTCGTACTCGGTCAACGGTGACTTCCTTCCTATTTTTTCTACTTGTTTTCCGATAGTCGAGAATAGTTTGACACACTTATTTGATCTCTCGCTAAATTTAACAGATTCCCTTATCTTCTTTTTAAATTAATCTGAGAGACCGAGACTTTTTCTCAGTCAGTAAAATTATTTCGTTCCTCCCGATGGATTAATAATTTATCAGTCGGCGGATTTTTTTTTATTCGCCGAATTTTAATTTTGGTTTTTGTTTTTTTATTTAAAAAATATTTAGTTATTACCGAGGATGGAATTTCTAGTGTCGAGAGCGTAGCGTCATTTGCGGTGCACAGAGACACGAGAAACTTCATTTCCCTTCGTAATTGCGAGCAGCTAATGAAACTCCTGTCTCCCGTCTGGATTCTGCAACTTTTGTCGGTTTACCACGTTTATCTGCCGCAGAGTCCTTTTTGCAATTTGTTCGGTTGCACTGCATTAAATTGTTCTGCACACGGACTGCACATTTCAGAATCTTGCATAGTCACGTTAGGCGATTTAATCGAGGCACGCGATACTTTGGCCGAGGGTCAGAGATTTGAATCTCCGCGAAGTGCGCCAGCCGACCATAACCGGACGACACTTTCTTGAAAATTTTACGAGTCGTGATTCTTTTACCCAGTCGACGACAGCGAGATTTATCAGACGAAAAATCTGCACAGCTAATGGAAAAGGAAAATCAAAACCCACTTTAAAATACAATAACATTTATTGACAAAAACGTGTCCTTATACAATAGTTGAGTCTAAGTACGGTTTAATGTGTGCGCTAATGTATTGGTCTTGATTTTTTTCTTTTTTCATTTTTTTTTTTTTTTTTTACGATATCGAAACTGAATTACAAGTTCAAAGTTGGATCGGATGCTATTTAATTTAGCGTCGAAACCGGAGATATTACATGGTGTGTAAAGTACAAACTTAATAAAATATTATCAACTGACAAACGCGGAGTTTTGATCGGCGATTGATCAAACGCGGATGACAATGGAATCGTGATAATAATAATAATAATAATAATAATAATCATTATTATTATTGCTTACAATATTTAAAAAAACGAAGAGGAATTAAATATCACACTCTCATTAGAAATGACGAGAGTCGAGGTGGTCTCCCATGCGATTATATCATCGATCGCCACTCCAAGACGCGTCGAAAGACTAGAATGATTAAGAATAATCTTAAGGCTTCTTTGATTTGTTGGGTGTTCGATTAAAGAACGACAACAAATAAAAGAAATGAATCTTAACGGGCTACTATAATTATAATTACGAGGGGAGTAATGCGAGCTATTGTCTTCGGCTTCGTGCGTTTTGATTTGCGAGCTATATGGAATCCCTATAGCGTCGCGAGTGCTTTTTTCTATTTACAATTTTTGCACGAAGAGGGACCGCGGGGATGAAACGGGGGTAGCACATCCGGTGCTTGAATGAGCCGGGAGTAAAAAAAAATACATGTATGCGCTGATGTATCGATGAAGTTCCAATACTGGCTATCGAATAGCGAACATAGATTCGCTTATCTCGTCACTTGACAAAAAAAAAGAAACAATGTCCTTATTCTCTCATTTTTTTTGTTTACGCCACTCTCCTATTTTCTTCTTTGTACCTCATCAGCCTTAGGATGTAACGATAAAAAAAACGAACAACAGGCGATGAAAGAAATGAGCTTCCTCGGAATGGCATTAATATCACCGGATATCATATTACCATTCGATCTTAATGCTAAACGAAATAATAATATAATTCGTTGAGCTTCCTCGCTAAGCTTCCCGAAGCTACGATTTTTTTTTTTGCTTTTTTTCTTTCTTCTCTATCCGTCGACGATTGTTTCTGTGTTGTCGATGGTTATTTCACTGTAGAGTTCAGTCGGTGCACTCTGAGGCAAAACTCTCGAGGTCAACGTAGTGACCGTTCATACTGTCCTCCAGTAGCTGAGCCATGTCCCTCCTGAGAATCTGAAACTCCGGTCGCCGATCGGGATCCGCGTGCCAGCACCTCGCTATCACCCTGAATAGTTCGCTTCGACAGTGCGAAGGCCTCTCCAGTCGGTAGCCGTTTTGAACGTTTCTCATTACTTCGCGTGCTGCCATATCCGGGTAGGGCGTCGAACCTAAAAATTGTTCGGATTAACAACGTAGTTCAGTCACTAAAAATAATATCTGCATAAAATTGGCGACGTAAGGGCTTACCCCACAGTGAAATGTTGAGTTTTTTTCTTATAGTTTTTAGTGACGAGAATGTTCTGTTAAATTTTTATGTCAATATTCAACGAATTACGAAAGTTAGAAACCGTTAGAGATCAGAAAAATAACAGTTTACGCCGATAAATCGATATTTTTACGCAGTTTTTGTGAAGTCAAATTTGTAATTTTCGTGCGATTTTTACAAGTGAAAGCTCATTTTGTTTCTCGATAGATACTCTACGAATTCACTGGAAAACATTAATGATAATATTCATCATTTACAGATTAGAGGTATTTGTTTATGGAAAAAGTAAAGTACTCGGTGAATTCGTAAGACATATTTCAACAAACAAAATAAGCTGCCGGTTGTCAAGATCGACCACAATTACAAATTTCACTTCACAAAAATCGCCTAAAAATACGCCAGTGGATTTATTGGCGTAAACTGAGTTATTTTTCTGCAAATTCACTGTTGTAATTTTTTTTCAATATAAAGTAAGAACTCTTTATTCTAGATCCACCTTCGTTAGCAAGAGTGTCAAAACGTGCCTTCAAAACGTGTACAAACAATTTTCGAAATCCGGGTACGCGATTGACTTGACTGTACTGCATAGACCTTATTTTTATCGAATGCTTACCAAGGGTAACAATTTCCCACATGAGAATGCCAAAGCTCCAGACATCGGTCTTGGTGGTGAACAGCGAATAGATCAAAGACTCGGGAGCCATCCACCTGATCGGCAATGCGTTTCTTCCGTGTCTGGCCTCGATAACTTCGCCGTCGTCGTTCGCGAATCTCGACATACCGAAATCAGCGATTTTGCACAGTTTGTTGTGATCCACCAGAACGTTTCTCGCGGCCAGATCTCTGTGGATAATCTGCAAGGGAAAAGACAGAGGAATGCAAAAAAAAGAAAATTAGTTACGAATAACGATTACGTAAACGGAAGTTACTGTCTAAAAGTGTATGGGTGGTAGGACGAGTTTCCGGAGTACCGCCGATTCACTTGGAATCTTTCCCACCACTGGCAGCGAGAGTGGCGGATGAGGACCCTCTCACGCTACGCGCTCGGCACGGCTATCATTATCTTAAATACCCGGAGTAAAAGAGAGTCGACAAACGTTTCTTTAATTTCAGTTATAATTAAGCAATCGTCGCAGTTTGACACGAATAACTTAAATTCGTGTAGAAGTACTGGGATCTTCCGCGTAGTGACGAAAAAACAATTGTCGTTATGTTAATAAGATTCTTCTATAGGCGAGCTCAGGTGGCAACGACGTAACTTATCATCGACAAACGGCTATTCACTACGTCTACTTAATTGCCTGTTACGGGAGAATCGATGAGAAAAAAAAAAATAGTCGCTATTCCGGCGATGATGTGACGTGCTGGTAATAATCCTATTTGCCAGTCACTGCTCGACGTTCAGGGAAGGTTGTTTATCAGTCGTTTAATAATTCAACAATCGCCCGACTACGAAGTCAGCGGTGTTGGAAAAAAAGGATGCGCTTGCACTATGTTGAAACAATGATTATATAACATTTACGTGAGATAATATTATTGAATACCGGCTTCCGAGGAAAGGTCTGGGAAGGTCGAAAAAAAAACTATCGAGCGCATGAGGAGTTTGCGAGATATTCCTTACTCTAAAAGCCGCGTTCGCATTCGTCCAATTACCCCGAGAGATTATCCATAAATGCGCAATGCAAGCGGGTACCAATTAAAGAAGCTGCGGTCGTACGAGCGAGGGCTCGGAGAGCGGTGCATTTGGCCGATGGTAGAATCTCGTTTTCTGTATTTACACACGACCAGAGCGAAATATTCATTTATTTTTAATCTACGAACTCACGGGGAGCAAACATCGTTTATTCAAGATTCTTCCGCGAGAGCCGCGGGAATTCTAAGCTAATATGCATTAAATCTTATCTCGACTTCCGGTGAGGATAGAAGAGTTTATTGTTCGAGGAAATATATCGAACAGTTGTCCGGGAGCTTCCGTGGCTTCTACGTACACTATACACGCTATTTTATAACTGTCTGCCTCGTGATATTATTTTGTTTTTCCCCGTTTCTATCGCTTCTGCGCTGTCGGCAATATTATTTTACGACAGCTGGGCAGCCAGTCACAACTTGCCAAGGAGGAGCTTTCCGGTTTCTCGAAGATAATCTCGGAATGAAGATTATCGAATCTGCACGCGCGACGGCCGGTGGCGAATGAACGTCAGGTATGAAACGAGGAATTCAAGAAATAAATAAGAAAACAAAAATGCACTACCTTAGCGTGACCGTGCTAATTTGTATTTATCGCGAGGCGGGCGAGATATTTTTTATTATTTTACTGTTATTATCGCTCGCGGACTCGTCCTTGAAGACGAGCTAAGAGTACCCGGAGTTTCGAGTTTTTCGAGTTTTGGCACAAGTCAAGTACGCCACTCGGTCAACAGTCCATGACCTTCTGTCATCAACACTTTGTGTCTTAATTTTTTTTTACGGCACACTGACCAAATATTCTGAAATAATACAATACAAAAGATTCCTGTCTGAAAGGAATTGTGTGAAGACTGAAATATTATGGCCCTGAAGATATCTGCATACTATCAATTTCCATGTTTGTCAAATCTCTGACAATGCACTGATGTAGGATGAAAAAAATTGTTCGCTCGTGGGATTTTATTCTCTAAGTGAACTTCCCGGAGCGAAATTTGCGCGACTAAAAACACAGCTGTTATAACTGTAAAAATTTAGTCTCATGTATATATCTTCAGGAAATATTGAGTATTTTCCACATGAAAAAAGTGTATGTGACATCCGTTGAAAAAATATATTTTTTACCGACTACGCTAAAATAACCAAATTCGTTGCGTCCAGTTGGAAAATTGTCAATTATTGACCAATGATCATTATTGACTGTACACACTAGCAGTACTGTTTCTTATTCTCTTAGTGAACTTCATGACATTTAGTCTCACGCAGATATCTTCAGGGTCATGAAAAATGAGCTATTTCCCACATGGAAATACGTATATGTGGCATCCGTCGGAAATTTTTATTTTTCCCGACTTTGCTAAAATAATCGCACTCCATAGTAACCACAGTAATACGGTTCATTACCCCCTCCGGAAGCCTTATTAATGACGAGTCAGCAATGCTTATCGGTGCATATGACGATTTTGCGATGTAAGAAATGTGGCAATTTTAACGAAGACAGAAAAAAAAAATCGTATGCTACACGGGAGGGACCGGATTTTCACCTCCTGTGGTTTCTACCCTAGCTTCGCTCGAGCCGCAAACTTCGGAAGCGACGAAGATCGCACACTTCCCTCTCTTGTAACATAATATACTAATAATATAATATAATATACTAATATACGTGATAATGGGGAGAGCGGGGCAAAGCGGAGCCGTGTCCTGCATTCAAATGGGGGAGATTATTACCTTTTTCGACGCAAGATACTCCATTCCGCGTGCTACGCAGTAGCCGAAGACTGTCAGGTCTCGGGATGTCAGAGCTGCCGAGTCCTCGCTGAAGTTGTAGAAGTCCTGGCGCGTTCGATGGTCCCTCAGATAAGCGAGCAGCTTTCCGTACATCACGTACTCGAGGATCAGATAATGAGGTTCTGAAACGAATCAAATTCAAGGGCCATTAGTCGGCGAAAAAAAAACAGCGGACTGAACGAAAATGAAAAATGAAAAAAAGGCTCAGAAGAGATTCGGACTTGGGTAAAGAAATTTCGTCGGATAATCTTCCAGCGTGGATATTTACGGTCTTGCCCCACGCGGCGTTGAGCCCGTTTTCTCCCCATTAATCATATCGCATACACCAAACGAGGGAGCAGAGTTAGTTCACCAAGCTCGGATAAGGCTTAACGCACCGGCAGCTCCGCCGCTCGTTGAAACTGGCGTTAAAAAATTGTCGTAATAAATTTCCAACGATTTGACGGTTCTCCTTGTACTATATACGTATATCCTGTTAGGTTCAATATTGAAACTCGGAGTTTGCTTTGAATAATGTGATACGTCAAGACTTCGGATAAAAAAAAAGAGGATGGCTCGTTGTTTGGATTGCGAGTCTGAAGCTAATGGAATTCGACAAACAGCAATGACCTTGAAAGCACGGCGTTACCGGAAGAGCAAAGTAAATAGTCGTTGAAATATTAGCTCGGGAAACGTGCATTGCTGCGAGCACGACAAACTAAGTTATCACACCGGTTGTGACGTAAGAAAAGTCGCGGCATACTTCAGACACAAGAAATGCGTCGTTTTTTTTGTAAAAAACTTTCTTTCGAGATTTTAGGCGATTTCGAATTTTTTTAGAAACGTGTGTACTAACACTTGCTTTCGTAAATGTTGAGCTATCGTCCTAAAACTGCAAACAGATATCATACTGTGATTTATGACCAAAGCGATAAGATTTAATGGAATTATGATTTTTTTGAAAATTGTATTTTTGAGTATTGAGCTGAAATTTGACACGGGAATGGCCTAACTGTACAATTTTTGCTATTAAATTTAAAGAAAATTGATCGGGCTGTTTAAATTTTATGGCATTTTGAAATTTTTAATTTTTTTAGTTTATGCATCAAATGTCGTTCTAGGAGTACAGCAATTTGGGGATTCGTCGTCAGTCGGGAAAGATAGATAAAAAATGGCCTCAAAACGACGAATTATGCAAGTTTAGTTAGCAATTTTGTACAATAAATTTTTCCGTAACTTTTGATCGTTTCAATTTTATGAGATTTAGAATTTATTTCATCTGGCTTCAAAGCTGCAAAGTAATTTGCACATGGAAGCCAGAAATCGATCGGTGAACTTTCTCATAGAGAAAGCTATGTGCAAAATGTTTAAAAATAATAATAATGGAAGTGGTACTTCCGGTTAGAAATTTTATTGTCTGTCATATTCGCTCGATCGCTACGGATCGAAGGGATTGCCGATGATCGGAATAATGAAGGGAAGAAGGCGTATCGAAAAAAAAGTGAGTCGCCGACCATGACTCATGACGTCGAGAGTTTCTGCTGGGTCTGCACACGGTACGGCACGCACGCCGGGAACAATAATCACGGCGAATGCAAAACAATGGACGATTCAAGTGTGCCACGAGAGTAAAAAAGACGGCATGCGCTTAAGCTGCAGCCCATGCCGCATTTAGCATCCCGACTCGAGGCGAAACTTTCGTCTTATCGTGACGTCCCCGGACGGCTCGTAAATACTCGCAAGGTGCACACGCGCGACAATAAAGAAATAACGACAATAACATTGATGATAAAAATAACCTGCGTTGGACGAAGGAAGAAAAACTTTTTTCTGCTCTGCCCCGAGACATTGAAATATGCAAATAATTTAATGAAGATGGGACGAAAAGTAAGAAATCCATGAAACTCTTTGTCGGTGAAAAAATGATCGCGAAGAAAAAAAAACGACGGCGATTCGCCAGACGTCGACTTGATGCATGGCCGTCGAGACTTGTGTGCAAAAGCTCCGCTGACTTTCGCTCGAAAGCCCCGAGCCGTCTCGAGAGAAGCCCTATGTAGGAGTTTATATTATGCATTTATATATTCGCTAACGGTGCGATGTTAAATGATAGTATTCAACGCCCACCGCCGTGCCCCGGCGGTGTCTCTCGGGCGGGTCTTGGGATAGAGAAGCGCGCGAATGGTCCCGGCAAGCGTGCAGGCATAATGCACAATACAAAGTGCATGCACGAGAACTTTCAAATTCAAATCTTCGTCACGAGTCGCGGATCTGCAAGAGTCGGAGGGAGGTAGAGACGGAGGATAATAATCTTCGAAGAAACGAAGATAACAGTCATTGTCCCGGAATTATGCATCCAATTCCGACGTATACAATCGTCAAAACTCGAACCCATCATAATGTCCGGCTTGTAAATTTTGAAGAGGGCGTCGAGCGGATGCATCGTGTGGCAGGCGGTCGATGCGAGGCCGCTTAAAGTCTATGGAAAAAAAATAACAATAAAAATGTAAAAAAAACAAAACAGTATGAAATTAAAATCCGGAGAAATAACAAATGCAAGAAGAGGATTCTAGAAAATAATTTACCGGAGGGATGTGAAGAGCGAAATTAAAAATACTTCTCGATGACTATCTGCGAGTCTCCCGTAAGTGGAAATGGACCGTCTTACCCCCATGAATTTTACAATATATAACAAAGAGAGGAGGTCGGGGCGGACCCGTCCCATTTTTCACAACTCGCCGGAGCGGCTCGACCTTCATCGCGAGATTTCGAGAGTCTTAGCCATTTTAAAGATTCTTAATAGCCGTGGAATTTGATTCGTCTCGCCGATGCGCCGCCTTAATAAACTCCCTCGAACGATTACAACGTCGTTTGGATCTATTAAAAATGCATCATTCATTGGCCGGCGGAGAGCGAGGGACATTCCAGCGTCAAGCTCGAAGCTCTTGAAGCGAAACAAACGTACGATATCCGAGACGAAAGGGTAAGTGCAACGAGCCGAAATTTTAGCTTCTTTTTTTAATTTGTTTTTTCGTCATAAATTTGAGATGCGGTCCAATGCCCTTTTCGCGGTTCCTGCGGCAAAATTTCATTGTATCCTCTTCGTCTCGAGGACTCTCGGGCTGTACTCCAACTCATCAGGCTACCATAAAACGAACGACCCTACCTTCAAATTTAAGCCCGAAATTACTTCCTTTTTTTATCACAAAAAATTGCCTCGTCGTCTGCAAAGTACCGCAAAACAGCCATAAAACTCTGATAGATTTTATCATTACGAGAGAAAAGATAACCGCAAGTGGATTCCTCGGGGTTTCTTCGGGATGAAATGTGAATGGTAAGAGAAAAAGAAGATATTTCCTTTTTGCATATATCCTCGGCTCGCCGTCACTCTTCGAAGGTACCGGAGGCAGATCACGCGAAGATGCTTTGCACGCGGCAACTTAATGGCCGTATTGTGTACGCGCGCCAGTGTTGTAGTACGTCGTACGACGGGAGTAGAAAATCTCACGGGCGTCCGAGATAGCGTCTCACATCTTGTATATAGTAAGTGTATATGCATACACTGCGGGCGTATGGAAATTTATTCTGCGGATATGCGCGAGCACCGAGACGTAATGGTCCGTCTCGTGTCCCTTCTTCCTTTCTTCTCACTCATCTCGCGATCGTTCCTCCCCCTCCTGGTTCTTAACTTATTCGACCCAACGAATTTTTTTTTTTCGTTTTTTTTTTGCTTCCTCCAAGCTTGATAAAAAGCGTCGTGAGTAAGCGCGGTAGCCGGCGGCGAGAGACCGCACGACTCGTGCTCGGTCGTCAATTTATCTTTGATGTTTCAGGTATAAATTCGCGAGGCTTCCTCTTACGCCCTCTCGCGTACTGTCCGGTGACGAGAAACTCGACGAGTTCGTGAAGCGGAGACAAGGTACGATGTGGAATCGAGGAATGATAAAAATAAAAAATCTATCGAAACTCACGATACATCGAATAATAATCGTAACCGAGTAGATCGACAAACCGAGCCGAGAGTGAAGAAGAGGAAAATCAATATCTGGACGAGAGTATAATGTTTCTGGTTTCGTCGAAAAGAGACTATTTTCTCGGTACAGTTGGTTTAAGATTGTGTGAAATACGACGGTCGGTAATAAAAGGTGTAATCAAGTTTTTCACGGGTGGTGGCATGCGAGATCAAATGAAACGTTTCATCGTAAGCGGATATCATGGCAGCATGCGATGAGACTTTTATTCCTACCGTACATGATAGTACCCGAGAAAAAAGTTGGTTACAGTTTTTGATATCGACTGAATCTGGGCTGGGCAGGAGAAAAGTGATTCGTACCGAGGAAATCGTTTATCTGACGCGCATTCGCAAGTAAATATTCATTTGGTTTAATCAAATATTTATTTAAACCAAATAAACATTTATTTGCAGTGCGCCCGTAAAATAATTTTTTTTCTGGGTGCGCAAAGTCTCAAGACCGTTGCAGCTGCACAGGCAGGATGACTAGGAAAGAAATTGATATAGGCATTGATATAGCAAGTGCGGCAAAGGAATTGATATAGCAAAGGCAAAGGAATTGATATAGCAAGTGCGGCAAAAGAGGAATGGAGCCATTTAGAATAATATTTTTCTTCGATAAAAAAAATAATAATTGCCCTTACGGTCTATACTTTTCGAAATATCATTGGGAAATTTGATTAAATCGGCTTTGAATACGTTTCAAGCATAAATTCGTGAGGCTTCTTTTGCGCCCTCTCGCGGGCCGACCGGTGATGAGAAATAAAAAAACAACGTGAAATCGGGAAATAAAAAATAAAAAATCTACCTCGAGCAAAACTCACGATACATCGAATAATAATCGTAATCGAGTAGATCGACGGACCGAGCAGATGAACGAAGAAGAGGAAGATCGATATCTGTACGAGTGCATAATGTTTCTGGTTTCGTCGGAGAGACACAATTTTCTGCGTCAGGACGTTGTTTATCGTGTCGTTTTCCATCTTGGCAGAGATGAGCCTCGCCGGAGATGATCCGTGGAAATCCTGATTGCTCAATTATTCCGTCGCGTTTTGCTGAACGTGCGGAGGACGCGCATACTCTGCAGGATCCTTGAATAGATACGCGATCGCGGAGGACGAGATTCTTCCTTGCGACAGCAAGAAAATGGCTTTTTTTAAAGCTTCGACTCACCCTCCTCGGTACAGCAGCCCAAAAGAGTTACGACGTTTGGATGATTTCCCAATTGTTGCATTATCTCGAGCTCTCGTACGAGATCCTCCTTCTCCCTAGCCGATGCACCTTCCTTGACTGTCTTCACCGCTACGAGCCTCGTCGTACCCTGATGGCCCGTCAAATCGTCAGCCTCGGCTTTCCACACTTGACCGAAATTTCCCTGACCGAGAACTGTCTGCAATCGGAGCTTGTCTCTCGGGAATTCCCATCGGGACTCTTGCGACGGAGGAGGTGGAGGTTTTTCTGCGTCGTGGCACTGAAAACAAAAATTACCATGATCAATCCGGAGCTAAAAAAGATTGATAAATAAAGAATCATGTACAAGATTTGGGCTTACCAAGTGCTGAATTCTCGGTAGCTTCGTTATTGCCTTTTCGATCGAAGTTTTGAAGTCACCGTTCTCGAGATTGAGAGCATCCTTTCTGCAACTTATCTCCGATGACGTGTCAGACTCCTCGAGCACCTGCACAAGCAAAGCGGACTGTAATATACGTCAGAGAAGAACTATATTTGCATATATGTATATATAGATTTTTTGTTCAGTTTTTCCGAGCACCGCATTATCGGCGCATGTTATGAATAACGCGGACTCGCTTGCAGCATTGACGCAAACTCATTACTGATGCTCTGAAGATACAGCCCAAGAATACGGCAATCAGGGAAACACGGAGCAAGGGAAAATAGATATCACTCACGCCTCCAGACGGAGCAATTAAATATGTCGAAATGCAACTTCTTAATTATTTTTTTTGCTTGCGAACAGCTTCCAGTTTGATGATCTTGAAGTCATCTGCACGACATCAAATTTCAGCGTTGGCTCTGTCAATGCGCTTCTTTAAGAAAAAAAAAATTGTTCACTTGCAGAATTCACTCAAAAAAATAATTTACTTGACGGGCGCCGAGCAAATAAATATTTATTTAATAAAAATAAATATTTATTTAATGTAAATACATATTTAAAAAATTTAAATAAATATTTATTTCAATCAAATAAATATTTTACTTAAACCAAATAAATATTTATTTGTGGGTACCCGACAAACAAATAATTTTTCTAGGTGTTTTATTCTGTAAGTAAACTTCCCCGAGCGGACTTTGCGCGTTGTAAAATCCAGCCGTTGTAACTTGATGAAATTGAGTCTCATGCAGATATTTTCAGGGTCATCCAATTTGGGACTTCTCTAATCGATATTGTGATAAATTTCCCAAGATCAAAACCGTGCGAATTTTGTGACGCGCTTGGCTATCTTTCCTCCCACATTATCATTGTTAAGCCCGTATACTCGACCGAAGCTGTTTGCCGATCGATTTGCAAATGAAATTTCGCAATTTCCTTAAGTGGTCATTGATTATCGAAACGTTCGTATCTCGGCTGCGACTGTCGATGCAGCTTGAAAACAGTAACCGGCGGATTCCGTTGTTGGGTCCCGCGGAGTACGAGCCAATAAGCAATCTTGCTCAAGAGGCGATATTCCGGCGCCTGGGGATTTTTCTCTGTCCCCCTTTTCCGCCTCTCGTCGGCTCTCTCGCCTCGTGAACTTTTTGTTCCCCGTGCGGCGCACGAGAAACCCGATGAGAAACAATTTTACGTTAACCATCGTTTTCCGTTGCCGCATCGACGCGATTTGAATGCAATTTGAATCTTTGATCGAAGCGCGAGAGAGGAAAGATGGAGTTTTATCTAGGCCGGGACGAGATACGAGAGAGAATCTCGAGGATCTCGCGACGATGAGAGAAGCTCGAGGAAACCAGGCAAACGATCGCCCATTAGCGTAGGAGTCTCCTCGCCGGTTGTAAAAAATCTTCGACGCGTCTACGCGATCATTATATCAGCGAAAACTCATTATAGTTACCAAGAAATAATGATCATTTTTTTTATTTTTATTTTTTTGCCTCAGAACGAACGTTCGTGGCGGTGGACGAGCGGCCGGCGGCCATCGGAAGAGATAAGAGAGACCATCAGTCGTGATCTTCGCAATAATAAATGCAAATATACGTGCGAGCAAGGTAATCAATGGTATGTGTGAAAAATATTCTGCAAGGAGAATTGAAGGATGCCAGTGAGGTTCTTCGCCGTCAGCCTGTTAGGAATATCTATAGATTATCACAATTTTGTTGCAAGATGCAATACTAGACGGTAAAAAAAGAAAAATTCCCTAACGCATGCACGTAAAATCCCGCTTTCCGTTACTGTGAAGTGAACACAGGGAGGCACTTCTTCGCAGCACGTGCGAGGAAAATACTGCGCATGCGTACAAATGCATACGGCATTTGTATTTTGTTCGCACTAGTGCGAGAAAGTCCCTTTCTGCGCACACTTCCCGAAAAGGAAAAACGTGATTTTCGTGAATTTGTTAGGAAAAATGATGTGAATGGCAGAGGCGTAGAAAGGAGAGTCCTAACTCGTGTGAATGCCGCACTCGTCAAGAACTCACTTTCTACGCCCTTCACGTAGAAATAACAATTTCCTAACACACGCACGTAAAATCCCTCTTTCCGTTCTTGAGAAGTGAGCACAGAAAGACACTTTTTCTCATCAAGTGCGAGAAAAATACTGCGCATGCATTCAAACGCAATGTCGTATTTTTTCTGGCACTAGTGCGAGAAAGTGCCTTTCTTCGCACAATTCCCAAAAATGAGTGTGATTTTTGTGAATTTGTTAGAAAAAATTCTGTGAATGGTAGGGTTGTAGAACTTGCCTTCAGCTCGTGCGGCATTTTCACACTCGTCGAGAACTCCATTTCTACGCTCTTGCCATACAAATAAATATTACGTTTAAAAATATAAAATTGCTTGGAGCCCAGCGAAAAGTCCGATTTTCGATGGAAAATTTTAGCTATAAAAATAACGAATGGAGAGAAGAATTAAAGAGGTAAAGAGGCGAGCGGAAACGTTTCTCGAGAGTGACCCTGGCACACACACGTGACTGTAAACGGAGGCCCCTTAAAAAACTCGGGGAGCGAATTCGATCGTAAAGTCCCCGAAGCATAAATTAAATTCAACCGGACAGGACAACCACAGTACGAACTTGAATGGCGGCACAAAGGGCTGGTGGAAAAAATACAAGTGTAACTATACCAAACGACAAGAGAAGCAGAGAGAAAGGGGTGAGAGAAAAAAAGAGTTGAACGAAGAAAAAGAGCGAGATCCGCGGGGTCCAAATACGATTACGCCGTTTTATTGTCCTCGGAATATTCCCGACAATTCCATGTTTGACTTTCGAGAATGAAATTCGGATTGCCTTTATTTGCTGAAAAAAAATTACTAGCCGGCGGAAATGACAATTAGTTAGAATAACTAATTATTTTTGACAATAATAATACATTATTATCAGTTCTATCGACTCATAATTTGTTCAATGCGATTCCAAGAATTATTTGCAAACTAATCCGTACAATTATTTGAAACGGACAGCGACACGATTTCAAGAGCTAGTTTAATTTCTGTTGAATAACTTTTATTGAAGAAGAAATGCCAAGAGTCATAAATTCGTTTCGCAAAGAAAGAGTCGATAGGCTAAATTATCAGTGACGATTGAAGAGATTGTCAGTAATAACATTATAATATATGAGAACGAATTGTTACACACGTCGATTACAAGAGATGTGTCGATGACGAATCAAGCTAAAACTCCGTAACGGAATTTCTCCTTCGCGAATCAAATATGGAAAGCATTGTACGCCGCGAGACAGAGAGATATGTGAATTGATAATCGTTCGGCTTGTTCGGTTAGTCATTGAAAAATCACGAGGCTACGACATCCTTGGCCCGATCGGGCCAATCTCGATAAACTCTCTCTTATTTCTCTCTGCTAATAATAGTGGCGAAAATCCGTCGATAATTATAGAGACGACTCGTCAATCGTCAAGAAACAAAGATACCGCGATTACAATGGATAAATTAAATTCGAGAGATTTCTAACTCCGAGGACTAGCGAAAAGGCTGCTCTAAGCAATTGCACTTTCCCTCGCCAGTATCGACTACCAGATTCTATTGGAGATATTTTTTGCTACAACTCATTATCGATACAGGGAAAAAAATTCTTGACAAATACAGACCGACGCATCGTTTGTTGAATAGGCGTGCTGATAAGAAGTCGTTTTTCATATACAATTTTATCCCTCTGTTCGTCGTTACATTTAATTCAATTTAATTCTCTGTTGTACAATTATCAACAAAAATATTGTGGTCGTTTGTGGACAAGAAATTGTTGTCAAATGGAGAATTCTTTTTGACTCTTTGGATATCTCGAAGACTAGCAAAAAAGCTGTTCCAAGCAATAGAGACTTTCCCTCGCCAGTATCGACTACCACATTCTATTGGAGATTTTTTTTTGCTATAATGAGACGTCTCATTATCAATACGAAGAAAAAAAAGATTCTCGACAAATGCATGCAGGTGCATAGTTTTAAAAAGGTTTGTTAATTAGGCGTGCTGATAAGAAGTCGTTTTCATATGCAATTTTATCCCTCCGTTCGTCGTTACATTTGATTTAATTTTTTGTAATACAATTATCAACTAAAATATTATGGTCGTTTGTGGGCAAGAAATTGTGTCAAATGAAGAATTCATTTTTACTCTGTGGATAAATCGAAGACTAGAAAAAAGTCTGTTCCAAGCGATGGGGACTTTCCCTCGACAGTATCGACTACCATATTCTATTGGAGATATTTTTTGCTATAATGAAACATCTCATTATTGATGCAGAGAAAAAAAATCTTGCCGAATCCCCACAGGTACGAAGATGTGTAAAAAGTTTGTTAAATAGACTCACTGACAAGAGGTCGTTTTTCGTATACAATCTTGTCCAACTTTTCGTCGTGACATTGAAAATTCAAGAAGCTACGGCATTCTTGGCCCGGTCGGGCGAATGCCAATGAACTCTCTCTTATTTCTCTCGGCTAATAATACTAGCGAAAATCCGTCGATAATTATAGATACGACTTGTCAACCGTCGCGCAACGAAGATGCCGAGATTAAAATGGATAAATTAAATTCGAGAGATTTCTCACTTCGAGGATTAGCGAAAAGGCTGTTCCAAGCAATGACGCTTTCCCTCGCCAGTATTGATTACCAGATTCTATTGAAGATATTTTTCACTATAATGGAACGACTCATTATTGACACAGAATTTTTTTTTAGAAAAGGCACACTGGTACAAAGTTTTAAAAGGTTTATTAAATAGGCGTGTGGGTAAGAAGTCGTTTTTCATATACAAACTTGTTCCTCTGTTCGTCATGACATTGCATTTTTTGTTGTTGTAAAATGATCAACAAAAATATTGTGGTCAGGTGTAGACATGAAGTTGTTGTCAAATGGAAATTTCTTTTTTACGGTGTGGATGCCTCGAGCCGCTTCGGTGACAAGGAGAAAAATTCTTTGCAAACATCCACATCGTTGCTGTACAGCCGAACGAAGGCGAGTCTCTTTTCTCTCGACAAAAAGAAAAAGTTTTCCGAAGGATTAATTTCCCAGTCTCGCTGGAATGCTAATCATCGAAAAGCGTCATAACCATCAGTAATAATGGAATCTTGTCTGGCACTATCTGAAAACGTGTCCAAGATCTGAGAAACTCGCGGAGGACGAACAAAGGATATTAAACACTGTCTTCTCCGCACAAGGACAACGTCTGAGGACGCTGAGTTTGCAAACGGCGACAGAATCGTCATCAGGAAGAGGCGCATAACAAGAATCTCTCGCACCTGAGTTTCGTCGTCGGAGTCCCGAGTAAGAATTTAATCGCGAGACGAATCGTCCCTTTCGTGCTCATCACACTTAATCAACTTGACACGTTGACCTCGTTGCGTAAATGACAACGTTTTGCCACGTAAAATTCTACTGTTATTAAGGTATAAAAGTTGCAGTAGAGACGCCCGAGCGTCGGAGAATCGCGGTGCATTGTCTCTTCTCGCTAATCAGAAGAAAAAGAAAAATGGCATGTTTTTTTTATGACGTCTTCGCCTCGCCGACACGAACACAAAGGAGTAAAGTGCGCGATATAAAAAAAAATTGTTCATAAAAAAACGGAAAAACGAGGACGAGGATGGGATATGATAGTAATCTGACTTGTCGCGAATGCCCGATTATCCGCACGTCAACGATCGTAATCTCCGCCGATCGAACCCTTCTAATCACCGACAATAATCGTTCGCGTCTCTCTCACGCCCGCCCCTCTGTTAAATCCGTGTGATCGTCTGCCTGGAACGGTCATTACAAATTTATCCGTGAAGAAAGTATTTACGACCAAACGACGAAGATAATTCGTCTCCTCGGTCAGGCTTCACTGGCCGATTTCGTTTTTATTTAATGCAAAGGCGTGCATATTTTGCAAGGGGCCTCGAATTATTCATCGATACGAAATAAAAAGAAAAAAGAAAAAAAAAAACAACAACAAGTATAATAAAAACAAGCAGCTGAACAGGTCGTCGACCGAATAATTTCCTCTATAGTCAGCAATAAAAAAAAAAAAATCTACCTTTTTCTTTTTCTCCTTACATAATCGCTCAATCAATGAATCAATTTACTGTAAATTAAAAGGCTAGTGCACAATCGCTCACCTTACGATTCCTAATGATCAGTCTTCTGAGGATGAGACCAACGCCAACGGCGATTGGAAATACGACGAGGGTAGCGAGGATGTAAGCGACAACGGCGACGGTTTCCTGGGTGGCGATAGCGTCACCGTCGTGTCTCTTGGTGACGACCTCGCTGATGTTGATCGATTCTCTGGGGCTCACGGAGATCATGCCGTGTTCGAAGAAGGTGGAATTGAATTCCGGTGAGTATCGGACGTATTCCGGTGGCGTCGTGTGGTAGTAAGCGGGCCTGTGTCTCGTTCTGTTGGCCTGAACACCGCCGGCGTTGTAGAAGCTTCCGGGATTGGAGTGATTGGACCATCTCGGAGGAACGGTGGACTCGTGAGTCTCGTCCCTTCCTTCTCCGTGCCTGTTCCTCTTGGGAATTCCCGTGCCCTGATTCTCCTCTAGATTTTTATAAACGTTTCGCCTCTCCTCGGCGTTCCTCTCGCTCGCCGAACTTTCACTCGTTTCCGGCTCCAGTGTCGTCGCACCCGTGGCTTCGTTCTCCCTTCTCGTCGCGTTGACCTCGATTGCACCGGGAAGCGCCAGCGTCCTCACGGTGTTCACAGCCCCCTGCGAATCCTTCGCTGTACCGTTGAATATATCCGACGTGTTGTACAGCTGCATTATCGGCAAAACATCGTCCTTGTCTTTGCTCTTGTCCGAGAGGTTTCGACCTCTGACCTCGGGCGATCTCTCGCTGCCGGCCGGTTTCCTCGTTATCGAAGAATTCACGGGATTGATCGTGCGCGGTTGTTCCTTGGCCGTAGAGATCGTCACCGGGTAATCCGTCGGAGTCTCGATCTCCTGCGGTATTATCGTGGTCAGAGCGACCTCGGGTTTTAAGGTCGTTTGCGATCTGTACATCTTCTGAATCTCGGATGGATCGAGGTCTTTCGCGAGACCGAAGGGTCTGTCGGCTTCCTGTGTTTTGTTCCGTTTCGCCTCGTCCATGGACTCCTCGTTGACCTCGGTGACCTCGTCGTCCTCAGTCGATTTGCTCGGGTTTTCCAATATTCTCGGTGTAACGGGGAAGGCTGGTGGAGCTGGCATCGTCGTTGCCTCGACCTCGTTCGTCGTTTTGACTGTATTTGAGGTCGTCGTTCGAGGGCTGGTCGTTAAGGTCGAAAGTGACACTTTGGAATCGGCATTCGTTCTTTCACTCGGGAAGCTCGCGCTCTCGACATCGGTGGTGTTCGAAGCTGTCTTCGGTGGTTCGACACTTTTCGCACTTGCATCAACTTTCTCCGTCCGATCTCTCGATCCTTCCGTCAGCCTCGTCGAGGGAGACTCCAGAGTAGTGGTAGGGGCGACCGTAGTCCCGACGCTCGTTTCCTGCACCTTGTCCATATCGATTGAGCTCGAATCCGTTTGACTCTCAATTTCCAAAGACCTCACTGTGCTGCCCGCCTGCATGTCCCTCATCGCGACACTGGATCTAATTTTATCGGATTCACGCCCAATGGCATCCTCGTCGAGGTCCACGCTCGATCGACTCGTGCCCGAAGCAACTCCACTGTTCTCCGCGAGCCCGGTGCGATTCTCCATCGACCTCGAAGCCAGCAGTCTCGACTCCTCGCTCGCACCTATCCTCGAATTTTTAATTCTCCTGCTGTTCACCGATGCTGCCGAGAATAAAGACGATCCTCCTAGCGGTCCTCTTCTTCTCTTCGACTCCTTGACCAAACCGTCCTCCACGGTTCGCTGATTGAGCACCGCGCTCACCGATTTTCTCAGGTACCTCCGATCGCTGCCGAAAGCCTCGGGACGATCGACGACGCCACCGGCGAGTCTGCTCGTCCCCGTGTGATTCCACCTGAGCGTCGATGTCGAGAGAATATTTTCCGTGACCTGGTCGTTGCGCGATCTCGTCGGCAATGAGGTCGCGTAATTATCAACCCCCGCGGTCGAAGCTCCACTGACCTCCGAGGTAGTGACCGGTGTGGAAGCCGACGGCGAAGTGTTCCTCGACCCGATACCGATACCACCACCACTGCCTCGATTCTGATTCTGCTGGTGGTACTGTTGCTTCGCACCGACTGCACCTTTTCTCCCGCGTTCTCCCACCAGGTGCGAAGAATAAGAGGAAGCAGAGGAGGAAGGAGTCTGACTGCTACTACCGCTCGCCCTGCTGCCGCTCGTTTCGCTCGCACCACTATTACTATTACCGCCGGCACTTATTATCATCGGCGTACCGCCGGTGCTCGTGTTAAAAGTGCTCGTACTACTCGCAGTTGTTTCGCCGACGTCCGTGCCGGCACTGAGTTCGCCAGTCGTACGCGCCGGTTCTACTATGCCACCACTGCTGCTACTCGATCTCTGCAGAGTAGGAAGAAGAAGAGGAAGCGGTTGCGGTGTCGGCGATCCACCGTCGTTCCTTATCTTCTCCGCGCTCCCGACGTCGGTCCTCCTCAATGCTGGAGCTCCCTTCTCCTCCTCCTCCTCGCCTCTCTCCACCGTCTGCTCTTGCTCCTCAATTTTTTTCTGCTTTTTGCCGCTCGTACTCTTCCTTCTATCCTCCTCTCCGTTCTCCCGAACGATCTCCTTTTTTTCACCGTTCTCCCTAGCCGACTGTCCAACCGCCGCGCTTAACCCAGGTCCGGTGTAGTTGCGCAACATTCGCGTCACGTTCGTTATCTCATAAGCGTAAGCGTGGTGCTGTTTCGATTCCGTTTTCACGGTTAAAGGGGACACGGGTGTGTCGGATCGTTTGTTCGTGATCGACGATGCCAGTGTCGATTCTACGGATGGATCTGTGCTGCTCGATACGTTCGCTGAGAGGGACGACGAACTTGATAGACTGTCGGACCGTCGCGAATCCGACGGATCGATCGAACCGTCAACGATTTCTTTACCGGTGTCTTCGGACGTTTCCTCATCGCGGGCGCTAACAATGCCCGAATCGTAGAGCACCGGCTCGGTGACGACGATTCTCAACGAGCCGGTGTGAACCGGGCTCGAGGACGTGGGAATCGTCGAGCGACTCTTCGATTCCGGAGTCCCAGCGAGGTCGTTCATCGCGCTCGCGGTCGTCCTCGAATCTTCGGGATCGATCGATCTCGCTGAGGAGGTCGTCGATTCGTCGCTCGAATGAACGGTCTGCCAAGTTGTTATCTTGTTGGACTTATCATCAGGCTTTTCGTAGTAACTCGTCGAGGATCCTGTCCTTATCGTCGAACTTTCGCGGTTCGTCGACGGGACCGGAAGTGAGTCCGATCCGATGGAATTCGTGGCGTTTCGCTGTTCCTTATCGTCGCTCGCTGAATGTTCCTTGCGTTGGTGTCTCTTAACTTTGTTCGCCGCCTCCTCAACGACTTTCTGTAACTGGGTCGAATCGGCCGCATTCCCTGCCGTGGCGTTCCCTCCACGGTGGGCAGCGGCAGAAGCAGTCTCGGCCGCAGACTCGGCGCTACTTCCTCCGTCCGCAACGATCACCACCTGGTGAGCGTGAGCGGACGGGTCCGAGTGAAACTTGCCGCTGTTCCGCAACGGAACGCTCTCTCGCTTGTCCTCCGACATGAGGACGGTGGCGTTTCTCGCTGATTCACGGGGCAGAATGACGTTCGAGACTATCGTCTGATCGGAGGATCTGACCGGTGACTTTCGGAAGTACGTGCCCGAGCCGGCTGGTCTGAATTGATTCTTAGTTTTTGGAATTTTGTTCCTCTCGATGGTGCTGCGCTCGAGGGCGATGTTCATCTCCTCGTTTATAATCTCCTCGAGACGCGGCATCGTTATCGGTGTCGTCGTACTGAATCTCTTGGAGTAACGCCGCCTCGAGCTCGCGACGCTGGCCGAGGTCGACGTACCGTCGAGCACCGAGTTGTTCGAGCTTCCGGAGCTGTTGTGACTCTCAGTCGGTATCTTCTGACCGAAGTAGAGAAACTGTGTCATGTCCTCGACGGGAATGTTGCTCTCTACCGGCCTGAAGTGATTGTAGAGAGATTCGGGCATGGCCACGGTATTCTTTCGGCGAATGTCGTGATCCAGGATTTTTTGAGTGCGGACGAGGGAGGAGTTGTTCTTGGACGATGTGTCGTTGATCCTCGATGCGGCGCTCGGCCAGCTGTCGGTGTCGTTGATTCTTATCAGAAGGGAATTCTTCGGTGACCGATCAACGTCGTCTTCGGTCGGTGACGACTTTGCCTGGCTCTCCGGTCCCGTGAACTTTGCGGAATTCTCCTCGTCGTTGTCGATGACGATCGAGACCTCGTCGCCGATCGGAGCGGTCACGTAGACGCCGTGGCGCGTCTCCTGGGCCTCGAGCATGTCCGGAGGATCTTTCGACGCCGAGATCGTCGGTCGGGTCGTTCGGGGCGAGGGGCTCAGACTCTTCGCCACCTCGGACACTCTCGGACCCAAAAGCTGACGCCTTCGAGCCGCGAGGATGTTGCGCAGAGCTTGCTCTCTCTTCGCCTTCGACGAGGGTGCCTCGGCGTGCAGGGCCATCCTTCCCTGACGATTGTCCGCGGTGCTCACATCTGCAACAGCAAAAAGAACGAACTGTTTATTTATTTATTTATTTATTTACTTATTTATGTATTTATGTATTTATGTATTTATTTATTTATTTATTTATTTATTTATTTATTTATTTATTTATTTACGTAAACGGTGTATAGTTCAACTAAATTTTCATTCAATCGACCGAGTCTTCCTTTCAATGAACCAAATACACCTTCCGCCCGTGGACCAGTTGTTCCAACGGGCCTTTCTCCATGCGTAAATCGATACGTCCAAGTCGATCGGGTTGGGTCACGATAATAGCCTTAATAAAGATCCTACAGTGTATCCCAGACAAGAACGGAATAAAAATAAAAACTAACCACATCGAGAGGTCTTTCTCAATCGAGACCACCGTTCCCGCTAACGGTAACGATTGCCGCTCGATCGGTTTCCAGAAAGAAAAAAGGTTCGTCGCCGGAGATGTCCCGATCGCCAAATCGTTTGTGGATCACCGTGAGCCACGGAGTTAGGATATTAAACGAAGCCTGAAGAAACACCGCTGTCGAAAGCGTCGACTCACGTCGCGAAGAGTCGCTTCAGACGGGGCCGCGTGCGGTCCAGCGTTCTCGGATCCTCCATTTACGAGGGAAGAGTTAACGGTAAGGTCCCCTCCGGGATACCTGCGCGGCGAGCAACGCCAGCGGGGACGGTTAAGCGAGAGCGTAAAGAGTTACGATTCACGGTCGCAAGGTCGTAGGTCATAGCTCGTGGTCCACGCGGTTGTAGCAACGGCTAGATATCTTCATTCCCTCGGCGGACGAGCCAGTGCGACGACTGGAGAGGAATCACGCAGGAACTCTCCAACGGTTCTCTCTCCGGTTAATTGTACTGTAAATTGAGTCGGCGATTCATTTGAGAACGCGGAGAAAAAAAGGTTGCACCGTCGTTGGGCTGGTCCGAGAAGCAGAGGTCAAACACGTCTCACTCAATCGATGGGGACAAGAGATGCTAAACGAGCAGCTAAATTAGCCCCGAGCTTTGTTCGAGACTCGTGTATCGCGGTTGATCGTGCAACGCGCGGAACGGCCAAGAGTCATTGTCACGATCGGCTACGATCCGATCGGAAAGGGAACGATAGATCGTGTTCCGCGACTCTCGCGGGCCGCGAGTCACGAGGTCAAGCCTCCCTCCCCCCACTCCCCGGTACCGCTACGCTGCAATGGAACTCGATCTCTGTACTCCGACGATCGTTTGAGACGACCGAGCCGCCTCTCGATAGATACAAATTGTCCATAGCGCATTACAAGTCGTATTCGAACGAACTCGTAGATTAGCTTTTTTTCGCTGTCGGGTATAAAGCAAATTTTATGATATACATGGCTACGGGAATGGAAATATTATGTATCTGTTTGTTTTAATTTATTTAGCTTTTGGAAGGAGTAGCGATTTATTCGCATCGGTTACATCGATCGGTTTTTTAATTTTTTGTTTTACGATATATGTATATATATTTTTTTTTTTGGGAGGTGATAGGTCGTTGACCGAAAACCTTCAGAATAGCGATACCGGTCAATTTTCATGTTTCGTTTTGTGGTTTTTGTTTTTGAATAAATTAAATCGCTATTATCCTGCATCATTATAATAAAACAAAGCAAAACATGTAAATACGTTATGACTATGGTATGTGTAAGTTAATCATTTGTATGTGTTCGTTATTTGGAAACAAGACTGTAGGAAATTTCTGTTTATTTTTTATTTACTACAATTACTTAATTCATTCTGACGGCCCCGGTTACATCGATCGATTTATTTTTTAATAAATCAAATCGTTATTATTTTATATTGATATACTGTTTTTTATAAATAAGGCGAAACATGTAAATACGCCCTGGCTATGACGTATATAAGTTAACCATTTTAATGTGTCCATTATTTGTAACGAAAACGGCAGAAAATTCATGTTTATTTTTTGATTTACTTCAATTATTTAATCTATTTTCATCGCTATCGGGAATTAAAATTAAATTTTTCACGCGGAAATGGATGTTGTTCGATCAGCAGGAGGCTCGCCCGTTCCCAAGCCTGACAGAGTCGATGCCGAATGAGATTGTAAGGCATAGAGAGCAACGTGAATCATTAATCGTGCGGTTCCTGGCAACGATCACGATCCCTATCGGCTTCTCCGGGCACCGTTACAATGAGATTCATGGGGGTCAAGATCGCACCGACGACCATGGAGATTCTTGTACTACGTATTCACGGGACCGCAAGATAACCGAGTGCTACCCATACATCGTGCAGCAATAGTAATACCCTCGTAATTCATCTATGATACAAAAAGCAGTTCATTGATCCTACTTTTTCGATTAAATTCTCGACATCGAATGTAGATATTATTTCCCACGGTCCCGCGTATCGAAGCACGGTAATTGATCAATTAAGCTCGTTAACGATCGTCGATCGATTCGTGGAATCTTGTACTCTGCGGCATCCCGTCGTTAGGAGGGCACAGGCTAATACCGACCAGCGAGCAACATCGTCCAGGCTGATTTTAAATAATTACGCAGCAATTTCAAGACGAGTCTTCATTTGTCTTGGTATGTCCGCAAAAACAATATAATTGCGCCTGATTTCATATTTTTACCTTCTCTACAGAGAGTCAAATTATGGGTTGATACTGATAGTTAAGATGATACAATCGATTTTGTTTTTTAAATCTAGGTATAGTATCAACTAATAATTTTTTTCAATGTAGGACATTTTTATTGGGTAATTCGTTATCATCGTTCAATACCCGAAAATAAATGGCAGTCGACATTTTTTTCTTATCAATATAAAATCATTAGAGGCCGATAATTTTAAAGCGTACACAGTACAACAAGATTGTACTTTTTCAACTTATTGTTCACAAACGTACCCAATTTTTTATTTGTCAATTTTCCGATCGCACCATCCAGCTCTAGTTTCACAAACAAAAGTACAATTTAAACCTGTTAATGACGCAGGAAATAAAAAGAGAGGTTTGTATATTCAAACCTGAAAAAACAAGTTTGTCACTTCTTTAACAAAATGATTGTTACGAAACGTCGTATTCTGATTTTGCGATTTTTTTTATCGCGTACTGCGCAACTAATTGCTAGCTGGTGTACACAAACAAAATAATTGAGCATGATTTCTTATTTTCAGCTATTGTACAGAGAGAAAAAATGATGGGTCGGAAGAACTGATAGCTGAGTTAGTACGATCAATTTTGTATTATTTTACTTTGATTTTTGTTTAGATATATTGTATCAATTAATCATTTTATTGATTAATTGATACAATTAATCAATAAAATGATATTCGGATATTTTTTCATATCCGAAAAAAATGGGAGTCTAAAAGTTTTTCTTATCAATAAATAATAATTTCCGATAACAGTGTGAAAAAGCGGTCTTTCAATGAAGGTTGTGAAGTTGGTTGTACGAGCTGAAGACGAGTGTTCCCTACTTCCCAACGGCCGTAGGGAGACCGCGTTTTGGTACAAGTATCGCATACTCCTTTTTATAACAAATGCCTAAAACCCCCTCTTTTTATGCCTGTAGTGCGGCGAAAGTGTGCAAAAAAATAATTACAGTTTTAAAAAGTTTGCAAAAAAGTAACTCATGTGATCTTTCTATTCTATTCTTCTCGCAAGCCTTACTGTAAAACGCCACTTTCACCACGGATTAGAGGCACCAAAAGTGCGACATTTTGTGCACGTCTTACAAAAAAAATCTTTAGTTGCCGATAATTCTAAAGCGTACTGTGCAAGTAATTGCTAACCTGCCCACCAAAGTGTTTTCCCTCCATTCAAGATCCCCTTTTAATCGAAACTTCACCCTTACGACCAAGACCTTAAGTTTTTCTCGCAAGTGGCCGCTATATATGTGCCCACGCGCTCCAACAATATTTGTCAAATATCGTCATTGACGAGCCACCGGTGTACGAGGAGCGAGGCCGGGAGAATCCTGTGGAAGGCGCACGGAAATATAATGGTCTCCCGCCAGGCCATTATCAACGACGTTTTCAACGTTCCCTCGTGTATGCAATCACATACATATTCGCGGAACCCTTCGCGGCTGGCAATATTGCATACAACGGTCGAGCCTGTGTGCTCGCACCTACATCGGCCACCGAGAACCAAAAGGGCTTAACTACCGCGCCAAACCTACACGCGCTGAGCCCTTTTTATTCCCAGTCAGCGATATTATTTTCCGCGCTCTGTACACGCTCTCATATTTGCCCTCGAGGTACTTACACCCACGCCAATCGTAAAATATACATTCCCTGGTGGCGTTCCGTGTCCGGTAAGTATGATCTACGTACGCGGTCAGCTTCGACTCTCTGCTCGCTCCCTCTTCCTCCGGTGTTCTTTCTCGCTGCCGGTCCATATTCGCACCGGTGCGGCGAGAGTGAGCGTGCGCACGCGTTTAGCGCTAGTTCAGTAACGCACCGAGGCTTCATTGTACGTAGAATCTATCTCCCTCCATTCCGCGGTTTAAACTTCGTCTCCGATCGTTTGCACCGCGGCTGCTGCTGCTGCTGCTGTTGCAGCTTCTCAAACCGTGGCGTGCCGGCAACCTGTGTCGGACGTCCAGGTTCCCTCGCCCTCTCAACTTGTCTGTAGATGTACGTACGCGGATCGCATACTGGGTGCGATAGCCAGAAGAGGCTTTCGCCGTGTATTTCAAGCTCCCAGTAAATCATAAACGAGCTGAGGCTACGTCGTGTCCTTTCGCGCTTAACTTCTCGCTATTTTGTCACGTGAAACTAACAACCCTCGAGGATAAACACGTTTCGTCCGGGACTCGTCGGGGACAACGAATTTTTGTTTTGAGAATTTTTTTTTTTTTTACTCTTATCGGCGTGAGACTTTTTCTTGAATTTTCCGAAGATGCGAGACGAGCGTCTTGCGTCAATGGATTTTTCTAGTTCGGGCGTGCGAACTGTTATTTTTTTTTATTGCTGGGTCTCATTGTAGGCATCAACTCTATATGTGGTCCGATCAATTATTTTGTGGTCCAAAAAATGTATTTATAAAAATTCCAGTTGTGTAATGTATTCAGGTCAAATCAGAGCAATCTTTGCGACCGTCATTGTCTTACCGTCCTTTTTGGCGGACATTTTTTCTAGATTTGACCTTCTTTGTTTTCATTGATAAGAAATGTTCGAAAAAAAAATTCTTCAAAATCAAAGTTTCGTCCACGAAGAAACAAAGTTAGTTGCATGCGCGAATGTACCTCGACAAAATTGCCCGAAATGGATAAAATTTTGTAAATGAAAAGTGGAAAGAAGGAAGATAATGATACGAGAGAGGTAAAAGAAATGTGGAAACAACAACAAAGTGAATACAACTGTAACGAGACGAAATTTACAATGGCATGAAAGTGGGGCCGCTCTTCTCGCTATTTTGTCACGCGGAGCCAACCGCCTTCGAGGATAAACACGTTTTGTCCAGCTCGTCGTGGACAACGAATTTTTGTTTTTCGAAGACTTTTTTTTCTCTTATCTGCGTAAAATTTTTTTTCGAATTTTCCGAAGGTGCGAGACGAGCGTCTGGACGTTATTGGACTTTTCTACTTCAGACTTACGAACCATTTTAATTCCTTTTATTGCCTCACTATAGACATTACGCTCAAGTTAAACGTCATTTTTCGATAAAATAAAATGATTTATTGAAATTTCAGTCTTTCAATGTATTCCGACCGAATTAGAACAAACTTGACAGTCATTTTCCTAACGTCCTTTTTAGCTGACATTTTTTTTTAGATTTGATAATTGTTTTCTAATAAACACAATGATAAAAAATTCGCGAAAATTTTTTTTTTACAGAAACAACGTTTCCTTCATGAGAAAGCAAAGTTAACCGCACTCGCGAATGAACTTCAATGAAATTGCTCGAGACAGATAAAATTTCGTAAAGGAAAAGTGGCAAGAAGAAAAATGATGACGCGAGAGAGGTAGAAAAAAATTGTATAGACACATCCGTGTAGCGAATACAGCTGTAACGAGACGAAATTTACAGCGGCATAAAAGTCGCGCCGCTCTTCTCGCCTCGTTATAAGCCAACGCCGGGGTGAGGGCTCTCTCTATTCCCGCCAAGATAAACCCTGTAACAAACACGAATGCGCACCGTCGTCGAGTTTGGCGGTGCGGTGAGCCGGGAGATCTCTAAAACTCGACGGACTAGCCAACACGAACGGACCTCATGCGGGGCTTACCCTCCTGAGATATTAGAGTCTCGTTCGAGAATCTTGCTCGGGCCGTCGAGTGAACGACTGTGAACAAGAAATCCACAGAATCGCATATACTCGGCTTGGTAAACGGCGCGGCCGTTGAATGCATACGCATACAGCTATTTATTTATTATTAAAATGCGATTAGCGTATGCGTCAGCGGAATAATGACAAAACCCTGTAAAATTATCGATACGACTTGAGCACGAATTTGTCGTATTTCTCGAAGGATTTTCGTCGTTTCATTTCTGCGGTATATTTATTTTCAATGTTTTTTGTAATTTTTCTTTTTTTTTTTTTTTTTTTTTTTTGTTGCAAAGTCAGGGGTTTCAGATTTCTGATAGAGGCTTAGTAAGGCGCCGCTCTTCATACGGGCCGAGGCGAGGACGAATGAAAAATAAATGGGAACGACACTGACCTCGCTAACTCATGCACTCACGCTCGCGCGTTGCACGTTTCTTAGCAGCATGAAAACGTTACTACGATCCTTTCGTCCTGCAACTCGTCCTCCTCCTCCGGGGTTCCTCTCTCTCTCTCTCTCTCTTCGCTCTTTATGCGGTCACGTAGCGACGATAACCCCGCGCGACTGCGAGGATGCACGGGGAGCGAGAGGGAATATCTCCAGAGTCGAGGAATAGCGCATAATACTGCAGTATACGCGGCACCGAGCCGGGCCGACAACGCGATATCGTCCCTTGTCTCGGGGACCGCGTGTGGACTCTCCGACTCGAAAACCTTTCGGCCTGCTGGGTTATACAGCCTTATTCTTCGCAAAGATTTGACCCCGAGACTACGAACGCGAAAGAGTCCGGGGGTCTCGTAGACTCGAGGACTGCGGTCGAGCTGTAGATAGATCGATTTAAAAAAATAAATTTTTAAAATAAATATAAAAATTGCATAAGGCCAGATTGTGAAGGTACAATATTGTGATTGTAAAGGCGAATTTAAAAGAATCAAAATTTATCAAATTCGAGGATACGCAGTAAAAAATAATTTCGAAAAATTGGAATACGAAGTTTCGTGAAAATAATTTTGTTGAATAAGTGACAAACCTGTTTGTTAAGGTCTAAATATACAAATTTGTCCACTTATTGCCCGTGTCACCAACAGTTTTGTACTTTTGTTTGTTAAACTAGAACCGGACGGTACGATCAGAAAATAAACAAGTAAAAAATTTTAGACGTTTGTGGACAATAAGTTGTTGTAAAAAGTACAAACTTTTTAAATGTGTATGGCGAGTACGACAAATATAGTATCGGAGGGGGAACGATATGGAGGGGAAATAATGAAAAGACAGCTGGGAGGGAATGATAAGAGAAAATAAATGCAGCGGAAGAGAGATAAGAAAGTTCAGATTCACGATTGAGATTCCTTTGTTTCGAGAGAATTTTCTTCGAAGGGACGCGGAGGCTCCCTTAAGGATCGCTGGCGAACGTGCCACTGTTCTTTCCGAGCACGACAATGCGACAACAGATGCAACATTGCAGTGGTCCCAACACCCATCTTCCTCTTCCCCCCCCCCCCCCCCCCCCCGCGGACCCTCTGGTGAACTCGCCATTCCTCTTTATCTCCGACTCGCGAATTCACATTCCACGCGCATATTTTTTTTCTCTAATAATTCTAAGCTGCTTTCGAAGAAATTTTTAAGCTCCTTCCTTGCCAATTGTATCGGCTGGATGAACAAATTTCTACATTCGTAGTTTACCTTCATTTATTTATTTATTTATCAATTTGTATAATTTCGATTATTCGCATTGTCGTTCGGCCTGTTACTACATACGTGCTAAAAAAAAGGTTTGTACACTTAATAAACAATTTTTATTCACAAACGCTCACATTTTCTTTTGCCGTTCAGTTTACCATTTTTTAAAGTCAAAAGTACGATTCGCTGATAACAAAAAAAAAGTAAAATTGAAGCACCTAAAAATTGTGAACCTATGCGAGCAAGAAGTATTATTTAAATGTAAAAGCGATTTTTACTATATAGAGCAAAAAAAAAGATTCGTACATTTAAAAAGGGTTTCTAGTCTGAAAGCGGTCGCATTTTATTTTTCCGTTAATTTTACCATTTTTAAAAAGTTAAAAGTACTGTTTCTGCTAAGTGTGATTTTTCGATGTTTTGGAACATTCTGAACACGTTTTCATTAAAATCTCGAATTTTTTTTTCACGCCAACAAAGCTTCCTCTACAAAGAAGCAAAATTGTAAAATTAACGCGCCGCAAAATGTTGAACCTATGCGAACAAGAAGTATAGTGAATCGCACAAGCCATTTTTACCACGTATAGCAACTCCCTTATTTTAATTTCTTTTTTACTTATTTTAATGTCTCCGCGAGTCGCTCTCGCAATCGAGCAAGACCGAATGAGCCTCCCGCGGCAAATAATTTTCAGACCCATAGTCTCCCGGCGGGTCCATCGGGTGCGCGCCGCTGCCGATGCAATTCTCCGTTGCGCTGTGGCGAACGACGCGACGCCTTATGTAAGTCCAAACGCGACGAAGAAGATGCGAAAGGCGGAGAGGGCGAGACACGTTGCATCTGTGCAGGAAGAAAATATAAGAGATGCGATCGGCCGCTCCGCTGGGACTGCGACGCTCGGCACTCGTTCAACAAAAGTACGAGAAAGACGATGCGAGTCAGTCGAGTGAGGGACTACTCCTTTTGCTATGCCGAGGAAGCCGGGCGGGCGGGCGGGGAGTTCGCCGTTCCGCCAATTTGACGCAATCAAGGTCCCACGTCCGCTCTTAATCAATCCCCCCACCACCGTCCCGTCGTTTCTTCCTTGGTCTCACATGGCCCGTCTTTCTTCCTCTCTCTCTGTCCTCCTTCCATCTCTCCTCACCGCACTCCTTTGATATCGGGAAAAATGCAAATTGCGAGTAAAGCTGCCCGCGAGCAACCGGAGAGTGCCGGTCTCGCAGTTATTCATTCCGCCGAAGAATCCGAAGAGCTTCTCTACCTTCTCTACCCCCGCTTCGCTATAGGTAAACTCTACTCCTATGTGCCTGTCTCTCAGTAATACAGGTACGCACGGCTTGTACCTGAAGTATGTAACTCGAGGATTATTCTCTCTCTTTACTTCGGCTTCCTCTTCCATACACTCGAAGTTCGCTTACGGTGGATGTGTGTGCGTTTATAAAAATATGTATTTACCTAACTATATAGAGATAATGGTTGTATACCGAAGATATCACAACAAAAAAATTGCTGTTTTCACAGTCGACTGGTCAAGCCTTGGGACCGGACACTCATCCTTATTCGTGGATCATAAGGATGTGCAGTAGGCAGTACACTATAATGCAGTATGCGGGTTGGGTGGCAATGGGCTTTATTCTCGGGCACGAATTCGCGGGATGCGAACGGGGGTTGAAAATAGAATCCGCGCCGACACTGAGAAAAAAAATGTAGGATTAAGCAAACGACGCTACGAGATATGTTCAAAGCTGTTATTTGTCTCGGCACAAATAAAGCATTGTTTTGTTAAACGATTATTCATTTAAATCTATTCACAATTTATTGATTCAAACATTTTTGTTGTATCAACGAAATAACATCTTTAAAAGTGTGTCATCGCGCCTTGGTTGATCCAAATTAAATTAAAAAAAACAAAAACGAAATAAACTAACAAATTAACAAAACATAATTAAAAAAAACAATAAGTGTGATAAGAAAAAAAAACCAACAAAAATATCGATGCTCGAAATTTTCCAAAATTCTCACTATAGACAAATCCTATTCACTGTCGCAGTCGAGTAAGAAACGGAAGTTGCAGTAAGAGTGGAGACAGCAGTGGGGACGAAATTGCGAAGAGGGCAAGTTCGTTGGATAAATGTTGTAAAGGTAAATATATGTTTCATGGAGGTTTCATGGCCCCCCTCGGGACGTCGGAGCCCCAACAAAGAGGCATTTCCTTCTCGGTACATACACAAGCAGCGCAGGCTTGGCACGCAGCACGAGGTCCCGAGCATAAATTCACGATCGATAATCGTTATTCAAAATGTTTCACATAGTAAGAAGCCTCTCGTAGGCTCTGCCTATCCTGCGATAAATATACACGAGAGAGAATGAAAGAAATTTATAAAATAAAAAAAATATTCTTAAAGGCAAGAATACGCTTCAGTTCCGCGTCAACGAAATTTCCGGGTCCCATAAAAGTGGACGTATAAAGTATACACGTGGCTCGAGTGCGAAGCAGTGAGTCATCATTTTTTTTTTTTTTGTTCCTGTCAGCCGATAGACCAACTTCGGTCAAGAGTTAATACAGCAATGTCGCGCTTCTGGCAGACCGCATAGTTCTGTAGTCAGTTATTACTGCGGTGCTCATAGAGCTATTATAGAGACAATTATCGCGGACGCTCCGCAGCCCGTTAATCACCCCGCAAACTCGTCCAGAGAGTTCCAATAAAAAAAACAATATTAAAAAAAAATTGTAAAAATTTAAACAATTTTTTTCTTTTCAGACCCACACGCGCGCCGCGAGCTATAATTTTGGGTCGAAAATTGTACGTCCACGACAGCGCATAGCTGTAAATAAATAGACGGGTGATAAATTACGATTCGTGGCATACCGTAATGTGTAATGGATTGGTTGTATCATGTGTGTATATTAATGGCCTCCGAAGAGTGCAGAGATCTCTGTGCGGCACGCGATACCCACACACTCTTTCCTGCTCCCTCGCTCGATGCCTCTTTGCGAGTTTGGTTCGTCTGTGTTCGTCTTTCGTCGAGCGTGCATCCGTTTCCGGTGGGACTGGAGTCGACTCTGTAACACCGCGGGCCCATACAAAACCGTCCGTGCACGGAGAGGGATATCGCATAGCGGCAACTGGCAGCGCCGGCAGCATCATCGGCAGAGGACACTCCGGTCAACGCGGAGCGCGCATAATCCGCGGACGATAATTATGTAACGTTAAATCGCGTTTCGCGATCCGCGCCACGGTACTGCATGTTTTTCCACCTGGTTGCACGCGAGATTCGAGATCTCCGTGGATCTGTCTGTCCTGAAACGCGGGAACCTTGGCCGGACGAGTCATTAAATAGCATACCGTATCCATGCTTATATACCGCGAGATAGATCGATACGCGATGCGAGCGATAATCATTTTGTCTGTGTGTGCGCGGTTTTTTTTCTCGTCCTTGTATTATATTCGCGAAGGGGTTCGATCGGACGTGATCAAATCTCGTAATTTGACTCCGAGAGGTCGAGTGACCCTTCAATTAATAGTAACCACCAAGCAATTTTATATTTGTCAAATTATCTTACTTTTTATTATTGTTATTGTTATTATTATTTTTATCATCATTATTGTTGCGATTACTATTATTCTTGTTACTATTATTAATGACCCTGAACATATCTGCATGACATCAAATTTCATCTTTGGCAAGCCTCTATTAATGCACGGCAGTAGGAAGAAAACAAAATTCACTTGTAGAATTTTATTCTCTACGTGGACTTTCGTGAGGGAAGTTTATGCAAAACACATTCGTTGTAAGTGAAATTTAGTCTTAAGTCTATTATTATTATTATTATTATTATTATTATTATTATTATTATTATTATTATTATTATTATTATTATTATTATTATTATTATTATTATTATTATTATTATTATTATTATTATTATTATTATTTAGCGAACGAGGGAGCCATGAATAGCTGTATTGGAACCGAGCATAGGAAGAGATTAAGATCCATAAAAGACTAAACGTCGATTTGACCTTATTTCGCGGGTGTAGGTTGAAATGTAGATGAAACGATTCGTCGGGCAATGTAATCCATACAATTCGCGGTGGACGGTGAATCGGTGCATTGCAGCTTACGTAGAGGGTTACGTGTCGAAGATCCTATCGTGGGTACGAGAGCGCGAGTGCCGGCCTCTGGCCTCCCCTCCCCCGTCGCTGTGCCCGCTTCTCCGTTACATAAGGTTTCCCCGACCGCGGCCCTCACAATGCGGGGCCCCGCACGCTCTTGCGGATCCATTAAATCGTATGCAGATTCCGCACGCGGAACAATGGAGGAGACTCCGGACGAGGGGTTGGGCCCTTGCGAAGAGTGCCCGAGAGAGCCCGTTGCGGATCAACGCTCGAGGAAAGTCAGCGCCGCCTTCTTCGCTAAGAGTTACAGAGGATCCTTCCTCCGTACCTACGGCTCGGGCACTTCCTCGATCGGGATTCAGTAGTAACTCCGGCATAACTCGGGCTCGAGTCTTGCGAAACAGTATTGCGTTCATCAAAATTGATCTTTCGTGTGTTATGAAATGTTTATCTTCTTTTTTGGACAAGTAGACCGGAGATAAAGATTATTAGCTATTAGTGGTTGCGAAGAAAAAGTAAAATGCTTTCGTATTTTCTCCAAACGGTAGAAAAGGATTGAAAATCGAACGAACATTTTTTTGTCCACAAATGTTCGCAATTTGTTTCTTGTTAATTTTAGAATTTTTTTTTATTCGTAAGACAGTTAATCGACAAAAAAAAAAAGTAAAATTAACAATTGGGCAATCGTGGAGCTTTGTGGACGAGACACTTTTGCTAAATGTATAAACGATTTTTAGGCAGACGGTAAAAGTCGTTTATACATTTAGCAAAAATGTCTTGTCCAAATTCCACAACTGTCCTGTTGTTAATTTGAACATTTATTTTTTGTCAACTAACGGTCTCTTTTACGAATAAAAAATTGTATTGTATATGACCGATGTCATATAATTTTAAATAAAATATACAGAGGACAGTGAATTGAAGTTTAGATAATAAAAAATAAATAAAATAAAATGGGACTACAATCGCGTGCGTACAATCGATTGGAGCTCACGAACGGACATTAGATTGCCTTCCCGTTGGAGCGCCTCCAAGATAAAGTCCCTCGAGAATGAGAATAAGAGTCTTGTCCTACGTGCTCCAGAATCAGCGGGCGAAGAATCGTTATGCGATCGTGCCTGCAAAACCCGCTCGCCGGGAGGGCTTTATAACGGAGCGCGGTTCGATTCGCGCATGCGCGTGCGCGCGAGCATAACGTGATCGTCAGCGGGGGCCGCCACGCGGTTATCCCGACAAATAATTATTCGCGGGTGCGACATAGGTCGCGGGCGTGAGAGATGATCGAAGAAGCTCCGTGAGAGCTTCGATGCACGCGGTCTCAGGAAGAACGGGGCAAAATGGACTATTTTTACAATTTTTTTTGCGAGACGTTAAAGGGTTTAAAAAAGTCTCATTTCAGGTGAAGAAAACTGGTCCGTTTTGCCTCGGAGTTCCGTTTTGCCCCGCTCCTCCCCCCCCCCCTCTCTACGTGTTGGCGTTTGTTCGAAACGAAACGGCATGCATGCATGCATGCGGCGCGTGTGCACCTCGCTCACGGTACGTCATAAATTCGCATCGGAAGGATAAAGAAAATAAAGAAACTAAGCGAAATGAAAAATTCGCGTCTGCTGCTGCACGTTGTACACATTACAAACCGTTCGGCACGTTTCTTCCTATCTTCTTTCTACCCTCGTTGTTTTCGTCGAATATACACGGGGCTCGCATATATCACGAGTACAACGGCAAATGCACCGAGTGCGGTTGTGTATACATATATAGCTGTATACACGGCCCGTACGTACAAAATATAGAGGCGATTATATCGCGTATATTCTGGCACTCGGCCTTGTCCTCGTCGTAGCGTTTGAGGCTGGTCAAGATCTTTCTTCCACGAATTTACGGCGACGCGCTAAGTGCGCTCTCCTCGCGTGCTTCTCACCGTAGCTTCCCTTCGTCCTCTCGTGTGTCTACGTACCTTCTGGATGCACCGGGAGAATGAAATATTATTTTTCTTACTTTGATGCCTCCGGCTCCATGCAATTTTTCACAGAAGAAATATCTCCGATGTTCCTTTTCAGTTTCTCTATTAACATACGAAGGATTGTACTAAAAAAAATGGTCTATCAGATTATGATCTGGAAACATGTTTTCCATAGCCTAGAAAGTAAAAAATGTCCGTCTGTCCGTCTGTCCGTCTGTCCGTCTGTCCGTCTGTCCGTCTGTCCGTCTGTCCGTCTGTCCGTCTGTCCGTCTGTCCGTCTGTCCGTCTGTCCGTCTGTCCGTCTGTCCGTCTGTCCGTCTGTCCGTCTGTCCGTCTGTCCGTCTGTCCGTCTGTCCGTCTGTCCGTCTGTCCGTCTGTCCGTCTGTCCGTCTGTCCGTCTGTCCGTCTGTCCGTCTGTCCGTCTGTCCGTCTGTCCGTCTGTCCGTCTGTCCGTCTGTCCGTCTGTCCGTCTGTCCGTCTGTCCGTCTGTCCGTCTGTCCGTCTGTCCGTCTGTCCGTCTGTCCGTCTGTCCGTCTGTCCGTCTGTCCGTCTGTCCGTCTGTCCGTCTGTCCGTCTGTCCGTCTGTCCGTCTGTCCGTCTGTCCGTCTGTCCGTCTGTCCGTCTGTCCGTCTGTCCGTCTGTCCGTCTGTCCGTCTGTCCGTCTGTCCGTCTGTCCGTCTGTCCGTCTGTCCGTCTGTCCGTCTGTCCGTCTGTCCGTCTGTCCGTCTGTCCGTCTGTCCGTCTGTCCGTCTGTCCGTCTGTCCGTCTGTCCGTCTGTCCGTCTGTCCGTCTGTCCGTCTGTCCGTCTGCCCGTCTCACGAAATGTTGTTTTGGTATTGAATTTCAAATTTCGTCAACAATGTTTTCTGGTACTTTATCTTAGATGTATAAAAACCTATAAAGAAACGAGGAGACTGCTATACATTAGCAAGAGCTAGTGTGGAATGAACCGAAGCCGAACGGCGATCAAGATCATTGACTTCACCCGCGATCGCGCCCGCGAGCGTAATACGATCTCTCACCCGGTCGATGTACAACACCGGTGTCGCGGACTGCATTCTCGCCTCTTTCGCGCATCGACTGTTACGATAACAACAACAGTAAGGACGATAATACGGGCGTTTGCGGATCGAATATGATAAACAACAGTAATGTCGCGTAATTAATATTCAGTCTGCATCTGCGGTGTGCCTGGTCGGGTTTATCGCACGATGCATATGCACAGTAGAGAACTCGGAGGATACAGCGAGATTGAGAGAGAGTAGGAAACGATCGGTAGGCGAGATGAGATCTAATAGCTTTTGAGCACAGAGAGTGTATAGGGTACGAGAGCGCAAAGCCGCGGCGATCACTTACACCCGGCTGGTTTCTATATATCTAACGGTATAACGCGCGGGCCGAACAGCAGGCCGAACACTCGCTTATCTCGACAGATAGAGAGACGCTCTTTGCTTTGCCTCGCTTCGGTGAGCATTAGCGCGCTTATACGGGCCCTCTCGCCGGAGATATCGAAGCCCGGCCACGGAAGTTCGATGCATTCGCTCCGAAAGGATTAAATCTCGGGGGTGCTCGAATTATTCTTCCTGGTTCTATACATCGACCCAACGAACGTTTCTATTCGTTATTGTTTCGAGATAAGGGAAGCAATTAGGGTCGCTAACTGTGCCTGGTCCGGATCCAGTGATTTTGGAATTTCGAACACACGGTAAAAACAGGTTTGTACCTTTGACAAAGATTTCTCGTCCTCACTCACAATTTGTATTTTTTTTATTTTTTTTTAGTTAATTGCACGATTATTTTTTTGTTAATATTTCATATTTTTTTGTTATTATCATTTTTTTCGATACAAATAGGATTTGTTGACAGAAATAAAATTTCTGGGCCATCATGGACAAGAAGTATTTGTGAAATGTACAAAACTTTTTTTTATTGTATACATTCTCTTTCTAGGATTGCGTTACACGATTAGCGAAGAAAAAAGAAAAAGCGCGCTTTCGATTGTGACGGAGATCGAGAGTGATCGAAGTGACCGCTTTCTTCGTTGCCGCAGCTCACTCGCGATATCCTCGAGCGTGCTATATCTTCACCGAGAGTGACAGAGAGAGAAAGGGGGATATTCACCTCGGAGGCGAACTTTCAAGGCCGTGACTCAAGATCACGGTCTCTGGCCAGGGAACCCAGGCCAAGTGGAGAAAGAAAAAAAAAGGAAAAAACACGAGCGGGTGTTCTCGAATAATGCGAACGAGCTTGAGGTCGCTCCCGTCCGTGTCGGTCATCGCTCCATGCCGATCGGTTGTGATGAATACGCGAGGAATCTTCGAAACGTTTGCAACGGTTTTTTGTTTGCTTCCTCATAGAGAAAGCGTGTGCTTTCCAGTAAAAATTTAAGAGCATTCAAAAGATTACTCTTAAATTTGGATGTAACGCTCATAAACTTCTACTAATGTTGGTTTTCACGATAAAAAAAACAACGCTGTAAATTGATTAGCACGTCACACTTCCGATAATTTTATGATACGATATATTTGATTAATTTATATGATATTTTATGATATAACACAAGAAGGAGAAAACAACGTGCAGTGTCGTTTGCAGTGTCGTTTTTTTAATGTAATGAACTACTTTTGTATTAATTATTACCTCGTCGCATGAAAATGGTCCAATCCGAATCGAAGCAAAAAAATAAAAAAATTCCAAGGATATGCGTTGAATCCACGTGATATTTTCATTATTGATTAGCATGTCGCATTCCCCATAATTTTATGATACGAAATTTTATGACATGACGCCCAAAGAAAGAAGCAACGTGCAAATCCGTCTGGAGCATCGTTTTTTTTAACCATAAGCCACTTTTGTATTAATTATTACCCCACCGCATGAAAAACGTCCGATCTGAATCGAAGCAAAAAAAGTAAAAAAATTCCAAGGATATGCGTTTATCTGAACGAAATACTATGTAATGTGTATCTTTGCCGCAACTTTTGCAGCATCGGATCCAAGTGATATCTTCATTATTGATTAGCATATCGCATTCCCCATAATTTTGTGATACGAAATTTTAAGACATGACACCCAAAGGAAGAAGCAACGTGCAATCGTTTAGAGCATCGGTTTTTTTTTTAATATGTGCCACTTTTGTATTAATTATTACCCCGTCGCATGGAAATCGTCCAACCTGAATCGAAGCAAAAATGTGGAAAAATTTCAAGGATACGCGTTTATCTGAGCGAAATACGACGCGAGGTGTATCTTTGCCGCAGCTTTTGCAGCGTTGGATCCGAGTGATATAGAAGGCTAGATCGTTCGCCTAGTGTGCGGTGAACTGTAGATCGGGAGAGTGAGGGAGGGTCGGGGGGGAGGGATAATTTACACGGGATGCTGCTGTAGCTGCTGCGGGGCAGCAGCTCTCTTCCGGCATGTGCGATGCGCCTCGCCTAACGAGGCCACGTGGTCCCACCAGGACGCGGCAGCGGCCAGGCCTAGCTTCGGACTAGCCGCGGATCTTTCGCCTCGTCGAGGAGGAGAGCTCTCGATTCGATGCACGGAGAGCCGGTTACATAAAGGCGCGATCGAACGAGCGGGCATGAGAAACGCAAGGCGTGCCCACCGCCGCACAGTTCGCTTCTTGCTCATCTTGTTTCAGTTGCTCATCTCACGAGCCCCCGCAGCAGGAAGAACAATCGAACGACCACTCGAGCTCGACTCTGCAAGTGCTTCATACACGTGAAATTTCATTTCTTTCGTCCATTTCCACTCAATATTTTTTTCATTTTTTTTTTTTTGCTCAATATTTGAAGGAACGTCGTCCGGAGTTTACAAATTTTTTCACCTTTCCGATGCAATGGTGAACGTAAAAAAAATCGCACAGTGCACGCGGTAAATTAATTTATTTGCTGCTTTTACCGGGAAATTCACCGTTCTGCTTGACCAATTGAGCTGTGAATGTTTTACCGTGCATTTTTTTTTATCTTTCCTTGACAATGGCGAACTCCCAATATTAATTTAGCCTCGCGAATATAGCGAAACGTTCGAAGATATGCCCTTGCAGTTCGCTTCTTGCTAATCTTGTTTCAGTTGCTCATCTCACGAGCCCCCGCAGCAGAAAGAACAATCGAACGACCATTCGTGCTCGACTCTGCAAGTGCTTCATACACGTGAAATTTCATTTCTTTCGTCCATTTCCACTCAATATTTTTTTCATTTTTTTTTGCTCAATATTTGAAGGAACGTCGTCCGGAGTTTACAAATTTTTCCACCTTTCCGATGCAATAGTAAACGTAAAAAAAATCGCAGTGTTCACGCGGAAACATTAATTTATTTGCTGCTCTTACCTGAAAATTCACCTCTCTCTTTGTTATGCGCGCGCAGTTCGCTATTTGTTCATCTTCATTTAGTTGCTCATCTCTCGAACCCACGCAGCACGAAGAACAATCAACGAAACATTCGAGCTCGACTCTGCAAGTGCTTCATCCACATGAAATTAGATTTTCCCTCCACTTCCACTCAGTTTTTTTTCTCCTTTCTGTTTCTCTCAATATTTGAATTCAAATATTGAGAGAAACAAAAAGGAGAATAAAAATTGTAAAAAACTGTAAAAAATTTGTAAGCCTGAACAACAAGCCTTAAGGCTTGTTGTTCGGGCTTACAAATTTTACCACCTTTCCGATGCAAATGGTAAAGTAGAAAAAAAATCGCGCAGTACACGCCTTAAATTAATTTATTCGCTGCTCTTACCGGTAAATTCACTGCTCCGATTCACCAACTGAACCGCGAATCGTTTACCGCGCATTTTATTATCTCCCTTGACAATGGCGCACTCCAAATATCCCCTTGGCCTCGCGGATACGGCGAAACGTTCGGAGATATGCGCGCTCACGAAATCCGGAGGGAGAATGGGAAAAAACGTAAAGGAGAGACGAAGCAGACGGAGATTCCCATTGTATTTCTCTGTGCTGGGAGTTACCGTTGTTGAACCTCCCAGCGCGACAAGATGATGCATCGGTTACAACTCCGGCTCGCGGTCCTTTACCCGTTCAGGCTGTACACATACATACATGTATGCATGTATCCATCCGAACAAACTCGCGGGTTGGCGGTGGGTTCGCGTCCCAAAAGTGGCGAGAGGCTTGGTTCGAGTGAATCGAGGAGCTTCGTTCTCTATCCCCGCTTGCATTAAATCGCCGGACGAGAATCGCAAGGGCGTAAGAGCCGTGGAGAGCCACGTCGGATACGCCCTTTCGATTCTCGGCCCCCGAGACACACACCGGAGATAAATTCTTACCGGCTATTTTGTATTTCACGATCGAGCTAGCATTTATCGCGTGTTAGTTCGTCGTCCTCCGGAGCCGGGTGATGGAGCGAGGGTGGAGAACAAACACGTGGGGAAGAATAAATATGCGCGGGAGAGCGGCGAAACAGCCAACGGTAGTGTAGAGTAGCCGGATAGAAGTACATAAGCAACGCGTAAGGATCGCAAACGGACGTTGTACGTCGTCAAGCTCCCTCTTCGTCTCTGCCTTCGTCTCCCACTGTCTGGCGAGCGTCGTCGTCGTCGTCCGCGCACGCATTCCGGCAGCGAGTTATAAATCGCAGATCGATATCTTCGACGAACAGTGGAACGTACGAATGGATGCTACTGTCGATTTGAATAACTGCCTCTTCCGGCGACGAGGAGCGTAAGATGGAACGAAGGGGAGAGGATAGAAAAAGAGTCACAAGGGTGGAAGAAGAGAGCGAGGGCATGTGAGACATGCATAGAAAGGTATATCTCATGTATGAAATATGTTTCTACCGAAAAATTTTATATTTTCGGGTATATTTTAGAATCATATTTCGGAAAATGCAATATGGGGTGCAGAATTGAATAGCACTGAGAAAAAAAAATGGTTGGATTAACCAAAAGACGCGGTGACATATGTTCTAAGCTGTTATTTGTTTGGTACAAATAAAGCATTGTTTTGTTAAATGATAATTTGTTTCTATTTATTTGAAATTCGTCGATTGAAATAAACATATTTGTTGTACCAACAAAATACACCTTTGAATGTATGTCACGGCGTATTTGATTAATCCAACCACTTCTTTTTCTCAGTGAGGGTAAAAGTGGTGAAAATGGCCTGGTCCATACATAATTGATTTAAGTGCACTGTAAAAAAATTGGTATCTAATTGAATGTCCTCATACTGGAAGTTTTTATGCATCAAACAGGGATATTAAATGTCATGTACAATTGTGATGAAAAATTAACGTTACAGTATATTAACAACTTAAAAAATACTTTGCTTCTAATAATTTACTTTAATTTCACTCTAAAAGATATTTTTCATGACAATTGTACATTACATTTCATGTACCAGTTTTTGCGTAAAAACTTCCCGTCCGGTACATTAAATTAACCATTTTTTAAACAGTGTATTGATCGGGGTGGGACAAACCACATTTACCCTATTAGTCATAATAAAAACAGGAATTCAATATATTTAAAAAAAACAGTTATAAGTCGCATATATCGAAAAAATTTACCGTCATATGTATAAAATAGGTTTATTCGGGAATAGGTTACCGCAGTTTTTACCTTCGACGTATCAATCATTTAAAAATTGTCGAATTTAATGAATTTCGAATATATTACTTGCCTATGTTTGATTTCCTTGGGGAATCTCTTGAAGCTTGTTCACTTCTCCCTTGTCTTTCCAGTTATATACGAACTTAGGTTCCTCGATGTATGCAAACTATCCCACCCACTCGTTCGCATTCTCTCGCGTTCACCGGGCTACACCGAGCTATTGGAAGGATCATAGATCCGAGGCTCGACGGAACGTGCTGCCGGGCTTGTTCCATCCTTCGTCGCTGCCTCGAGCAAGGGAGAGAGCCCTTTTGCACAGCGCACACACATCGCTCGCGTCCTCTCGCGAAATGGAGAGAATATCGAATTACGTGCGTGCGCGAGACTCGTGGATACGACGCAGCAACACCCTCGGTGGTTATTCCTCTTCGGTCGGAGATGCACATAAGACGCGAGCGCGTGAATCCCCGAGATTTATCGAGTGTACGGCATTAGGTACCTTCCCGCACTCCGCTCACAGCTTGGCATCGAAGTTCTCGAATTTAATCCAACGGTCCATAAACGGTTTTGCATTTCGTACTTTTTTGTTGCTGCTGTACGTACCGGATAATTTATAATATACAATGGTCACTCGTGTGCAGTCGTTCAACTTTATATGGTCACGGAGTACGTTTGGGGGCGCACCTTATATTTCGCCGTGTAACACGTACACGAACGAGCGTTGAACAGATTTTTCGGCAAGGGCCGAGCCCTCGAGACGAAACTCGATAGCGTGTAACGATAAATCCTCTTCGGCCCACGCGACTCGCGTTCGCACTCATTCGAGAGCAATTTTTTATTTATTTTTTATTGTCCTATTCAATAAGGCAGGCTCGGCGCGAGGTGAATGACCGAATTCGGGTCGCGGATTTTTTCGGGTCGAATATTGAGGTGGAAGTTAATTGTATCGATAGGTTAATTTTTTCAAGAGTTGAACAAATATTCTCGATCACACTTTTCCGTGTCATTTTTTTCGAACTGAAGGCGACTTCCATAGCAATTTGGTGGTTACGAAAATCCATTTTTTTTTTTTCTATTTTTCCTTAATTTGGAAGTTATTTATATCACCTGCCTGGCACGAGAGAAACTGTGATCGAATAGGAGAACGATCGAGTTCAATGAATCATGAAAGATGCCCGAGGCTCGAAGCAGGAAGATGCCGCACATTGCCGAGAGGGTTCGAGGCCCGCGTGAGCGAAGTCGAATGCAACGAGCGAGGTAAATAAATATAAATGTGGTACACAGGAAGATGCGCGCTGCTGGCGCTGCTGCTGTTGCTGCCGGGCTAATAAAAGAAAAGTGAGAATTCTCAGGGAATACAAGAAGAGGTGCGGTGAACGCGAGCTCGTTGTCTTCGTGTTTCTGGGACCAGGAGTGTATTGTGTAAGCTCTCGCGGTGTGTTCCGCGAGCAAGCGCGCGTGCTCATTGTAGAAGAAATTCTAAAGAAAATAAAGGACGATTCAAGAGAATCGTAAATTGCCCAAAGGCCCTTCTATACTCGCTTCCTCTTTGCGTCGGTGATCTTTCTCTCTCTCTATTCACCTTCGACTTTCAAAAATCTGTGCTCGGCCTATCCGCGCATAGACATTGTTGGAGATTTTTTATTTTTCGAACGTTGGTACGTTTCCTTACCTTCGGAGCATACGTCTCGAACTATTTCGATATGGAATTCCAACGACACTTCCGGTAAACCAAGTTGGCGAACCGTACCGCATTCTGTGTCGCATTCCATTGACGAACTTTTAAATGATTCTGAAGCGTTTTTGGGCCGAATGATAGGTTAAGAAATATTCGTCTTTGCCCATATTACCATGGCACTATGGGCGATAGTCAGGGATATAAAACAATTTAGGGTCCAACCAACTGCGCGCTTAAATACGCTCCAAGCGATGTTCTTAGTTGGTACAAAGACGCAACCAAATATTTGTTGCCAACATTTGTTGATTGCCAATCAATCAAATAGTTGGGCGCAAAAATGTATCTGTTAGATAAAGCTGATGAGCCCTTTCAACCGTTTCAACTTTTTCAACCCTTTCAACCCTTTCAACCCTTTCAACACTTTCAACACTTTCAACACTTTCAACCCTTTCGACCCTTTCGACCCTTTCGACCCTTTCGACCCTTTCGACCCTTTCGAACCTTTCGACCCTTTTGACCCTTTCGATCCTTTCAACCCTTTAAACCCTTTCAACCCTTTCAACCCTTTCAAACCTTTCAACCCTTTCAACCCTTTCAACCCTTTCAACCCTTTCAACCCTTTCAACCCTTTCAACCCTTTCAACCCTTTCAACCCTTTCAACCCTTTCAGCCCTTTCAAGCCTTTCAACCCTTTCAACCCTCACCATGCTTCGAAGGAAAAACTGTGATCGGCAATGTTACTCACATATTACGGAAGACATGTCACTACGCCAGGAAATGTCACCATGATGTTCAATAAAAATGGAACCCTGGGAACAGCTGAGCGATCGTCTCGCCTTTCAAGAAGACAACGATTTAGCATTCCACATTGACCCCCTGACAGGCTCTGGATTCAATCAACTCCCTCACTCCTCCTCGGACACAGCCTGAGGTCCGTGAACCTTTCGTGCCAATCGCGGCCTTCGACCTCCGTTCGCACCGCGTGCGCACCTACCGAGAATCTGCATGCCGTAATGACTTCCTGCCGTTCCAGCATCAGCGGCAACGCAGCTCTTACGTCGGCGTTCGAAGCACACGCGGTGGATATAAAAGGGACTCTCTGCGGCCGTATCCTCGCGCGCCTTTCGCAGACGAGGTGCACAGCGCGCCGGAGATCTGTGCACAACCGAGCGCACAACGGCGAACCACCTGTTTGCGAGATTACGCGCTATCACTTTTTTCTTCTTTTTTCCTCTTTATTTTTTAACCGCTTCGCCCTCCTCGGCGACGCTGTTGGGCCCCAAAGAGAGTTCGTTGTCGCTTCTTCTTCGGCCAAATGTGTTCCTCGGCTCCTTCCCGTTGAAAGTTACTGCCGGTAGCGCCGACGTTGACTGATGATGAGTCACGTATTGCCTGGTCGTCGCGGTCTCTCTTCGCATCCTCGCGTGTGCGGGGAAGCCGCGCGAGTCCCGCCACGGAGACGCAAAAATCGAGGAGCAATAATTACCGGGTGATGCGGCGCGATCCTCTCCGGGCTTTCCGCACTCTTTCGCTACCGAGCGATGGACCGCGCGCGAGAAAAGAGAGTCCCCGGTTCCGAAGATCCGAGGATGCTGCTCGTTTCTCGCTCGCCTGGCGCTGCGACGACCAGCCGGTTTCTTCTTCTGTGATTACGCAGTAGCGAGCCTGCGAATGTGCTCCGCGAGGGTCCTACTGATTACGGATGAGAACTCGGAAACTTAACGAGCGAGGCAACGAAAAGAATTGGAAAATTATAGTGTAGAAGCATTTTTCTTCATTCCTTTTTTTTGTGCAGTCTGCATTCTTAGATGTGATCGAATTAAAAATACGCCTGGTAGGAAGGCAAGCCTTGTGTGCGTGTGTTAAATGGGGAGAAGTTATTCCTTATCGATAATAAAAATAGTACGAACATTTTTTTTTAAATGCGGAGCACTTGCAGACCTTTTTTTAAAAAAAAAACTTCCCCGAACTTGGTGACCTCAGCGACTTTGGCCTTATGTGAGTGTCTTAAGGGGAAGCAGTTATTCCTTATCAGAGATAAAAATCGTACGAAAAATTTGAAAACTTCAGAGCACTTGCAGACATTTTTGAAAAAATCTTCCTCGAATTTTCCAACCTCAGAGCCCGTGGAGCTCGCAAAAAGAGCTGTCGCCTTCAAGCATCCCGATTGACAATCGAAACGCGTAAACCCTCGACAAGCATCGCAAGAGTTCGCTACCGTAGCAAAAGTCCCGGGTAGCGAGAGCATCGATCGAAAGAAGAAAAAGAGCCTAAGACAGCCAGCCATTAATCCTCGGCTTCTTCGTGTTTATGGTAAGCAAGGAAAGAATAAAGGAGCAACTCGTGTGAATTCCACGAAGTTTACCGAGCAACGGTGTCGAACAGTCCGATCGACGTTGGAGGTGCGAAAACGCATAGATTTTTTTTTCCCCTCACATTCGAGCCGTGAACCGTACGTGAGAATCTTGCGAATGAGACGAACACGCGGGAAGATCACCGGTCGTACGCTCGCTGCTTTATCAACTTCATCGGCCTAATCCTCGTCTATCGCCGTTGCCGAGCGAAATAAAAGGTCCGTACAGGTCGATCCTGTCGCCTGCGTCGATTTCATCGGTTCCGTCGTATCCCCCTCGCTCCTCCCGTCATTGCTTTGGCTTTATTTTCTGCTTGATTTGTCTTTCATTTTGCTTATGTTTTGTCTAATTTTTTCTTACTTTTGCTTAATCTTGCTTAATTTTTGCCTAATTTTTACGTACTTTTTGCTTTATTTTTTACGTACTTTTTGTATCATTTTGCTTAATTTTTGGCTGATTTTTCTATTATTACCACTAGTTACGTAAGTTACTTGTAAGTTGTATGCATCTATTTCTTTTTGACTTATCTGCTTGTATTTGCCTCTATTTGATTTTTTGTATGTTTCGGCACACGAAGAGAAAAGTATGGTAATAATCTCCAGATTCGTATAGTAATTCGGGGACGAAGTGGAAAAATTACGATTTTAACCAAACGCATCGCGAATTTCGCTATGCATAGGCCACTGTACCATACAGCATATCGTAATTACCCCCATACTTTGCGCCCACAAATGTTTCGGTTTAATTTGTCGTCCCATACGGTATGGGAAAATTTCCCAGATTTCCGATATGTCCTGCGTTTGCTACTACCCAGAAAAAAAAATTATTTGACGGCCGCCATTTATTCGGTTTAAGCAAAAAATATTTATTTGATTTAAATAAATATTTATTTAAATGAAGTAAATAGTTACTTAAATGAAATAAATAGTTATTTAAATCAAATAAATATTTTACTTAAACCAAATAAATGATGGCCGTCAAATAAATTATTTTTCTGGGTGTATACCGTCTGGAGATTATTCCCAAACTATTTTAGATGATATTACCATATTTTTCTCACCGTGCACCGTGTTCTTAGCGGGCTGCCGCCCCAGAACACGGGATAAACACCTCTCTCTCCCCCCCTTCGCCCTTTCAATACCCTCCGTTCTTTCTCCGCGCAAGCGGAGGCATCAACTCTTGGCGGAACTTGCTCCACTCGAAGCTATTCTACCGTAAGATAAGCAACTAGGATATCTCTCTTTTCCGTTGCGAATGTGGCCGACGGGAGTCGTTGATCCCTGAGAGAGGTGTATATATATATATATATATATACATATATATAGCGCTTGAGGCTGTGCGACATATGGTACGGCGTATGTACACACGGGCACAGATCCCTCGTCGTCGAGGAGGCCCGCTCGGCGACGGGAGGAAGCACAAGAAACCGTAGTCGCGTATACAGAGAATCCTCTCGGCTACCGGCGAGTTTCTCGTCCGAGGAATCGCGACGACGTCTATAAGCCGCCCCGGGTATTCGCGCTCGTTTAACTAGCTTCTTCTTCCTCCACTCCCCCTGCGCCGTACTCCTTGCCCTCGATGGCCCCGTCTCGCTCCCTTCCCCGCGGCCGATGCCCGCGTGTGGAGAGAAGTGCATCGAAACGACAACGACGAGAGTGACGGAATCCCTCGGGCACCGCCGAGAGTACACACCGAGAGCGACTTAGCTCGAGGGGGGCGATGAAGTAGGTATAAGAAAATTGAGAAAAAAAAAAAAAAAAAAAAAAAATGAAAAATGTCGGAGCAGTGAGGACGAAGAAAAGTCGGGAGGTACGTTTATTTTAATTGGAGACGGCACTCTGCGGGCAAGGAATCTTCTCATTCTTCGAACCTCACGTCGTTCGCGCCTCGCCAGCTGTGCATTTCTTTTTTGGTTTTTTATGTACCATAATGCATCTGCCGAAGAGTAACTATTGTGTAGCGGGTTGGGAGATTGTTACAAAGCGATAGTTTGATGATATTGTGGAATACATAAAGACAGCTATCGTTGGGTACTCGCGGAGCGATTAAAAATGATCTACCGACGAAATATCGTGCCATTACACTAAGACGAAGATTACGAGGTCGCGGGGTCCGCGCAGGCGCAGTGTTGATGATAGACGTGAACTGTTCGGTCCCTAATTACGAGCCTAACGACCATGCGGCGATACACGCTACCAAGGATGCTCGGTGTATAAAATAACCGACATGTAAGCTGCATTACATGTTATTATGTACATATAATTCCTGAACTAAAGACACGGATGGTTCTTCATATTAGGATAATATACTCGTCCACTCATCGATTGTAACTTCGTGTTACACGATTGCATGGGTGAAGCTTCTTAAAATTGTTTTCTTTTCTTAGACGTTCGGAAAAATATAGTATATTGTAGAAATCGTCAGGCGATCCTGGGAAAAAAGCTACGAATAATAATTAAGTCTTGCGGTAAAATCGAACAGGCTTACTTATAGCTAACTCGTGGCAAATGTTCTACTCGTCGTTTAACTATTAAATTTTTTTTTATGGTTCTTCTATTCATAGTATTCTCGGCAGTGGGTTGCTTTTCTAGCCGAGGTTCAGGAATAAGTGCGAACTTCTCGTAAAAGGTGGTGGGCCGTTAACGCCGCCGGGCTCGCTGGAAGAGGCCTCTCCGGAGCGGGAAGCGACTCGGACGAAGAAGGGGTTGTTGGCTCGACGCTGCCTCACCGGAGAGCTCCGAAGCGGAGGAAACACAGAGCTCGGGCTGCGCGCTCTCGCGCCATGACAGAGCCGGCTATTAAAGTGATTACAGTGGTGGGTACCCGTAAAGCAATTATTATGGGGTCCGCATTAACATTTATTCATTGCATCGGGCGGCACTTCTCTCTCGGCCACTCTCTCGGCATGCCCATTGCGACCGAGTGCGAGAGGCGCTGTCCGAGCCCTCCCGGCCACGCGGTGTGCGTACCCCTCATGCCTTATACATGACTGGTAGCTAGAAAACCCTCCATGACTTTTATGGCCCCGCTGCAGATAATGCGACCATAAGACCATGTATATCTTAGACCAGTACTTGGTCCCTTCATACCGTAGCTTTGCATCATCGTACTAGAGGCGAAGAAAAAAAAACGGGAAAAGAAACTCGGGCAAAAAATGGACATCGTTTCGTCTACTTAAAATCGCCGATTGCGAAGAACCGGAATGCTCGCGGCGAACGATTCATCTCGAGATTGCCCGAGTCTCGCTGTTCGGGCAATGAGATGATAATGTATTCGGTGGTTCGTGCTGTAGTTCGGAAGATTAGCTTTTGCATAAATGTGTTTACTTTGGAACGAGAAACGTGTCCTATTTTATTTTCCTTCATCCGGAAAAGAAACTTGCGAAGATCACAGTCGATCTGTCATTCATGTAAACAAATCCCGAGGTACGAGTACGAAAAATTGGAGGACAAGTTCGATTTTTTGTTATTTTTAATACATACAATTTTAGTTATATTGTGTATTTAAAAAAAATTGCGGAATTTTTTGGATTTGGACCCGGTAAGTTTTTTTTAATCATCGCAACACCCTTACAAACAATCAATCGCATGGGATTTTTTCGTAGGATTTTCTTTTTTACCGATAACAAACAAAAGACATTGTTCTTAATTGGCTAAAATTGTCTAATTGTCGCCCCTTAAGAGAGATAATATATTTACCTTCCCGAACGATTCTGCAGAGAGACACAGCGGTGCAATTGGCAATTCCAATGATGAGTGTAAATATGCTTGCAACTATCGTAGAACTATTATTTTGTGAGTTTAATTACCCCAAGTGCTATACACCTATCCTGCGGTAATATCTTTGAAAAAGCGGGCACTTAAACGTGAGACCCTCGGCAAGTGCACAGGGCGATGCTCTGTGCATGGCCGCAACGACAAGGTTAACAATGTGGCGCTCGTTGCGAAGCAGAAGCTGAGTGTGGACGTACAACTCTCCACCAGGACCGTTGTAAGCTCAGTGTTACACAGAACTCTATATGGCTTTTACGCGAACCGCAAAACCGATCGGAGCACATCTATATTTATTTATTTTTTTAAATTCGTGTTAGGCCCTGGTAATTTTTGAAAGATAATCGCGACACCCTTACGAGAGGGTGTCGCGATTATCCCCTCCCCATATGGCCGAAAGTCATGGGTCCGAACGCATTTCATCCGAATAGTCAAACTTCCGAAACGTTATTTTTTCGAATAGTCAAATTTTCGAAACTTGATTATTCCGAATGTTCACTTCAGCGAACGTTACTCTTCGGAAATAGTAATTGGCAGAACTTTATTCCTCCGAATCGCCAATTAACCGAATGCCATTTCTACGAATAATAATTTCCCCGAACGACATTTTTGCAGAATCTTTAAAGTTCTAAACATCAAGTCGCCGAATCGTTATCCGCTCGAAGCGTCATTCGTTCGAATAGCCATTCGTCCTAATCGCCAATCAACCGAATCACGAAACTAAAGAATATAACTAGTCTAGTCTAGTCTAGACGAGTCTAGTAAATCCCAGAATCAATAGTCTAGATTAGTCTATTGAATCCCAGAGATTCAGTACGAATCGATTCGGATAAATTACCTTTCAGATAAATAACATTCGGATAAATTACGACTCGGCGACTTGACGTTTGGAAATTTGACGATTCGGGGAAATGAAGTTCGGTGAAGTTAGTATTCGAATAAATGACGTTCGGTCAAATGACGATTCGAAGGCATACCGTTCGGCTAAGTACTATTTCCGAAGAGTAACGTTCGCTGAAATGAACATTCGGAATAATACAGTTTCGGAAATTTGACGATTCGAAAAAATATAGATTTACCGGTCTATGATTCAGAAAAATCATGGTCTATGATTCAGATCTATGATTCAGAATAGTTTGACTATTCGGATGAAATGCGTTCGGGCCCATGATTTTCGGCCGTACGACAATTTGGTAGGTTGTAGTTTCGGCAATGTGGTGTGGCTCGGCTTACGAGCGATCAATCGCATGGGATTTTTACTAGCATTTCCTTTTTTACCGATAAAAAATAAAACAAATTTTTCTAGATTGCGTAAGTATTTTCTGAGTATAATTGAGCCAAGTCTTACACGCCCATCCTGCTGCAATATTTAATTTTAAAAAGCGGGCACTTAAACGTGGGACCCTCGGCAAGTGCACAGGGCGATGCTCTGTGCATGGCCACAGCGACAAGGTTAACAATGCGGCGCTCGTTGCGAAGCAGAAGCTGAGTGTGGAACCTGGTAGGCCAGTGGTGAACATACAACCCTCCACCGGGACGGTTCTAAGCTCACTGTTACACAGAACTATATTGCGTTTGCGTGTATCGCAAAACCGCCATCGCGTCCGACACGAGCGCATCTACATTTATCAAAATTTTTTGCGATCGGCTTGCGGTGTCCGACTGCGAGTATGCTCGAGAGGATGCAGGCGAAGCCCGGTGCGACTTCCCTCGCCGATCGGGAGAGCCTTTTCACGCGACTACGCGAACGTACACACTCGTCCGGGAATTGCGAAGCGTGCAAAAGAAATTCGCACGTACACACAATAAAGCGCATAGTGGCGTCGCACACGTACACGCACGTTGAGTAACATAATGGAGTACGCTCGGAGGTCGAAGAACCCGAAAGGGGCATGCGGGTCATGCGGGAAAGTCACGGTTAGCCGAATGGTCAATGACTTTCGCGGTTTGTTAACCATTCGTGTGAATAATTTGCAGCGACGGATTATTCCTCTTGCCACGAATAATCCATGACGATTATAAACAAAACTGACGATCGGATGTGGCAAAGTGAATGTAGTCGCAAAATTGAAGGAGCGTTAAGCGGGTCGAGTCACCTAAAAATCGTGTAAATAGATCGCTGAGTTTTGCTACGCTGAGTATTACTTATTATAATGGATTCAAATATTTAGTGAAACACGCGCCTCTCTCCTCCAAGAATAGGAAAAAAATGAAAACATTTCTTCGACGAAACAATAATTAGTTACTATAATTAACGACATCAAAAATTAACGAATGATATTCCTTTCACCTCGAATAGTCCACGAGGATTGCTAAAAAAAAAAAAGTCGCGGTCATACACTCGCGGTTTATAAACCATTCGTGTGAATAATTTGTAGGGATTAATCCTCTTGCCACGAACAATCCACAGCGATTATAAACACAACTCACGATTGGATGTAGCAAAGTGAATGTAGTCGCAAAATTAAAGGTGCATTACGTGTTTCGCGTCACCTAAAAATCGTGTAAATAAATCGCTGAGCATTGCTTATTGTAATGGATTCAAATATTTGCTGAGACACGAGCCTCTCATCGATGACACCAAAAAATAAAAAATAAAAAATGAAGAAACTTCTTCGAACCAATCATTAATGACTATAACTAACGACATAAAAAATTGAAGAAAGACATTATCCTTTCACCTCGAATAGCCCACGACAATTACTAACAAGAAAATCGCCGTCAATGACTTTCGCGTTTTATTAACCATTCGTGTGGATAATTTGCAGCGATGGATTACTCCTCCTGCCAGGAATAATCCACGGCGAATATAGAGAAAACTCACTATCAGATGTATCAAAGTGAATGTAGTCTCAAAATTAAAGGGGCATTAAGGGTGTCGAGTCCCCTAAAAATCGTGTAAATAAATAGCCGACCGTTGCTTATTGTAATGGATTCAAATATTTAGAGACACACGAGCCTCTTCTCGACGAACACAAAAAAATAATGAAAACATTCCTTCGATACACTAATTAATTACTCTAATTGACGGCATCAGAAATTAACGAACGATATCATTCCTTTCACCTCGAATAGCCCGCAACGATTTCAAAAAAATAAAAAAAAATTTCTTCGATACACTAATTAATTACTCTAATTGACGGCATCAGAAATTAACAAACGATATCATTCCTTTCACCTCGAATAGCCCGCAATGATTCCAAAAAAAGAAAAAAAAACCGCACGACTCCCGATGAATCACCGATGACGAATCTAAAACATCAAAGTGTCCGAGACGCCGGTTAAAGCGAAGCCACGGTATTTGTTAATTCAGCGGTCCCGCCGCATGCGCGTGTAACGTGACTCTGCGATATCGAGTTTGCAGCCGCGCTTCGAGCGCCGGTATTCAAAATCATTAAATAATTTTCAGGAGTACAGACGGAGCTAACATCGTGCCGTTCCTGTTAGTGCTGTTACCACCGGCGTACTTACAATTAAGTGTATGCGAGAGAAGTCATCGCGTGTCCCGACTCCGTGCTGTCCCTCCGCGCTCGCTTACGGTTTATAGATAAACGTGTGTACAATTTTGCCTACACGTAAGGAATCAAGCAGGCAAACGGTCTTCGAAATGCCCATTCTTCCCCGCAAAGCCTCTACACGAGATTCCCGCTCGTGTCTGTGTCTGTCGTCTGTCGTGTGCGACTATAATATGCAAGTGTTTCAGCGGGAGAGTCACGAGTGCGTTCGTCCGTGGAGTCGCACACTTTGCCCGCGGTCGAACCGGCGATACTCGCGGAACGTGCGGAGATGTGTATATATATATATATATATATATATATACATGGAATATACACATGCAGGAAGAAACGAAGGAGTCCGGGCGGCGTGTGTGTTCCGAGCGAAACGCGCCGGGTCGTGCGAAAGTCATTCGATTTCCCGAGTAAACCGCCGAGTATATTCCCAGCGTATAATGCATGGATGCAGGCGTTCGCGCTGAGAAGATCGCGGAGCAGCAGCTTCGGAGGTTCCTCGCCAGTCTGCCGCGTAAGAGAGCGATCCGCGAAAGATTCTTCGGGCCACATGAGAGCGCGCGCGGATTTACATCGAAGCCGCTGGACACTCTCTTTACACCTTCGAGAGGGCTGAATTAAAAATTATGCGGGACGATGGTGTTTTACTATTACCATTCCTATTAACATTGCAAGCGGGACTGGCGGACGGCTGATGGTGAGCGGGTAAAAAGTGAAAGCTCCTGCAGTTCTTCTCGCTCGTGCTGAAAGCATTTCTGTGTCTCTTTCTAGTATGTGAGATTTTGTGTGTGTGTTATGGCAATCGAGGTGGCGCGTGAGCGTGCGACAGAGGTGCAACCTACGACGACCCGCCACCTCAACGGTAGTCGTTTATGAACTGGCAATACCGTGGGTTTGCAAGCGTGACAATAGGACCGTTCGCGCGACCCGCGACTTGCTCCGAAAGCAAAATGTGTAAACGGTGTAAAATTCGTACGCCAAAGATTGGAAATTCGCACATTTCTTACAGTTTTCCTTCCAGGCGGGAATCCGTCAATCTGGGGGGAAAAACTGTTTTTCCCACCGGTAATTACAAAAATTGACTCGAAATTGGGGGTTTTCACACGATCGGAACAAAGCGTTACGAACGATCAATCGCGTGGATTTTCAACCTAATTTTTTATTACCGAGAAATAAAACACGACCTCCACCCTTAATCGCAAGCTTTCTCCATGAGAAGGTAAAAGGTGAGCCAAAATCAATTCTGACTCGAGCGTCTAAAAGATGAATTTTTGTGAACGGGAAAGAAAAAAAATAGCGCGAAATTTGTAATTTTTTTTGTTAAACGATCACAACAAACCATTACGAAAGATCAATCGCGGGGGATTTTCGACCCAATTTTTTTTTTAATTAGAATTGATTCATACGAATCAGTTCTAATACAAGTACATGAATGTTTTTCGTCTAACTATTTGTCGTACCTAAAGTGTTTAAAAGATGGATTTTTGTGAACGAGAACCAAAAAGAAACTGCGGGTCAATGTTCTCGGGAAAATGCGACGGTCAGCGCAAATTCAACCTACTAAAAGTAACCGTAATGTTCACAGTTACTCATCAAGATAATATTTTTTAACAAACTGGTAAGAGAAAGAAGAAAAAAGTCATTTGAGCGAGATGCACGGAACGGTGCGACAGTCGCGCGACGACCGAGATCCTTAATTACATCCGAGAGCCGCACGACAACCCTCTCTCCGTTGCTCTCTTCCGTTCCTCCTCTCGTTACCTAATGAAGTAATGAGATAATTCGGTTACGAACCAGCATCGCAACGGGAGGCTAACCAAGAGCGCGCGCGGAATATACTTACGCAATTCGCGCGAGCGCCTCTCGCAGACAAGGCCACGAAGCCGCGTGAATTATTTTCATCGGTATTTATAACCGCGTACATACAATATTTATAGATGTAACACCGTTGTCGGATAGCTCTCGGCGCAGCCGCGCCGCTAATAGCTTCGCAGCACAAATTATTCTAATTAACGAATTAATTACCCCGGTGCATCGCACACTGTTATTTTTCTCATTATTTCGAAGGTACCCGTTATGTTTGCAAAGAGCCGCCGTTCCGAAACAATCCACCGCCTTAATCGCGCGTGGCAGAAAATCGATCGTAAATTAATTTTATAACCGAGCATTTTTTTTCCCCCATACGCTCGACCATAAATAATAAATATTGTTAAAGCTACGTTGTCCCTTTTTTGTTTCAATTTCAATTTTCTTACTTTGAGGCCGCAATGACGCCGCCCTGCTATTAACGACTCTTAAAATCTTCGGAAATATATCATACTTTGTATAGAGCATTGTAGGCTCTCAGCGAATGGGAGTGCAGCGAAGGGCGGCAATAAACGTCACCCCGCACCGATCGGCTTAGAAGACACCGGGGCGAAATGGACTGTCGAGGGCAAAACGGACTACCTTTTACTTTTGATAACGGGCCATTTTGCCCCGCTCACCTCTTCTAATTATACAAGACAACTTTTCTTCTCTTCAAGGAGTTTAATAATAAAAAAAAAAACTGCTTGAATATACGATGATTAATGGAGTTTCAGAGAATTGATCTGCAAACCGGATACTTCAGGACATACCGTGCTTCCGGTGGGGAGGCTCGATTTTCTCACGAGCAGCCTGAGCATCGGTCAGCTCGGTACGATGGAGCGAAGACGACGAGGCGGTCGGTTCGATTATACTCGTGAACGTACCTGCAACAAGAAAAGAGGAAAAACCGGACTTTAATTAGACCAGCCAGAGCACAGAGAGAGAATAGCGCAGGAGGGATAGAGAGGGGGGCGAAGGAGATCATCCCGCTCTTGCCTTGCGCACTGGATCTGCGCGCTTGCACGCCACGCGGCGTTATAGATCGTCATAAACGCTATCCTCCCGGCCCGGCCGCTCACGAGAGGGCCCGTACATGCTCCGCGGAGTCTATATACGCTATCAGTATTACACTGGAATACTCGGCTACAGACGTCGTATAGTACAACACCGAGGCCAGTATAACATCCCTCTTGTACGTGTACGCGCTGCGCCGAGAGCACAGAGTATACCGCCGTCTCGGGATGCAATTAAGAAAATGTGAAATCGTGTTAGTGTGTTACTTGGCTCTCTAGGTTTTTTTTTTGTTGTTATCTTTTTTTTTTTTTTTTTTTTTTTGAGAAGCCTCGCCGCAGAATATCAGGCGAATTGCCCGAGGATAAGATAAACATTGGGGGGAATGTAATCCACTCAAGCCGTGCAGTCTTGAGGGTCTCCATGCTCAGCGTTTTTTCAATTACTGCTAACTTACCGATAGCGAATCCAGCAACATTGAGGATAGTGGTCGTTTTTATCGCAGGAATTGCAATTAGATGCAATGACTCGGTTTTTTATTATATTATTTTTTTTATTATAAAAAAATATCGGTTGAAAGAATTGCTTAATTTATAACTGTTGATAAGGTTGAATTACTGCATTGATTATATTTGAGACTGTTGATCGTTTGGAGTCTCTTTTTAATGCGGAGTTCAGGGTCTCTTTTTTTCACAGGACTTTAATTTTGTCTTTTCTGAGTTGTCTGAGGTTTTGATTTTATATTGTGTTACATATTGTGATTAGATTAAATAACTTTTATTTTGCATAAACATGAAGTGAAAAGAATTGTTAAAATTATAGCAACCGATAACGTCGAACTTCCGCATTGATAACATTTGCCTTATCGATCGCTTAATTTGCTTTTACCACGGGATTTCTTTCGGTTTTTTTTTCTTTCGCAAAATTTTCTTGTTTCGCAGTTTCTATCTGATTTCAGCTAGGCGGGGCTTTCCTCCGAGGGCAGCGAAGCGTTCGCCTTCTTTATTACACCATCCACGATTTGTCCGCTTTCGCGTCTATCTCCTCCCGAAGGAATGCTGAACGCGCTCTCGGATCTTCCGAGTTCTTCGAAACGAGTTTGCCGCGGCTTTTCGCTTCGCCGTGATGCTCCTTGCACCGCGCAGTTACCCTTTGAGGCTCGGAGAGCAATGGAATAGACTATCGTTACAAGGGGGAGATAAAACTCACGCAGGTTTCGGACTTTCCGCGCTACCGAGAAATCGTTCACCGAACGCTTATCCGGCGCGAGAGTTACTCCTCGAGGAATACGGAGTTCGCGCAGGAGTAACGAACTCTCGATTCTGCGGTATCGCTGAAGTACGATTTACGGATTTACGACAGAATAGGATATGCGTGATTTTTTTCTTACGCTGAACGGAAACAAACACACGACTTGTGAGACTTTCCCAACTTTCCTGCTAATGACAAAGCCTTGTATCGAGGCCTTGCGAATTCTTCTCGTCCGGTCAACGCGAAAGCAACGACGACGAAACGTCCGCCAGTATGCGCGCAAGACATTTTTTTTATGGTGAAAAAAGAAACATTTTGTTAAAATTATCTCGAAAAAGTGTCTGCAATTAATGAAGATTTCTTGCCCACGAACCTCCACGATTTTTTTAATTGTCGACAAAATTAACCGGAAAAGAATGGAGCTTTGTTTTTGCATCTAAAGTCAATAATCCGTCTTGTTAAGATGTTTTTTGTCATAAAAAATTATTGTTGGGTCGTTTCATACGTCGATTACGCCCCATCGATAAGCCAACATGGTCCGGGACGTAATAACAAGGAACGATGGAGAATACGCGGAGAAGGTGGGATCGAGAAAAAAAATTATTATACCGTCGCTATATGCAGAGAAAAGACTCTCTCGGGCAACCCCTCTTCGTCCCAACTCGAAACCCTCAATTACCTTCCGATACGCGAAGATTTAGGGTCAAGAGTGCCTGAATCGACGAAAGAATCCAAATTCCCTCATCCTCCCCCGGGTCGTTCGCTCCATCTCGACGTAAAAAATAAGACAACAAAAAAATGGAAAAAAATAAGTAAATTAAAAAAAATGCATCCCCGTAATATACGGTTAACCGCAGAGCCTCATTTGCTCTCGTCTCAAAAGCCGTAAAGGCTTCCATAAACACCAGGAAGAATCATGCATCGAGATAAACATTTCTCCATCTATCTCTCGGTGATAAAACCTCTCAGCAGCATTACCTTTATGAATTATGAAAGAGCGGCCGGAGCTCCGGATTCTCTTACTTCATGAATTGATAATCAGCGATGCGATTATTTATTTAGCTGGGCTAATTATCGCGATAATCGGCCCGAGAGCGGCTCGCCTCCGTTTCCCATGTAGCAGCGAATTGTACTGAACGGAGATAATTCCAAGCGGGTATAAGGAAAGCAGAGAGGAAAAAGTGGCACGAGGTTGCCGACTTCGCGGAGGAATCGTTCTCTCGTTTGTTCGTTCGTTCGCAGAAGCAACAGCCAGTAACAGCGCTCACGTGCGCGAGAGAAAAGAACCGGCGTACGGAGACGAATCCTGATGATGATTCGTGCTGTTGTGCGTCTGTCGCATTTTTCATTTTTTTTCATTTTTTTTTTTTTTTTTTTTTTTTTTTTTTTTTTTTTTTTTTTCGTGCAAGTAGTCGTACGTTAGCGAGCAGCACAAAATCATAAAGTCTCGCGGATGGACGCCTGGCGTATACCACGAAGCCAGCGCGCGTGCACACGCGGCGGCAGCTCGGACGCCCGCAAATGTGGAAATATCCGAGAAATGCCGGGTGCCCGGGCATGTACATACAATTAAGCACGTACGGTGCGCTACACCGTAATCCTAGTATATTTCTTTCGCGATGTATTATACACATTACACGTACACATATAGATTTATGCAATCTCGCGTTGGCAAATATGTTTGAGAGAATTACGAACTAAAACCTCGTTCGTATAATACATATATATGTATATGTACCCCATGGTGTGTTATATTACACTAGACAGCGGGTACAATTTACGAGTTGGTTTTGTTCATATAACAAATTTACTTTTTTTTTTGCTGACTCTTCGTTTATATTGCAGGAAAGAAACTTCTTTTTCGATCTTACTTTTTGAAGTGAAATTCTACCGTCAGGAAACTCGGAGCCTTTTTTCATTTCGGAGAAGTTTATAACAATTAGTTAAATATTGATATAATTTTAAACTAAGATTGTTCATACATTGGCAAAGGATAAAGTGAAATTGAACAACAAATTTGTATAGAAATTTTTTTAATATCTTCATAATTTCGAATTACGAATAATTTGTTCTATTAAAATGCAGTGCTGTGCAGACACTTGAATCAAAATGAGATTTGTTAATGAAAGTAAATTTAACATTTTTCATTTGTGCGATGTGAAAGTTGGAAGTGAGATACTGCAGTCAAGAAACTCGAAGTCGTTATTTTCATTTGGGATAAATTAATAACAATTACTTAAATATTGGTATAATTTTAAACTAAAATTATTCTCACATTCGTAAAAGGCAAAACAGAAAGTAGAACAAAAAATGTTTACACACATTTTTTAATGATCTTAATAATTTCAAATCACGAATAATTTTTTTAATAAAAATTTAATGATTCGCATAAAATTGAATCAAAATGAGATTTGAAAAGGAAAATAAATAAAAATTATTTGTTAGTGCGATGTTAAAGTTGGAAGTGAAATATTGCTGCCGCGAGACTCGAACCCGTTGTTTCTCACTCGAGATAAAATTGATTTCTCCCTCGCCTCGGGTGTCTTTTGTCGGGACGCTGGTTACGTGGGATTCGCGCGTTGATCACGCGCGAGTTACGATCGTACTCGCAATCTAATCGGGGCAGTTTGTTCAGTCCTGGAACGAGTCCTGCCGGCCCGGGAGAGAATATCCTGCGAAAGGTGGCCACTGCCTTTGTACATAAAAGAATTAAAAAATAAAGTGCATATCGAACGTCTACCCGCGCGTTTGCGGAAGCAAACGACATTCGTTACGCTAATTACGCGGCGCATCGTCTATCGAGATAATACGAAACGAGAATGGAGCATAAAAAATGAAGGTAAAAAAACGAAAAAAAGTATTATGACTTTTTTTCATTTTTTTACCTTCATTTTTTTTATCTACTCAATTTTTTAATCCAGGTCAAAATAATAATTACAAACTTGTCGGCTATCACTTAATAAGCGTGTATCCAAAACAAGAGCAGCAATGTTAAGTTTCCTAGTCGAAATTACTTCTTACCGCAATCAGCATCAATCCTCACGATTTTTTTTTTTCATTTCAGATTTTTATATATCAATTAAAAAACCCAAAAGAATAATGAGCTAACCCTCACGAGCCTTCATTATTGCAGTGTCCGCTTGTCGCTGTAAAGAGATCTTTCGATCCGGTCTTTCCTCGGCTTAATGGAACGACTGCGAGGGGGTTGTACGGCGCAGTCGGAAAAGAGAGCTCGGAGAGCTTGTAGAAATAAGAGCGTCGAGGCAAATGTAAAACAGAGCATAACAGAAAAAGTACAAGAAATAAAAATGAAATAACATTGAAAACACAGAGGGAGATTTAATTAATCGCAAGGCGTGTATAATTGAGTGAGCGTCTCTGAACGAGTCGAATAATCGGAGCGCGGTTCTGGCGAGTCAGCGATATTAGCGAGCAAGTAAAGCATATATTGTCCGCGACTGGCTGACTGACTTGGCGAACTCGACACAACGGCTCGTACTTCAAAAGGGAGAATAAAAAAGAAATCTGTATGTGTGGACACACACGAAGAAATTCAATGAAATCGGAGCGTTGAGAGCGAAGGAGATCACGGTCTCGGCTCGAGCAGCCCGGCGGGTTATCGACGAGAGAATTTACAGTTAATTTCTGCGCTCCTCACCGTGTCATATATAGCGTGTATTAATGTCTTTCGTCTTGTTTCTTCGGGCGTCGAAAGGCGCTCGAGTTGCGAGCCACTACTTTATACCTGCGAACGGTAATGCTCGATTCGAGCCGTGTCCGTGTGTGTTTCTGTCGCGGGTTGTTATTATCGGAGCGCCCCGAGGTGCTTGTTTTGCCGGGTTTGTTCCACGCTGCGGCCTCTTACGGTTTCGGTTCACCCGCCCGAATGGAGTACACACTGCAAGCATACTTCCTCGATCGGGGACGAGAGCAAAAGATATACAAAAAAAAAAATTGTAGCCACAGGGAAGCTGCGTGCGTGCGTGCAGCGCACGAGCTGCAATGCGCGAGTTCGGCTCCAGCGGTGCACGCTGGACCGTTAGCCTGGCCTCGTGAGGGAGAGAGACCCTCCATCTCTCACATACAAGACACAAATCCGATCGGGTAATGCCGCACTGGCACGATTATTGCGAACACATCCGCATGGTCCGGTATTTCGAGCTGCGCGATTGCCTCTCCGCAATACCGTGAACGGGGAGAGGGGGGAGGCTATCGAACTGATCCCTATTTATCTTCTGCTTCGGCACTCCGTTCCTCGAAACTGTACACCGCAGGTCGGTTGCGATAATTATACGGATGAATGTGCGTAGTATATATATAATGCGGAATTCAATTATTCCACTACACGAGTTCTTCCCTCTGGGTGTTTTTGTTCTTTTTTTTTCAATATCGAATATTACTTAAGAAATTTGTTTCTTTTTGTTCACCCGAACTTGATGATAGAAGGTACACGGTAAAAAATTATTTGTGCATTAAAAAAAATGTCTTCTTTATAAACGTCCTTTTTTAAAAAATAATTTTACAATTTTTTTTTTTTACTGAAAGATACGGTTAAAATCATTGTACAGTGTTAATGCATTCCCATGTCAAATTTAAGGTTCATGTTTACTAGAATTAGATCGTTTTTTAGAAATAAAAAAAAACTCAAAATCTCATGAAATCTGACCGCTTGATTAGAATTCGACCACATTCAATACCAAAGGTCTTTCGTCGAAATATTATATTCGTGTGCAGTCTTAGGACAATAGCTCAAAATTTACGCAAGTTAGAATTACCACAGCGAATTTTCAAAAAATTCAAATTCGCGTAAAACCTCCAATCGGACCTCAAGCTTTATGACAACTGCACTGAACGGAGCGACGTGACCACTCTACTAGTGTATCAAATTTTAACTCATTGTCTCAAACCGTTTAGTTATTGCTACTAAATGAAGCAAATTTGTTTCAGACACGCACTTACACACACATCGGGACGCCAGCTAAAAATCGCATTTCTCGACGTTTTAGAATATTGTAAGCACTCCAACATTAAAATTTCGATTTTTTTGTTTTTTTTCGAAAATACAGCTTCCGCTATAAGAAAGCAAAAAAATTGTGGATCTTTCCGTACAAAAAATGTTCGTTAAATATACAAGTTTTTTTCTTAGTGTGCAACCAAATATGGATTGACCATTAGATGTGTTTTCTGGCTCTCACCGAGCGACGGCAAACAATAAGGAAGCGACATGCAAATCGATTTGCAGCCTTCTTCATTTTTCCTCCATCAACAGAATCGAATCGAAGCTGCACTCGGAATATCCATAGATCGATCACGCTCGACTGCTATGATATTAAAAAAAAATAATAATAATAATAATAAATATGCAAAATCCATCAATCCCATAGCCCGAGTTATTGCGTGATGTTTCGCTGTTAAGATGCACACCGGGGCAAAAGAATCGCGATAATAGACGGTGGGCATTGCATGTACTCCGAGACGCAGAGAAAAGACGGTATTCAGGTCGCGCGCGCAAGACTATACAATATATTATACCCCTATATACGTATGTACATATATACATATTGTACGCAAGTTAGAACATATAGTAAATCTCGGGAGTTGAGATATACGATACAGAGAAGTTCCTCGCCTCTCACCTGCGCGAACTCTGCCGAGAGAGAGAAGCACGTGGGAAATTATCCGGCTATAGTACATACAACCTGCTGTGTGCGCTAGCGTGCATGCAGCCTCTCAAATATGTGCATACATATATATAGGCGCACACATTGTCCATAGACAGATCGAATACGCAAGGGATCCAGAATTAAATTGAAAAAAAAATTAAATTAAATTTTTAAAAATCTTTCTCCATCGTTGTACTCAACAGTCTTATCTTACTTAGAAATAATTATAGCGTATATTACAAGCAAGGAAGAAAGCACTTGCGGTCCAGGCGCCGCGTGCCGGTATCTTCGGCACAATCGATCATTGTAATCGAGGGTATTTATCGCTGCCTCGCCATATTTATCCCTCTTTTTTATACTTTGATACTATTATTTTTTTATATATATATTTTTTTTGTACTTTTTCAATCGAGAAGAGCGTATTTAATCGGACTAACGAAGTACTAACGTATGCGCCAGCGATGTACGAGGGCATCGTTAAGAAAGGCCTTCCGCTCTTTCTCCCAGTACAAGCTCATTCGCCGCCTGTCGGGCTCTTTGGATCGCCGGGTAAATATATATTTGGCCAGTGCGGTCGACCGGCCGAGTTGCATTCGCCGATGCTCCTGGCGCCAGCGGGATTTGCTCTCCACCGCATTGAAATAAAACAATCGGACAGTCCCGATGACGGTGGAGAGGGGAAATTACAAAATTGGTAGACCCGCACCGGTTCGGTTTAGCGTCCAGCGGGATGCAACGAGAGAGGCTCGACGAGACCCGGGCCAACCGGGCACTTAATCACCGCGCCGGGAAAAGCCGTACCTACCACGGCAGCTCGTTGCACCGCCCGCCAGCCCGCCGCCCTTTGCATCGCCCAGGGCGAAATTAATATAACCTCGTGCAAATAAACGCGGGAACCGCGAAGACAAATGGTCGCGCGAATAGCGCGAGCGCCGCGGCGATTTATTTCTATTAGTCTCTTTTTTTCCCCTTTGCAGAAACGACGGTCATCGACATTGGCAACGATTATTTTCTTAATGTGTGTGTGTGTGTTTTTTTTTCCACTGACGCAACGATTTACTCGTGGCATCTCCACCGTTCAACCTCGACTACGCGCCGGAGATGAGAACGCGGAGATAGAGAACTCAAACGTCTATAATGCCTGCGTGGTATTTTTTTTTCTTTTATTTCTTTTTTTTTTTTTCTGGAGGCGAAATAGCTTCGTTGAAAATTGTATTTTTACTGCCGTCAGTCGAGCTTCGGTGGATCAGTCGGGAGAGGAGTTTCAGAGATAGAGGCGCGAGTAAGGCTCGGAGCCGGGAGTGGAGATGCTTCGGGCACGAGGATCGTATCGATCAGCGAACAACGATCAGCTATCCGCACATATGCAGAGAGAGGCGAAACAACTCGCGAGGGCAAAACACTCCGGTGTTACAGGCTGTGCGATCTATCGGTAAGAGATCGCCGGATGCTCATTAGGCACGTGGTGTGCTCGCCACGTGGAGCACTCTAATTGTATGGTCGCGAGAGGCAGCCAGAGATAGACGATGAAAAAATAAATAAAAATAAAAGAACTAAAGAAGGAATCTTGTGACACGCGTACGACAAGTCCTTGCACCATCCGCCTCCTCCTCCTTCACTCTCCGCGCGGGAGGACTCCGACGATCGAGTTCGCCGATAAGAAAACACCGATTCGCTGCATAGAAACTCAATTTGCTGGAGATCACGAGAGGCCAATGGAAATTTTATGGGAATTCGTTACGCAATGATTCGGCTGCTTCCGGCACAGGAAACTCGGTCAATTTAATTTATTTTTTATCGGCAAATACAACTCGTATCGAAAATTCTGTTCCATTGATTGGTCCTAGTAACAAAAATTACCAGTTCAGAATACGAAGAATTCTAAAAGTTTAATTTTTTATACAAAAAATATAATATAAAAAAAAAATTAACTGCTATTATTTCTTTTTTACAAAATTGTTTCTTACACATTTTTATTAACTCTCCAAAATGAGTGAAAAATTGCGCAAATTACATTCGGATGGAGTTTAATAATAATTCATCGGCAAAGGACGCGAAGGACAAAAAAAATATGTATATATATTTTTATCTCTATATATTTATATATATACAGCGAAAGTATAATCTTGCGAAAGGCGGAGAATCTCTGTCCGGGAATATACAGCTACACGCGGAGACGTTGGATATAGCAAAAGGATAAGAGTAGTGTGTGTGGGCGTAGTGGGTTAAGGGGCGCGTATCGCCGGTTTCGCTTTCATGCAGCAGCAGTTTCAGTGACTCCTGAGCGACGAGATTTTACTCTCTTACCTGTTGAATTTACCTCTCTCGTGCTTCACGAGCGCCCGATTCGAATCTCGCGTTAACCGTCGAAACGATTGACGTCAAGCTTCCCTATCGCGGATAACGTACGGTCCTAGCTGTGTACAAATGCGCGCGAGCTGCTGAACCGACAGCCGTGCCTCGATGTTCGACGAATTCGCGCACCGTCGCGCTACATCAATCCTTTATAATTGTGCGACAAATTTCGTTCGCGAAATAATATTCATTTCGACACAAGAACAATTTTTATCTTTTTTTTTTTTCAATCTCTCGCCTCGTCGTACGTCGACGACCATTATGCGTCGGTCTATATATATATATGTGTGTATGTATGTACGGTGAGCTGTTAAAACCCGCGAGAGCCATAAAAATTTTCCACCGGATGCTCGCATTACGGAATTTTCAAACCCACCAAAGTGGAAAGAACTCGAGGATAGACTATATAGATGTAGAACACATAGTAAAATATATATATATATATTTATATATGTATTTGCTTATATAGAAAAGATCTTCCGGTGCGGTATTGTCCCAAGGTTTCGCGGGCTGGTAGCTGGTGCATGACTCGCGTCATTGTTACGCTCGCAGAACGGGGTCGGATTAACGTAATGGTAATTATAAAACAATTTTGTAAAAGTTCCGATTTTATTTATTAATGTTCCAAACATAGAGTTTTTTTTCCCGATTGACGCAGATTTTATACCGATTTTTCATTTCATGATGCTCATTATATAGTGTACAGGATCATCCCGCTAAAATATTTACCTACATCGAGTCAAGTTTTCGCCCGGGTCAATCCTTTCATCCGTTTATCCCGATTTCTATTCCCTAACAGTCATTACAATAAATAAGCATTATTTTTAATCAGCATTGAAAAGAAAATTTAAAATTAAAAATTAAACTAGAGTTCTGCATATTCTGACTTGGTAATTTTTTTTACATTATCGCGACACCACTATGACCAATCAATCGAATAGAATGTAGAATAATGGAAGTATCGAATAATTTCACAAAAAAATTTACCTGAATCGAGTCTATTTTTTTTTTTTTGGACGAATAAGAAAACTGATAACGGCTTTTCAATCAAGTGATCCGATTCGGCCCACCTTCGACCTGTTGTCAGTCAGTGTCAAGAGGTTGTCCGCGTCTCGGTGCGAGGTCGAGAGGAACGAGACAGGACTACCATAATTGTATACCAAATAATAAAGATATCGGTTGGGAATGAAAGGGACTTTATAATCGATCGTATGTCCACGAAGAAATCATTTGATAGCGTTATTAAGCCCCGCTGTGTGTACCTTGGTGTGCGGTGTATAAACCTTTTCCGATGGCGGAGAGGGTGGAAGAAGCTCGCTCGACACGCGCGCAAGGTGGACGTACAGGGCGTTGCAAAAAGGTCGGGCAAAAGGACGAACGATTTTATCGAAGCCGCGAGAAAGAGTGAGTCCCGGGGAGATACGTGAGGGGCGCGAGGGGTGGCGAGGCGGAGGAGAAGGAAAGGAGTACCTGTTGGAAGAAGTGTTATTGCGAGCCACTCTTGTATCTGACTACGAGATCGCTAATAAATTCTTGAGCGGCCCTGAACTTCGGGCTCCTTTCCTCCTGCCCCCTTGTACACTACTCTCCCCGCCGTGGAAGGACGAAACTATCCCGCGCGCAAAGTACGCGCAATCTTGTAACGATATCGCCTTACGATTCTACGATAGTCAAGATCGTTGTTCGATCGACGCTTTTCTTTTTATTTTGCACAAGTATCTGCGATCTCAAAATCATCGTTCTTAAAACGAATCCGACCGCAATATCGGTCTAAAGTTGAAGGGGACACTAACGATTGCTAAAAGAAAAAACGATCTTTCAATTAAATATTTTATTTGCATTAAACTAAATTTTATTACATTTTTTATTTTTATTAAGGTAGTCCGAGCGGTGCAGTCCCGCCAAACGTGAGTTTCTGAGAAAATTTCGAACACTTTTCGATGGGATAAAAATCTGAAAAAATTAAGTATATTGGAGGTACTGCGAAGATTGTTTTTGTGGAATAATAATACCAATTTGTTATTAGCAAACCGAAGATAAAAATCATTATTCAACAAATTACCCGGCAACTTAACTATTTTCCTTCATAAAAATAATTCGTTTATTTTTCTGAATACCTACGAATTTTTTCAAATTTTTTGTAATCTTTGAAAATTGCGTTTTTTCACAGCTTTAACACAGAAAAAATGCGATTTCCGAAGATTACAAAAAATTCTGATTAAATTCATACGTATTCAAAAAATTGAACGAATCATTTTTATGGACAAAAGTAGTTAAGTTGCCGAGTAATTTGTTGAATAATGATTTTTATCTTCAGTTTGTTGATAACACATTGAAATTATTATTTCCCAAAAACAATCTTCGCAGCACCAGCCACATACTTGATTTTTTCAGATTTTTATCCCATCGAGAAGTGTTCCAATTTTTTTCTGAAACTCACGTTTAGCGGAACTGTACCGCTCGGACTACCTTAAATTACATTTTATTAAATTCTTTATTCTAATTAAATGAAATTTCATGAAATTTTCGTTAAGTTCATCCGGGTTTTAGATCTTTCGTTTACCGAACGCTTGGCTCCTCGATCCGCGTCGAGTCGAGCGGAAGGGTTTCTTGGCCGTCCGATCGTCGATCCGGAGAGGCTTCTCGATCAATGTCAAGTGACGTATAGTCGGTACCACACAGCCGGATGTGGGATACGCTCGGCGGTGCCCGCGCGGGCGCACGCAATTAAGCCTCCTCAGGTCCCCGTCGAAAGACAGAGACGGACGGCAAGAGTAAATGTGGTGTATAAAGAAGGGTTTTACGAAGGCGAAGGATCGTCGAAGATCGATACCCGCAATCTCTGCCGTTGCCGGTGAGCCCGGCTCGCTGTCTTCTTCGTGGAAAACGATCGGGACCCCGAGAGTTACTCGAGGCCCTCTCCCTCTCTTGCACTTCGGCGAAATCGCGAAGTAAGCATTCGAGAGATCGTGACACACACGTACGCGAACCGCGAGTGGAGGTGCAGCCATCAACCGGAGAAGCCCGCGCAATTGCCCACCGCGGGGACACATGACTCGAGTTTGCGTAATTAGTGCGCTAACTCAGGCGCCTCGCCGATCTTCCCGGACGAAAATAACGTCACAGATAAATTCAAGGGAGGACAATTACCGTACAAAAGGGCCGCGAGAGACCCGGCGAACACGCGATCCTCGGCAAATGTTAAGATTGCGATCTGGAAAAACGTGATTTTTTAAAATGCTATCGTACATCATCTTGTGTAATGAGGAAATTTCAGCTCGGGTGTTAGATTATAAGGAAGGTTGGATAGATAGACGGATAGATAGACCGATGTTTATTCATGCTCCAGGACCTTCGGCGGTGTGGAAAACGCTGCTGAAACTACACTGAGAGAAGGATCTGATAGGAATTACGGTAAATGCGGTAAAAACCGGCAGAACTTTCAGATATGTGGGAACGACAGCGACGTTCTAGCGAACATTCGTATTTAATTTAACACATTCTGCTAGAAAATATGGTAATTTTCGCTATCGCAGATATTATCCGAATATCCCGTAATTTTCTCCAGAGCTGGACAAATGCACAAGTACGTGATGTACGTATTGAAGTACCAAGCACTGAATAGTACTCGAGTACTGACGTATTGAGTACTGGCAGAACTTAACTGCCGAAGTTCTGAGTACTGCACACTGACTCAGTACTTGATACTTCAAAACTTACTTCAAGTACTAAGTGTTTTTGGTCAGCTCTGATGTTTGCTCGAATAAAAGTTCTCCTTACCAAGAAATATAGTAATTGGTGGCGTCGCGATTGCGGACCTTTTGTTTTAAGACTTGTGGGTTATACGGGCATATTGTGTCGAACAAATTTTTTTATGTATACCTTAGAAAATTAGCTCGACGAAATTCTCAGTTTTTGTTTATGGAATTCTCAGATTCAATCCACGAAATTCGTAGTTTTGTCCACAAAAATTTTTGGACAGATACGAACAATTTTGGCAACCCGCCGTCTAGAAAAAGTTACCATGAGTTGGGTAAAAATTGCTATGGCCCCTGTGCAAATTTCACATTTCGTTCACATTACGCTAGTGGTGGTGCTGGAGAAGCATATTGCTCGGTCGAATTTATCACATGACTTAATGGTTTTTCGAGATTCTTTTCGTAGTGCTTGAACCGACAATAACCCAAGGAAAAGCTAATGAATAAGATACATTTTTGTTTTCAAAATCTTACCAGATAGCTGTATAACGATGATCCACACATTATGAAGGGCGCACGGAAAAAGCGTCGAGTGCTGACAGAAGAGATTTTTTCGTGGAAGCGTCGAGGCTTGCCTAATCCATCATAGAAAAATAAACATCCAAACCGGCAGTAAGATAACTCGGTAGAGTCCGGTTGTCACAGCAATTTCCAAAGAGCCTGAAGGCAACCAGTGAGTATCAAAACTATCTGGACATCTCATGAAATGAAAACAAAATAGGCGTCGAGCCTGCTTGAAACCATCAGGATTCTCTCGGGCTCAAAGATGTGCCTACACATTTGGGCAGGGACGTTATTCCGGCTGTGTACAATTTACGATGAGCCGGGAGTCAAGTAGCAACTCCTAGTAATTGGTAGTTCGGATTCCAATAAATACCCAAACGATGCAATTGCGCGCGAAAGAATTTTAACTTCCAGGGTTAACTTCACGAGCGAGCGTACGAGATAAAATGTATTTATGGGAAAGATCGACCCCGACCCCGAGTCAGGGTCAACCCCGAGAAATCCGCGAGACATTCTCGTCAACGGAGCTTGGGTTATTATTCCACAGTTCCGCAAGTAACATTTGCAAACCAGTCTCGCAATTTTTAATGTTTTTTTTTGCTGTTGTTTTTTCAACAGCACGGAGGAGTAATTGACAGTTTCGACAAAACGTATTCGATGATAACGATCGGGCGAGGAGTCGTTGCAGAGAGAAAATCCTATGGTTATATTGTATGTATAGCAAGTGGGAAAATCCTTATTGGTTACGAGGATACAGTCGCGTGGGTGCAACGCGTGAAGAAACTGCCTTCCTCCTCGTACCTCCCCAGATAGGCGCAAACGTGCCGGAATGATTTGTGTTGCGAGAGATGAGGATGGTCGAGGCTCATCCGCGTGTGCGCGTGGGTTACAACGATCTTAGCCGCACACACGTTTCTGTATCTATCTTCTGCTATTTCAACTCTTTCCCCATCAATAAAATCAGCATACGACGCTTTCCGTCGGCAAAATTTCAAATTCCGATCCATCGGACACATCGGAACGATCAACGGCCTGGGGAAGCGTGGGCATGTGCCGACCACTAAAGGATAATATACGCCTAATTTCACCAATAAAATGAAGTTTAGATTTTTTTTGTTATCTTAAATATTATAGATGGAATAACTTTACGATTTTGATCAAATGGTCGGCAAGTAGCGTCTCTTAATGATAAGAAAAAAGACTGAACCGACCGATAGTTCCTCTGTGGCGTTTCGTCTATGTAAAGCAAACCGAATTTGTAAGTTTCTGTAAATCGATTTGAAAACTTTTCTGATCTAGCTGAAATAATTACATTAGGCTACATACGTAACGACATAAATCAAAACTTATTTTGACATTGTTTTTTAAAATCTTTAAAATCTTTAAAATCTTTAAAATCTTTAAAATCTTTAAAATCTTTAAAATCTTTAAAATCTGTAAAATCTTTAAAATCTTTAAAATCTTTAAAATCTTTAAAATCTTTAAAATCTTTAAAATCTGTAAAATCTTTAAAATCTTTAAAATCTTTAAAATCTTTAAAATCTTTAAAATCTTTAAAATCTTTAAAATCTTTAAAATCTTTAAAATCTTTAAAATCTTTAAAATCTTTAAAATCTTTAAAATCTTTAAAATCTTTAAAATCTTTAAAATCTTTAAAATCTTTAAAATCTTTAAAATCTTTAAAATCTTTAAAATCTTTAAAATCTTTAAAATCTTTAAAATCTTTAAAATCTTTAAAATCTTTAAAATCTTTAAAATCTTTAAAGTTTTCAAAAATGCTTAAAGCACTAGCTCTGAAACGGGTACGCAGAATGCGGTTGCGGTTTATCTGGAAGTGATATTCGCGAGGGGATTCGAGTACCGTAATCGAGTGGTTAGGAGTGTGAGCTCTCCATGCTCTCTATCGATAAGAGATTCTCTCCATGCTCTCTATCTATCTTTCGTGAGGATTCTCCCCGGAGCCCTCGCTCCTGTCAGCCTCCTCCTCGGCAGAGGAGCTCTCGGGATCGCGGATTTACAGTTAACTTGGCCCCGCTGTTTCCACGGGCGGCGCGGTGCTTCGGTGTGTAACACAGTTACACGCATTCGAGCACCATGAAGAGCTACACCCACTGGAGAACGCGCGAGTGCGTGCAGCCAGTAGGTACACATCCCGAGTCTCTGTGAAACAAGCGAATGGGCGATTCCACTTCTGTACACACCGTATTCATGCCGAAGACACGAATACACAGAGAGGATAATCTCGAGTTCGCTTCTCTCTCTCCCTCGAGGTCTTCACGATGTTGAACGAGTGTGGGTGTACGCGGCGGCTTTCACCGAGCATTACAACGTGTGCTCCAGCGAGCTGTATATCTTCGCCCCGAGAATTACACCGGCGTGTAGTAGCGTTTTGCATTCACTCGTAAAATCATTAGATTCTGGTGCAAGTGCATTTACAAACTTGCACCGAACAATATTTAGCCTCTGGTGAACTATCGCCTCGCAGAACGGTAGAAAGATAAATACCAGTTCGGAACGGTATGGAAATTGTCTGCGAGCCAGGATGCATCGCTCCCGGAGGTTCGAGTATTTCTTCTTTCTCACCACTATTTTCAGAACCTGATCCAGCGAAATATAGCTACAGACATTTATCGACGAGCTCTGGGAACGTGTAGTCTTTTAAAATTGGTAAAAAATAAATAAGATAAAGTAAATAAAATACCTCGCTATCCCGGCTAAACGGCGATACCTTCAAAAATAGATATGGAAAATGTAGATTTTTTTTCATATCTTCAGACTCTGATTGCACGAGATACAGGCTTTTATTAGCAAGCTTCACGAACCTGCACTTTTGAAAATAGTGAAAAAAAAAAGAAAGAAAATAAAAAAAATGCCTCGCTATAGCGTAGGTTTAATGAAACGTCGATGGTGTTAAAAATAAATGTGAAAGAGTGTAGCTGGCGATGGGCGGCTTGTAAAACGAATCCCGTATAAACTACATAGTAAACGAAACGAGAGAAAAAAAGAAGACCTAAGCGCTGTACCTCAAAGACGTAGGTTGTACCTGTCGCGAGGGGGGCAGTAGTGCGGGTCTCGCTGTCGGAGAAACCCAAGAGTGCATCGAGCACGCGAGGCCCATCCGGTCTACGGCCGAGAACGAGCTTGTGCCCCGTGTGCGCGCACTTAATAATAATAGCGTGAAAAAGTTGGAAGAACTCGGAGAGTGCGAGCTGCTGGAAGACTTCCCCCGGGGCTCTCCGGGTCGTTCCTTCCCTCCCCCTCTTCGGAGATGCAAATGCGCGCGGGATCGCTGGTGGCCGAGGCTGCTCGGGGGATGCACCGAGACCGCGGCGGGGACGAGCTATCTCGCGGGCTGCACGCGAGCTTATCCTCGAAACTTTTGTTACAGGCTGGGTCGAGCGAAGGCTCAGATTCACTTCGCCTCGTCAAAAACGCATTAAGGAGGCTCTTCTGTTATATGAAAATAGTGAGAAGGCGTTGAAATTTTTACTGTATGTTCGTAAATACTTTCGAAACCTCTGTGCATAGTTTGACGAAGGTCCTTAGCGTTGCTGAGAAAAAAAAATGTTGAAAAGTTGACGATTTTAACACGCGATCTTATGACCGCGCATGCATAGTCTGTTTATTGAGATCTAACGATTATTAAAAAAAAATAGTGTCAACTTATTGTAAACAATTTTGTAACTAATTTATACTATAAGTAATATACGTGCAAAAGGCCACTCCAATCTGCTTCACCCTTTACGAGTAATGAAATAAAAAGAGTTGAGCGGTCCGAGAAAAAAAATAGTGTCAGCTTATTGTAAAAAATGGTGCAAGTAATTTATACTATAAGTAACAAACGTGCAAAAGGCCACTCCAATCTGCTTCACCGTTTACGAGTAATTAAATCAAAAGCGTTGAACGGTTCGAAAAAAGGGCCTTAACAGTATGCGTAAGAGAAAGATCGAGATACGCTTCGCGGCAACGGTTTCGGGGCCAGTCAGTGGTGCATGCGCAAATTATCAAAATTTCGACGATTCGGGGTTGGCTACACCGAGCTCAGCCTGCGTATAAGCATAGGAACCCGACCCGCGCGTCGCGTCTCGCAAAACAACAGAAGACCCTCCTTAAAAGGTAAATGTTGAAAAAAAAGAATAATTTATTGACTTAAATTTTTTCAAGTTCGAGAAAAGGAAGGGAAATGCAATCGCGTATTCGCAGCAGTGCATCGACCGAGCGCGTTGGTTCTAATAATAGCGAGGATCGTCCTAGAAATATGGGAATTCCGACCTTCCGCACTTCGCGGCGAGTACAAACTTTTACGGCCTATACGGTTATTGCCACCCTCGTCGCTTCTCTCTGCATCTCTGTCTCTTCATGTCCGGATGAATTATTTTAATCCTCGAACGAATGCGAGAAGAGCCAACAATATTTTTCCTCTCTCATCCTCATCATCATCATCATCATCAATATATAATTTGCAACGAAATAATGAGAAGGAAATAAAGAAAAATATATGTATAGAAACTCGAGAGTTCGAGCTAGTCTCTCTCTCGCTCGAGAAGAACTGCATTCTCGGCGAGTGCAAGACCCCGAGTGACTATACGAAGGTCACTGCCAGGCTTCACCTGCGCACGACACCTGTGCCTTCAGGGGGGGAACTTTGGTCATACCGTATAGCGAAACTATCCTGTAATATAAACTGCGCAACGCGCCAGTCCTGAACACGTATATACTGTATATATGTATAGGATGTACATATGTACATGTACATATATGTATAGCGATATCGGCGAGTTCCTCACCCCGAGGTCCGAACTGGTCCCGGGAAATGCCGGGAGCGGATTGCACACACAGAGGAGCGTTTATCTACCAGCAGGACTGGATATTACGTTGCAATGAGAAGAAGTTTAAGAAGGCCGACGGGTGGAATAATCGTCCGGTGTACAAGAGAGAATCGCTCGGCGAAGAGCGGCTAATGGCGCAAGAATTATCATCATACGTCGTGTAATACGTGTCTCCGTGTAATCTGGTGTAATGTACCAACACACGTAACCAGAGACTCCGAGTAAAAGCTACGCGAGGGCACGGACAACAGCGGCTCAATAGGAAAAGCCTCTTACCCAAGGAAATTGAAATACCGATAGATTCGCGTGAAGGCGTATGAACCGTGTGTATGAGGTGTATTATATTATATCTTTGGGATCTCTTGTCGTTTCTGTGCTACCGCTGCTGCTGCTGCTTCGGCCGCTCATGCCGTGCAGAAGAAGCTAAGATACTCCGCCGAGAATTTCCTACTCTAATCTTCGAGAGATCGGCGCGAACCTGCTTCGAACAACTCCACTTCTTATCTTCCTCCTCCCAACTCAGATAGGAAAGTTAAAAGTTGAGACCGCCTGACTATCCACTTCCGCAATGCTACCGCGCGCTCGCTATGCTTATCCGTGTGGATAAAAATACAGGTTTACAAAAATAATTAATTAATTATAGTAATAATAATAATAAGGGCAATAACAATAATAAGTTCATTTGCATACGGGTGTAACACCGTCGCAAAGTAGGTTTGTGTACAACGAGCTGACTCAGCGAACTTACGACGGTTGATAAGTGAACTTTGTAACGTTTGAACCTAGGAGTGGGGATCTTTAATTTTTTTCCTTTGATAAACTGTCAGTTTTTTTTAACCCCGTTGAAAATTGAGAATTTTGTTGAAAATTCAACCCCCCTGAGGCGATAACAACGAATATTAAAAGAATTAACTAATTATAGTCATGACAATAAGAGCAGCAATAAGTTCATTTGCATATAAGTGTAACGCTGTCGCAAAGAAGGTTTCTTTCCAAAGAGTTCACTCAATAAACGTACTACTATTGATATTTTGATTTCATAAGGTTTGAACCTTGGGGTAGGGATCTTAAAATTTTTTTTTTCAATACTGTTGAAAATTAAACATTTTTGTCGAGAATTCAGTTGAAACTTCAACCCTCATCTCGATAAAACAACAAATATTTAGAAAATTAACTAACTATATTCATGATAATAAGAGCAGCAATAAATTCATTTGCATACAGGTGTAACGCTGTCGCAAAGCAGGCTTCTTTACGAGTTGACTCAATAAACTTATGACTATTGATAACTGGACTTTGTAACGTTTTGAAACTAGGATTAGCGATCTTTAAATTTGTTTCCTTGATAAACTATTAGTTTTGCGTTTTTAATCTGGTTGAAAATCCCGAAAGACTTGTCTCCAGTTTGACTTGATAGTATTATTTGGCTCATGGATTTCAAATAACCCTGAAGATAACCCATAAAACGAAATTTCATCAAATTATGACCGGCTCTGGTGTGCATTGTACAAACTTCGCTCGAGGAAGTTCACTCAGAGATTAAAATTCTACAAGTGAAATTTTTTTTTCTTCTTAAGACGTGCAATGACAGACACTCACCGAAGATGAAATTGGATGTCATCTTCAGATATCTTCAGTGTCATGATTTTAAGGTGATGTGAAACGACCTCGCGTTCGGTCCTTAAAACATTCCCTGCCTCGTATTCACCCGGCCTGTTGATATTTTGAACAAGAGCAAATGCCCGAAAGCCTAACTTACTTTCGTTCGAAGTGTCAACGATATCGAAGGAAGAGAGTGAGACAGATCTCTTCAGAGACGAGCCAATCAACAGTAATAAACAAATAAAATAAAATAAAAATGATGTCGGAGAAAACGGAGGCGATTTGTTACCGACCGTGATATTTCGCATGCCCTTGATTACCGACGTTTGAAATTATGACGCAGAACACGATACGCTCTCAACCAGCTGAAATGATCAGTTAAAGACAGCTTTACGGGGTTCGCCGTAAAGTCGTGTAAACCGATGCTCCCCGCTCCGAGCGCTCTCGACTTTCACCCGATGAGCCTGGTCGGAGGATCGTTTGCATCCGCGAATGCGCATCGCCTTCTCACTCCCGGCCACGGGGCTTCGTTTCCAAACGTGATTCGTAAAGCAACGTCACGACCTGCCTCAACCCCCCGAGAGCTCTCGAGAGGCTCTCCGGGGTTGAGATCTTCCGCGGCTCGGACAATTGAAGATCTTCGCTTCGAATGAGAAATGAAGAAAACTGAAAAGAAAAAAAAAATTAAACCGAAGAAGTGGAGTTTATCGTCGACGACCCAGAACTATGTAACCGAGAAAGGTGTATCTAGATTAAGTTCGCTGGGAATTCTGCGTTCTACATCGAAATAACTTTCTCCTTTATAATATTCACAACCGCGATAGACTTGCATTACGCTCGTTCTCGCGTGCGCAAAAAAGAATAAAAAAATACGATACAGAAAGAGTATAATAAAGGCGTCCGAGCCACCCACGAGGTTCGCATACGGACCCGTTCATATACGCATGTGTAACGAAGATAATAAAATTAATAAAGGTTTGCCCGCTGCTCGCTTTGCCCGATCGTAAAACCGAAACGGGAGCTCGCTCGCGCTATATAAACGCGACTCTTAGCGGTTAATCTCTTTCTAGGAACGATTAAAATTGATTGAAAGCGATATTACACGAGCCCTCCGCGACTCATTTATTCGTATCCTCGCCGGGACATTATTCATCCTCGTTAATAAATACCGCAAGGCGTTTATGCACGCGAGTCGCGAAGGTGCGAGAAATTTGCGCGGGTCTCCGATTGCCGGAGATTCGTTAAAACGCCATGAGACTTTCAACAGCAACAAAAAAATAAAGAAAAAACAAAAATATATAAAAAAAAAAAATTTAAGCATTAAAAAGACGAAAGAAAAGGAACGAAAGAAACTGACCATATTTCTTGGTCTCTAGTAGGATGAAGAGAGAGAAATTGCGTGGAATTCGCTGACGCTAGCGAAATGAATCACCCCGACGTGTTCGTCCTGCAGGAATACCTACGGTCGGTATGTGAACGGGAATACACACATCGGTATATTTCTACCACCTATAATCCCCCTAGCGAGCTCCGGGTGACTAACGCGTCGGGATGCACTTGCATCCACGCGTTGCATACTGCATGGTAGTTATGTATTCGCGAGTGGAAGCGTACACCATCACCGCGGCCGCACTGCCGTTGTGGCCGAGACTCGAGCAAGATGTATGTAGGTATGTCTATGCACCAGTGAATAGCCACTACGCCGAGAGTGCGTCCCGCGCGCAACGCGAAAGATAGTGGCTGTACGTTGCAGAAAGTGCGGGCTTCGCGCGCGCTCGAAACTCCCCTGCCATCATTCATACGGTGCATTAACACCGCGAGGAGCGAGGCTAGCGAACGTGCAAACTGTGCAGCACTCGGCCGAGAGCGCGCGCGACGAGAACACTATTCCCCTTACACCTGCTTTATTAACGTTGCCTGCGGTATTGCGCGCGCGAACCAACGCCGCAAGGGTACTCTCGCGGATCTACAGCCTGCCGGGCAAAGATAGGATAATGCCAGGTGGCCGTGACTTTTTTATTTTTTATTTTTTTTTATGGTCGTGGTTTTTAATTTTTTCAACGTTGGAGATGGCGCTTTTTGTTTTGAAATTTTTTACATTAATTGAGAATCAACTGCGGTGGTAGAAGTTATTTATTTGAGTTGTGATTCAAATTAATTCCGTTCTGTTAAGGGCGATCAATGGTTCGTTAGGGTGTACTTGTTTAAAGAAAAAATCCCCAATACAGAAAGTCCGAATGTAGGATATTCTCGGACAATTGTAATTTTATTCAAAAAAATGTTTTTTACTCGAAAATAAAATAAAATTCTATCGAAAAAAATGGTTTATGATTTGCCATTATTATTTATATGGATTAATTAATTTCCATGAAATAACATTCCATGGAATATAAAATTCCATCGAGTGGGCAATTTTTTGCTAGCCCACCTCCTTGACCGACTCACTCTGGTGAATCAGCGATTAAAAATTAGATTGGTCAGAGGCCTCGGAATTTTTTTTTACGGGCGGACAAAGACCTTACCTCGATGTGTGGCAAAAGCCAAACCGATTGGTCATAGGACAGCAAAGAAACAAAAATTAGAATGTAAAATTACAAAATGCCTCGCGTAACTCCGATCGTCCCTTATCAAGATTACCGCTTACATCGAGGGATCGAAGAGCGAAAAGGAACAGCATAGCGCAAGATCTCCGAGCAACGTGTTTCTCAACGACGAGGATACGCTAAACGCGTGGAGAAATAATGTAAATTGCTTTAGACACGTAGTGCCAAGTGCGAGAATGAACTCGACGAGCCTCGGTACAGGGTAGAGGAATAGTCACGTGAAGATATACATATATATGTATAGAGAGAAGAGAAAGAAGCTCGAAGCAGACGGAGTATCTTACGCAAGTTTTCTCTCTCTCTCTCTCTCTCTCTCTCTCTCTCTCTCTCTCTCTCTCGACTGTATCTCCTTCCAGAGATCCTAAGAACGACGAGGTTTCAGTCCGTTATCTATACTACTCGATTTCACGGTACGGTTCGATCACTATTTCTTTACCGCACCTTAAAAGAAAATACCTATTTCGCGTAAAATATTTACGCGCGGTAAAGAAATTTGTTTCACTCAACAAACATTTCTTTTCCAAAAGCGACCACATATTTTTATTTTTCAATATTGAATCAACTTTTTATTTTTTAAAAGTAAGTCAACTTTTTAATTTTTAAAAATAAATTAACTTTTTGTTTTATAGTTAAAGATACAGTTCGCTGGTAAAAAAATGTTATGTGGACTTTTGTGAAAAAAAGGAATGATTATTAAGGAACTTTCCGTTACTCGATGCCTCAGAATCTCACTTTCGGAAAGCTCTGTTTAGAACCTTACCAACGAGGTGAAGTCTATCCATCTGTAAAGGGTAGTGAAGAGTAACGATATTTCGGAAGTTAAAATGTCACGAATTGAAGTTCACCGGCTATTATTAACATGTCCATCAGTACTTGTATTATTAGTTTTATTGTTCGCTGCTCTCCACATTATTAGTGTGTTTATATTTCGGTTTCATTGTAAGCGACAATACTCGTGTCATATGGTCGCTTAGGCAAAACAACCTATTCCTAGTAATCGGACTCGGCCCGTTCGTATAAATAAATAAATAAATAAATAAATAAATAAATATCTGTTATATTTAAAAATAAATAAATAAACATGTGTTATATTTACAGTCATATGTATCTGATATTATATTTATAATCTTTAATGAAAAATGTTACTCGGCATTATGTATTATATAGTATGCAAATTCTATAGTAGTGTTATCCATTCGAATTTTATATGTCTCGTGTCTCGATTCACAACTTGAGAATTGTGTAAAGGAGTTACTCCGTCAATAAAATAAATAAACAAATAAATAAATAAATACTTATTGAGACTACACATTTTCTTTACTGCGCACCTTTGAAAAGTAATATGGTAAGTAATAAAAATAAAACAAAAAACCTGCACGCGGTCCCGTGTTCGATGATCTTCGAATCTCCCCGACGCACACCTCGCGCGTATGGGACAGTCGTATCCACACTCCACAGCGTTGATCGACACGACTTGTTCCTCTCGGGAACCCTGGAATCGTTCGTTCATTCCTCAACGAGTTCCGAGCTATTTATCTGCCTCCTCCGATCTCTCGCCCTCTCGAGACGCTTGTACGTTACAAATGCGACGTATAATATGAAACACGATGTAAGTCGATGCATCGGAAACCACGCCCGAGAGTCCCCAACAAATTAGTGTCCGAAGAGGTTATCGAACCGGCGTGAAGAGAGATAGGTTAGCGTATGCACGAATATCTCGGAGTCCAAACGTCGGGACTTTAACGAGCTGCGGGGACATAATTTGTCCCTTTGGCCTGAGATCGTGCAGTCACACCGTCGAAGCTCCACACCGGATCTTGCAAACGAAGCTCGTTCGGGACACTATCGTGAAGTTCGATCTCCACGGGACCCGAACGTACAAGCCCGGTCCAGGGATCGACTCAATCATCGACTTGACGTGATTCGGTATAATCATCGAAGAAAAAAAAATGATGAAGTGGAGAAAGGAAAAAAAGAAGAAGCGAGAAAGGGTTAGTCTGCCGAGAGTTTATTCAGGCAAGACGATAAACATGTATAAATAAATGAGATGTAAGTCGGAGATATGTTTATCGTGTGATTGTGAAAAGATGCTGCGTATGAGATGAAAAATAAATAAAAAAATAAATAAATTCTTAGGTGTGAGAGCCTTAATGGACGTAAATAATAACCGAGTATTATGATAAATCGACGAAGGAGAAGGAAACCGAGGGAGAAAATATTTGAATCGGTGAGAGTGCGAACTGAACTGTAATATAGACACCGTGGTGTTCGTATATATTGCTCTAGAATTTGCTTTCCAGTGTGAGAAGCAAAGACTCTCGCGATGGGAAAAAAGAACGCTGCGTGTTTTACACACGCTATGTAGCTCGCGATCAGTATAATAGTCGTTACGAATATATCGAATTAAAGACAGGAAATCAGATGAGGAAACGAGAGTCTAGGCACTGTGCCGTCTTTTGACGTAACGCTGCGCCGTAAACATACTACTGTGGACGTAATGGGACGGGGAGGCTGGGAGGATCGAGGGAAGACGAGAAATCGCACGATTCCGCTCGATGTTCGCCACGAGTTGATCTTTACATCTGAATCCAAGACACTGTGGGATCCTCGATCCCTAGGCAGTAAACTTGAATTTCAGCCGCACCTCTTACACGGTTTCAAATTTACGTTTCTTGCCTTCTCCCCCCCCCCCCCCCCCACGCCTCGCGCTCAAAATAAAATGTATCCGAAATATTGATGTAGCGTTTTGATATTATCGATGTATTAAGAATATATATTGCTGTATATTTGTGAACATATATTTGAAGAAAAATACTCGAAATATATCCCAAATATACAATTTATCGGCGGAAATGTATTTGCTAGATTAAATAATTTTTCGATTTCTCTTCTTGTTACTTTAACAATAATACGATACGACGAAATGAAAAAAAAAGAACATCGTAAAATTAACAAGAAAAGATGGACGTTTGTGAACGAGAAATATTTGCTAAACGTACTAAATTTTGTTTACTCTGTATACTCTGTATATGTTACATATATGTTCGGACCATGCGGATATCGTGAATTTGTAAAATCGATTTAAGGTAGCTACTGTGCGGAACACTATTCGAACAGGTACTAAACTATCATAATTGTTTATGCAAAATGTTGTGCGTTTACTAACAGTAACGGAAGTCCATTTGTTACTACATGGTTCCTTAATCAAGGAAGCTATTGATAAAGATATTTTTACACATACTTGAACAGATGAAAACAAATTTTCATGACGATACATTTTCGATGACTTTTTTCAGAGCAAAACTTATTTTCCAACCAATTTTAATGTACCATGGCTCAGTCACCAAGTAGATTTTTAAAAATAATTATCGCCGTTTACAAATGACAGCAGATTGTTTACAAAAAAAAATGACCGGTTAATCAATGGGCCGTATTTGTCAAACGGTCAAACCTACAAAAAATCTACTCGGTGAATTCGTAGAGCAAGGTTTCAGAAACAAAATGAGCCGTGGTACATAAAAATCGGCTAAAAATATAAATCTTACCTTGAAAAAGCCCAGCAAAAACATACTATCGTCGAAATTTACAGTGAATATATAGATACAATTTTGTATTTTGGATTTAAGAATTGTAAACAATAAGTACTCATTCGACTAGTGTGCCACGCAGCAGCTACCTTAAAAAAAAAAACAAAAAAAAAACAAACTGCCCATACCGTAAGGTATTCGTGTCGTCTTTGTCGAGATAGCGATCGCGGGTGTACCGACGCGAGAATTGCGCGGGTTCGCCTATCGATCCTGCGATCCGTTGGCTGCGTAACTTCGTAACGTTTGACTCTGCACCTTTGTCCCCCGCACACTAAATACGAATTATACCGTGCGTACACATTCGCACATAAGTATAATCCAGCGTAGCGCAACACGTTCCGGAGATCGCCGTGACCCCGATCGATCGATTATTCAATTTAGGATTAGAAGAATCTATTCGAGAAAACAGCCCAACGAGCGATGCAAGATAAAGATTCTAATCTTTCGCAGCATGCGAGGAACTCGCGCGTTCCGTTGCCGCTGCTCTCCTACACGAGAGGATAACGAAGCGAGAGAGAGAGAGTCCTGAAAGCTTCTAAGGTATGCAAGGATCAATCCCGGGAAGAAGCGCGACTAATCGGGAGGGCACACGCAATGGATTTCGTTATCGGGGTTAAGAGCCTCGTCCGAGAGTCGGCTTCACACACAGCACGAGCCCGCCTCGTAGAGTCTGATTGTAAATTCGATTGAAAATTCTAACGCCGTGTCTTGCGCGTCATCGTCGAGACCTTTTCGATCATCGACATCGTCGACGTATGCATGCGCATGCGCGCGCGCTCGCCCGACTATATCCGTTGGGAATCATCGTAATCATCATCATCATCATCGACCATTCGGTCTTTCGTCGTCTCTTATCAAAGATCGGACAGGTACTTTATTGGCCCGATCGAACACTACATAACTTTCGCAGCCTCGACGCGTCCGATGTTTCCTTCCATCCTATTAGAAGAGCGATCATTCTCGCCGCGCGTATAGCGCGAATACCGTGCAACCACACGTCGCGGATTGAAACAAAATTCACTTCGAGACTGTACGTAAGACGTAACACAGTGAGAAGTGAATTTATAACGTCGGGCGTTGGTTTCTATTATTGCGCGTGTCCTATCCAAAGGTTAAATCGATTTCGATATGTGAAGCTTTTAAATGTATCCGATTGTATTTACGTTCACCGCGCGGTTCGCCGAGGTGAAACGAAAATGATCTAGGCAAAAGGGTTCTGGCCGGGGAGGGGCTGCGCGTATCTCCGGTTTTATCCACTCGATAGATCCCCCTCTCCCTCCCCCGCCCCGCTCCAACTTCTTTATCCATTCGATAGTCTACGTTTACGGAATATATAGACGAGGAGGTTATCGCCGCCGCAGATCCGTCCGCGTTCGGCCAAACAATCCTGAGAAACTGGTGTGTTTCTTACACGCGGGACAGGATATAAATCCATTTGCTTTTCTTTTTTTTTTTTTTTTTTTTCTTAGATTAGAGGCGACTATTGCTGTACGTTGCAAACGGCTGGAGAACCTTGGAAATGTTGGGTTCAGAGATTATAGAGGATCAATAGAGCGGACGGTAACGATAATTTTAGGATGACTCGCTGTATCGAGTATCGATCGCATTGATCCGGGGATTTAAACGCTGACTAGCGGATCAGTCTTAACGACTTGATTTGAAACTGGTAAATTTTTTTTTTATTGTATACTTGGAAATTACGGAAGGTCCTTTTTCATAGAGAAAGGGCCTGGGCTCTTTGCGAGTTAAAAAAAAATACGATGAGGTAGCAACATGCGAACCTTCTTTTTTTGAACATACTTTTTTCCAAGACTTCTAAGAGCACGGAATATGAAATGCTTGTAACGGCCGCAGCCTAACTTATTTCAACTTTTAACCTTTAATATTTATTCGAGAGTATCGATACGGAGTTTCCGTGCGATACGCTCTTCATAGAAGCCCTTAAGGCTATCGAGCATCCGGACCGCCGCGAGCGGCCACTTATCTCCTAGACTAAACACTCTGTGACTCTTTATTCCATTGTGAAGCGAGCGCGAAGCCCTCAGCTTCACGCCCGCTTCACGTCAGTCCAGCTCTAGCCTCCGAACGGTACACTCTCCCGATTAACACTCTTATTGCCACAATTAATAAAGACTCATATATTCAATCCGACTTGGACTCGATTCGAATACCTTAAGACCCAAGCGGCCATCCGTCACATTGGTGTCAGAGTGGGCGTTCCACACAAACACGCTCACGCTTAAAAAAAAAAATTAATTTTTTATAAATTTTTTTTTAACTTTTGAGACTCGTGTGTTCGAGCCGCAGCTCACACACACACCGGAACTAACAATTGTGCTCGAGCCGTACTCGCACAAATAAAATCAACAAAGTGAAAAAAAAAAAAGAACCAACAGTGAAACAACAAACAGTGACACTCAGTGAAAAAAAAGAAAACAACGGAATACAGCTAACATCAGTGAAAAACGAAAAAGAAACAACACTGTGAATAAAAAAAACAGTGCACAGAAAAACACAACGAATAGTGACAAAAAAAAAAGTGAAAAAAAAATCAACTCAGTGAAAAAAAAGCCATCACCCGTGCTCGAGCCCAGCTCGCACGATATCAACATTGACGAAAAAAAAAACAACACCAACAACAATAAAGTGACAGGTGAGAGTGTACGGAGTGGGCGAGCGACGTCGGGTATACCGACCGCCAAAAATCCTCGCGCAGCGGCAGCCGCCGATGTTACCACCGGCGAGCTGTCATCGACGGCGGCATCGATCCGCCACGCATGCGATCCGCCGCACCGACGTCTCGACGCCCACCGTCCTCCACCATCCACCTCCGCCATATATGAAGGAAGGATGTTAAAATACAATAAAAACGCAGAAGGAAGTTTTATAAATACATAAATCGACGGAAGGAAGGATGTCAAAATACAATAAAAACGCAGAAGGAAGTTTTATAAATACATAAATCGACGGAAGGAAGGATGTCAAAATACAATAAAAACGCAGAAGGAAGTTTTATAAATACATAAATCGAAGGAAGGAAGGACGACACACGATAGGAAAAGCCAAACAAAAAAATACACAACAAAAATCCAACCAAAACCGACAAAAGTTGAATAAAATTATTATTTATCGTCATCGTACAGGTAAGTACCAACCAATTAATTAAATTGTTTTTGTTATTATTATTTGACGTGTGTCAAACGTATGTTATTATTTGACGTTATTATTATTTGTAAGGCATATTGAGCCAATTATTATTACTTATTTTGCATTTGTTTTTAATACGTGAATTATGAGCGTCGACTCACGAAAACGTATCGCACAACCTCATTACGTGCGCGTAGCGCATGTCCAAGTGTACAACCGCTATGGCTCATAGCGTCACGTGGAACGGAAAAAAAATAATCCCTTTTTCTCAAATACATTTCAATTCTCTTTTTGCCTTTTGCTTTACTTCAACACAAAGTAAACGCGCCTCACGTAGATGGCATCGAATAAAACATTTTATACAACATTTATAGAAATACTAAATTAAAAAGTATAACGAAAAATCGAAAAATTATATGGATACAAAAAAACACGACAATTTTGAATAAGACAAATCGAATAGAGTATTGCAAATATTTATAAACACTATTTACAAACAATAATTAATAACCTTTTTTTCAACTCAATACATTTTCAAACCTTTTTGAACATTGCCAAAATCTTTTTCTTCTCATCATTTAATTAAATTTTTCATACATAACTTCGAATTTATTTGTCATTTGGCCTTGATCAAAGTTTCGTTTTTTTCCTGTGAATACCAGATAACCTCAGTTACGAATTCAATCCATTCTTTTTTTCACATATTCCATAAAATATTTTAGCATATGCATAAAAAAAAAAAAAAAAAAAAAGTCATTTTTTTTCTCAAATACGTCAATTCTCTTTTTGCCTTTCTCTTCACTTCCACATAAAGTAAACGTGCTACACATAGATAACAGCGAATAAAAAAAATTAATACAAAATTGATAGATATCAATAAAAAAGAAGGTAACAAAAAATCTTAATATATAAAATTACATAAAAAAAAAAATCAACTGAATTCCGAATAATTTTCGAATCAAACCGAGAATGTAAAATATATTTAAAAAAAAAAACAAAAACAAACAAAATTACAATATTTGCGAACAAAATTTAACACACTTTTTCTAAATTAATACATTTTTTTTTAACTTTTTCTGAACATTAATAAAACCTTATTTTTATTTAATTAAAATTTGTTTTATATAATTTCGGATTTATTTTCCGTTTTGCTCATCACCAACTTTTTTTGCGAATATTAAACAATTTCCGTTTCGATTTCAATTCATTTTTTTCACATATTAGATAAAACTCTTCAGCATTTACAATAAAAATAGTTTTTATATTTTACAATTTTTACACATTTTTGAAAATTAACAAACATAAAACATAATCATCAGTTATGGCAACCAATAATATTGCCTTTCGCGATGTTTGCAGCGCAATACCATCGTTCGATGGTAAAAATATACCAATTCGCGACTTTCTACGCATTTGTAGAAAGGCAGCAGAGATGGTTCCTGAAATTGACCAGTCGCTATTTTTAACCATAATTAACCTAAAATTATCCGGATCTGCTGCAGATATAGCAGATTTGAGAACGCATCTTACACTCGAATCTCTCCTGAGAGATCTCAGAAAAGCCTTTGAAAAACCCGTAGAATTATCTGATTTCGAATTAGAATTGACGTCTAATGTACAAAATTACAACGAGTCAGTTAGAGACTACGCAATGCGTACGCGGAAAATCGCGAAAAGAATCGAAGAGCACCTCAAAGAAGTATACACAGAACAACACCAACAACAGTACCTGGAAAATAGAATACAAGAAGCAATGCAAACCGCGATAAAAGCCTTTATTCGCGGATTATTCGATCGCATCGCGAACATAATCATGCAACAAACATTTCTAACCCTCGATGATGCAGTCGACAAAGCAATAAATATAGAAAACGAACTTACGCGTAGGCAAACGCTTCATCAGACGCGAAGCCGCGAAAAATCCGAATCCAGGGAAAATAGTCCCAATAAAGCAAAAATTCGTTCCGCACAGTCCAACGACGAACATGGACAGAAGTTTTATAAACACGGCTTCGAAAATCCAACGCGAACAACATCAAATCGCCACACCGAAAATGGAATGCGCGAAAACATTAATTCGCGATCCAACAGTTATCAAAATAGCGACAGAAATTCTCGTAACCAAATCGACGATCGTGATAGGGACTCATACGATCGATACGACTATCGCAAGCCAGATTCACGAGATTGTAACTATCGAGACAATTCGCGGAACCGCAACTATCGTGATAACTCCCGAGATCAAAATTACGGAAATTATTCTCGATATTGCAAAAATAATTCTCGACATCAAAACTACCAAAACAATTCGCGTGACAATTACAATAATTCGCGCGGCAATTACAACGATTCCCGCGACAACTCGCACAAGCGAAACTATCGAGACAGTTCACGTGACCGAAAGTATCGAGACATATCATCAGACAGCAGGCTCAGCGATTCACGAAATTCGCAAGCATCTGATCAACATTCGAACCTCGATGTGGCACAGATCGAACAGATTTTTCAACGATTACTTCAAAAGAAAGGAGGAATGTGCTCCACAAAACTTCGCAACAATAACCAGGTCACAACAGTGAACGACGCAAGTGCCGAAAAAACTAAACAAATTCTCCCTAAACAGACAAAGCAACCACAAGAAGAAACAAACCAATTACCGAAAATGAAAGAATCAAAACAAATAACGGAGAGTGTACCCACAAAAATTGATTCAAATATTCACAACGAAACACCGCAAACTGAAACATCAGAAAACGAAGCTGAACTCATAAAAATACCTACATGGAAACAGACCAGGCAAATATTAAAAGGAAAACGCAGAATCAAACTACAATGGAAACCGATCGAAAAATGTCTAGCGGACTCATCTGAAGACGAAGATAGAGAAATAAACGAACCACGCAAACAACATAGGAAACGAGATGACACTGAAACAAAATATAAGTATACAGATATAAACGATAGCACAACGAGGCAACAAAAAGCAGAAAGCCCAACGAGGCCACAAAAAACAAAAAGCCCAACGAGGCAACACAAAGCAGAAAGCCCAACGAGGCCAGATAAAACACAAAGCTTATCGCAGCTAAACAAAAACGAGTTTCGCGAAAAAGTCAGCCCTGACGGGGCAACCGGCTACTTATACGGTGACAAAAGCGAAAAAAATAATGGAACCAAAACCAAAAACGACAACCAAAACGCTACAAATAAGGAAAATGAAACGGAAAACGAAACAGAATCCGAGAATGAAAACTTCAACAAGGGATTCAAAACGTTGCCGACGAACATCGGAGAATCGTCTGGTGACGAAAATAGTGGTAAACCACCCGTAAAACCAACCTTCAGATCACCTCCAACAATTATACAGGAAAAGGACTGCCCTCCAAAAGCCGCACAAATACTAGTGCAACTTGATAACTCACTGCCAACTCGCGACAAAAAAATATCAGATTCAGAAAACTCAGTACAACATTCAATACAACTGAATACCGAACTATCACGAGAACATAAGGACGCCGCGAAACTCGAAAATCAGCCAGTAAATAGCGATACAACAAACGATACGCTATCACCACCAATAGCATTTGAATTACGAGAATTCGTTCCACCTTGGCATCGAGAAACAAGCGTATTGGAGAAAAATGAACACACCATACCACAGGAAGTGCCACCGAACTTCCGATCACCATCCATTACCACAAAAGCTCGAGAACTTGAAAATTTACCATTGCGTTTCAACTTTGTTGGATATATACCATCGATAAACGCTGAACGAACAAATGATTCTGAACAACATCCTGCGAAAACACCAGTGCCACCGAATTTCAGATCACCACCAATACTTCATTGTGACGTAAAAATTGATAGACCGAAAGCTTACAATTATCAACTAATCACACTCATACCACGCAAAAAAGTACTACCAGAAACGATCAGCAATCTCCTATCGAAACTAACAACAAATCGCAGAACATCGCCTGGATGCGCATAATACGCATTCGTGGCTTAAATAAACATCCCGATCATCGACAAAAAAAAAATCATAAAAATAGGAGAATATTCATTAATATTTTAGTTAAGACTAGATATAAGACAAATGAACTACACGTACAGACAACACGCACATCTTGCACATAGTAAACATTCGAAATATTTAATAAAACAGATACACAGAAAAACCGGAAACACACAGAATGTAGATAAACACCAAGCCATCCAGACACTTAATACAACCAAACGAACTGCAAATTATTTTTTCGGAATACCAGAAAATAGGATAAACCATAGTAATAGGACTACACTTCTTAAAAACAAATCACAACTAAACAAATACACACAAAACCCATATACTTATTCACTCATATATTTAAGCTACATTTACTCCGATATAATTGAGCATACAATATATTTAATTATCAAATATACTTCATAAACCGGAACATGAGAAAAATGGAAACAAATAAAATAAAAACAAAGTTGAGACAATTACAACCTAACAAAAAAAAACGGATGTTTATATACAATGTCTGACTACGCTGAGACATGCTCTGCGACACACGTATTTTAATGCAACAAAGAAAAAACGGAAGTCAGCAACTTTATATTTATAACAAAAAAAAAAAACGTATGGGAACAATCATATCCCAATGTCAATCAATATCAATATCAATTTGATTTATTTCATTTTTTTTTCTTCTTTCGCAACGAAATTATTGTCTACCCTTTTGGCCAATATATATTTGCTATGTTTTTTATACGCCATAAATATTTGTGTTAATCATTTTACCCATTTCCAGAAACAACTTCCATAATTTTACCAACAAACCATTTCCAAATAACATACCTCACCCACTAACCACCACTAATTAGAACTTAGAATGTTACAGGCACTACACCATCAAAAATGTCAAAATTTATAACCGAAATACCAGGAAAAAGAACAATAGGAAAACGAAACGAATAAACTAACAATCAATGGACAACCAAGAAGAAACGGAAATTTACCGAAACGGGATAACATTTTTGGAAAAACAAATATGGAACTTCACCAACCGAACGAAACAGGACAACATTTTAATTTTTCTTAACCATTTTTAACACCTAACTAAAACCCATCCAACTTAACCTAACTATTCCCACTAACACGAACAACTAAAAGTTTTGCTTAGTTACAGATACCAACAACCACCAACCATTTAGGAAAACAACAGGAGTGTACCGCAATCAACTTCAAAAATCAAAGGATAATCCTCCAAACCAATTCGGACAACAACCAGGAGCTTTACTTCTTCAGCAATCAACAACTAACAATCAACAATCAACCAATAACTACAACAAAACATACATTTGAAAACATTACACAACTTACACAAAATGAAAATATCTTAGAAAAATCAAATAACTTTTTAAAATTATATCGAGTCACACTTATCAAATTTCGCCAAATGTAAAATCCATAATATCCGATGCGGGGGCATCGTTTCCTCCCAGAGGGGGAGTGTAACGGCCGCAGCCTAACTTATTTCAACTTTTAACCTTTAATATTTATTCGAGAGTATCGATACGGAGTTTCCGTGCGATACGCTCTTCATAGAAGCCCTTAAGGCTATCGAGCATCCGGACCGCCGCGAGCGGCCACTTATCTCCTAGACTAAACACTCTGTGACTCTTTATTCCATTGTGAAGCGAGCGCGAAGCCCTCAGCTTCACGCCCGCTTCACGTCAGTCCAGCTCTAGCCTCCGAACGGTACACTCTCCCGATTAACACTCTTATTGCCACAATTAATAAAGACTCATATATTCAATCCGACTTGGACTCGATTCGAATACCTTAAGACCCAAGCGGCCATCCGTCACATGCTCTTTAGTAATAATTGCCGTTTAAAAGGATTTAATCGGCAGGAAATTTGAAAGAATTTAAACGTCAGTAGATTTTAAAGGATTTAAACGGCAGAATATAAACCCATTTTTCAGGCTCGAAGCGACTATAATTGGCAGGAAATTTGAAAGGATTTAAACGGCAGGAAATTAAAAAATATTCATACGGCAGGAAATTTAAAAGCATTTATACGGCAGGAAATTTAAAAGTAATTTAACGGCAGGAAATTTGAAAGGATTCAAACGGCAGGAAATTTGAAAGAATTTAAACGGCAGGAAATTTGAAAGGATGTAAATGGCAGGAAATTTAAAAGTATTTAAACGGCAGAAGTTTTTTAAGGATTTGAACGGCAGAATATTAACCTATTTTTTTAGACCCGCAGCGGCTATAATTGGCTGGAAATTTAAAAGGATTTAAACGGCAGAAAATTGAAAAGAATTTCAACGGCGGGGTATAAATCCTTTTTTTAGGCCAGAGGTGACTATTGCTGTTTGACATAGACGGCCGGAGCGCCTTGGAGATGTTGGGAGATTATAGAGGATCGCTAACGAGGACGGTAACGATAAGTTTAGGATGACTCGCTGTATCGAATATCGATCGAATTAATCCAGGGATTTAAACGGTGATTCGTGGATCCGTCATAGCGACTTGATTTGAACACGGTAAAAAAAAAAGAAAACAAAAATTGTATACTTAAAAATTACCACAGGCCCTTTCTCATCGAGCGAGCTCTGTGCGGGTAAAAAAAAATACGATGAGATAGCAACGATGACATGCAAACCTTCTTTTTTTAAATACTTTTTTTCAACACTTCTAAGAGCACGAAATATGAAATGCTCTTCGAAAGTAATTGCCCTTTAAAAGGAATTAAATTATATACATTCTTACGTTCGTAAAAAAAATAATTTCTTGAAACCTCGCGCCTCTCACACTTTAACCCCCGAATTAAGTCGGTCTTTGGCTAAACTGCGTGCGAGTTTGATTGACAGGCACTCCAATTTCCAAAAGTACTTCGCCCGCTCCCTGCATCTTCCTGTATTCCACGCGAACCAAAATCCCTCCGAGGAGTATCTTAATTTCACGGTACAGTAAAACACCCGAAGAGGGTATAAAGAAAACGAACTTTCAAAATATATATATATACATATATACGAGGGGGGGGGCTCGCGCGCTCGTACCCCTTTACGGACTTAAGCCCTTATTATTCCAAGTTCTTTAAAAGACGTATGCCCTTACAATTCTAAGCCCCACAATTACGTCCATCCAAGTACTGAACCCACCTTAAAAGAAAGACGGATTCAATACTTGGATGGGTGACCGTAGTCACTCATCGAAGTACTAATCCCCCCCCCCCCCCCCTCGATTCTTGACACGGCGGCAGCGCCGGCGGCGAAATCTTTTTTATACTATAGAGAGATATATTTTTTTAATAAAGCGATTCTTTATTTTCAAGTGTGAAGCTGGAAGGACCGCCCCGAGCTCGGTTCACACCTCGCATTTAACCGGCAAGTACATCGAGCCGCTGTATGCTCTCAAGCAAATAATTGCACGATTATACATAGGTGTTTGCTGCATAGTGTTGCAGCGAGGATTATACCCTTCTTGCGATCTACCGCATCCACGTAATTACCTAAACCTACACTCTAATCTTTTAGAATCCTGACCCAGGGACCTTTTATACATCGATGCCACGATACAGTCGATTCAGCCATCAAAATAAAAAAGAACTGATGGGAAAATCCCCAGGCGCTTCTTCTCCGTAAGATAGGACCGTAGAATCCGCAGAGTCCAAGTCGGAAAGAGTCCGACACCATAAAGAGTCCTAGGAAAGTAAAACGACAGCGTGGAGAAACGAAGCACACGGCGTGCGTTTGTGTATTCGCGTGTAATACTTCGGGAAGGCCTCTCCTCCCGGACGATCTTGTACGTACGTACGCGGAAACGTTACGTGACAATAAATTACGCGAGAGTACCGTATCCACTACTATATTGCATCTCGGCTGGCAGCGGCTCGGAGCAGCGACGGAGAGAGACCATGCCGAAGACGGTCTTGCAATTCCGAACCCCGACTGTACGCGCGGCGCGGCCAACGAGATAAATTTTATTGCCGCACGGGATGATATAAAATTACTACCGCGGAAAGGAGCGGAGTTCGAATAGGCGAGAGGAAACTAAAAGAAAAAGGATTTTTAAAAAATAAGAAAAAGAAAAAAGAAGAATCTCGGACGAGGATCGATGCGAAATCTTGAATATTGATTGAGAGAGTTTCCGTCGAGGATGGACAGAAACGATAATGTGCCCATCTCGAGGAGGCAAGGCTATCCTTCACTCTATACCGGATTTCAATTATCTTCTCGCTCTCGCAGTCTGCGGGTTCAAATACGCTGTATATATACATGCACATATAGATATACACAGCTGCAGATAGTCCGCTGCATTATGCGCGCAAGTATACTTGAAGAACCAGCCCGGAGCCGCTTGACGAGTAGGCCAGTGAGCTCTCCGACGCGCGGAACAGTGAAATCGAGATAGTCCATCGCTCATCCAGTGAACATCTATTAAGGACCTTCGACCCCGACGATTTATCTCCCTCTCTCTCTTTCACTCTCCCCTTCGCGCGAGATGATGATGCTGCTCCCGCGGCATCGTTGCGCATCCCGCGCATGCGCGAGTGACCCTCGATAGTCTCCCGAAGCCACGAGATAATCCGCGCTCTCCGCGATCCCTCGGGATGACCTCAAAACGATCGGGATTGTTTTGTTTTTTTCCACAGAGTCTTTCATATCCGGAGAAAATTGGTGATATTCTTGAAGTTTCGCAAATCGATCGTCCCGATATTGGATTCGTGGGTCACGAGAGTTCGGATCGAATCGAGAGGCTCGATTATAAAACGAGAAGATAGACGCGGCAGATTCTTACCGATGATTTTTTGTTTTGTTTTTGTTTTTTTTTTTTTTTCGTAAGAGTTAATCCTCCTCGGAGCGCGCGGTAACTCGGCTATTATAGAAAGTGCAGTCTCAGCGGGGAAAGACAGCAGCGGAGATATAACATAGATGTATGAAGAGATACTTGCACGCGGAAAAGAAAGGGAAATAGTCGAGGCTCTCCTCGCTAGCGTGAGAAGATGCTCGGGGGTACACGCACCCCGCTGCACACGATAGACCGGCTACACTTTTCTTCTTTTCTTTTCTTTTTTTTCCTTTAGTGTACCCGCTTCGGCATTACAGAGAGATATCTCGCTAACCGAGAGAGTACGAACCAGCACCACGCCCATGCAATTGCGGGTACGATTGATGGGACGATAGTTGTGCGCCGCGGATAGCCTTCGAGCCACATGATGCGTGTACACTTTCATAGTGTACGATACGTACACCTCGCACCCGGTAACTGTCCAGCATCCGCAACGATAGCCACCAATTGCGAAACACCTCTAATCATCACCGGGCTCACGTCGACAGCGAGCCAACTTCGATGGGTTCGATAAAAATTTACCGAGACGAGATCCTCGCGAAACAATACGATGCTGTTCATATTCTCGTCATCGACCGAAGGGTTGCAATGCAATGGCACGCGTTAACATTATTATTATTATTACCTTATTATTAAAAGTAACAGTAATAAATAATGTTAATTAATCAATGTTAATTATAATAATTACGACTATAATTATTATTAATCATACTTTTTTGACATAGATACAAGATATAGAGCTTTTTGTGAAAATGCATTACGTTTTTTTTAGATTTCTTTTTCATGTAACCGTAACGATTTTCATGTTTTCGTCATCGACCGACCCAAAGGTTAGTACTATTATTAATAATAATAATAATAATAAAAACCATAATAAATAATATTAATATTAATAATGGTGATTAATATTAATTTTTTTATTATTAATAGTCATACATATTTGACATATATACGAAATATTGCACGCTTTGGTGAAAACATATAACGTCCAGTTTAGATTTCTATTTCATTTAACCGTAGAACTTTTTTTGGTGACCCTTTGGCGGGGTGGGCGGGGGGAGTAATAAAGATAATTTCAAAGTAAAAAATGAATTATTATTCATCGTAAATTCACTGATTATTCATAACCTTTACATACATCTTCGATATCTCTATATTTTCCCACGACATCCTGACTGCGTTACGAGATACGCAAGTTTATCGTCTACATTCTCATCGTTGGTTAGATCGCCTTGTGTATCTCGATATGGCCGCTTTTCTCCAAACTCGTGAGTCTCGGCCGAACTGGTTGATAATATAAAAGGAGAAGAATCGAGAATAAGCCGAAGGAAGCGAGTGCGGTGTGTATAGACGATGTGGCGTGAGTGGATGCAGTAACTTAGGCGAATGCCCATAGGTACCTTGTGTATATACGCGCCCTGCCGCGGCCTTTAACCGAAGGGATTTTTTTAATAGATCTATAGATAATTCCAGTCTCTCTTTCCCTCTCTTTCTCACACGCTCCGTCTCGCTCTCGCTTGCTTGCACTGTACGACGTTAATTACCCGACTGCGGCCAGGCAATTACCTATTGGAACGGGCGGCAAGCCGCGCACGCCCTAAATTCCTATAAGCCGCGACCAAGATATACATTTACGAAAGTATCCGCCGATACAACAGAGCGAACACATTGCTCCGGCGGGTGTAAACGCGCGATACACGGGCCAACACGTGTTCGCGTGTTTCCCACATATCGTACGCCCACGCACAGGCCGGCTACTCTTTAATGACGCACGAAGCTTCGTTAAACACGCACGGCAGATAGATCGCGATCGATCGCGACGCGCCGAACGGGTCTTCGTGTAATCTAATGGAATTTCATTTTAACATCATATTTTACGTACACAGTAAAAAATAATTTCGTAAAATAGTGACACGAAGTTTCGTAAAAATAATTTTTATAATTGAGTGACAAACTCGTTTGTTCAGGTTTGAATATACAAAGCTGTCCTTTCATGACCCGTGTCATTAGCAAAAGTATAAGCTAATTTAAGTTTGTAATTTTGTCTGTAAAACTAGAACCGGATTGGGCGATAGAAAAATTAACAAATATAAAACGGTGGACGTTTGTGGTTATAAGTTGTTATAAAAAGTACATTTTCTTACTGTGTACTGAACAACGAAGTTAACGACCGATGAATCGATGATAATCAATTCGAATAACGATTTTATTAGATATTACTATGATAGAAATAGTAATGACGATCGATGAATCGATAATAATTGGCAATTATTCGAGAGATATTCAATCGGTTACCGTGAATATTTTAAGGAAGCAAGATCCGATTCTGTAACCTCAAGTGGGCACTTCATCGTAACTCGAAGGCGGCGATTTCGATTATGCCGTGCATAACTCGAGGCTATAATCTTATATACAGAATGCATAATAATATCTCGAATCGGATCAATCAACGCGGGTATGCCTGGTCCATGTTGGAGCTGTTTAGCACGTGTATCGCACGCACTGTATGAAACAGGTTTGAAACGCGTGAATTCTAATAATTCAACCGAGAGCTGGACTCGAGACCAGGTGCGTGCCAGACAATCTACAAAAGTAGGAGCAGGTATTTAGATTGTTGAATGTATATATCTATATCGATTTTATCTAAACGCAATCGAAAACGGGGTCTCACTTGGCTGCACCCTCTTTCTTCAGGATCGCCAACTATGGCTCGATCAAGCCTGCACTAAAACGTCGCCAAAACGTCCAATCGAAATAAAACCTACCCAAAAATTGAGAGCTTCCTTTTAAGGTTAATTTCGTAACTCGTCTCTCCGGCGACTGCTCCAAAACTAGCAGACAGCCTTTGTTTATGGCAGGGACATGGAAGACCCTTTGTGAGCCTCACTGATAAAAAAATGCGGTTGAATCAACTAAAGATTCGGGCACGGACGTTCAAATAAATATTTGGTTGGTCGAACAAACTATTTTGATGAAATCATTAAAAAAATTGTTGAACTGGGCGATCTTTTAGCTGTACCAACAAAATATTTATTTGAACGTTCCTGCCCGAATCTTCAGTTGATTCAAGTGTGTTTTTTTATCAGTGCTCACACAGAGGACTCACCAATCGCAAGTAAGGTGAACGGCTCAACTTCTGACGACCTAAGCTTCGCATGGCATTGCAAATGAAAGATTGTTAAAAATAGTTGAGGTATTAAAATAACTGGGAATACAGAAAAGTTACAGACACTTAATTAACTAAAAAAAGGAGTATTCTGGAAAAAAGTGAGTATGCTGGACATAAACAGAATTTTGTATCGTAGATAATATGATTAACGGACAGTAATTGAGCCACGATCAATAATTGGGCCGTTCACCTTACTAGGAGGAGACGCCTCGCATCGCCAGGATAGAGAGCCTTTCTAGGAAAAATGCCCAAAGCGTGCACTTCTCTTCTCAATAGTCGAACATGTATCAGATTATATCTTTTGTCGACCATTATACGATTTTATAGTCTCCACAGTCTACGGTTTCTAGCACGAATTTGCATCCGCCCCTTTTATTTTAATTAATTCATGTGGTGGAGCTAGCGAGATATAAAACGGGAATTGCTACACAGAGAAATTTGTACCGTTGATCAAATCGCTAATATAACCGGACCAAAATTCAAGCCTCCTTACAGTCTCTTGAAATAGCACTATAATCAATCAAATTGAATTACCTCTTCCCGAGATATTCAACCCTCAGAATTTCAAATTTACTATTATTTATTATTCCTTAACAGGTAGATAGAGCTGCCAAGTACGCTCGTTCTTACATATGTATCAAAACGGCATTCATAGAGATTAGTATGATTGATATAAGGCCGGCGGCGTTTTGGGTCGGAGATAAGGACGCGAGTGCATCGAGAGAAAATGATCGAGAAATGAAAAATTCGTACAAACGAGAGGTATAATATAAATCCTCGCGAGCGTGGCGAGAGCAAAGCGGTAGTGAAGCGGGCGAAATAGAGAGATATCTTTAACCTCCCCCCCTCTATCTGAAACACTATATATGAAGCCAACTGTATTTGAGCCTTTGCAGAGTTGGTACAAAGATGCATGAATAAAGATAAAGGAGATACCCGAGTTGTGGCTTATAGGGTAATACGTACCGAAGAAAATACTTTACGTATGGGTATATATTAAATATATATGTATGGTTTGTACGAATAGGGTGCGAGAAGGCTGCCGGGAGTGTATCTCAATGCCCCGGACAGGACTATCGGTAATTCGCGTAGCCTCGATCAACGCCGAGAGAGAAAGAGAGAAATAAATATACCGCGAAGAGGAGCAGTCCCGAGCAATCACGCGAGTTCTCGCAGACGGGCTTTCGCACTTCGCGCTCGACCGTTTCCCGTCATTTGCGGTTGAGTCGGGACGGTGCGCATGCGCCAACGCTTTTCGCACTCGTTCGAACCACACCGGCCGGCCAGAGATAGAGAAACTTGCGTGAAACGCTTAGGCGAACGAGCGCGCGAGCACAGGTGCACCGGAGAGAACGTTTATCACTTCTCGGGGTCTCTTCTCTCATCACCGTTTGCGGTCTCTCGCGTTCGTTCCATCTTTTACTGTATATGTGTTTATATACATGTATGGCTTGACGCCAGAACGCCGTATGGGCTGAGCATAAACATCGTTCCTATGCCTTTCTGGCGTTAGGCGAGCGTTATGTTTATACAGGTTTATATCTGTGTACATGTGTGTGTGTTTTCTTTTTTTACCCTTTTTCGTTTCTCACTTTCCGTCGAAAGTTCAACACACTCCTTTCCATCCTGTGTCTGCGAGAGACATCAGCAAGGCGGCCCAACCGATAACTCAACGATTCTGTACGAGTTAGATAATAGTTAACGTATATATTTTCTTAACGATCGGCTGATGCAGTTCCTAAGCGCTTCCTCGATTAGCTGCCTATATATCTACCCGACGGAGCTCGATTAACCGGAGAGATCGACGGAAATTCCAGCGTGACTGTATCACGATATTACGTGAGGTTCTGCCAGTTTTATGCTTCGAATATGTTTACTGTCCGGTAGCAACCGGGATTTGTGATGGTATTGATTGCTTGTCTATCTTTATTTTTTCTCTCGCAGTTGGTGCGATACTAAACAACAGATTTTTTTTCCGGAACTTATGCTTCACAGCGTAAGTACCCAGTAAAAAATAATTTCGTAAAATCGGAAAATGAAGATTCGTAAAAATAATTTAGTTAAATAAGTGACAAACTCGTTTGTTCAGGATTGAATATACAAACCTATTATTTTATTTCCTGGCTCACTAACGATTTTAGTTTGTATTTTTATTTGTATTACTAGAGCCGGATGGTAGCAAATAAAAACTTGTGGACGTCTGTGGACAATAAATTGTTGTACAAAGTACGATACATTTATATCTCTACGATTCACAATTCTACCAGATAAAAACTTTACCAGAAAGTAAAAAAAAAAAACTCCACCGGAATGGAAATAAAACTACCGGAATACAAGGCTAAATGGTAGCCTTGCATTCCGGTAGAGTTTTATTGTAATTCTGCTAGAGTTTTATTTCAATTCCGGTAGAGTTTTATTTCAAGTCCGGTAGAGTTTGATTTGGATTCTGGTAGAGTTTTTTACTTTTCGGTAGAGATTTTGGTAGAGTTGAAATATGGTAGAGATGTAAATGTGCCCAAAGTACAAACTTTCTCACAGTATACCAGGAATTCAAAGCGCCGCAAGGTCAACGATTCGAGCACTTTTCCTACAGCCGAACATGTTCCAATAATGGGCCGATGTTGGAAAAAAGCTGGAATAATCTATCTCAGTTGACGATGTTTTGAATTGCAAGGCGTGCCGCATCGCTATCAGTTCGGCGAACTTAAACACGGCCGATGCGACTCGACGACTTTGGACCTCGGCATTGAAGAGGCGTTCGTCCCGATATGCTTATTATCTGAGCCCGGGAACCATTGTCTCATCGGTGTTGTTCAGACTCATAAAATGATTCTTTTTTCTCTTTTTTTTTCTCAAACATCTTATGTTTTGTTTTTTACGTATATTGTTATTTTTTTTTCTTTTAACTCGCGCGTCGAGAGATGGAGAATGATAAATGATCGGGCAGAAGAATATCGCACGTGGATATAGTTGCGGCGGTCCGTAGCGGAGTCTGGGCGCAAGATTGTCCGTGGCACAAGACGCGGGAACGCGTAATTCTTCGACGACCTCGAACGAGGTCGAGGGAGGCCGCGTGAGAGCTGCCTCCTCGTCGATTCTTCGATTCGATAATAATATGTGTATTGGTATGTTTCGCTTATGGTCTCTCGTAAGGTGTATAAATGTGTCGGAGCACGCGAGAGCGCGAGATATAAGAAATTCATGGTCAAGGGGAATTCTCGGTTCGACCACCGCGAAGATGAGAGGCTGCAAAAGTGTGAAAGAATAAGCTCGAGCTCTCGGCTCGACTTTTGTTGTTTTTATTATTTTCATTTTTTATTTTTATTTTTTATTTTTATTTTTCTTACGAGTGAGAGCTATATGCCATTAAAATTATCCCAATTCTTCGGAGTCTCTGCGGGCGGTCCGCGTTATGGCGCAGCGGTCCGGTGCAGCGGATGCAACAAAGCGGGAACGCAGAGCGAGAGCGCATTAAGCCTCGCGCGACGGGAACTGCCAACTAACCATCGGTAATTACGCCGATATTACTCGGACGACTATTAGCCTCGGGACTCAACCACACACTACGAAATAAAAATAATTGCCGAAATTTCGCGACTAATTCTTTAGGCGCCAACCGCTTTCCATTTTGTGCCATTGATGTGCCATTAAGATTGTTTTTTTTTTTTTGAGGATTGAGGTTAAGACAAATGTAGATGTCCGATCGTGATTTTATCACTCTGCGATTGAATCTTAACGATTAAAATGAAACAAAAGCAAAAAAAGAAAAACAAATCTTTTTACTGCCTTAACTGCGCAATAAATGAGGGAGGGGGGGGGGCGCCGGTAAGAGCAGTCGCAGGTTAGAGCAGAGATAAGAGAGTACGAAAATAAGACCATAAGAGGACTCAGGTCGATGGCCCTTTGTAATGTGTATAATTATCATTAGGTATAAAACTAGTATAAGCATTGGCAATGAGTTTCTTTTACTACTTATAAGAAAATAAGAAAATAAGAAAACAAGAAAATAAGAAAGTAAGAAAATAAGAAAATAAGAAAACAAGAAAATAAGAAAATAAGAAAATAAGAAAATAAGAAAATAAGAAAATAAGAAAATAAAACACAAGAAAATAAGAAACGTACCGTCACAGTAACGAGAAAGTGGAAAAGGTTTGACGGGCTTTGGCGAAGTGTATAAAATCGGTCGGGGCAAAACGGAACGAGTAAGAAATTTCTTTGTACCGTCCCGCGAGCGATCGCTAGCAATAGTCTGTTTTGCCCCGCTCTCCCCTACCACATCGAACTACGCCGACCAAGGATATAAAAAAAAAAAAGTGAAGCTGATAAGGAAAAAGCCTTCGAGAAGCTTCCCCATGTTATTCTGGAACGGCGCACTCTAACTCTCGTGTCTCGCGTCCGCGCGATGCCTCGGCGCATAAATTACGCATCGTGCACTCGATAACTGTGTATACGTACACTCCGATTACGCACTCGAACGCCCGCCTGACGCACTTTCCCTGTCTCCGGCACTGAAACTCTCGTTGCCGCACGGAGCGCTATGGATGGCAAAATTCTCGCACGAAGCCGCCTCAAGGCACGCGACTGTGGACTGTCGAGAGGCTATCTGCGATCTCTGAATTCTCGTGAATAAATGAAAATAATAATGATCGGCGAGAGTAATCGGCGCGGCACGTGCACTGTGCCGGGTGGTCCTTGCGGGGGGGGGCCAGGAGAAAGGATTAAAACACCGTGGATAGTACAGATGCGATAGCCGAGGTGGATATATTCGCCGTGTCGGCGGGGTCTGCAAGAATGCACCCACAGTCCGCAACTATGATAATTAGAGGCGAACAGTGACCGGCGAGGTATGATAATCTGCGCCTTACTTCTCAATCCCCCATCTCGGCGATTTCGAAACTCTATTATTGCAATCGATTGATCTATTGCTTACATTGGGTAGGCATACGGGCCATGTTTTCCTTCCATTATAGAAGAAAAATACTCGGGCCGTCCAATCTGCAATGTGATTGATTTTTCTGTTCGAAGGATCGGCGAGCTTAAAAGGTAAAAGGGTCGGGATGAGATTGGATCCGGACGACCAAAGAATTTTTTTTTTTTTTTTTTTTAATGATGGAAATTTCTATCGTTCTCGTCGAACGTGAGTGAGAGTTTGCTTCGAGAGGCCGATTAGGACACATTCTTCGAAACCGGAGCAGACATCGAGGCTCCGTAAAGTAGATCAAGCGCTCGATCTAACGATGGGTCGACGATTAATCTTGCGGGAGTCCGATGAATGGGAGGGGGGAGGGAGCGGAATCGAGAGGGCAAACTACGCTTAATTAGCGCGCCGAAGAATACCTGCACGGAGAAGGAAAGGCGGCTCGAAGGGAGCAAGGAGAATTGAAAAAGACGGAGATCGAACGATTCGAGCTCAGAACCCGACACGGTCAATGGCAGAGCCGTGGTTAATTATTTCTGATCACGCGCATCTCTTCCTCGCAATGCGGGAAAATCGTTGAGCAACGATTGCTTCTGCCTGTTTGCGAATTATGCGAATACTGAAAATCTACAATTTTCGCAAAATTGGCTGTGAAAATTCAATATAGATGTTTTTAAAAATAATTGCTCGTTTAAGGCCTATATCCGACGTTTTTTTTCCGCTAATCAGAAATCTGCAACTTATTTTGCTATGATCTGAATAGTTCATGCAAAAACTCGCTTAAGAAAGCGAATGGAAAAAATGTATTTTGGTCATTACACACATAGCATGGCAATATCCTTAAAGGTTTCAATAATATATATTTTTTGTATTGAAGATATTGTATCAATATTAAAGAATATTTGTGAAATGTTTTTAAAACTTTTGAAAATATTTTGTTGTCCGTTTATAAATTTTACATTGAAATGTATCAGAACTATTTCGCTGAAACGTTTCTTAAGCATTTCAGCGAAATGTGAAAGATCGCATCACCAATCCAAATTGTATATATACACAACGCATAGTGGTTGTGAAACATGAAATAAAAAATATTTCAAACTATTTTGTCACTATATTTCAGAAGTATTTCAATTTGTTGAAAGATTAAGTATTTGATGAATATTTAAGGAACACCTCGTTGGAATATTTTGATTGCATATCTCGAAGTATTATTTTCATACATTTTAGAAATATTTCGTAAGATTTGAAATATTCAAATTAGTTAAAAGAGATTTATTGCCAAAGTTAATATTTACAGTTGTCTTCTTATACTAAATGTTATACCTAATGCTAATTCAACACCTTGGCAAAGGGCCATCGACGTGGGTCCTTCAGCCGGAGATATGCTTTGGTATTTGGAAGGTTGTTTTTCTTTCCTTAGTTTACGGTTAAAAGCTTTATAGATTTTATTCCGTGAGTCTTTCGTTGGCCATTAATTCTAATTGTTGATAGATTATGTGTAGATTGAAAATATTTTTGCAATAATTACAAAATATTTCGGGCTATATGCGTACCGGTCTTCAATCTTTTTGGGGTACTCAGCTACTACACCTGCTATCAAAGGATTAACCATAAAGTTAAAAAAATTAATCTAATTCATGCACATTCCATAGAAAATTAGTTTTTTAAAATTTACCTGCAATTAAATATCTAGATTAGTACGACGAAGTGTGCGATTGTTTATTCGTCTGCAGTATACTATAACGCAATTTTCGCGTATAGTACCGCGAATATAGATATCGAGTTGCACCGCCCCGAGATGTTTATCTCTGCAATGCCTATTAGAACGGAAAACCGCTATTTCCCAGCTGATCGGAGCGGCAAAAGCCTCGATCTCTTTTCTCCACGTTGCGCGGATAGATAAAGTGTTCCGTCGTGCGGTAGCCCGCGAAAGATCCACGAGTCTGTCTCTATCAACGGAGAAAGGTGAAGCCGCCTTCGGGCGGGGCACGACAGTGCAGTTTCGCTCCGAGACGTGCAATGCGACTGCAGCTCGCTCGCGCCTTCGTTCCTTCGTCGAGTGACCCTTTTCTTTACCTTTTTTTTTTGCTCCGACCGACTTCCACAAAGTTCAATAGCAAAGGCGCGGCTGTGTGGATTATCCAGCAAGGTTCTCTACTACCGTACAAACACGATACAGCTTATGCTCGAAGTAAGACATACTGTCGTAATTCTTTTGTACACAGTAAAACAGTTACCAAAGTTTCTCATCCACAAACGTCCACAATTCTTTTCTCACTCATTTTACAAACAAATGTTTGCTCATTTTACAAAAATGTTCCTTAATTTGTTAAAACTGTTTGTTAATCTTATAAAAATGTTTGTTCACTTTATAAAAATGTTTGTTCACTTTATAAAAATGTTTGTTCCTTTTATAAAAAGGTTTGTTCATTTTATAAAAAGGTTTGTTCACTTTATAAAAACGTTTGTTCATTTTATTAAAATGTTCGTTCACTTTATAAATATGTTTGTATGTTTTACAATAATGTTTATTCATTTAAAAAATACTTTTTAAAATTACCAAGAAAAAAATGGTGGACTTCTGTAGACAAAAATGTTTGTTGGAAGTGCAAATCTTCTTTACTGTGTAAAAGGCAGAAGCAGGGATAGCAACTACGCAGTGGATATCAAGGTTTACGATGTACCGATTGTAAATTTAATATTTATGTAAAAACCCTTTTTCTTTTTTTTTCACCAATTATAGGAATCTATGGAAAACTATCAAGAGACTGCGCGGCGGCCCGGAAAAAAGCTTCTCGACAGAGCGTAACGGACGATCCTTTTTTTCCCCCGGATAGAGGCGCTCGGTTACTTCTTATCTAGGTGTACCTGATTAACGTAACGAGTCACAAGATCAAAAAAACAAAAGAATAAAGAAATATATAATAACAAGTTTGTCGCTCGTGAGAAAATTGCCGAAGGACTTTTTGCGCGGAGGTTCGATCGACAGTCAATCGCGACTCATCGAGGAGCGTGGGTATGAATACGAGTGAAGCTCACACAGAGCATTGAGTAGTAAAGTTGGAAACGGTCGTGTCATATTATTATTCCTGCTCCCTTGGAATTCCGCACGATTCCGCGATGGGTGCCGCGGCGTGTAACGCGATCGAGGCTGAGTCAGAAGGTTAATAGAACGTGCATGCTGTTCTGTATAAACACGGCCGATCCCGAGATACGCGAATTAATCCTGTAATTAATAACGCAGCAGCAGCGAGACGGCTTCGATAATTCGCGGAAGGACTTTTTGCCGTTTTTTTTTTTTTTACAAACCTCGAACGTGGGCTTCTCTTATGTAAACGATATATTTCATTCAGAGTCCGCGGAAAGAGACCTCCGAGGTAAAATATGATTTATCGTTACTATACCGCGAATATGTTTATTCGAGCGTGCGATTCGATCGGCAGCCACGGTCGTGTCCTCGTCGGACTCGATCCATTATACCGGTAATTATCGATAGATCTACTATGCAAATCATAAATACATTAACGTTTTCGTTACCGCGAGGTGCCGATTGATCGTTGATCTATTTATAGCCGTTTCCTGTCGGCGCGACCCGCCGATTTTCCGGGAATCCGATCGTGACGCATGTTTCTTTTTTTCGCTCCTTTCCGCTTTATTCATCAATGTCGCTGACTGTGGTGCGAGCATAACTGTAGTCGGAATGCATTTGATCGAACGGGATTTTCGAAAGCCTCTCACCGCCCCGGGGCTCGAGAAATTTTTAACCCGTTTGCACACGCGAGCCTTCTTACACTTGCGCGCTTCTTATTTTATCGTCTTATTCGAACGGTTCACTTTCTTCGCGGGAGAGTATCGATGCTGCTGCCTGGAATAACCAGGTACTCCGGTTTCCGAGTCTCGGCGGCGCCGATGCGGGAAACTAACGGGATTGTAGCTGGACAGATTCAACGATCGCAATTAGGCCTTTCGAATATTTATCCTAGTAGACTGATTACGACTGACCGGCAAGATCAAGGTTCTGCCATTTGATTGGAGGTCAGGAACGAGCTTTCCCGGTTCGGGTCTTGGAATCGCCGATACAGTTGCACGTCACGAGAAGAACGTGTGGGAAAATTCGATAAACCGTTAGCGGAATGGATCGTAAGAGATTAAAGTCAGGCTCGAACTGTTAGACGATATAGTAGAACGGTAGAACCCGATTACCCGAAGCCGTCGAGACCGGGTCTAGTTTGGATGATCATAAATTCAAGTAATCGCAACGCAATTTTTTTTTTCCGCATTATATAACATGTACATAAATAGGACATATATAAACGAAATTACGCTATATATATATATATATATATATATATATATATATATATATTAAACTGTAAAACATGTTTGTAACATATGTGCAACATCGAAGTCTTATTTCAAGAGTTCTGCGAAATAAAGTCATCCATTTTCAATTGCCGAATACTAGCTACGCGCTTTTGAGCAGCCAAAGCTTGACGCTGAATCGCTGAGGCGATTCAAATGATTTGGTATTGAAAGTAGTCTCTGACGCGCGCCGCCCGACTCTGCTGGAGTGGGTGAAACCGCTCGGAAAACCCAGTGTGCGAGCAGATTGAGGATGGAAGAGGAAAAAGCGCTCTTCAACACGCTTGAACCCGAACGCGGCTCCTGCCGCGACGAGGAAAAATGTTCTGCGCTAACTTTCGGATAACTGAGAGTTCGGATAAACGGAATCATGGTTCGGATAATCGAGGTTCAACTGTACCACGATAAATGAGAATTGGATCATTGCTAATACTCATCATTTTTATGGGAAATTCTTAAGAGATCAAAGTCAGACCCGAACTATGGAATGATCTAAAAATACCATGATAATTGGAAATCTGAACACCGCTAATTCTCATCATGTTTGAGGGAAATTCGATAATGCGTTACCGGAATGGATTGCGGGAAAACAAAATCAGACTTAAACTATGAGATCATATAGAAATACCATGATAATCGCGATGTTTGCTCTGCGGGACAGCGCCTTAAGTAATTTATTTTAGGTTCATAATAAGCTGAAAACTTCATCTATGAGGACGGGAAAAGCTTCCTCGTAGAGGAAACTTAAAACTACTCCACAGAGAAAGCCAAAAACGTATCGTTTAGTGACTTTGGATGCGTAACTTTAGATCTCCCGAAAATGCATAAATCGCTCGTTTTTCGACACCTAATCAGGCTTGTAATTTTTTCGCTATCGAGGACTCTCCTTCTCATTTTATTGTACTAAGAAAAATAATGGTTGGATTAATCAAGGCGCGATGACATGCGTTCGAAGACGTTATTTGGTTGGAGCGTCAAAAAAATGTTGTTTCAATCAACATATTTTGAATGAACTGAAGCGAATAATCGTTTAACAAAACAACGCTTTAGTTATACCCAACCAATAAGGCCTTTGAACGCATGTCACCGCGCCTTGGTTAGTTCATCCATGTATTTGTTTTCAGTGTATCACAAGAGATTTTTTTTTCTCAATTTGGTAAATGAAAAAAATTAGGGAATTTTTTTTTTCGATTCGACCATCTGTTTGAGAAATCTAAATTATTATCCACAGATATTGGTTTCAATCTGCCCATACACGGCAACCTGTTGCCTAGCTTTTTCACGAGCAAAAGTAGAATCGAGATATTTATCTCGATCACACCTGTCGTTAATGCGTTTTTCCTAACGGCGCGTGTCCGATTCGTGCCAAGGTGCGTCTCCTCTCAATTCCATTTCTGTTTATATCTCGTTATGACACTCTTGTTCGCCGCTCAGCTGCGTCGTCACGCGAGAGATCTCCCGTCCAGAGGAGCTCCCGCGCACGTGCACGCACGCCGACTCGCGACTGACATTAAAGTTTGTCTCCGCGAACGGACGATGTAAGGTCTCGTCGGAGGAAACGAGGACTCGTTGCAGCTACCGTTCTCTCTCCATCCCTCGGCCTACGACGCTGAAACTAGCTTCTGTATATACTTCGCGAAAATAACCGTCAGCAATGACTGAGCTCCTCGCCGGTGCGGAATTTTACAGCCTCCCCGTCGTCACATTGCGCTAACTCGAGCCGTTTTCGGTAATGCGATTTCCTAATCGACCGCCCGAGCTCGCTCCCGGGACGATTTACACAGTCTCTGACTCTGCCCGCTTCAGACTGACTTTAATCATATTTCGACACGGCACGCGTACCCGGAGAGCAAACGAGGCGAGCTCTATAAAAATTTTGTTAAAATTGCTGTGCACGGCGGTTTATAATTCTCTAAAAAAAATTGCGTTAGCGTCGGTTAAACGGTCGCTTTAAAAACACATTTATAGAAGTACGAGCGAGTGACCGCGGACACGGCTGCCGAGAGAGAGAGAGAGGGAGATGAAAAAAAGCGTTACTTAATTATTGTTGCTATCGCGGAGACGACCTTTGTACTGACATCAATGACCATTTTTAGGGCCAATGCTGTAATCCTGATGCGCGCGCACTTGCGCGTGGCGAGGGTGAGAGGGGAGGGGTGTGTATGTAAGGCCATTTCGATCGATTGTAAACCGTAGCGATGTTCGAGGCTCGATCGGGACGACTCAATGCCGATCGTTAACTCCAGATCGTCGACTCGTTTTCATTGGACAAAAAGCGATTTACCTCGACGATGACACGGCTGTCAAGCAAAGTGCTAATTCTCGAAGTTTCACTTACGCGACGAGTTTTCGAACGGTGTAATTATTTTCGAGCCAATTCACGGTTTGTCGGTGGCGTTTCGTGATTTTTTTTTTTAGTCTTGTTTTACTTTGTCGTTGCCAAACGGGTGACAAAACTCACCCAAAGCGGCACTCAAAGTCGCGGCAGAGGAAAATTAATCGTTCGGATCGAACGATTGGTTCGGTCTCTTACCTGGAACAGAAATAAAAACGTAATTAGAGGAAAGATTCTTACTTGGAAATATCGTGATTTGCATGAGGTATGGAGGAAGGATCGTGGAGGGTTGCGGAGACCATTACGGATTGCGTGCAGTCGCGGATAGCCGAGCGAGGAAAATATGTAGTTCGAGGTTGCGTAGCGACCGCTTCTTCATCTGCATCGCGCTAATACCCGCTCGATGACTGGCTCGGGATCAAGTTCGCCTAGTAACCAAGACACACAAAACGACTTCCATCGTCGCTCAAACTCGCCGAGGCAAATCGCATACATTTGCATATTTTAAACGTGACTCGGGGAGCGTTACGTCGAGGGGGTTTTTCTCACGATATAGGAATACTCATTTTTGCACACTCCGAGTCACGATTGCAACGACTTCGATACAGTCTAGCTATGACAATAAAGTAGGGCTGTCCTTAAATGGAAAATTTTTTAATTTTCTGGGGGTCAGCCCGTATTATCGTGAGGTATAAAAGAATAATGCGATGTGCGAAGGGTCTCCGAAATTAATGCAGTAGTAGTAGTTGTAGTGAGTTTATTAACAATACATAATGTGTAACGGATTTTTTTTGTACTTAATAAACTTTTCTCTTTTCACCTATATTTTATATATTGCCAATTGGCCATTGACCACAATCCTTCAGTCACAAAATTAATGCATTTTTCAGAAAATTTCAAAATGTTCAATTTAAGGACTACCCTACCCTAAAGTCATAATCGTGTTTAGATTTTCTTCTACAGCTGAAAGAAGAGTACACTCGTTTCGGCTGTTAAAGAGAATCAGGCAAATAAAATTTTTCGTTCGTTTGTCGATAGAGATATTTTATACCTTTTGACTATTGCAGAAATTTATCGTCTCCGTTTACCAGAAACGACAAACCTTCGGAGTTTTTTTTATTTAACTTTCGTTGGAACGAACATAATTTTTCAAATAAAATATTCGGTTATTTTTCCGCGGCGGATTTTCACGTTCTACAACATTTTGTAACGATTAGCTATACTGTCGAAAACTTTGTTTTTTTTACCTTCGGTAGCGGCCTCTAAAAATGCTTCGATTTCATATGGAATTCGCAGTTGTTTCTTAAATGTTATACTTTGCAAGTTAGGTGCGGCATCAAGAAAATCCGGCATTATTCACTATAATGAATATATTATTCAATATAATTTAGATGTTCTGAAGTTTAACATTTTTTAAATAGCCGGTAGCGACCTCTAAAAATACATTAATTTCGGCAACCCTTCGTACATCGCATTTTTTATTTTATACCTCACGATAATACGGGGCGCCCCCCACAAAATTAAAAAATGATCAATTTAAGGACCACTTTCCCCTAAAATCTTAATAGTGTTTGCAATTTTATAAAAAAATGTACGTAAAAAACATCTGCATTTTTTAATTTTTTTTGTTCAACTTTCGTATAACTTTTTTTTAAAGGTAGATGCTGCGCGGTTTTTGGGACGGAGAATCGGGCTACGGCTGCGCGCATAAATCGTCTAGGAGTTGAAAAAAAAAATAATGAAAAATCCTAGGAAGGCAGAGAGAAGCCCGAAAGCAGGAGCAAAGATCGCGGCGGTCCCTCGTGATTTGTGGAGGAGGACTCCAGCCGGCCCGATCTCTCCGTTCCTCCCGCTTTCGCGGGCGCGTTCGCTGCGTCGAAGCATCTTTCAAGGGAGAAGCGGAGATCCTCGCGGCAGAAGCAGCAGCAGCAAGGAACGACAAGGAACAAAGTGGGAACAATGTATGGAAAAAAGATAGGAAAAAAAATTGTAGAGCGCAAAGAATAGAGGAGATAGCACCGTCGGAGAATCCAGTCTAGAGAATTCCCAGTTCGATTCTCGCTAAAGGTTCGTTCTCGTCCTTTATTTATTTATTTTTATCTTTTATTTATTTTCTTTCTTCGCGCTCGACTTCTAGGACGAATTCCAGGAAGATTTTTGTTTCTGCTCCTCGGTGGCCCTCGGATCGCGACCTAAGTCATTTCTTCGTCTCACTCGCTCCCTTCTCTCGCTATCTTTGTGTTTTATACTTCTCCAAGCTCGTCCGTCTCCTTTCAGTCGCGGCGAAAAAAATAAATAAAAAAAATTCACCGTTTAAACGGAGGTCGAAGGAGAATTTCAAGGCTGAATTTTTGGCCCGTAGACTCGGTAATTTAACTTTTGAGGCTGACGAAGGTGAAGGTCGAAGTGGGCGTTCGTAGTCGAACACCGTCAAGGATTCTCAGGAGTCTCGAAAATATATAGATATATTATACCTATTTCTGAACCCCCGCGAAAATCAAATATATGCAAAAAAAATATGTACTTGTAACATATTATATTTTTCTATACATATATTGTACTTTGTATTTTATATTCCTCCTTCCGAAAAATAAATGATATATTATTTTATACACCTCACACTCCATTTTTTTGTTTTTGCAGAACCGAAAATAAATAATAATCGCAAAAATCATGCAAGTAAAATGCGAGATGCAGCGTAGTTGAAAGTAAAACCGAATCGAAAATATATATGGATTACCTACTTCCATACCCTCGCGAAAATCAAATATATACAAAAATACGTATTCGTGACATATATCATATTTTTCGCTACATATAATATACATATATATCTTATATTCCTCCATTCAAAAAATAAATTACATATTTTATAATGTTTTACCATACCATTTTCCATTAATCTTTGAAAAACCATAAAACAAAATAATAATCGCGAAAAAAGTGCGAAGTTATCGAGAGTAAATATCCTTCCGCTGCATCATCTTACGGTGCAGTATAAAAAGCGTGCAAGTAAGCGAGAGTTTGCAAGAGAATGCGAGATGCAACGTAGTTGATCGTAAAACCGGTGAATATCTCCATTTCCAAGTCGTGGGCGTTCCGCACGAGTCAAACGTACGTACTGTATGCATACACGTATACCCCCCCTCCCCTCCCCCTCCCCTTCCCAGATCGCCAACTGCATACCTGGTTGTGTGGTAGAACAACATAACGTGGCAACTATACGACTTTCGATGCATCGAGAGTCAACGAGCAAGCGAATGGACGAGCGAGGAGCACACATGCATTGGCCGTGTGTAGCCCGTACATGTGTGTCCAGTATAGAGTAACTGTTGGGAATAAGTAGGCAGCCGGGTCGAATCCGAAGTGGGTGACCCGGTCCCGGAACCCGTTTTGTCCTTCCGTGGATCCTGGCGCCGCTCTGCAGCTTGTACTCGACGGTTGAACGCCGGTCAACGGGACACAACAACCCGCCAGTTTCGTACCCGAATGGTCCATCAGGAAGTCGTTGTCCCCGACGAACAAGCGAATCAACACTTTCTTCTCGAAACTCGACACGCGCTTGTAACACATTCCTCGTAAAGGGATTGGCTATGCTTTTCATTATGGGAAAAAAATGTTTTTCTAATCGTCGAGTATCGTCGAATGGATAATTAATTTTTTATCACACACAGAAGGGATAAAGATAGAGCTGCATGGTGCTTCTTAGCTTGGCATAAAAGTACACGGGACTATCGTAAATTTAAAAAATGTTAATTAAATTATTATTATTATTATTATAAATTAAAAAAATATATCATTATATGGATGGTTTAAAACCAGAAGACATGTAAGGCTGTGCTGATACACAGTCTATATGTAACACATGTAACAGTCTATATGTAACGGATAGGCTATGCATTTTATCATGAAAAAACAAATGTTTTTCTAATCATCAAGTATCGCCGAATGGATAATTAATTTCTGTCACAAACGGAGCCGATAAAGATAGAGTTGCATAGTACATCTTAGCTTGGCATAAAGGTACACGGTAACTATCGTAAATTAAAAAATGTTAATTAAATTATTATTTTTTTAATGATAATTATATGGATGATCTAAAACTAATATAAGGCTGTGCTTATACGCAGTCTATATGTAACATGTATAACAGTCTGTTATAACGGACTGGCTATGCATTAAAAAAAAAATGTTTTTCTAATTGTCAAGTATCGTCGAATGGATAATGAATTAATTGCTGTCACAAACAGTGCTGATAAAAATGGAGCTGCATGGTGCGTCTTCGCTCGGCTTAAAAATACACGATAAGTATCTAAAATAAAAAATGTTAATCAAATTATTATTTCTTAAACTTATTATACGGATGGTCTAAAATCAGAAGGCGTATAAGGCTGTGCTCATACACAGTCTATATGGCGATATGGTAGGAAGCTCTCGATATTGTATTATATATGTATATATGTATATATATATATATATATATATATATATATATATATATATTAAACGGCAATATAGTATTTCATTTTACCGCTACTATGACCCAGTTACGAGATGCTACACCTCTCGTATTTTCGCTCGCACTCGCAGGCCTTTCATCGGCTCGCTCGATCGTCAGATCGATTTGTTTTCGAGCCCTGCGCCTCCTTCGCAGAAGATATAATAATTCATATCGTAAGGCAGTAGTCGTAAAATTAATCACACCGTTGTTAGGATGAAAGAAAGCTGCGATGAGATCGTTGCATATTTTATATATATATATATATATACATATATGTAAAATTGACCACGAGTAATAAATGCTGGCACGGTCTTCCAGTAGAAAGTGGTCCGAGCGTCAAATACCATAACGGATCGTTTCGCGCCTTCGAGATATAATCGACCAAATATCGCGTGAGGATTTCACCTCTCTCTCCGAATGCGTTCGACATCGAATTTTATTTTTATCCTCGCACGGTCCTGAAAACGGTGAAATGACGTCGGTCTTTTGACCGAATAAGCGCGGTAGGGATTACCCGAATTTGCATCTCACAGTCACGTGAAGAGTTCGCGCCCTACATAAAAATTTTTCGAATCCGTGAAAGTAATTTCATTTTCCGTACCCGAGCCATTCGCCTTAATCGTGCCGGTTGCATTTTTTTTTCGCACCGGAAGAGGCGAAAAGATCGACAGTGCGGGATTTCGTGGGCTCCAATTTCGGAACAACCCAGCAGCCGGCAGTCGCGCGAGTCTTCGACGAAGAGACGAAAATCCCTCGATCGGCCCCGAGTAACTTGCGCACGACGAGTGAAAGTCGTAAAGTGTGTGTGCGCTCGTTAAACATTGCACGCACGTCGATGCGTAATTAGTAACTGGCCGAGAGCCGTTTCGAGAGGAGAAAAAAAAATGAAACATTCTTCATAATGATAACTCACGGCACCGGCGATAGTTTCGACAAATGAATGAAAAAAGAAGAAAAACGTGCCTGGCGTACTAATTAGCTCCACTAAACCTGGTGCGAAGTATCAGAAACGTAGTTCCCAACGTCTAAACATAATTCGAGCGGGTGATGAAAAAAAAAAAGAAATAAAAAAATATATAGCGAGGATAATTGATTTGTCAGCGGTAATATATTTTTTCGCGAATTTTCGCTCGCCGAGAGACGACCGGTGGGATTAAATAAATTGTCTGCTCGCGCCGTTGCGTGTTTCCTCTAACGAGAATAGAGCGATCGTAGCTCCCGGCTTGAATGCTCTCGCCACCTCTCGGGTCCGCAAAAAAAAATTGATAAAAAGCGGCCAACACACATTCTAAATCCTAAGGCTCCTCCCGTTAGTTCGATAATCCCCCGTAGGGCTATGGAGGAATATGAGACTTATTGGAGTCAAATCTCGAACGAGCCCTTGGGAATTGAGTTTTCGTCTGCCCAGCAAAAAAAAAAAAAAAAAAAAAATTAAAATAAAAAAAATTTCCTATAACTCTCGAAGTCTTTAATTGTGCATTTTAACGAGTGTCGAGAGATCTTCATCGCCGACTCCGCGGAATATTTATCGTATGTAATACATTTGTGCAGCCCGGACCAACGCTGCGCGCCCAGCCCGGACGAGGAAGAGGCCGAAGGCTGATAAAAATAAAAAGGAATGAGGTGAGCGAACCTCTCGGGGTTTCCACGAATCGTCGTGCAAGCGCATCTTCATTATATCCTCAGCTTCTTGCCGAGTGCGAGATCCGCGCATAGCGCCTCTGTCCGCTCTTCACTGCATGGAAAACCTTTAATGCAATTCTCCGCTGCATCGCACCCTACTCGAAGCTCTCTCTCGAGATTTCTGTCCGCGGACTCTCCACGATGTCGCTACAGGTATTCGCGAAGGCCTTCGTCAGAGCCCACAAAGGACTCGATCAATTAGCGCACGTATAAAGTATGCACGCAAGAAGCGTACACCAAGTTCCACGTATTATCTACGTTACGTACACGGTGGAAACTTCGTGATCGAGTCGTTCGCATACGCGAGAGAGTCCGACGACCGTGCGCGCAACTGCACACTGCAACGAATGATACAATTTGTTATAGTCAATCGTAAGGAAAATCGCGATTATCGATACTCACAAACGTCGTTTTGGGCGGTACAGCGATGAAAAAACGTCGAAGAAAACACGATACAGGCTTCACATTTTTTTTTGTCATTTGAAAAGTTTCTAAAAATGTTCTAAGCATCCATTGATATGTATTTTTTGTTTTTGTTACGCTGAGTACGAATTCAACAGGATTTTTTATTTATAGCTGTATGGATTGTCGTTTTTGTAATTAGGCTGCCTATTGCAGGTTTCCTATCTGTTAGCTGAATAGCAAACGCCTCCTACGGTAAGTCTCACCAAAAATAACTCGCCCGCTGGGAAATGCGCACGGGCTTCGAATGAAAAGTCGTGTACACAGTAAACAAGGTTTGGAGGGATACGTGGGCGAATGCGGGTCACCTAAGGGAGAACACGTCAATATCTCCGCCGAGCGGCACATTTTTCCACCAGGCGACGAAGCAAAACAAAACGCCCAAAATATTTTTTTTTTTAATGCTCAGATTTAAAGGATAATGTACACGCATTTTAATTCAATTTTCGTGGAGAATTTCCAACAGAGTTCTCTTTGACGATCTTCACCGCAGAAGAGGTTCAGATTTCAGCCACCTAATAAAAAATTCACTTTCTCGGCAGTTGCATTAAATATCTTTCTTGTTTCATGCATCGAAAGAGAAAAGAGCTGACGCCATAAAAAAAAACAAATCTAAAACTTCAGTACTTCGTGACAGTTTAACAATCAACGATGTTCACGTTCAATAGATTTTTGCCCGGTTATTTTAACGTAGCCTAACAGCACCTTTAGCTTTTATGATTTACACAGTTTGCCACTCCCTCGCAGCTTACCGAGTATTCGACTAAAATCATATACAGTTGGTCGATGCGACAATACAGTTGGTCGATGCGCTGAGCGGCATCGAACTTTCGACCTCACTGTTGTTGGTTTGACTAACCCTTTGAGGCATAGGCGCGAGCGGGACGAAAGGGGATAGAGGGGCAAAACGGGACAGCGGGGGTAAAATTCAATTTCCCAATAATTTTTGGAAGCCCCATTTTGTCCTAACGATACATCCGGATTTTCAACGCCGTTTTACCCCACTCATCACCACCACCACCATCCAAAAGTTATTGGAAAATTGCGTTTTGCCCCATTATCCCGTTTTACCCCACTGTTCCATTTTGCCCCGCTCTCCCCCACATTTTGAGATGAACCCTTTGAAGCATACATTTTTGTAAATTAATTTTTTCATTCTCACAAGTATGAAGTTTCAAATAGATCGGTTGGTTATTAATGCATTTTTTCTGAATTCAAAGAGTTGTGTCATCTGTGATACAGCGTGCTTCAAAGGATTAAACTCAGACCGAAGTGATCGCACACAGTAAAGAAAAGTTTGGACTTTTCACAACTACTTAGTATCCACAAATGTAGACAATTTTTTATTCTCCTAAGTTCCCATCGCACAATCCGTTTCTAGTTTTACAAACAAAGGTACAAGCTAAAAATTTTAATGATACGGGAAATAAAAAGGACAGATTTGTATATTCAAACCTGAAGAAACGAGTTTGTAACTTATTTAACAAAATTATTTTTACCAAACTTCGTATTCCGATTTAACGAAATTATTTTATACTATCTAAATTGTAAATTTATTTTGAGCAACAGTAGGAGGGTTTCTTTTTTGTTCGATTTTTACTGCGAAAAGAGTATCTTTCTCGACGTGTCGTAGTTATGTACGCGTGTACTTAATGGAGAGTTACTACTCGTCTCAAGCTATATGTGAATCAGGCGTCGGCTCGCGTGGCTTCGCTCCACGGTGACAAAATACCCGACCGGTAATAACGCACGTCCTCGTGCCACATTCGTGTCGTCGAAGAGACAGACTCCGATGAATTGTCGATATAATACACGACATGGAATGCTTCTTTTTGAAATAAATTATTTTTTTCTTTTCCTTTTCAATACTCTTCACTCAGCGTGAAACTGTGAGGTTTAGTAATTTTACTGTGAACTTGAAATAACACAGAAAGACTCCGCTTGTGAGTTCATTTGGAGATTTCCCGAATTCGAAAATTGGGAACAATTTTTGGAATTTCGTTGCTGAGATATGCAATTCAAATAAATAGTTTCACGCGTCTCGATAGCAAAGAATTCCAGTTTGCGGGGCAAATACGGACGAGTTATTTTTACCGCGGGTTGGAGATAATCAGAAAAGAGCTCCAACCTACGTTCGTCGGTGCGCACACGACGACGATGAGAGAATAAAGCTGTCGCGTGTCCAGGCTGGGCGGACGAACGAACAGACGTCCGTGAAAGTTTCGTATTGTCGCCTCGCACCCGTTCGTAAGCGTAAGCGAGTGTGACGGGAGTGTCAATGAGCTCGCGGTTGCTCATAGCCTGCGGGCCACCGAGAGCCCGATCGGCACACCGACTTTGTACGACAATAATATCTCCTCAAGAATTCTTTCAATCAAAATCCAATTTCTATATCAAACGCCAATCGTCGAGTGTAAAAATGCCTCGGGCGCGAATCGAACGTTTACCGAGAAATTCCTGTGTCGCTAATAAATTGTGCAGATGACTCATCAGCTAACTTCCACTTTTAGTTATTTATCGTACTTTGCACCAAAATTTAATTTATTCGAAAAACATCAAAAATTCATTTTTCACGAAACGCTTAATATTTATCGGAAATCAATTCATTTTATCCATTAATCGTATTTATTTAAATTTAAACAATTCAATTTGTTTACATTTTTGAGATATAATTATTTTAAATTTTTGAAAGTTAATTCATATGATTAATTAAATTAATTCATTAATGAGAAAATATTCCAACCCACATATTTCCATTTATATTTCCGCGCCCAACCCCAATCGGACGACAGCTTCCTCCACAAGTCTTAATTAAGGAGCATCCTTGATAGCCAAAAAAAAAATAACAATGATTCCATTCCCTCGCGACCCATGTGACGCCTACGCCTTATTATTTCACAGGGTCGCCGAGGCTGTCGCAAAAAAGAGAGAGAGAGAAAGAAGAAAAAAAAGTCTCATTATCAGACTCGCCTCCCGTCATGCGCGTCAAGCGTTGCAGGAAGGTTCGCGCAGCGCGTTTACGATTCGAGTATGTGCACCGAGCAAACGCGGTGCCCGTACATGCAATGCACACGCCGGGCCATTCGCCATTGTTTGGTACACACTAGCCGGGCTGTAACGCTGTGTTTGTTGCACCGCGAGGCGAACGATTTCACAATCAAGCGTGGAATCATGACGACGTTATATTCATATAAGAGAGCCTGCGAGTCCCGATCGTACGCAACGATACACGATGAAGTTGCCCGAATGCCCGCAGCGCCGGCCGGCAGATCTGCAGATCGAATCGTTGCGAGCCAGTCAGCTTCACCGTGTTAACGATTAAGATGACTCGAGCTAGGCGCGCTGAGCTCCTTCGAGAGCCGCGCTCATGCGATCCACTCGCCAACGCTCTGGCACTCTCAAGAACATCGCTTACCCGACTTCGATGTCTCCTCGCCGCGTAAATACGGAGTTTTACGGACCGACAGGATAGATGTTTTCCAGGCAAGGAGGCGTTAGTCGAACGTTGGAAGACAAGAAAAAAAAAAATTGTATATACGGAATTTATTCGAGCGGGGAACGTGACGCGAGACAGGCTATCTCGATTAATGATACATGGACAACGGCGGTGGAGGGCATAATATGCATACGGCTGCAGTGCGAGAAGAATCCTCGCTAACGATCATCGGAGCTCGAGCACAGTTGCGTAAAGAAGCACTGATTCTTATCCGGAGACTGGCGATTCTACTATGTTGCCGCTCGTTTCGTTCTCTCGGATAGATGCTGCGGATGCCGCGGTTGTTAGTGGGATCGGCTAATTGCCTAAATGACGATGTCTTCATCTTAATCGTCTCGGGCGCTTAGAAGCGAAAAAAGGCGATTTGCTGCGCAGGATTCTTGGTGTGAATTGAGCAGGATTTATAAATTGTTTGGGCCAAAAAAATGGATTGGTCGGGTCGGCGAATTAGTCAGTCGCAGAGGAGTTTCATCGGTTGGAATTGCCAATTAAATTGTCGGCAGGACGGATTTTTTGGCTGGCGGAGAAAATTGCTGTGGTGAGACAATTTTTTTTTTTTTTTTTTTTTTTTTTTGTTACACGGGTTAACGATCGAAGGAAATATCTTATTCAGCAGTGAAATGGGGACCAAGAGAAATTTGGGCGATGATTGTTACAAGTCCCAGCGAACTGAGGGATAATGCAACTGGATTTGATGACTTTAGGATGGATATCGTAAATTCGGAATCTTTAATTTCACGGGCGGTGCTTTTGTGCGATGACTGGGATAATTACTTTTTTTTGCTGCAAAATGTTAATATTCAATAGCCGGAGAAGACAAACGAGCTGTGAATTTGTGGAAAGGCGAATGGGAAGAAAGGACGACGAGCCCGAGAGACAAGGTATGACCTGGCACCGATCTGTATTGTATTTAGCTTCTCGACACTTAACGACACTTTCTAAATCCTTTCATAGCCCTGTTTCGCAGAATCTACGGAAACACGTCAGAGATTCCAGTTATCGAGCTTTGGCGGAAAATCGAATCGTTAATCAATTAATTTTTTTTTTCCTAAATCGTCAGGGCGTTAAAATATACATTTAGTGTGTAACCCACAGTGGAGGTGCTTAGTCGCCAATTGCTGAGTTTAAGGTCCTTACAAATAGTGTTCACTTCACATAAGTTTCAGAGAAATGAGATGGAATTGCAAATTCTTCTGGATGGTATAAAAATCTGAAAAAAATCAAGCATACTAAAGGGGCTGAATAGATTAATTTTTCATAATAATAAGTCCAAAATGGTATTAACAAATTCATGATAAATAAAATTGTTCAACAAATCTTCCGGAAACCTAACTGTTTTAAAAATGAAAATGATTCGTTTATTTTTCTGAATGCGTATGAATTTTTTCAGATTTTTAAATTCGCTTTGTGTTTTGTGACTTTCTACACATTTTTGCCATATAAAAAAGAAAAATTCAAAGTGAATTTAAAAATCTAAAAAAAATTCATACGTATTCAAAAAAGTGAACGAATCATAGTGAAATTTGTTGAACAATTTTATTTTTTATCAATTTGTTAATAACATTTTGGAATTACTATTATGAAAAATGAATGTTTTCGGCACCTTTAATATGCTCGATATTTTCAGATTTTTATACCATCCAGAAGTTTTTGCAATTCCCTCTCATTTCTCTGAAACGCGCATGAACACTATTCGCAAAGACTTCATTAAAATGTCCCAATGTTCGAGTATAGATTTCATTGCGTTTAAACCGGGAAACGGAAGTTACTCGGCGATTTTTTTATATTTTTTTACCACGATTTTATAACCGACCGATTCATTGAACGATTTCTTTTTTAGCTAACGAGTGGTAAAAAATTGCCGCATATACTATACATGGGCTGTAACGTCGACGGCCAATTTCAGTTTTTTATTTTCTTTATTTTTCGTTGTTAAGAAGTCAAGATACCAATCGGCGATTTATACGCCCATAATAAAGATTGCTCCGGTAACAGAATATTAATGATTCGCATGGAGAAAATTGAATACGAAGGAGAGATTTCTTCTCGACGGTAATTCCTCGTCCCTTTTTCCGCCGGATGAGGTTCGGTCGACAGTGCAGGAGGGCCCGTAGGTGGCACACACGGAGTGATCTCATGTTTCATATTTATAATCTCATCTGCATATTACGAGCGGGGTGTGCCTAGGCGCTCACTGCTTCTGCCTCGGGGCCCGTCTCATAGAGACCCCACGGCAGCGCGGAATGGAATGGCAATCTTCCGTTCTCTTATTCTCTCTTTATCCTCCCTCTCATAAACTCTTCCTTTCATTTCGGATTAGACTCGTTGTTCCACATGCATTCAACACACGTCTCTCCTACGTCAGAATCTCGTCGCTTCTTTCTTTGAACGCGCGCCAATAAAGAACACCCAGGCAGATCGCGATGTTATAAATCTCACCGTGAAGTAAGACCTGAAAACCAAGTAAAAATGTATTGCATCGAAAAATAAACGACACAAAATCGATTTAATTAAATTATTTTCTTTGTACAATCAACAAATATTTCTTATCCAAGATGGGCCAGGAAATCATTTTTCTTGTTAACTTTGCATCTGTTTGTTATCGAAAAATTTTAGCTACAAAAACTTGCAAAATCAACAAAAAGGTTTGTGGACTTTGTGGAAAAGATATATTTATTAAATGGACTGACGTTTCTTTACCGTCTACAGTTTTCAATGATTTACGATATTTAGTCATCGATTTTGTTCGGCGAAACAATAAATCGCCTTTTCTTTTGCAACTCGCGTTTTTCTTTTCTTGTGCTAATACCCGAGTGCTTACAGTGAAGGAAACGTGACTCTTCTTGGATATACAGGACTCTACTAGGAATCGCTGCTACTGCGGGTTATACCGATTTATGTAATTTCCATTTCATAATGGCTGGCACGATCATACAGAGACGCACACACATGATAATCTGAATCCTGTCGTCCATATAATTTCATTCGTTTGTACGAGACCGATCGATCTTGACCCTGGACTTTACTTAATATACTATTCTCTCTCGTATCTCCGTTGACGCGATGAATGTCCGAGTGGAAGAAACAGACCCTTCACGTTTTCTCGGTAAGAACGTGACGGTATGCGCGCGGCAATCCGATGACTAATTAAGGAGGGTGATCTCACGATATTGTATCGCCCATGTTATTATTATAATCATTTTTTAAACGAGCAAATTTAATATAATTCGATCGCCACTGCGAATATAAAAAATTTTCGAACTTTGACGTGAGGTCAAAAAAACGTCTGGTACGGACATCATTCTTGATCCCGCATCTTGACCTTCGATCAATCATAATCGATACTTCTCCACAGTTCGCGAAGCTCGCAGATCTATCATCATTGATAGTCAATTTAATCATTCGACGGTCAGCAGATCGTCGGCCACAGCGGGGCAAAACGGACCCGTGGCTTTAATTTGAGATAGAACTTTTTTTGGATCGGAAAATAAATTGGTAAAAATAGTCCGTTTTGCCCCCCGCCTACCCAGTCGGATTAGCAATCGCGAAATGACTGATTCGGTGGGATCAAAGACACCGAAGTCGATTGGACGGTTTGAAGGATGGTCGAATGAAAGATCGGCGAATGTATTGTGGTAACGGAACGGAGAATCGTACAGCACAATGAGTCGGAAGAGGTTCGAGAGGAGTAATCGATGCCCGTGGACTTTATGCGATACCCGCTTTATAATACGCAGGACTCGAAACCCCCGGGGCAATCTATCCTCCTCGACGAGCCTCGGCGTAGGAAGAAATTATTACGGATAACAATGAGAGGCTATTAACGCGTAACTCAAACTCGAGAAGTTGACCGGTCCAGGAAGCGGAGGATCTGTTGTCGACCCACGTGTCCCTCGGCCAAGCTGCGCGGTGTCTCCCTGGCAATAACGCTGCGAAAACCCACGATGAACTTTGTCCGAGTGGGCCCTTCGCCGTCGCTATTTTACCGCGCGAAGATTACCGGGGAGCGTGGGCCAGTACCGGACATCTAACACGAAAAACTCTCGAGAGCTTAGTTGCGAAGCGAAGTCTCGATATTTTTTTTTAATCTTCAATGAACACAAACTTCAGCACATCGAAGAGAAAATACTAGCGTTTTAAACTATTATTTGAAATATCTTTTTCAATTCCAATCTAGAAAAAAGTGTTTGCGAACAGAATTCAATCATTTTAGTTTCTCATAAAGGAATCTTTGATTTTTTAAAAATCTTCTAATGACACAAACTTCGGAACATCGACCAGAAAATTCTGCGTTTTAAACTATTATTAGAAGTATCTTCTTCAAATTCAATCTTTTCGAATCTAGAATTTAAACAATTTTGCTACCTGAGTTCATTATTTTTACTTCCTCATAGACGAATCTTTGATTTTTTTTATGGGACCTAAAAAAACAGAATTTTTCAAAAAGGTCGATTCTCACATATCTTTTCGATGTAGAAAAGTTCTCGAGCAGTCGAGAAAATGAATGATTTTCGACGTGAAAGAGGCCGGGCCTCTCGAAGAGTAAATATGAGTCCAGCCATGATTACCCACCGGCCGGTATTATTCCGTGCTTCCCGGTGCAGCTTGTATATATATATATGTATGTATCCGAACGACTGTAAAGTCCGATTGTATCACGCGTGAGAGAGCTCGGAACAGTCGGTCACGTGCGCGCGGGGCTTGACCAGCGGGAATCATATTCCTTGTGCCCAGGGTGAGCGAGCCTCGTGGTCTGCAGGCTCTCGGAAATCGTGTTTCCCTTTTCTCCATCTGGCTCGTTCGCTGTGCGAGTGTATTGGAAAATATACACGGAGTACGCAAGAGACGGAACAACCGTGTGACACGTGTACCGGCACACACAGAGCGTGGAGCAGCGGGCTCGGAATATCCCGGGCTGAGCGCAGAGCGCGGAGAGCGCACGAGAGGCGAGTCGCGGAGCACGATCGGCACGAGTAACGAAAGCTGGTGAGCGCGGACGGAAAAACGAGAGAAAATAAGAACGGGACGAGGAGAAGCAGGAGGAGGAGGAATAATAAGAAGAAGAAGAAGATCGCACAATGATCCGCCCGCGACGCCAAGTGAAACAGAGAGAACGAAACGGAGATATTGAGGGAGCGAGGGGAGGGAATCCTCCTTTATTCTCGGGCGCGCAGTTCGTGGCTCGGGGTGGTCACGTTTCGCATCGCGGAACTCAGTTCTTTTTTCCGTTGTTTTTTTTTTCTCTCAAACCCTCGACGAAGTCGAAGACGGTGGTTACTTATATTCTGCGCGAGGGAAGGCGAGGAACAGGAATCATTGGGGGGAACAACGCCGTCACTGCTTCTGCACCGCAGCATCAGCTCTCGAGCCATCCTCTTCTTGCTCCAAAAAAAGAAGAACCCTTTTTTCATTGCAACGGAGTATCATTCGTTACTTTGGCGATTTGGCCTCTCATCATTTCAATACCCTCCAGGATAGTTCCCTCAACGAGGCGCGCTGAGCTCCTCCGCTTGCGCGCACGACTTAGCCAGCCCGGTCGTTTTATCCTTTGGGAATTTGAATTTTGGTCCCCCCGGGGCCAAAACCCCGCGGTCCGGGCAACGGATAATTGGCGGTTGCGCCCGAATAACTACCATGGCCTGGCATAATGTACTGGCGTGTCCTGCGCATTCCACCGTTGCAGCCTCCTTCTTGCCTCCCTCTCGTCGCTCTGGCTCCGACGCTCTTGTCTTCGTCAGTTCCTTTTTTTCCACGATCGCGAGAGTGGCCCGTCTGTATTCAGCGCTCGATCGCAGAGATCCTGATGATGCCCGAACGGGCCGCGCGTGTCTCGCTAGCCGCGCATGCGCGGCCCTCGATCGATCCTCGATCCCCGATCCGCGTTTACCGGGCACGCAAGAGAAAACAACGCGACTCCGATCGGCCCTCCTTCGATCTCTTCACCGAGAGCGGGATGATCTCGCCCATTCGTTATATTTTATACCGCGCTAAGAGCTCCGAGACTGGCAGGAGGATCGATATGCCTCGATGCAAACTGACTTTGATATCTTTGTTGCAAATTCACCGATCGCTCTAGAGTTGGATCTCGACGTGGTCGAGACTTCACGGGTGCGCGCACTGGTCCGTATCACGGTGCGCATTGCAACCGCGTCGAAGGGTTCGTTCCTTCAGCGTTCGGAATCTCCGGGCTTCGATACATACCGGAGGGAATATAGATAAACGAGAGCCGAGAGAGAAAGGAAGAAGGGGGAAAAAAATAATAAAATGAGGATGCATAAAACATGAGAGCCACCTACGCGGTGAGGTAGAGACGGAGAGAGGATCAGAAGGGGGTTCGGAAACCGTAGGACGAGAACCAGCGGCTGCGAGAGGTACCGACACAAGGCGCCCATAATGAGGCAGAAAGAGGAAAGAGGCCCTTCGGCTGTTTCATACCCGGTCCAGAGAGGTCGTTCGAATGCGAATCGCGCCAACTAAACAGACAGTCGCAAGGAACTGAGCCGCGACTGGGGAAAACGAGAAATCGGCATTCGGTTTGGATGAAGAAAAATCGCTCTATTCTTGAAAAATGACAATGTTGCAGGAGAGAAACTGCTAAAAGAGGTGAAAATTTTGAATAGGCCCCCGACCGATTATAGCGTGTAAAACAATGATGTCTGGACCAGGTCACATTTACCCCTCCTATATTTTTCCTCCGGGCGAAAAACGACGAGAGATCGATCGAAGGCGCCCATAATGAGGCAGAAAAAGGAAACAGGCCGTCCGGCTATTTCATACCCGGTCCAAAGAGGTCGCTGGAATGCGCATCGCGCCTACTAAACGGACAGTCGCAAAGAACTTAGCCGCAGCCGGGGAAAATGAGAAATCGGCATTCGGTTTGGATGAAGAAGAATCGCTCTATTCCGGTAAACATGACAATGTTGCACGAGAGAAACTGCTAAAAGAGGTGAAAATCTTGAATACAGCCCAGTCCGATTCTAGCGTGTAAAACAATATCTGGACCAGTTCACATTCACCCCTCCTATATTTTTCCTCCGGGCGAAAAACGACGAGAGATCGATCGAAGGCGCCCATAATGAGGCAGAAAGAGGAAACAGGCCGTCCGGTTATTTCATACCTGGTCCAAAGAGGTCGTTCGAATGCGCATCGCGCCAACTAAAAGGACAACGGCGGGAAACTGAGCCAGGGAAAACGAGAAATCGACATTGGGATTGGGTGGAGAAAAATCGCTCCATTCCAGTAAAAATGACAATATCGCGTGAGAGAAACTGCTAAAAGAGGTGGAAATCTTGAATACAGCCCAATCCGATTCTAGGGAGTAAAACAATGATGTCTGGTTCAAGTCACATCCACCCCTCCTATATTTTTCCTCCGGGACAAAAACGACGGGAGATCGATCGTGCTTGATTGAAGAGTGCGCAATATTTTTCGCAATTTCGCGACGGATCACGTAAGAGGAGCAATTTTTCACCACGATCGATCGAGGATAGCTGTCCGGTAGATCGTAAAGTTAGTAGCCGTGGAGAGACGCGATTGCGGATCCGCGGATCGTCTCGGTGAAGCTATCGGGCGCGTGTATTATTAAATTCCAATCCTCTTTCTCTACGCTCTACGGGCAATAACAGGACACAATCAGCTCGGTGTAATCCCTTCCGCAAGATATCTTAAGGATAATAACAGTCGCGGCAGCCCGCAGCAATGTCTTTCTCCTCGGCCGCTGGATATGATGAGGAAGAAATTCTACGCTGTTGATGATCGTCATCGGGTGTACGAATTCTTTTATTTTCCCTGCTTTCTAGACTCTCCGGTGGAAGCTGGACGGACCGTAGATCATGGACGATGGACGAGCCGAGAGACACCAGTGATACCCCGGATTAGCGGAGTACGAGGCTCAGCTACGGTGAGAAAATTAATTCTCACCGCGAGCGTAGATCAACGCAGGGTTCGCGATGCTCCGCTGCCGGGGTTCGGATGATCGTGGAAGGGTTTCTGCTCCGAGCCGGTAACTCTATATCCACGCGGTCAGACCACCGTACCGAGACGCGGTCGCGCAATGACTTTAATCCACATCATAACTATCGGCGGGTACCTCTGTGTGGCGAGATAGAGGAGAGATAACGTTTCAACTCTCGCGGCATCAGAGGTGGTAACTAAGTGAAAAGTGCATTGGAAAAAAAGGAGACGAAAAAAAAATGCTGAAAAAAGCGGCGGATAGGCCTCAGCCATAAAATAGATAACGAGGACACGGATACCAAGTGTTGGAACTGCGGTCTGCTTTGCTTATAGTGCGCTATAATATTTCAGCTCTAAATAAAATTAAAAAAGCTCAGGCTCTCGGGTTAACACAGCACCCACCCCTGGGCATAAAATTCATTTCAGAAAAATATGCTGCTCACTACCAAGCTCATATGCTTGGGGCTTGTTATTAATATCGTTAATATGGATATTTTATCTGCTCTGATCCTTCGCAGTCGCCGCTGATTAGATTGAACCGGAATTCGAGACACATTTTTTGATTTTTTATTTCAACATATTGCCATCAATTTTTCTTATATTAATAACTATTCAGTCATGTTTTAGGGTGTACAAGGTACGTTCCATAGTTTTTTTTTTGGTCCAACTTGACGGATAATTTTCAAATGTCTCAACAGAGCCAATCCAAGCCGCACAGTAAAATAGTTTGTACTTTTTACAACAACTTATTCTCCACAAACGTCCACAATTTTTTATCTGTTAATTTTCCGATCGCACCTTCCGGCTCTAGTTTTACAAACAAACGTACAAACTAAAATTGTCAATGACACGGGAAATAAAAGGACAGGTTTGTATATGCGAGCCTGAACAAACGAGCTTGTCACTTATTTAACGACATTATTTTTACGAAACTTCGTATTACGATTGTACAAAATTATTTTTTACTGTGCGGTGCCACTGCGAACGTTTCATAACAAAACATCATAGTCTATTAATCAAATAAATGATACCTCTTCAAAACTTTTTAAATTGTAAACAAAAATGCCCAATTGAAATTACTTTCTGCAGGACCAAAGTATCGAAGAATGCCTAGCTCCAATCTCGGAATTGATTTTCAACGATCAAGGTTTAACGAACGTTCCGGAGGTTCGCTCGGCAGGGCCGTCACCGAGCCTTCGTTCGGCACGAGGTCGTAATCGTTAAATTGAAACGCCGGAGCGTTCGCTAGTACGCTGCATCGATGCCAGTTCCGCGGCCACAGCCGCGAAGTGTGTTCTCCACCTCCGTGCAATACGTATGTAGCAAACGTACGCGAGTCTACGTGTCGAAGTGGCCACTGAAAATTTAAGGCGTCCTCGAGGCCGGAGCAAATGTCAGCCTACCGCGCCGGTCCGTTTCGTTCCACCGTACATTCACCCTATTGGACACACACATCCAACCTGTAGTCCCAGGCAGGAGAATCGGCAGGAGCAGAAATCGTCGTAATAAATTCTCAGTTAATTGCCGGGAGTTGTACCTTAATCAGGTAAACAAGCGAGCCCGATGGAGGGAAGGGAGGAGAGGAAAAGGACGAGAGCCATGCACGGTTCGGAAAGCCATTGGTCCAGCGAAAGCCCGCTGACGTGCCAGCCTCCTTTATAACTCTCCTTCCGCTGTAAAACAGCTGGTAAACCCAGCGTGTTTTCCCCTCAGGTTTGTCGCCCTCGCCGTCTCCTCGCTTTCTTCTCCCCTCCGCCTCCACCGACGTTCGCCCCTCGCGCTGCGAACTCAATCTCTCTTCCCACCGTTCGCGCAGCCATCGTTCGATCCCCGCTAGCCTCCCGAGTATCTCGTGCGTCCGCGAAACCGCGACGACTAATTGGAGTTATCGGTTCCACGATTTCGTCACGCCGTGACATCCCCGGGAATGTCGCTGTGCGGGGTCGAGCAGCCGGACGGAACGATTGATCTCACCTTCGCGGATTCTGGAGCTGCGCGCACGCGCGTGCGCATGCGCATTCGATCTCCGGTCGAGGCGGAATTTTGCGCTCCTTCCTTTGATCGCCGAGGGGGAGAGCTGCTGCATCCGTGCGGCTCTCGGGAGATCCGGCCGTGGGGAGGATGAAAGATCGGCGTAATTGATCGTAGGTAAACGATCGGGTGAAGCGGGCAAACTATCGACGTCCTTCGCTCTCGGTTCGGCTTTGTCGGGAATTTATAATAGTTTAATGGCGCATCCGAGATTTTCCTCGCGTCTCGTAACGCAGTCTCGTCGCGCACGCAACCGGTAAATAACGCTAATAAACATGTACGAGGCGGTCCAGCACACCCCGCGGCAGCGTGGAGAGAGGCGACGTGTGGCCGCGCGGATGCGTCGTAGTTATGAGGTGGAGGACTCGAGAGCTATCTTAGACGAAAGGCGCACTTGGGTTTATTCTACGCCATGGGTGTGCGGGCCGTGCCGCATGGGTTTATAACTGTGGATTAGCTAGTAACTACGCGGGCGGTTATTTCACCGAGCTGTTCGTTGAGAGATTTACTTGGCTTCGAGGGCCGCAAATCAACGTACAAAGTATATCCTCCACGGTTTTAAGCCTCCTTCCTCTTGTCGTGACGCCGTTTGTTACTCCGCGCGGCTCTCTCTCCGGCCGCAAGAATAATCGCCGGTGAATTATATCCTTCCGCGTATCGTTGCCCTCGTCGTACGCGACAACAAGTTTTCGGAAACTTTCGAAAAAAGGACGAAAGGAAATGGAATGATTCATCTTAGTTCTTGTTATTTTAGGTACGAAATTTAAAACGAGTATCAGTGGTATGCGAGAGAACTCGAAATTGGATGTCGCGAGAACGATCCTTCGAGGGAGGGAGTTTGCGATTTTTTGCAACTGAAACAAATTTTGTGATTGATCTTTATTTTTTGTTTATTTTTTATTAATTTATTTCGTGACGGACGGGCAATGCTCAATTACAAGTGATTAATCAGCGATTGATCGGTCAGCAGAGCGAACAGTATGTGATGAAACATTTTTATTGACATTAAAATGAAAATTAATATATAACAAAGTTTACTCATTTTTGTTGATCCTAAAACTTTCCTTACTTCGCAAGAATTACCGTTAGCAGTTGTCTTCTAAAGTTTGGAACAATTCGCCCAATCCAGGCGATAAATCGGACTTATAAATTACCACGGTGCATTTTAGCTATCAAAAGGCTGATTATTGTAGCTAATAAAAATTCTCTACATAACCCTACGTTCTTATGCGAAAGAGTTAAAATTTGGATTTCAAGACGTCTTTCTAGAAAAAGATTTCAAATTATTTATAATTTTGTAGAATGGTGTAGTTTATTTTTATTTTGAAAATTTCAGCCCGAGATAAAAGGCGACTGGTCGTTCACTCTAATGGCAATACAAGTTCAAATTTCTTTTTTTCCAAAGGAAAAAGAGGCTACCCATCTTCGAAAAAACCCGCTTAAATAGTGCGATCTTCCACTAACCTAAATACACGAAAACTGGCTTTGATCGACCTAATCTCATATTGCGAGCGCGACTCCAGTCGATCCGGAGGCCGGGTTTTCAGAGATCCCTCCGAAAGATCTATATCTGTGTCTCCGAGTTCGATCTTCGTGATCTCGAAACTGTCCGCAAGAACTCTTCCCTCCCCCCCCCCCCCCGTCCTGCACTCGCAAACACGTCGAGAAGAATATCGAGACCGAGTTATCGGCAGGACCGAAGTGGACGTCGACTCGCGAAGCTGCCGCCCTCGGATAATTGATCTCCGTCCTGGAGATCCAGAGACATTAGAATGCAGCAACTAACTCGCCCCTCTCGCCCCTCCCCACCTCCGCCCGGTCGTTAATTACTCACGCAGTCGCGGCTCGCCCGACACTCGCGTGAGAAACAATTTTATTTTTTGTTCATTTAAATTTTTTTCTCAATCATCCGACTCTCGAGTTTCATCGATCGCGATCCTCGAGTTCCCGAGAGCGGATCGGTCCGACGAACGGACACGCGAAGTATGTATGAAGTAACGCGCGGGTTAACGACGCCTGCGCGCTCGTTAATAATAAATAATGCTTTACCCATATAGCCCACGATGGAGCACATTGTGCGCTCGCAACTTTCCTCTCACGAGTATCGATCTGCGTGTACGAGCTTCCAACGGCCGCTTTGATCGCTGCGCGAATTATTCCGATAATTAAGCCGATACTTAACTCTATCGGTACGGTAGCGCGCGAAGGCGGCGGCCTCGATAACTTACGGTAGTCCTTGCGAATAGTGTTCACATAGTGAAGTTAGATTAGTTAGATAAGTGGGAGATCACATAAGTTTCAGAGAAATGGGATGATAAGTTTCAGAGAAATTGCAGACATATGTGGATAGTATAAAATTTTTTAAAAATCAAGCCTATTAAAGGTGTTGAAAAGATCAATTTCGCATAATAATAATTCCAAAATGTTTATTTATTTATTCTTTATTCACAGGCAGAACCCATTTACAGAACAATAAACGACCAAAAGAACAATTGGAACGGTATAGCCGAACTTAAACAGATATACATTCATTATCAGTATTTGGGATTACATTAATAACAAAAGAAGAATAGAAAACATGGTTGGAAAATATAAAATCTCAAAACTAGAGTATGCTACGAGAGCGTGTGTTTGAGCGCCTAAGACTTTAGAGGGACCCGTTATTAACATATTGATTAACGAATTGATGAAAAATGTGTAAAAAGTCACAAAATTCAAAGTAAAATTAAAAATCTGAAAAAAATTCATACGTACGCAGAAAAATTAACGAATCATTTTCATAAAAAAAAGAAGTTCGATTTCCGGGATATTTGTCGATCAATTTTATTTTTCATCGATTTGTTGATAACATTTTCGAATTATTATTACGCAAAATTAATCTTTTCAGCACCTTTAATACCCTTGCTGATTTGCAGATTTTTATACCATCCACAAGTGTCTGCAATTCCCTCTCATTCCTCTGAAACTTATGCGAAATGAACACTATTCGCAAGCACTCCCTTAATGACCAGCCGGGCAAGGAATCTAACTACAGAGGTCTTGTACTGCACCATCGAGCAATCAATATCGGCAGAATTCACCGGCAACAGTAGATATCTTTGGTTAAAAAAAAAAAAAAGAAAAAAAAATGTTTATTTCACTCGACAGGTGACTTAGATTTAGAGCGTCGTTCCAATGCCTCGATTTTCTCTGGAACGATCGGGAGAGGAGGAGAGCGCGCTGGGTGTCGATATATACGAACGATACGACTCGCGCAATTTCGCTCCCTTCGCGCTAGCGCTGAGAGACGCGAGCGTTCTCGCGGGGTTCGACCGGCAATAAATCGTCGCAGCTGCCGTGAGAGAATCGCTACGCTCGGCCCTCGGTGTTTACGAGAGATAGTAGAGGAGAGAACAGAGCAACGGCGGCAGCGGCGGCCGGTCCGACCGGTGGCTGGCCGGCTCTCGTTCGCTCCTCCGCAGATCGCGGATCAACGAGAGAGGAGCGCATACGCTTCGCGTCCCACGGACGAGGAGGAAAGGAGCAAAAGTGGCATTCTCGGTCGGCAACGTCGTTGCTGTCGTCGCGAACGACGTTCCACCGACTCCTAGTCGCTGGAGAGGTGCAAGCGGGCTTCGCTCCGAGCTCACTAGCGATCTACTCTCTCTGGTGATGCTACCTTCGCTTTATGTACCTATAGAGATTCTGGTCTCGGGCGTGCGTGTGGGTGCACCAGGTTGAGAGTGTACGAGACGAGTGGGCGGTCATTCATGGCGCGCTGAATTTCCACCTGATCGCCCGCGAGACTGACGAGGTAAGGCGCGACTCGGTACAGTGGAAACTTGGTTGTAGGGCACGGTTTGGATAAATTACGTTGCTTGGTTGCGGAAGGCTGCGAAGAGGGCTGCTTAGATTTATTGGGGGTCTCTTGCACCGATGTGCTAGGCAGTCGTGCCTAAAAAGGTTTAAGCATTTGACAAAGGCTTCTTTTTCCGCGAAGGTCCACTATTTTTGTTTGTTATTTGCTAACGCATTTTTTACAATTTAAAAAAATGTACGACTGTTTTTTAGTTGAAATAATTGTTAAATTAAGGAGGAAAATTGTGGAGTTGTTTTTTGGCGCAAGATGTTTGCTAAATGTGGAAACTTGGTTGTAGGGCACGGTTTGGATAAATTACGTTGCTAGGTTGCTGAACGCTGCGGAGAGGGCTGCTTAGATTCATTGGGGGTTTCTTGCGACGAGGTGCTAGGCAGTCGTGCCTAAAAAGGTTTGAACATTTGACAACGGCTTCTTTTGCCACGAAGATCCACTATTTTTGTTTGTTATTTGCTGACTCATTTTTATCATTTCTTTTTTTTATCCGTTGAACGCCACGTCACCCATATCTGGGTGACGGTTATGTGTCCGCGGGGGACCGTATTTACGCTGGGCGTTCAAAGTGTCAATTGGCGAACTGTTTTTAAGTTTTTAAAAATAGTAAAATTAAGAAGAAAAATTGTGGAGTTTTTTGGACGAGAGATGTTTGGTGAATGTAGAAATCTTTGCAACCATACAGACAGGCCCAACGTAGTAATATGAATTAAATTTTAACACAGCGATGACTGTAATTTTATGCAAAACAAAAAGTTAAATTTTTTTAGAACGGATAGAGGAAGGAAAAGAAATGAAAGTCATCGTCGAATCGCACTGTGATTCGACGATGACTCATAATTACAGCTCGAGGACACATCGAAAGAGTCTTGCATGGCTCCTCAGCTTTACGTTCGACAGAAATCGCGGGAAATTATCGATTTCCGATTATCGATCTACGAGACGTTCCAAGGAAGTTTCGGAGATTCGAACCGCAAGTCGAACGAGACAGTGTAAATATAGGTCACTCTCTCTCTCTCTCTCGCCGCAAAATCGTTGTATGCTCCTCTCAATCCCACCGCGGCTCCCGCCGCAGAGTCCCGAAAGCGAGCACGATCATCGATCGATCGGCTCACGGTGATTTTCTCTACCGGCGATCGCGAGACTTCGATATCTCCTGTCAGATCACTCTGCAGCGATCGCACTCACAGGAAATCATCAGATGATCCACGATTAAACGTTCTCTCCGCGAACTTAATTGGATCGAATTCGTCGACTGGATAACTCTATAATAGAACACCAAAACAAAAAAATTAAAACAAATCCTCGAGATAAATCCAATCGAATCTCTACGGTTGCGCGATCACGAGTTCATCGGTTAAAAAAAAAAAAACTAGAACGGACATGGGTGCCGCACACTTCCCGAACGTCATATCCCGATATCCGGAGGAACAATGTGCGAGCCGGAAAGGAGCGGCCTTTTCAAACCTATTTTTTTTTTCATTTCTTCCAATCCACTGAAGAGAAAATTGCATTTCAATAGCCATTATTCTCTCAACCGTCTCTCGTCACAATTTTTAAATTTTCTGTTTATTATTTTTTATTCCCCCATCTCCTCCGGCGACTGTGGGATGTACCGTGCCTTTCAGTTAAATCCGGCCTTCCCCGAGCCGTTACCATTAGTTCTTCCCGCGGCGATAAATCTAAACGTGGGATCGCGCGGGAAGAGATTCCATAGCTTTGCGAAGTGTTCGAGCTACCGCCACTGGTGGTTTCCTATACCGTGCCGAGTTTCTTATGTATATTTCTCTCACGCCGACCCTCTGCTTTCCTTTGCGCATTTTGCTGCTCTTCTTAGTAGTAACGAGCTACCATGTACCACGGAGGGTCTCCTCGACTCTCCGGCCCTTCCGCCGTGTATCGGTAACCGAGCAATATATTCTTTCTCCGCGCAGTTGGGCTCATTGGAATTATCAGTGCGCGTGTGTACGCGTGTGTGGAAGGCGGAGGATTACGGAACGCTATTTCTCACGCGCTATCGCATCGGCACACCTCGAAGAGTGGAGGAGACGCGTGACAAGGGCTCGCGCGGGAGTTCACAGGTTGCGACCGGGGAAACCGCCTGTGCGTACCAGTTTGAGTCGTCGGGGAGGGACTTCGCGTACGATAGTCTCGGAGCGTCGCGGACGGCTTGACGAGGGTCCGACTGGAGGTAAAGTGTTGTCGAGGGGGAAAGGAGGAATCGTCAGGATGGACAGCGTACAAGTTGCTGTGTAAACGAGGCGATACCCGTAGGGACGGAAGCACTCGATCGTACGAACCGGAGTCATTCATCTTTGTTTCGAGTAACGAATAGCGCTGAGGATGCTCGAAATTTTATCTTTTCATCCAGTTTCTTTACTTTAGCGTTTGCTTTATCATTGGAAAAAATACTCAAATTTCCTTGAAATTAATAGTAAAAAGAGGGAGTTCGTCTTTGTGTCAAAGCTAATTTTCCACCCGCATACGAAAACTCGCTCCGAAAACCCATAAAAAAGGAGAAAAATGTTTGTCCCCAATTGAACGCATCATTATCGTTTTTCATCCCGTTTCTTTACTTTAGCGTTTGCTTCATAATCGAAACAAATAATCGAATTTTCTCGAAATTCGTAGTAAAAAACTATGGGAATCATCCTTTGTGTCAAAGCTACATTGTGTGTCTTTTTCCCCGCATACGAAAACTCGCTCCCAAATACCCGTAAAAAGCAAAAAATTAATTCTCGTCAATTAAACCCACCGTTGCCATTTTTTCATCCAGTTTCGTTACAGTAGTGTTTGCTTCATAGTTGGAAAAAACCAATTCTCAAATTCTCTCGAAATGAATAGTAAAAGAATAAAAAAATAAATGGGAGTCATCCTTCATGTCAAAGTAACATTCTACTTATTTTCCCCGACCTACAAAATCTCGCTTAGAAACCCCACCAAAAAAAGCGACAAAATAAGTTTCTCGTCAATTAAACCCACCATCGCCATTCTTCCCCCTCAAGTTCTCTTTCTTCATTTTATCATCGTTCCACCGCGATTTCCTCGTGAAGTCGCCCGCCGCCACCGCGGTTCGACGACCGCGAGCGGGTAGCTCACGGGACATCAAGAGGTGCTTTTATTTACCATATTAACTCGGAAGGTTTCTCCCTTCCCTTCGGTGAGCGTGTCTCTCTCCCTGGACGGTCGAAACCTTCCTCGGAGTCAATGTCACGGCTGTCCGTCTGACCGGCTGTCCGTGGCTCTTTCTCGCTCGCGGTGCTGTTTCCCGCTACCGTTGCCCGATCCGAGGCCCTGCATATCCACCGTAAACACATGCATGCATGTCAACACACACACACGCGTGGCGGGGAGAGATCCAGAAAACCTTGAAGTATGTCAGTGTCAGGGCCTCGCGCCTGATGGCCGGTCAGCGACGCGGCTTCTCGCGCTTCTGGAGGTGGCGGTGCGTTTCTCGTGACGCGAGACACCCGAAGGCGACAGGACTGTATCACCCGAATAACCAGTTTCCCATGCTCGCGTGACGCGATCAAAGAGAGCACCAAAGAGGGCGAGAAAGATCGGAGGGGGGAAAGAAAATAAAACGAAGAAAAACCTGCACCGCGAGAGCTCGCAACTGTTTTGAAAGGTTATTAATGGCCCGACGCGCGTGTACAAGCGGCTCGGTGTTTTCGAAACGTCCGGTATGATACCGCTTCGATTACCGCCTTAGGACGCAACACGCCCGGGCCCCGAGAAATATCTCGATGCACAATCGTGCGCGCCGCACTTTCGGGACTCACGATTAGAGGCTTGAGCTCACCAAGCGTCAAACTCGTCCGGAGAGATCAGCTGAATATACAGTATAATACCACGGTGTGAGCGGTCGTCGGTGACTATGTAACAGAGCGAGGGGACAGAAGCTGAGGAGAAAAACGATCGAGGACCACGCCAGGAAGATGAGAGCGAAGATACAATGTATACGAGTGCATCGTCTTTGTCAAATTTCATTTTATTATTATTATTATTATTATTATTATTATTATTATTATTATTATTATTATTATTATTATTATTATTATTATTATTATTATTATTATTATTATTATTATTATTATTATTATTATTATTATTATTATTATTATTATTATTATTATTATTATTATTATTATTATTATTATTATTATTATTATTATTTTAAGGTACACTGAGAAAAGGAAGTGGTTGGATTGAGCAAATGCGCGGTGAAATACCTTCAAAGGTATATTTTGTTGGTACAACAAAAATGTTTGTTTCAATCGACGAATTTTGAACGAATTGAAGCAAATAATCGTTTAACAAAACAATGCGTTATTTGTACCAAACAAATGATAGCTTTGAACATATGTCACGGCCGGCTTTTGGTAAATTGAACTGATTTCTGTTTCTCAGTGTAGCGTATAGACTGACACTACGTAGGATCCAGAGAGAATTGAGAGAGAATTGCGAACAATTCTTGATGAGATAAAAATCTCTGACAAAAATGTAGCATATTGAAGATGAGGAAAAGATTGGTCTTGCATAATAATTTCAAAGTGCTATTAACAAATTAATGAAAAAAGAAAAAAATTTCAACAAATCACCCGGAAACCTAACTTTTTTTATGAAAATGACTTATCAACTTTTCTGAATACGTACGCATTTTTTCAGGTTTTTGTCTAATGTTCGAAAATTGCGACTTTTGAATTTCTTTACAGCTTGACAATGTAACAAAATACAATTTTCAAGCATTAGATAAAATTCTAAAGGAATTTATAAGTATTCAGAAAAGTTAACAAATCATTCTCATTAAAAAGAAAGTTGTATTTCCGGTCAATTTGTTGAACAATTTTTTTTCTGTAATTTGTAAATAACATTTTGAAATTATCATCATTATGCAAAATCACTATTTTCAAGACCTTCCAAATGCTTGATTTTTTCATATTCGTATCCCATCGAGAAGTGTTCGAAATTTTCTCTCAATGCTCTCCGAACCTTGCGTGGTGTCAGCCTATACTATAATACGCGCATACTAAGTACCTCGGACTATCTCGCATACTACCTCCGGCTCAAAGACGTCGGATTACCGACGTCATTGAGCGAAAGGAGATTTCGATTCGTCGCGCAGTCTGGATTCGAGAGAAAGATCCACGATAATAACAATAATTACCATTATTGCATGAGAGTCTTTGAGAGTAATTGTTAGACGAATTTTTAGCATTGGACGATCGTCTGATCGTTTGATTGATTAATGTTTAATATTAATGTAGAAAAGACTGTGAGAAAGTTAAAGTACAAGAAGCGTGACGATGCACCATGCAATCTTTAATTTAAAGGTTCTCTTTTTTCCTCTTTCTCGGTAGTTGAATCAGCTACTTCCTCTGCGATCGCAAGAAGCGTTCACGGACTTCGGGTCAGCAGCAGCAGCAGCAGCTCGTGATCCTAGGAGCGATGAAAGTGCGATGCGACCGGACGTAATTCACCTTCACTCGAATTATCAGCTCGCCTGGCTACCGCTGCTGTTGGTTTTACTGTTTTTCCGGGCGCGCGCACGGATGTACACTCGAGAGCTCGCATTATACTTTCGCCTCTTGCTCTCGGTCAAGCAGGTAACAACTGCAGTTGCAACTCTCCCTGCGGAGGTAAATGCACGTGCTCGCTGTGCAGTCCGCGAAAGTAATAACCGATTTGCCACCGGCGCTTCAACTTTTTCCTGTGTCCATGCGCGGCCATCGGCCACCCGCTCACCAACGGCGATGCACCGCGACCGCTGATGCAACGACGCGCGGAGGACGAACGCTCCTTCGAGATGCCTGGACGAACGCTCCTTCGAGGACGAACGCTCCTTCGAGAACGCTCATTCGAGATGCCGAAGATACGATCGACTCTAAAGGGGCTCGGATAAAAATCGACCCACTCGCGCTCGAGATAACTCCTCGGCGCGCGTGCGAAAGAAGAGTCGCCTCGGGTCGAGTGGAAAACCGGACGGGAAAAATTGTTGGGTAGAAAGAAAAAATTAATAAAAATCAAAAGTACAATGGATAAGAAAGTGAATAGTGTTGAAGAGGGAATCTCGTGCGGCGAGAATGATCGATGTCTGTTAGTTGAAGCGTCTGGTAGTTGCAGCGTCTGCAGCGAGACGATAAGACTTGATCGAGTGGAATCCTACAGGTTTTGTTTGCTTGGGATTTTTGGTTTTATTTTTGTTTATTTATTTGTTTCGATATGCTCGAGTGCGCGTTACAAGTTTCCTATCGCGTTTGGTTAGCTCGCGCATAATTTCCTTCGACGCCTTTTATTTCTAGGAGCTCATCCGGTTGGCCGAGATTCTTCTTCCTTCCATATTCGATCTCTCTGTCTCGCGCGATAGAGAGGAAGGGGAACGGATAGCTCGAGCGAAAATTCCTGTTTCACGGATTTAAAACGGCAGCGGGAAACGGCTCGAAATCCGCCGCAGAATGAGATGCTGTAAGCCACGCGCTGTGCGTGAGCCCAGCTGACCCTGCAATTCTACGAACCGCTAAGAACAGAATGTAACACGTCGTGAGCACTGAGAATACGGAACAGGAGCGAATGGACACGCTAAGGGAGATCCCGATTCGGTTGTAGCGAACTGAGTTGAATAGCCGGATAGAGCATTTTTTATATATATATATTTTTTTACGATACGCGACCTTTTTTAACATCGAATCATCTGAGTGCAAATACTCAACCATTTTATAGTCCGAAAATCTAAGTGTAAAGCGGAAATTCGCGTAATTAAATTCAACCGCGAGTCACCGCTTTAAATGAACCATTTTTTTGCCGCTTTGATGACGAGACTATTTTTTTATATTTTCATTTTTAATCTAAAAATTCTGAACAAATTTTACGCATAGCAAATGTTTCTTGAGCATAATTTAATCTTTTTTTTTTATTCCGGCTTCAATATTCTTTAAATGACTAAAAAAAATGTGTTCAGTAAAGTGTCGAGCGATTGGGAGAAATAATTTTTGTTCGACAAGAAAGGGGCTTCTGAGTCGAAGGGTTGAGGTGAGAATATAAAACGATAGAGAAAACGTAAGGAGCAGCGGTAGCTTTGCAGCAATGGCGTATAGGGCAGCTAGAGAAACGGAAAAAGTTGGAATAAGATGAAGAAGCTGCAAGGAGAGACGACGACAACGATCCTGATTTAGTACTCGCTCGCTAGATGCGAAACAGGTCTTCGTCTTGGAATAAATGTTTTTACTCTTCGCTCGACGAGACACGATTCCCTCGAGGTGTGTATAATATAATACGAGTCGAGCTTGCGAGGAGCTCGAGAGGCCGTTTCAAGTTACACCGAGTCGATCGTCGCCATCGATTTTAACCGGGTAATAGTACATTTTTTCCCGACCATCGCGCGTTGGTATATGTTTATAAGTATAATATGTAGACGCAAATTTAATGCCCGTACGGATAATGGCATCTCATAATATGCGATTAAGAATCCAGTTATGTTAAATAATAATCCTTGGCCTTCAAATACTTCCTTCAAAGTATACAGTAAAAAGTGTTTGTAAATTTAACAAAAGCTTATCATATGATGATTATCAGACTATCACACTTTTTTGTTTGTTGCAATGGACTGTATTTCTAACAAAGTAAGAAATTGCTACATTAACGAGAAAAATTTGTCAACATCTGTGGACAAGACATTTTCATTAAGTTTCCCCGAGTACAGCACGTTGAGATATATTCATAAGCGTAATATGAGGACGCAAATTTAATGACCGTACGGATAATGGTGCCTCATAATATGCGATTAAGAATCCAGTTACGTTAAATAATAATCTTTCAAAGTATACAGTAAAAAAAAAGTGTACATTTAACCAAACATTTCTTATCCACTATAATATTTTTGTTTGTTCGTTAGGAATATACTTTTTTTTGGCAACAAACTCTATTTCTCACAAACAAAATAAGAAATTCTAAAATCACGGAGAAGCAATATTAAAGGTAAAAAATATTTCTACGTCCACATCCCATGTCTTCATATTTGCTGCTTTTATTGTTCGAATAAAAATCCTACCATCAGCAGTTATTATTATTATCATTATTTTTTTCTTTCATCCGGCCGTACTTGCGTGTATTGTATAATTTATATATTATCTGCGGAGACGCTTCGTGGGTTTTCTCGTGTATTACCTGAGACGGAAATTAATGGGGTGGAAGAAGATCTACACAGCTCGGGGCTATCCTATCCTACGGTATACTCTGATACCGGTAAGTATTACCCTCGGCAACAACATAGAAAGTAAAAAAATAAAAAATAAAATAAAAAGGGCGAGGAGGTAGGTACTTGCACGCTTCGCATCCTCTTCTTCTGGCCGAAGCACATTCTGTTGCACTCGACGGCCAAAGCCAATTTTACTCATTAAGGCTAGATTCCTGCACGAAGCGTGCGGCCGGGGCGACGACGCCGCACGTCCTGGGAATAGATCCTTCCACGGGATAGCCACCGGTGCCTTCACCCCCCCCCCCCCCCTCCACATTACTATGCTCCGATCTTTCTTACTCGAGCGGACTTTCGATCCGCCACGCCGTAAACTATACATCCGCAATTGAATTTTTTAAAGAGCATTAAAAAAATAAAAAAGAACGTTTAAAACGTTCCTTATATTAACCCTTCGAGCACGGTTGCCTTGTTTCGTCCATAAGATACTACGATATCGGGTGTTATAATAAGTAATTATCTGTCGTAAAGAAAACTGTTCATCAAAATTACTCTATGAATATTTTTCAATTTTTATAAGAAAGTCATATGAAAATTTCAATTTTCAACTTTTGTTTTTATCTCATTTAGATCGACGAAATTATCGACTCTCTTATCGACTCCCCGTACTGGAGAGATTTGGAGAAGGAATACCTATTTTTGAAATGGTTCCAATTAAAAAAGGGTTCTTTGAACGAATGCTAACAAGAAATAAGTCCACGAATGAAAATTGAATGTTTGACCCAGTTTGACGAGTTTACATTAAAAACAAATTTGTCTGGATCGACAGATCTCCACATATTCGCGTCACGGTTCTCGGTTCTCCGGCCATTACCATCTCTCGCGGGTAATCCTATAATCCTGAATAAGTAATCGGATAGTGTTGGAAGGAGGTAAAGGGCGGTCGCGAGAAAAATCTCTTTGGGGCACGTGTCCGTCGCGCATCCCAAACAAGGATAATCGCGGAGGCAAGGATAAGGTACGCCGTTTGCTCGCGGTAGCGAACGGCGACGCTCTCTCGGGATTATTCCGTTTCACGGACGAGTCCTCGGCTGTTAGAGGTGTTGGCCATCCGATGCGTATGTATGCATGTAGAATTATCGCTGGCGACAATCGCACTCGCACTCGCGCCGTCGAGAAGATATTATTATTGTTAACCCGCGGGAGATCACACAGATGGAATCGGAATGAAAAAAAAAAATTAAAAAAAAATTAAAAATTAAAAAAAAATTTATGCGTGTCGAGTGCGTGATGCGAAGAGGCGAACAGGTGCCGAGTCGGCATACGCTCGAGTGTAATAGCGAGAAATATTAATCTCGAGGTTGAAATTTATCCTGAGCTTCTCGAGCTAAAACGCCCACGGTGTGAGATTCGCTCGCACATACCCGTTCCCGAAGCATCACGTAAGTTACATATATCTCTCCGCGCAATGCAGACGATACTTGCTACGCACTCGTCGCTGCCGCACATGCGTGCAGCTATATAATAATCCCGATGCATCCGTACATCCTCGTCCTCCCCATCCCGATGATATCGAGTTTCCGCCAGTGTACGAGCGCGCCTACGAGCGTTCCGCCGTCTCGAATTCGAACTGCTGTGTAAGATTTTTTTTTGTACAGAGTCGTAGACTTTAATCACTCGGCGAATATTCTACGGATTGAGTTTAACATACGTATTCGGTTGGGAATTATTCGACGATTAAGGTTCAGTGGGCTTCGTGTTTTTGGACAATTACGTTTTAAGTTTCGGACGATTAGACTCGAAATAATCGCCTTTCGAGTTTTTTTATATTCGCATAAAAAACATTTCTCCGGACGTGGAAAAAAGTATGTGTGGCCTCGAAATAATATTTTTTAATACCACATATCGAAGATTATAAAATATTTTATATAATATTGTATATAAAAAATAAAGATATATTTGAATGAAAAAATGTATATCTTGGATACATTTTGGACTATATTTCTCAAGATATGTCTTTAGACGTATAGCAGTATGTTTATTATACATACACTGTAAAAATAAATTGTAGATTTAATGTGCTGAAAGATCAAAGTACTGTTTTGGAAAATTAAAGTACTCGATATTAAATTTATATATATATATATATATATATATATATATATATATATATATATATTTATAGATACATGAATTGCAAATCTTTCGCCTGAAATTGACAAAAGAATGTATTACAAATAAGAACTTTACTGTAAGATTCCAACGCACATGGGTTTGAAATTTCAGAAACAGTTTATTGTAAAAAAGCTTCCAATACCGTTCATTATAATTTTCGAACATTTTTTTACAGTGTATGAAAATGCCGAATTTTTATATATTTTTATTATACACTTGTTTTTCGTGGATCATTGAATTTTGGGAAATATCGTCGTGATATTAACTTTCATGAAGCTGGAGCGATGAAGTACGCTCGAGATGCATATTCTCAAGGGGCCCCGAAGGGCTTCGACCTGAACTCTCGAGGGGGGTCGCGAGAGAGGCTGAGCGAAGTACGAGAGCACCGTAGTGCAACGAAAGACGACGAAGACACCGTCTCCCGGACGGGTTTAGAAATTCGAGACGCAATGCCGCTCGAGAGCCCGGCGAACCCTCGGCAATCTCTCTCATTCTCCCTACTGCATCCCGCATCAAGTTCATGGACTATAACGTTATTGCATACACGTTGCCGGCGTACCACTACTCCCGTCCCGTTTTGTTACATGCGCTTTAATATAATCCTACAAGTTCGTCGTGGGTCAATGGACTTTCACCTTGAAACCCCTCCCCTAATCCCACCTTTCTCCATCACCATTTTTCCTATGTGAAATCATCTTTAACGAAAAAAAACTTTCCCAAAAAATTAAAAATTACATTTTTGTTCACAAAAGTACACTTTGAAGATCCTGTGTGAATTTTTGCAGATATTATTTTCTTACATTTCGTTGACATTCATTCGATGATCGCAGAATGACGAACTTCAGATTCTCGTGAGAAACCCGTACGTGAAGGGTTAAAAAAAATATTATGCTGGTTTGTTTTTTCTTTTTTTTTTTAAAGAAGAAAAAAAAGCAAAGGGAAGCCGCTATTTATAATTTGAAAGTAAAGAGAGAAGAATTTAAGAGTCATTCGGCTGGACGAGGAGGTCGCGTTTAAAATTCGTGCTGCGCCTCGACGTAGTTGCAGTCATCGAGATTCGTGTACTACAAGCCTAAAGCTCATCGTATTATATCTTACATGCGCGTGGAGTTATGTCAGGTTCGTCCAAGTGGGCCACGCGACCGCGTTTGGCCTCTTCTCCTCCTCGCACATTTCTCTCCTTTCCTTCTTCCATTCGTATATACGCGTAAGCTCCGACTGACCATTCGTTTTCCTCATCGCCGAGGCTCATTCCCCTTTCGCTGTCGCCTCCCTCTATTCCTCTTTCTCTCTGTCCACATTCTATCAAACGGTCGTATTTTTCACCGCCTTTGTCGCCGACGCACTGACCGACACTCGGCCAGCAACGAGCCCCGTTGCCCCCATGAGCACAAGAGACGCGGAGTCATCGTCCCATTACCGGAGCGAAAATAATGGAACGACGAAGAAGACGACGAACAATCCGGGACTATGAACGGTGCGATGACCATTGTTCCGCTCTCAGATCACAGGGCGGCTCATTCATAATATATATTAATTTTTTTTGCTTTTTTTTCTAGCATACACAAATACCGTATATTATAGTTAATACCATACTGAATCAACAGATTTTCCAGCTGAGATATCAGGGGACAAAAAAATTGGAGCTGCAGGCTATTATGGGGCTCTACTGTTTTATACGATCGCTGGGAAAGCCGATGTAACCGCTGTCCGTGCTATTTTTATAAATCATTTTTAGCAAATACGAAAAATTATCTGATCCTATATTTTCTGATATAGATCATTTTCGTATATAGACAATTTCCTTATATAGACATTTTTTTTATATAGACCATTTTTTTATGTAGACAATTTTCTAATATAGATAATTGACTTCTGACTGAGACAATGTTCTGATATAGACTATTTGGTATTGAATTAAGAGCTTTTTCAGCTACGACATCGGGAAAGAAAAATAATATTTTTTTTCAGAGTTATCTATTCAACTTTCGTCCTTCGAATGACCGGTAATTAATTTCGGTATCGTGAGATACGGGAACGTAAAGACCAACTTTGTTTGGTCAGGGGGTTCTTATCTCGAGCGTCGAGACGCTGATGTGGGTTTATTGGGACCGTTGGGAGGAGAATAAAGATAGAAACCCTTGGGGATCTCTCCACAGCCGTGTGCACAACAACTCGAGTCCCGAGCTCGTCGAACAATATGATAGACATAACCCGTGACCTCGAACGTTAACGAGAGAAAATAAGAAAACCAAAGAACGAGAAAAAAAATAAAGAATGGAAACGATGAAAGGTAGGCATGGTATACATATATAGAGATTCGCCCTGCTACGCTGTTACTCGGCTATAAACCCCCGATGTAATCGCCACGTTTGTGTTCGGTAAATTGGATCCGATGATCGGGTCCCTTCAGCTCCACAGGCAGTATAGAACAATAATTTCACTGCTCCTCCTGTCCATCCTCTATCGCGGCACACTAGTCGTTCTCATCCTTTCACAACGCTCCTTTCAAAACTCACTCGTTGTTTATTCGTCGGAAAATTTCATAACTGTGCGGTTTATTTGCCGCCCGAAAAGCTCGTACGGATATTATACAATATTATTGTATTATAATATACTAGTAGTAAAATTCATTTATTGACCTCCCTTACATCTAGTTCTATTTTCTTTTTTTACATTACAATGCCTTAGGGTGGGCCAATAGGTCATTGGCCGAAATCTTTCAGCCATTATAATGTATTATGATATAATATAAATATATTATAATATACACAGTAAAAAAGTTTATACTTTTTACAACTTATTGTCCACAATTTTTTATTAGTTAATTTTCCGATCGCAACCATCCGGTTCCAGTTTTACAAACGAATGTACAAACTGAAATTGGTAATGACGTGGGAAATAAAAGGACAGGGTTGTATATTCAAGCCTGAACGAACGAGTTTCCACTTATTTAACAAAATTATTTTTGAGGTACTTCGTATTCGGATTTTACGAAATTATTTTTTACTGCGTATAACGCGTACGTTATAAAAATAAAAAAGACTTCACTTTCTCTTCGTCCGATTCGTCTTGCGCGACGAGATTGTGGGGAGACCGAACGAGTGACGTATTTCCGGCGCTTAATCGCGCGCGGTGAGCCCTCGTCGCTCGGGAGGCACTCTACGAAAACATGAGACTCGTGACACCCACCGGTTCTCGAAAGAATGAGGCATTAAGATTCCGGCGAGCTGAAAGTTGTCTTACAGCCGAGCACGATTTGTCTTCCGGCCGATAAAGCCCTGCACACTCGGCTCATTATCGTATGTGCAGCGTTGCTCTGTACAGACCAGCCGAGCGCTTCATATTGCCTGTATCCAACTCGACGGACGATGCAAAAATACAACGTGCGACGAAAATTGATTTTCATCACTCGGTGCCGAAATGGCCACTTTTCCGCTCGCTTCGCATGCGTAAAACCGCCATTTTCGCACCTTGTGATGAAAAATTTCGTACATCCCGCGTTAGAAAAACACTTGTTCTTCGCCCGCGTGGAGTAATGTACTAGTTTTTAAGTAGCCGAGAGAAGAAACGAGCCTTATCGCTATTCGGCTGACGTCCAGTTAGAACCCAAAGTCTGAAAAAAAAACAAAAATTCCTGTTCTCGCTTACAGCGTAGAAGAACATTAATCAACGTCAGAAATTCGACAGTCGTGAAATCACAGCCTAATGCGGACCGGGCTCGTTTCAAATAATTGAGCCGCGATCTCCTAACGAGTTTAGATTTATCTCGTTAAGTGCGTCCAAACAAAATCGAGTGAGAGCAATTATTTAAAGTAAATTCACTTTTTGCCTCATTGAGAAATAAATTTAATACGCATTCATGGTTAACATTTTTTTTAAATCGGAACTTCGAACTATAACTGAGATATTAAGATTTTCTCTCAGGTGTCCGTGGCACGCCTGCGCTCCTCTGCGATTTGAAGGATGAAGGATCGAGCGGCGTTCGCTAATGGCAAAAGGTGATCTTGCTCCCTATTAAGGGACGAGTCCTCGAGTATCGGCCGGTATGAGAGGTCGAACATAGCGAAGGAGATGCTCGGTAAGCGTGGGCATACACGCAGCAGGTACATGGAACGGTAGGAAAACCGGACGACGATGGTGGGAGAGCGGAAGGGTGTACGAAAGAAAGAAGGCATACATGCAGCTCGCGTATAGACGATCAATCTCGAAGCGAGCCCGCGTAGAGCAAGCGCAAGAAGCGGTCTTTCGCTCCGCGGCAGTAAACCTCTCGGTACCTTGCTAGACTAGTCTAACGAGATGTTATCCTCCGCCTCTTACTCGCCTAACATTTTTCTTTTTTCGTCTCAGTTATTATTCTCGTTCCCCCATCCCTCGAACACTAAACGATGCATTTTTTTTTGTTTGTCCATAACAAATACGTTGTTGGTCGTTCTGTCCGAACAACAATTTATCGACAATACAACCGTAATATTAATAGTAACAGCATCCAGATATTTTGATAGGCATTGGAGTAATTGTTACGATGGAAAATATAAGACCGGAGCAAAGTGGGAACGCAGAAAAATTAATAAGATAATTTTTTAAATATTGAATTAGGTAAATAAAATAACTTTAAAATTAATTAAATGACAAGTAGTTCGGTTTGCCGCGCTGGCCCGATACTTTTGCACAAGAAACAATTCAGCATACTAAACATTAAAATAAGACTTTCCGATATGTAAATATCAACCGGTGCTATATTTCCATTAAAAAAATTCAAGTACTTATTTTTCTTAAATGCAACAATAAAAAATAAACTATTAATTGTTGTTTGCACCAACGATCGATGAAATTATTCTAAATTAATGATGAAATTTTAATCCATATTAGCCAGTACATGGCGAGCTCCAGATCGAACAAGCTCGATTCGAAAGAGTCTCGTTGTCTCCGAAGAGAATAGGAGACGCGATGGATCAGGAGTGGGGTGGGGGAGGGGGGGGGGGGGGTCCTAGATTCTAGATAATGGTTCCAAGGAGAATTCGTGAGGACACGATGTGCCCTCTCTCTGCAACAAGTCAGCCAGCGAGCTCGAAACTATTTTAATGGCCTCTCCTCAACTAAGAGGAAGAGGAAAAGAACGAACAAGAACAAGAACAAGAATAAGAAGAAGAAGAAGCAGGGGAGCAGCAGCATCGGGAGCGAACTGTTCGCCCACTAACCGGGCACGAGCATTGCCCGATACTAATCGCCTCTCAGTGGTAAGTATTGCTGTACGTACACAGCCGTAGACCATAGCGCTCTATAGCGCTGCACAGAGCGATGAGTGTATGGGGGCGAGCTCTAGTCAAGCCTCAACAAATTATCAAGATGCATGACATCTGGAAAGCGACTTTGCGCCGCGTGGTAGGAGGCTCCGATGCTTCTGTTGATTCTATACAGCGGGCACGATGGCCCTTCGGTACAAACAAACTCGAGAAAGATGATCGCTGGTCACGACAAATTTTCTCTTTTTTTTTTTAAGTTCTTTTTTATACAAATAAAAATAACACTAACTAAGAGGATATTCTAGTCTTGGAATTTGAAATATATCGTAATAGCTGCCCTCGGGATCAGAGGGGGAAAAACCAAAAAGTAACTGAGAACTGAGAACAAACTCGAGAAGGATGATCGCTGGTCACGACAAATTTTTCTCTTTTTTTAAAGTTTTTTATTTGCAAATAAAAATAAGACTTACCAAGAGGATATTCTAGTCTCGGAATTTGAAATATATCGTAATAACTGCGCTCGGGATCGGAGGGGGAAACCCAAAAAATAACTGACAACTGAGAGCAAACTCGAGATTATTTTTAGTTATTTTTTTATGCGAATAAAAATAAAGTTAACCGAGAGGATATTCTAGCTTTGGAATTTCAAATGCGCCGTAATAACTCCCTTCAGGATCAGAGGAGGAAAAAACGAAAAAATATAAAAAAATAACTGAGAACAGTCGAAGACATCTTCCGAATGCATTCACCGGGTGATTATTCGGAATCGCGCGTGGATATGTATGACGACAGCGAGTCCTCCTGTTCAAGGTCGTCAGACGTCAATCACCGGGCGCAGTGTGTGTCTCGGCAGGGAGAGAAGAGAGTCTGCCTCGATACTCCGGGAGTCGTCCATCAGTCTCTAAATCATGAATCTTGGATCGAGAGGAGTACACAGGTACACACGATCTTTCTGGATCGTTGTATAAATAAAGATCGTCGCCGAGGATGCGGGGAACCTGGTAACTTGGCGATCGCTAACGCAGGATGATTGACGTGAATCGAGAGAAATCCTGAAATATATATGTCGACGTAGGAACGAGGCTGTAACGAAGCTGTCTTTACTTATCTTATCTCATCTGCCGTATTGTGATCTTTCGTCTCTATGGAATATGACGATGGAATATGGAATATAGATATGATTCATGCCCCTCATTATTCATTGTTAAAAAGTTCATTTATAATTCATTTAACATTTTACATTTAACTATTAATAGCAGTTGTAAAATTATTTAATAGTAGTGGTTGTTTAATAGCAGTTGTAACTATTAAATTACCACTACTATTATAGTAGTCTACGATACTAGTGCGATAAAACTTTTTCTGACGAGTGTGAATTTGCAATCACACGAGATCAAAAAAGAATTTTCCCACGAGTATCGCACCAAATTTTACTTTGCGAGGTGTGAAATTGAGGGTTTTGTGCAGAAGCGTGCGGAAAACTGACATTTTCGCACCGAGTGTAATAAAATAATTTGATAACTGCTATTAAATAGCAAATAGATAGATAGACCTTTATTTCTGTATACCCTTTAAGGTTTTGTACACCGTGCCCCCCCCCCCCCCCCCTATAAAATTTCGCCTTATCGACTAATTTCCTGATACTAATCACATATCACTTATCTCGTTAGTTCTCTTATTATAAGTCCAATTCCTTTCTTTTAATCAATTTTTAAACTGTCTGACATATTCGACCTATAGCTAATATTAATATTAAATTGTTGTTAAGAATGAAAAAGAAATGGTCCAACAAAACATTGCGAGCTTCATCGCCCTTCAAGTATCATTTTTTTCAAAATTACTTAAAGTCCATTACTGATTGAATTTGCACAACGAACATCGAATCGTTTCTATGATCGCAAACGCAGGCTGATTGACGTGAATCGAGAGAAATCCTGAAATGTATATGTCGACGTAGAAACGAGGCTGCAACGAAGCTGTCTTTACTTCCGACTCGCTTGTTCAGGTTTAAATGTATAAACCTGTCTGTAGTTTGTACTTTTGTTTGTAAAACTAGTACCGGATGCTGCGTTCGGAAAATTAACAAATAAAAAATTGCGGACGTTTGTCGACAATACGTTGATGTAAAAAGTACAAACGTTTTTTTTTACTGAGTATGGGCGTACATTAGGCATAAGTGCGCACACTAGTATGCAATAATCTTGCAAAAAGGGCTTTTTCTGTATATAAATAAATAAATATCAACCATTGTAATTAAGAAAAAAAAAATTATCCAACAAATCATCGCAAACTTCATCTCCTTTAAAATTCAGTTATCCGAAGTAACATGCAGTCCATTGTTGGAATTTGCACGTCAAATAACGAACCGTTTAGACGTCCTCGATGCTCGGAAATCCTCAAAAAAGAACAAAACCCAAAAAAAGAAAGAAAAAAAAATTGAGCGAAGATAATCCGAAGAGTGATTTTAATATCTCGTACAAGAGTCTAAGTGTACCGGTAGATCGGAACGACGTGTACGGCGTGGGCTCTCTTCGAGTAATCAAAGTAAGTAGACCCCCGGCGAGGTGGAGAATAACGATCCGACTCGCCCACCGCTGTGGGACACAAGGCCCTGGGCCTTCTGGCTCGGTAGTAATGCTGTTTGCCGAGAGGGAGAAAGAGCTTGCAGTCTTTATGCCAATGAGGCTCTCTCTCTGTGTGCGTCCGCCCGTACAGTCCGAGTATCTCGAGCCGGACATCTGGACCTCCGGCTGCATTCAATTTCATAATCGTATAATGGACGAGAGAGAAGCTACTCTTCGGGCACGAATGCATAGCGAGCCTCCGCACTCCGATACACGGTCAGGATATTAACGCGTATACAATATACATATATACATTAATATTACATGTTATTCAACGAAGAAAGCGAACGCGCAGCAGATAGGAACTCCGTAATACCTCCTCCGTGTGTATCGTATCCGTACGATGTTTCTCTCGAGGGGGATGGCTGGAAGCCCGCGATATGCGATCATCATTAAGAGTTCGATACGTAAAATCCAGCTCAGCGTGAACGCGTGTTGGATTAATAATTCTTCGAAGAGAAAATTAAGAAAAATAAAAAAATGAGATATCTTGCTCGTCCTTTACAGAAGTTTCATTGATTCGAGGCTCCAGCTCGGAAGCTGTGCGGAGTTTCTTGATACGTGACGGGGCGTTTCCGTCTCGGTCTTTCCTCAATCTCATTCGAATTTCTTTGTTTTTTTTTTTTTTCTCGAGAAGGAAGTTCGAAGAGAAGAGGAGTAATTATATTCGCGTACCACCCACGCAGAATTCGCTGTAGAGCGGATGCGGCTCCGCGCGGAGATTTGCCGGACGAGCGAGGGTGGCGGTGGTGCACGCAACGCCCGGCTGTTCGGGCGTCTTCCTCCCGAGAGAGCATTGCGCTCGCCGGTGGAAACTCGCGCACGGGGCGGAGAAGTCGGAGCTTCTCGCAGAGTGCTTTCGAGATCGGCTCGTCGGGGCTTCCGGCGATAAGAATGAGAAGAGCCGCGGTGGTTGCGCTGGAAAGCACGGCGAATAGCGTTCGCGGTGGCGCCGCTCGTTCGACGGTTTTCTCGACTTCGTAATTAATTGGAAGTCCGCCAATCTGATTCGAGGCACGCATTCCACGTACAGGTATACACCCAATCGGCCGCCGTGCAGCGCGCGTAGAATTAAATCCGAGCTGCGCCGAGCACTGAACCCTCCGAACGGGGAATTCATTTATTTTTCGTCTCGGTGGGAAGAAACGATGCCCATTGAGATTTTTCCATCGGGATTTAATTTTCACCATTTTTATCGTCCGGTCTGCGATCTCCGTTAATTCTCGATAAGACCACGTAATAGAAAATTCTACGTGGAAATGTATCTGCAAGTGTGAGAAATTAAACTTTTTATTAAGCGGTCGGATTTAATCCTACACACAGAAAAACAATCAATTTTACGGGCGCGACGCAAATAAATATTTATTTAAGGTTGTTGTGGGGTAAAGTCAAAATGCTACCACTGCCATGAACATTTTTGCTAATGTATATTATCCCCTTGCAAATAGTCAGGTTAAATTTCAGAAGGATGTACAGCATCGTTAATGAGAAAAAAAAATCGTAAATTGTGCAGCTCATTACTCTTATAGAGAATTCACAACGATTTGCCGTATTTACGTTCTAACAGCTAAGAAAATGCTACCACGTACATAATAAAAAACCTATGTCTTGTTCAAATGATAATCGCTTTAACATTTGGCATTTTCCGAAGAAGATGAACGGCACCGTTATTTAATTATTAATAAATGAAAAACTCTTGATCGTCTTCGCTTGGGAACTGACAAGCAGCCATCTCTTTCGCACACCGACCGCACCGCACACCGCGCGCCCATAGTCACCCCGCCGCCTCATCCCACACAACCTTAATGTCAGTGAATATTTATTTACATTAAATAAATATTTATCTGCGGAGTACCCGTAAAATAAATTATTTTTCAGAGTGTGGAACTCATGTATGGGGGGAAAACCACCCCAGATGATATTCAAACAATGCGATTCTTTCCCCGATGTTCGTTACGTTTTGGTCTTTAAACGTGATTCTTGTCCCCTAAAATTTGATATTAAAAACGAAGAGATTGATGTGCGAAAAAACCCATTTACTGCTCACAGGACCATTGTATGTGGAAGAAACGCGTGGGGTGGATATCTGTCATGAGTTAGAGGGTAAAAAAAATTATACATGAGGTCTAGAATTAATATAATAAGTATTTAATAATTCGATGGTGTTATTCATTTTTTGTATAATTTTTTTTTCGTTAATCGTAACATTATATTTTCTTTTTTTTATCCAGGAAAGGGAGAAGTACGCTAATTTTGATTCTGTTTCGTTTTTCCAGCTGGCGTTGCATATTTATGATAAAAAAAAATGATTTTAAGTGTACTAAGTATGGCAAGTGCGTTAACACTGAAGATCCGCATCGGCTTAGACATAGCGTACTCGGTGCGCTCGCGGGAAAAGAGAAACTTTCTAATTAGGTGCGAGCGATGTAGCTCGCGAGCCGAGAGCGGCGGAGTCCGAGCTACCGAGGCACACAACGCCCCCGACTGCGTTGCTCCTCTACGAGTAATGTATCTCTGTGTTTACGTACGAGATAAAACACAAGGAGAGTTTTATAAAACTTGAGCGTACCGCCGCGGTTTCTCGGTGCGTCCCGAACACATTCAAACATCGTCGGAATATTACGGAAACGTATGACTAATACCAAAGAGCCGAGGAGGAAACGTCATTTACCGGCATCCTCATTACGGACTCGCCGCGGCTCGGCCGTTACGGTTTACGAACATTTAATAAAACGCCGGGATTAACCGGCTAACGAGCGATGTACGAGCGGCGGGCGAATGTAAGACGCCCGCAGATTCGCGGCGTGCACCCTACTCGATACACGTATGTACCGTGTAATAGTAGTATTCAAAGGCTCGAGCTCGGGCTACACCGCGCTCTTGAACCCGAACCTGCCGCATTCTAGAAAGCTATCGAGCGCGATGCTAAGATAATTGTACGGGAAACGAGACTACCACGGGGTGGCCACTCAATACCATTAAAAAAAAGTCTTACATTTCTCGTAGGTTCCTGAAAATGTTCCTATGATCTTGGGAATTCCGGGGAAAAATGAAAACATTTTCGACGCGAAATAATCCCTACATACGTTCTTTGGTATTTAAGCAAATTAAATCGTGAGATTTCATTGAATTACCCGGCACATTTTAGAAAGCCATTGAGCGCGACGCTAAGAAAATTGTATGGGAAGCGAAACTACCACGGAGTGGTCACTCAGTACCATTAAAAGAAAGTGTTACATTTTTCTGACGTTCCTGAAAATGTTCGTATTATCTTCAAAATTGAGGGGAAAGAAGAAACACTTTCGACTAAAAATTATCCCTATCTTCATTCTTTGGTATTTAAGAAAATTAAATCAAGAGATTGATGAAATTAAAGATTTTTGAAATTTCATTGAATTACGAAACAACTGCACATAAGTACTTCAAGCATCTTTCGGATAATAATTAATTATGTAATTTTTTTTTACCATCATGAATGTAATTTTATTATAATTAATTCGTATGATCGTTTAATGTTTAGTTTTTCTCGCAAGATAATATTTTAATGTATCGATGTCACATGCAATCGCAGAAATGAAAATGGAGTTGAAATGACTTCATATATTTTTAGGAGCCCTCGAGTGAACTATTTTTCAAACAATGCAAGTATGTCCTTTTTTGTTTACTCTGCGATAGTTATACTATTCGAGAGTCGAGAGCCTCGAGAGTCGCGCCCGGAACTCGGGCAAGAAAAATCGTTGTAAATCGTCGCCGCGGATGCTCGTTTCTCCGGCTCTTTGCCCGAGTGGGAGCCTCGGGAGATTCTCGGCTGCCGCGTCTGTCTCGTTGCACTCCGTACCTACAACCATAAATTCGCGTTCTTTCGCTCTTTTCGTTCACATTCTATCTTCCGTTTGTAGTTATTCCGCTCTAGGGATGCGGTGAAATGTTTGCTGATAAAAAGCGTATAAGAAATTTCAAAAAGGAGAAGCAGCCTGCACGTATGTGCGCGCTCGCTAGTGCGCATGCGCGCGCGCGCGCAGCCACCCTTAAGATTTTTTTCCAGCGGCGAGTGAAACGCACCGAGAACCAGTTTAACCTAGTAATGGGTTCAGCGGAACTTCCCTTTTACCTCGTTGAAGATGAGACGCTATTTTTGCCCGTCGGTTAAAACCAGTTCGAGTTTCCGATTGGTTGCCTAGACTCGTATATATCCTTTCCTCTCGCTCTTTATTTTCCTCGCGTCTCTTTTTCACTGAAATGCACCTTCTTCTCTTTGAAACTTTGTTTTTTTTTTATTTTGTATTTTTTTGCGCTCTTCCTTCGCTCAGTCTTGTACGGAACGTACGTGATGTACATACACGGTTAACTAGACCGGCTTGCTCATCCTCTTTCCGACTCTCGTCGCTCGCTATATAGCCCCCTTTTTTCCTTCGTTTTTTACCGTTGATTCTCTTATTACTATTCGTCTAGCGAGGCATCGTCTCCCCGATGAGGAGAGACCGTGCAGCCACCACGGTATAAACGACTCGTTACACCGGGCTGCACCTGACCGGTCGTCGCTGCTTGCATGCGCTGTATTTCCACCCGAAGAGGAACCTATATTTCTCATCTCTCTACCTTGTAGTACCTTGTGTTTTACCGCCTATATCGCCGTGTACATCAATGAATTTAATTTACTCGTCGGCGGAACGATGCGTATCTTATCGAGTCTGCAATACTCGCCGGATAGTAAAAAATGTTTCGTGTATTTAACAAACGTTTCTTGTCCACAAAGATCCGTCATTTGTTTTTCTTTAATTTAACAATTTTGTTTTTATGCAAGGAACTGTACACTGAGCGATCTCGAGAAAACTACCAAGTTATTTGGAAAATTTCTTGACCCCGAGATATGTGCCCGAGACTAAATTTTATGAAGTTATAACGGGTGTGTTCTGCATCGCACAAACTTCAACTCAGGGAAGTTCACTTAGAAAATAAAATTCTACAAGTGAATAATTTGTTTCCTTCCTAAAGCAGTGCCTCGACAGAGACTTGCCGAAGACGAAATTTGATGTCATGCAGATATCTTCGGGGTGATAAAATTTCGCCCAGGGGTGGAATCCTCGTCACATATTTCGCTAATGCAACACTTACGCTACGATAACGTTACGTTAACGGTAACGCTACGGCAACGCGAATGTGAATCCGACTTATACGTTAAAATACGTTTCGCTTGCCTGCGCTTCGCAAGGAACACCGAAATGTATTTTTTTCTTCCGATGTCATTTACATTTTTACATTTTTACATTTTTACATTTTTACATTTTTACAATAGTATATTATGCTACGAGTGAGGGAAGTGCGCGATTTTCACCGAGTGTGAAGTTTGCTTCCCGAGCGAAGTGAGAGCAGAAATTCACACGAGGTAAAAATGCACTTCCTCCCTTGTCGCATACGATATTTTTTTTCCGACTTCGTTAAAATAACCACATTTCTTACGTCGCAAAATCGTGATATTCGCCAATGATCATTACTCTTCCGGGAGTAATAGAGCTTCCAGAGAGAGTTAGCGAAAGATGCGACGGGAATCCCACCCCAGGCGACATGGTACACCAGCGCCACTGCTGGCGATATGTGAAATTTTTACAGGGGCCATACCAATTTTTATCCAACCCATATCGTCATTTTTTCCAGAATGTGGGTTGGCAAAATTTTGCGTATCTGGCCAAAAAATTCTTGGATAATATAAAAAATTTCTTGATCAAACTAAGAAATTTGTAAATAAAACTAAGAATTTCGTGGATAAAACTGAGAATTCCGAGGATAAAAACAGAGAACCTCGTCGATCAAGTTTTTTTATGTTTGTATATACTTTTAAAAAATTTGATCGACATAATTAGTCGGTATAACCTACAAATCTAAAAAAAAGGTTCGCGATCTTTGAGATATATTTTGATATATCTCAAAGTTCTGTTCGTTTTTACCAGTTTCATGGAAATTTCTATCAGATCCTTCTCACAGTGTATTATTTAATTCTTATTTTTTACATTAACTAAAAAAAATAGTGAAATCGAAAATACAAAAACACTATCATTTGTGGACGATAAACGTTTGTTCGCTGTAAAAATATTTATGTTCCGCGCACGGTTGCGGAGGTAAATTGGAAACGCTATTTTCCTTCCACTAAACTTAAAGCGCCACATTTTTTTTATTTTTCATTAAGACCTTTAATAGGTCTCATCTAAACCCGCAAAGTTTATTCGTGCTCCGACACCGGCGAATTGTAATTCGTACTTTCGTTCTCAGAAATCCGTTCGAGACAATAAAGTGAAAAGTACGGGCTCGACATAATATTGTGTATTAAAAAAAAAAAACCGTGACGAGAGAGTTCAAGGAACGAAAAAATGACGGAGACACACGTCCACCGCAATAATATTTATCTCGTGCAGAGTTGATTGACGGCGGCGTGGAACGGCATAAAAAAAATTTAACTATTCATTGTCTGCCGAGTTATAATGAGGGTGCCCGAGAGCGAGAAACTCCGACAACGACCGTAGAGTAGAAACGAGGTAGGCGCGATACGTTTGTGAAGGGAGTTTTGTATCCGGAGAGACTCCGTTCGTGTGCCTTCATCGTCTGCGACGTTTTAAGTACACCCGGAGAGTTTCTCCGTCTCGAGGGCCCCCCCTCGGCCGCAGGCACGAACACAAAGTTTGAGTCAGCGTTTCGGGACGACACGGAGAAGATCCGGAGGCAGTCCGGGCGTCCTAATGTCCCTAATTACATGGCGAGACCGAGGAAGGAAATTAAGCTGGCCGCGTCGAGGCGGAAGACGGACGCGTTTACGGGGAAGACTGGAGAGAAAAGTGTGTGGAGAAAGAGAGCCCGACGCCCCCTCCGGCTAAGGAATTAAACGAAAGAACCCCAGCGGCTGGACAAGAGAAGAAATTCCTGAGGGAACAATCACCTCGTAAATTTTTGTTTTTATATACTCGCTGAAACGAGGATTTATTGCGAAGCGCAGCAGCGACGATGACCGACGGTCGGTATTGCAGAGCTTTGCGGGGAACAGCGAGCAAAACGGAAGACGAGGGTTTGTATCAAGCATAAAAAGAGACTGGAATGTAGTTTGCACATGACTTCCTTATTTCTCACAATTTTGCGTATAGCTTTCTCCATGGGAAGGTTCGTTGATTGATTTTGGGCTTCCTTGCAGAAAGCTGTAGGCAAAATTGTAAGAAATGAGGAAGCCATGCGCAAATTACGTTGCGGCTCTTTTCGTAACATTGAAAAAATGCTACATATCTCATAAAATTGAAACCATCAAATGTTACCGCAAAATTCATTGTAGAAAATCCCTAACTGAAATTTGCATAATTAGTCATTTTGAGGCCACGTTTTATATATTTTATGTAACTCATGCATGAAAAGCGCTACGTTCCGTGCCTGCCGAGAGTGGCGTAACTGGTGCTTTGTAGCCATGAGTTTAGTAAATTCCCGTCGCATGCGCAGTTTGAATCCTTTGCGTGCGATTTACTTTTGCGCATGCGCAGTTCGGCTTCTTTGGGTGCGAATTTTTTTTGCGTGCGATTTCTGGATATTATTCCACGCTGCTCGCAGTGCCACAATCAGAAGGCACGGAGTAGCGCTTCTCCTGTATTCATTACATAAAATAGTATGCGACACTTGTATGTAAAAGCGGACTCCCGACGGCGGTTGTGAAGTAGCCGCACTCGCCTTCTCTCGCGCTACAACAGCACTCGGCTTCGGCTCGTGCCGTTGCAGCGCTCGATCCGGCTCGCCACTTTCCAACCTTCGTCGAAAGTCCGCTTTTACGAACTAGTATCGCAGTATACTATTTCCCCACTGATGATAAATCTCCAAATTATTTAACTCCTGGAGCGACATTTGAGCCATAAACTCGTGTCAGAGATAAAATAAAAATTTGCCGAAAAATTAAAAAATTGCAAAATACCATACAATTTTATCGGTTAGATGAATTTCGCAAAATTGAATACCAAACATTATAAACTGTTAGTCCATTCAATTATTAAATTTCTGCTCGATACCTTCATGTTTACTCAAATTAAACTTGCTTTTTTAGCAATGTTTGAAAAAAGTCAAAAACCCATAAAATCGGATCGCTTAAATAGCTTTCGGCCAAAGACAATACCAAAGGTCTTTGATCATAGTATTATTTGTATGCGGTTTTAGAAAGATAGCTCAAAAATTTACGAAAGTTAGAACGACACCCTTTTCAAAAACTTCAAACCGTGTCAAATCTCGAAACGCGCTTCAATCTTTGTGAAAATTACACCAAAGGAAGAGACGTGACCACTCTAGTAGTGTACTGAATTTCAACTCGCTATCTCAAGCCGTTTCCGAGTTACAGTAGTTTTAAACGATGTGCGTCTGTCACACACATTTATCCGGACGCCAGCTGAAAATCACATTTCTCGACATGTTAGACTATTTTAAGTTGTCTGATATTAAAATCTCATTTTTGTTTTAAGAAAACGTAGCTTTCTCTATTAGGAAACAAAATCATGTAAATACGCAAAATATATTTTTCTTTCTTATATTCCTATGATATTATATTTTCTTTTTCAGCCCTATTTTCAAACCCTGTAAGGTTCATAATGACGAATACATTTAAAAAATCTTAACATCGGCGTAAAAGATTCTAATGTTGTGCGCGGGCGAGCCGGAGAATCCCCGCGACGAAAAACAATTTTTCTCGCATCGACGGGATAAAAAAATGTTGAATAACAACTCGTTAAAGTGAGATACGTTGCGCCATCGAATTGTCGAAAAAGAAGCGAAAAACACTGCGCAGAAATAGTGATCGTTAAGGCCCAGTTTCTCGGGATCCTATATAACCGTGCGCGTTTTTCCGGCCGCCTCTCCATACGCTTTTCACACGCTCCCATAAAGAGAATAAGGCTCGCAGCTATTATGCATTGGCTGAGCGTACACCGTGATAAGTATTTGCAGTCGCCGGTGGCTAAGACGTGAAGAATCTGCATGCATATGCATCGGAGCTTCGCAATGCTCCCTCGCCCCCTTCCCGTTGTCTTGACTCGACTCGAAGTTAAACGTGGAATAGATTGATCGAGACGAGTGAGAAGGTTGCACAGGGACGCGCATTGTCCCACGTGAGACATTCGCACTACGTGAACTTTTTTTAAAAGTATGTATATATATATATATTTTGTCTATTTATAGGGAAGTAGTTAGGAATTAGAATCGCGCCTTAACCGAACGGTACCAACGACTCGTCGAACTGTAGCCGAGTATTTATTTATTTCCTCCAGCAACTCGTCGAACTATAGCAGCGCATTTATTTATCTCCTCCAGACAAGTCGTCGCGGCGCTAACCGCTCCAGGGCAAAACCGTAAAACGGATTGAGACTTAATTACAAATTCATGCCCTACGGCTTCGCGAAAAATGTTCTCGTTTTATATGATTTTTTTTTTTTTTACATATTGTATTGATTGTATCGACGAAGCAGGAATATGGGTTGTAGAAAGCGACGATCCGAGCTCGCGGACGCATTTTTGCAATCTTTGCGGGTGTATAGCTAAGTGTCGTCTATGGCATAGTGGTGAGAGTCGTATCCGGGCAGACTCGGCCGTACCGCATCGCAGCTCGACTACTCGCGCGCCTGCCTAGAGTGCGTCCGCTGCACTTGGCACGCACCTCAGTCGGCTAGTGTTATAGGCGACTCTACTCACGACGTCAACCTTCCGCCTTTCTAGCCGGCACGCCGATCCTCGATCGCTAGAAGGTGACAATACGAGAAACTATTGAATTCCGAAGTACACAGCTAAAGAGTGTGATATGTCGATCGGGTCGGATCAAAAGCGGGTAAATCGGGTCGGTTGGGCGGTAAAAAAACAACAAAAGAAGGTTTAGACGTTCAACAAACGTTTTTCTTTCACAAGAGTTCAACTTTTTTTTCTTGTTCATTTTACCACTTATCGTTAAAAATACGTTACCTTGACAAACATTGCTTTTTTGTCAACCTAACGTATACAATTTTCAACTTTATGTTGAATTGTTAAAGGTTGACATGTGAAAGTGCATGTAAAATGATTCACCGAGCAAGATTGAATGAAAATTAGGTCAAGAGAAACGCAATGTTCCAAATAGCCTTAAATACCATCATAAGGTGTACCGAGTTGGCTTGTTATCATTGCCAATGAGCCGATACACTAAACCGTATAGCGTATATAACAGTACGAAGGCACATTTTTTTATTCAAAAAACAAAAGTTTGTTTGTCCCTTTAAAAATCATGTCTCATCTGATGTCCACGATTTTTTTCTCAATTTTACGATTGAAAAAAAGCCCACCAAAAAAACGTGTAAAAGTAACAAGAAAAACGTAAGAAAGAATCGCGAACAAGAAATATTTGTCAAACGTCCAAACCTCTTTTTACCATGCACTCGTGTCATTACTATTGTCAGTTACAAGATACGACAATACCCATAATTGTTTTTCTATAGTCCCAGGCAAACGCCATAATAAAAATACCATAATACCGTCCAAAACTTTAAGACTGTGGTGTCAAACCAAATTCTACGCTCCGAGTAAATTGCTCGTTAAAGATTTACCGTTTGTTTCTCCACTCCAAATATTTTCTTGTTTCTTTCTTTATATATACAAAAACAACATCAGAGATTTATTAAGTTGTTAAATTGTAAAAGGGATTTTTTCCCGTCTACCAAATAAATAAATAAAAAATCGGTCTTCAATAACGGGTTCTCGTTATGCGTTTTATCGCTTTCTTTCATCGAACCAAAAGATAAAATTGAAAAAAAAAAGAAATGAACGAGAACGATTTCGTTGCTCGTTTGAGATTAGCGAATAACCGTTATCGGTATATAATGCGGCATAACTGGCGAGGGTTTATGGGGCTTTGCATGCGAACCGTAGACGAGCCTCGTATCTCTGTCAGTCGAACTGGTGTTTCTGTGCGGTAAGTACACCGGAGGATAGCGCGGCACACGAGTATATTATACCCGTGTTCCCTACTTTCACGCGATGGAAGGCGAGAGCAAAGGCCGCCTAGCAGAGAGACCGGCAACGAGGATAGGCCTCACGCATACCACGACGGAATTCTCCCGCACACACGGACGAACGGCAAACACCGCGGAAAGTACATGCAGCCCGAGAGAGCCGGAGAGCAACAAAGTTCAGACGTTCACCGTTGTTGCCTGCACGATTCCCGGTGTGCACTGCCATCAGCCTGGCTAGATAGATGCAGCCAGCGCTATAAGAAGTACGCGATTTCACGTGACCCTTCTCTTTCACTTCTCGAGACTCGATAAATTTTTTCCTTCTTCTCATTATTATTATTTAGCTCCTTATTTTTCAACCGTGTAATTCTCGCACCCTCGCGAATACACTGTGATTTTATACTCCATTTATCGTTTATCGGCGATAATTGTGTTACCGGAGACGTTAAGGAGAGACATTTTTTTTTTTTTTTGCACCAACGGATCGGTGGTAATTTCTTGGGATGTAGAAAAAAATTAAATTATTGCTGCAGCGAGGTAATTTTATGTTACTCCATTAAGTAGGTGAATTAGTTACGGTAACGAAATTTTTGCTGTTCCGGCAAACGTTTCTTTCACCCAGCGGGACTTTTTTCATTTATTTGTGTACTTAATCGTACGGTTGGTTTAACAGCTCTTTCTCCATTTAACGACTGGGGCCTACATCGTTATTTTTTTTTTCTGCAGTTACGTTCGAGACGTTTTACGACAATAGATGAATAGCGCTTCTAGACTATATAGATTTTCGAAAAATAATATTGTCGGTAAAGATTTTTACCTTTGTCGACGCGCTGACGGTCTCTCGTCGGAGCGGCGAGTGTAACGACGTCGTCCCGGACTGCGGCCGGCGCCCCGACCTCATCGCCGTGGACCGCGAGTACGAGAACCGTGACAACGAGCACCAAACGTGTCACCAGCATCATCATGTCTCGCTGACGACTGAAGCCGGCTTCTCACCACGTATTATTTTTTTTTTAATTTTATTTTTATTTTTAAATTTTTTTTACTTCTGCTTACTCCAATCGCTCAGACCTTCCACCCGCACTGCTCGTCCTCACCTCGAGTGTGAAAGCGCCCTCGAGGCGGTTACATTTTTTCAAACTTAATCCCCTCGACACCTGAGCTTCCGTCGAAAGTCCAATAAAAAAAAATCCTCTACCACGACCAAACTTAGCAGACCATCTTCTGTCTCACCAGGGAAACTTTCGACGCGGAATGCTAAAAGAATCCTCCTATACGATCATTTTTTTTTTCATAATTAATTTTGTTGTCTTATAATTTATAATATAATCCAACCGCATTAAAGATACAGCAGAACCGATTGCCAGTTAATTCTACAGCACTGCACAGTCACCAGTCACGACTACAATTCAGTATTCCCTGGTTCATCTGTAGATTTTTTTTTCTCGTCTAATTTTTCTCTTTCATTTTTCACATGAACCATATAATCCCATTGCAGGTTGCGTTTTTTGCAGTGTTTCGTTCTTTTCCTTTTTAATAAAAAAAAATGACATCTCGCCGTGGCGAGACTTTTTTTTCACGCGACGCGGCGTGTACCACCCGCGCGGCGATTATCGTCCGTAGCTTTGTTTACGGCGGTCGGGCGCGCGCGGTGCTACTTGTATTTAAAGAAGTGTGCCTGGCGCACAAGTCCATGCCGCACTGCTGGTGAACGGTCAGGTGTTTCAAGGAGGCCCGCGCGCCTTCCTCCAGGCGACCGACACCTGGCGGACCGTCACCGAACCATGAGCCGCATACGCATTTGTCCCTGTGTTGGTGGCGCGCCTCGCCTCGGCGAGCTCTATACGTGCAAGCGTTACGACTACGAAATCCGAGGATTTCATTCATGGGAAACGCCAGGCGACTGCGGCCCCCCCGCCGTCATACTACTAGCGGCGGATACCACGACTCCTGCCCGTATCGTCGCTCGATTACCTCGCGACGATGACGTTCGGCGCGCCTCGAAATAACACCGGTCGGATCGTTTCTGTCCTAATCGGTAAGGAGACTTTTTTTTTCCTCGACGAAGGAAATGCAACAACGCGACGCCAAAATGACGCGGCACCGAAATATCGTTACGCCAAAATAACGCGATGCCAAAATAATGACAGGCCGAAATAACGCGATGCCAAAATAATGACAGGCCGAAATAACGCGACTCCACAATAACGACCTGTAACGGTACACTTGCTGGTGGTCGTATTAGAAATTTTTTTTCCCAGTAAATGCGACAGTGTGTCGCTGGAATTTTGGGGAAATCATTTTTGATAGTTTGTTTAGAAAGAAAAAAAAATATTATTGCATCGTGTGCGATATGATTTAATGAAAAAATTATTTGCGAGATGGATTGTTCTTGGTTGACTGACGCGGGAGTTTTAATAATTAAAAAAACTATTGCGTGGTTGGCTTCTTAAAATGTGCTAATTACGATTAATTAGCTCTTTTTTTTTTTTTACCTTCGAATGACTACGCTGGAGATAGTTGTTGGCAATTTTTAGAAAACGATGTATAATGATATTTTGAGCGAGGTCAAAGTTACGAGATGGAGCAAATAATATAGATCGTTCGTTAGCGTTATAAATTATGGGCTATTATTAACAACTGTCTGATCTACACCCACTCAGTGCCTATTATGAAAAACAATAAATAATTATATTTCGGGCAAGGCCCGACTCGCAAGGTCGCGAAAAAGAAATTGCATCACCGACGAAACAGTTTCGATTATTTGATTGAATGATCGAGTAAGATAAATCGACTATTTAAACTGTCCCATTAGTTACCCAGTGACGATTAAAGAACCAATTGGAAATTATCTGCTGCGCAGATAGTAATTTTACAAAAACGATAAATAGTGATTTTTTTAGGAAGATCCGAGTTACGAGATGAATGACAACATAATCAGCTGTTTTTTATTGCCCCGTCTATAATCGCACAAGTAACAATTGGCAGAGATACCGATCGAAATTCTTTGCCAATTGTAACTTCATGTTTAATTATTGCCCTTTCCAAAACATCAATCAATTTACATGCGTCAAATGTCATGTGTCATGGAGAGTTTGGTAATTCGGAAAAATACATAACGAATTTAAACATTATGTCTCTAAAATAATCTTTTGTATTTACCTTTAAATTTGTCCCTGGTCCGTTTCTTCTTAAAACTGTCGAGCCTTAATCCTTCGGCATTCTCGTTTGCCAGTTGTTGTACTCTCTGTCTTTACTTGACATGCGCGTAACTCCAAAGTCCGGCGAGAAATGGTTAAGTACGGAATTCCGGTTGGGATACTCTTTCGAGGTATTTTATCTTGAAAATATTATGGCGCTGTAACATTAATACATTTAATTAGGAAGCTTTCTTGACGACTATTGAGAGGCGCGGTGGCGTCTCGAGATAAAAAAAAAATCAGTTGGCAAGCGTACGGCGAGTCGAAAAAAACTAGGACGTGCGATGAAAATGAGTCCGACCACTGACTAACATTATTGAAGAAAATGTAAATCGAAAAATGCTAATATTATCGATATGCCTTTAGCTACAACCTTCATTCTAATTACAAATCGACAGCAAAAAAACACCCACATAGTAAAGACAAAAATGTGGAAAAAAATCCAAATATTATTTTTCGCGAAGTCTGTAAGCACGATCCTTCTTGTAAAAAGAGAGTGGTCGCATCTCGACGGTTTTCAAATGTACTTGTCTCGAGACGCTACTGTGTCTCTCAATGACCCAATCGGGATTATTCAGATAATTTTTGGATCGTCTTACATTATGTACTCTTCGGACAGTCATTTGAGGAAATCGATAAGAAATGCTAAATAATGATATTTCGAGCAAGGAATCACGCGCAAGATCTCGAAGAAAAAAACTATCATCACAGACAAAATCATTGGCTCACAGAGGAAGGAACGAAAGAAAAAAAAACCGGACGCCCCGGATATAGCTGCAACACAATAGTATTCGTATTTTCGCAAAAAGTTCGCGTGTCGAGGCGAGGCGCAAGCGACGAAGGAGGAGGAAACGAATCGTCGGTGACTTCCTGCGCGTCGCAAGGATTTCGCAATAGCGAGAGACACGGTCTGAGCTCGGCGAGAGAGGTCTCGGTGCAGCAACCTCGCGCGACGATACCGACCGCCCCCATCGTCACCGCAGTCTTTTCCGCCCTCGCCTCGTCCTCTCTTTCTCCGTGTCTCCCTCTTACTCGCCGCGGTATTTAATTAAAGCCTATCTGGTCGCACCGGGGCGCGCAACACCGGCATCTCCTTCGCGGAGAGGAAACGACGACAACACAACGGAGAGAGGCTGCGCGGTGCGGGAAACGATAGATTGCCAGCTGTGTGAACCAGACACACGACGTAAAAGAGAAAAATTTAGTATCAAGAAAAAAGTTAGTTCCTTACAAAATTTGAAGTAATTTTTTTTTTAACCCTTTAAGTCACACCGCCCGACACGGAGTGGGTCACGCGTTGCTACGGTAGCGCCCAAGAGTGGCGATAGAAGTGTGACTTATAAAGGGTCAATGTTCAGAATCTATAAAACGCCTTAAATTTCATGAATTATATTTTTTAATTAGAATTAAAAAATTGAAATTGATTAAGTTTAATTAACCATTTAATTTTAAGAAATTTTTTTGTCAAGTATGTACTTGTTTTTACTTGTCTGATTCGCATAGCTGTTACTACTGCTCGACGCGGGAACAACGAAGAGACGAGGTCGAAGATAGAAAAAAAGCGTGTCTCGTCCACCATTTGTAATTTTTGTGCGGTCTTCCAGTCGACAGCGCGATCTCGCCTCTCGCCATTGGCGTAACACCTGCGAGCAATCGCGAAAACGATTATTCCCTCTTTCCAGCTACCATTTTCATTATCCCATCGTTCGATCTCGCATCTCGGACTGGGAGCCTCGTAGGAAGCCTCAAATTGAAGCTGACCGCGGATCTCTTCCATTCATTCTCCTCCTCGTGAGAGAGTATCAGAGATCACGAAGAATATAACGGTGTATGAACGATCTCGGATCCGGTACTTCGGTACGTGGTTCACGCGCCGACGGCCCATTCTTTTTTTTCCAAGTATTACTCATCTTATTCTTCGAGCTCACTTTTTGTTATTTTTTTTCTCGCCAATCAGAGTTCAGACACTTCCGAGATCTTTTTTTCGTTGCTCCTTTTTCGTCGATCCACTAACGGTAAATTTGTGTGCCATAGCCGAGCACGATCTTCCGTAGCGTTTGCACGACTGACCGTTAAAGAAGCGTTTTATGACATTCACCTATTAATTGCCCCCCAGTTTCTTGTCGCTGTCAGACCACGGTTTTATGTTATTTTCTTCATCTCCGAAACATAACTATCAATGGAGAACCGACCTCGAAGAGAGACTACAAAATCGAAGCTCTTTTCTGACCGGGTAGCCCTTATTTTTATTTTATTTTACTTTTTCATATCCTCGACCACCGCATGTAGGTACGAATAAATCCCGAGGATATTAGCGTACCGTTCGTATTACAGAGCGCGAGCGAAGGGGGGCCTGCAACGAGTCGAGATATATCCTCTTCACGTGCGCGAGCTGCTGCCGTGGCGTGGCACGAAATTTATCGCCTCAAATTGGTCGCAAAGTGCGCCGTAAATCTTAAGGATATTTACGACGATACAGTCTCTCCCTCTCTCCCGTGCCTGAGAAAAGGCCTCCGGAGGGAGAGGAAGAGAAATGCAAGATGCACCGGTGCATCGCCCTTGCGAATCGTTGACGGCGAGAAGGAAGAGAAAATTATTATTTAGCTGTCCGGATATCTCATACTTTTTTTTTCTGAGACTCGACCTCATCACTTCCAACTGTTGCATAGCAACACATAACTCTTCGGAATATTCTCTGGACGAGACTGCAAAAGCCCCCCGGCTGCGGAGGGCCGAACAAGGCAAACCGCGCTTGTTCTTCGATTGTGCGTGTTTTAATTTACGCCAGTTCCGGGATTACCTATGCGACGCGAGAGTGGATTCCTCGTCGATAGTTTATCGCACGTTGCGAAGAGAGCTTCGTGGATCTACCCTGGGAGAGTTACCGGTGTTCTGACTACCGTCGATCTTCTTCCGCGGGTGCAACCGAAGGGAAGAAAAACGAGTGGTGTCCGAACGCTCTCGCAGCAGCAGCAGCAGAGGGGAACACACTCTTAGGCGATGCACTTTACTGCACCTGCCGGAAGTGAGCGATCGCACGGGAAACCTGTTCGAGATAGCTCACCGACGAACTTACGACTGAGACTAGTACTCTTATTCTCCTTCGTCTTCTTCCTCCTCGTCCTCTGGTTTAGTATGGCCAATATAACTGAGGAAGCGCCGCGAACTTCTTCCCTAACAATTTTCCATTCGACTATTCCATTACTATTATCTTCCCGACTGTATCGTATGCCCGAGACCGCGAGGTGAAATTACGAAGAAAAAGAAACCAACGCCAATCGATGAAATTGTGTCTAGCAAGCGATGGAAGTTTATAGGAAAAGTTGTACGAGAAGAACTGTGCAAGAACCGCAAAGTTGGTCAGTAACTGCGAAGCTATTGCAAAGCAATTATCGACTGGCAGTCAATTATGCCTAAACCGGCCACCGGTCGGATGAAATTTCTATTGCAGATATTCTATGATAGCTTGTAGATTTTTCTGTGATATAGTAGAACCTTGATTATCCGAATACATTGGGATCGAGTCAGCCATGGGGATTTTATGGGAAAAGTTGTGCGCGAAGAACTGTGGAAGAACCGCATCGTTCGGCACTAACTGTGAGGCTATTACGGAACAATTATCGCAGTAGGTTATGCCTGAACCAGCCACCAGTCGGATGAAATTTCTATTGCAGATATTCTATGATAGTTTATAGATTTTTCTGTGATACAGTAGAACCTCAATTATCCGAATCGATTGGGGTCGAGCCTAGTTCGGATTAGCGATTCTTTAGATAATGGAAATTAGAAGACGCAAAAATAACATACTTAAGGGAAGGTTAAACGCGCTTCAGTGCGAGAGAAACAGAGTAAAAACTTTTTATCTATTTTTCTCCGAAACGATTCTATAAAATGAAAAACGAATTCCGGAGCGCACTGCATTAATCAAATACGCAGTGAAGACCGTAATTCGTTTTTTTATTTTAGAAAAACCGTTCCGGAGAAAAATGGATTCAGAACATTTTGATATATGTTGATCTTTAGCCGCACCTTTAGGTAAAGTGAAAGTCACGTGACAGAGCCAGGAGTGTGTGAGAGATAGCGCCATTGATCTTACAGTGGAGCGAGAGAGAGCGACAAAGAACGTGTTTCACTTCACCATATGTAGAATATCAAAAAAGCGAGCTAACGATGTTATGGTCTCAGTTCGAAAAAATTTCGAATTTTCTTTGTCACTGTAAGAACATTATGCATCCGTTTAGAGATGGAAGGGTCGTTCGTCGAAGTCACAACGCGCTCAACTACAAAACTATTATTTAACCCTTTGAGCCTTACATTTTGACACTATAAAAACAAAAGCTCGGTATTAATGTCATGAAATTAGTTTAAAAAAATTGAAAACTAAGCGAAAGAAGGTGGGCCACCCCGGGTCGCAAAGGGTTAATGACAAGTAATTTTTTAAATGCCCGAATATGAATATCTCTGCATGTCGCCAAGAGTGCAACGAGAGTAACAAATAGATGCGTGATACAAGCTTGATCGCGGTTGCCACAAAGTAGGGCTCGACGATGAAATGACATCGAAATTTTACGCTATGATTCGGATAATAGAAATTCGGATAAAGCAAGTCCCAGTTCGGATAACGGAGGATTGGATAATCGAGATTCTACTGTAGTTGAATGTTCTATTCGAATATGCTAGATCAAAGCCTACGAGATAATTTAACGAAGGAAAAAAAGTGGATCTCCTATCGAAGAAAAGTTATCCAACCGGGAATGAGAAACCTACTTGCAAAGCTGTGAGCGCGGAGCTATTTAAGAGCTGGGAACCCCATCAGGAGTCACGAGTCAATTTCAAAGCAATTTCCGACCGGTCGTCAGTCACGCGTGAGGAACACCTCGAATAGATCGAATTTTCAATCCTCTTTGCCATATTCGCAGAGTAAATCGCGTAAGACCATCTGTGCCGGGGCACAATTCGCAATAGGGAGGGTTGAGTCCCGCGCGAACACCTGTTGCAGCGGCGCGACGGCGAGGCGAACCGCGATGGGCAATACGATGGTCGTGGAAATGACTGGGAGTTTATTGTGGACGCGCTCGACTGGCAGTCGCCACTTCCTGGCTCGACATCTCCGTCTATCTTCCGGCGTCGGATGGATGCGAGAAGAATGAGGATTATTCGCGAAGGAAGAACCGAAGGATGTACACAGCGGCGCACATTGACGCTCGCGTTTCTTTGCCTCGCGTCCGGAGAGAAAGAGATCGCAAGGAGCATTCGTCGACCAGGCGAATTCATTATTCGTTCTCACGCACGGCGAGCCGCCGGCGGAGGCGAACGAAGATAGAACGAACGACGCATTTTTTCTTCTCCATTGTCGAGTGCCTGCGGGATCGAGATAGAGCCCTGCGCGTGCGTAGAACTCGCGAGTTCTACGAGTGTTCTCTCGTTCGGGCGATAAACGCCCGAGCAGAAACTACGGTGGGCACGCACACGGCCGGAAAATACATCCGAAGATACGAATCCGCGGCGGCGAAGCTCGCGGGCGTTGAGAAGAGGCGCTTTTCATTCCGGACCCCTCCAATCTTCGCAGTAAAATCGTATTGTATTCCCATGCGAATAATAAACGTCCGAGCGAACTGAAAGCAGAAAATTTCTAGATAGGGAAATCTCGAACGAATAAATGACATTAAAAAATTATAATTTATTTCTAGGAACGTGCATTCGCAAATTTGTTCTTTTTGGTCTTGTTCCTCTCTTAAACTGTTTTATACGGAGGGTTTATGTAGGCGGGAGTGTGTGATACGGTCGATTGTAAGTCGTGTGTTTTAAACTCTCCGCTCTTGGATAATCTCGCGCGGACGATCTCCGAGGAGCTCGCACATTGTGCGTACGGTGGAAGAAGAAAAAAAAAGAAGCGTTTATGTGCGTTGTACTGTGTAAGCAGGGGAGGCAGGGGCAGTAGTAGAACGAACGATACCAAGACTCGCGCGGTCAGTGAGTAGGCATTGTTCGCAAATTTTTTTATTTTTATTATTATTGTTCTTTTTTTTCGAGCGATCGGTGTACCTGTTACGGGCGGTATTGTACACCGAGTGCAGGTTACAATCAACCTGTAGAAGCATTATAATGCCCGAAGGGAGGGTGTCTTGAAATTTACAGCTAATCGACCGTTGTTTTGTTATCGAAATTGAAACCTTTTTTTTCTCGACGAAATTTGAGAGGATTGCGAGCTATGCGACTGAAAGGAAAGTTGCTAACACTTATATCTGGTCTCTCCTATGTTCTATCGCCTCCGCGGCGATTCCATGTCTACCCGCGGACCGAACAATGGGCATGGCCAATGAATAGTATGTACAACCTAGCCAACAGGAACAGACGTATAGCAATGAGAGATAAAGAATAAAAAATACACACACGTATTGCCAGGTTGAATTCCCAGGAGTTCACTGCTCGAGTAACGTCACTACAGGAACTTGTTTCAGTGTGTTTGTCTGTTCTCTCTATCCGCGATCCCGTGCGAACTTGGATTGTTTCCATCGTATATTGCAATGATTTTTTTTTTTTTGGTTTTCTTTTTCTTAGTAGGATTTTGCTCCACGCGTATAAGGCGGGTGTGACCCAGCTACTTGGCCCTTAAACTCAATTTACGATTTATTTATAATGATTTATTGTGATAACGATCTGTGGAATTTTTATCATTCAAATGTTTTTTTTATAGCACGCTTTTGTTTCGCACGTATCAATCGTGTGTGATCCAGCTACTCGATCCTTAAACTCAATTTACGATTCAGTTGTGATTATTTATTGTGACATGATCTGTTGAGTTTTGATCATTTAGAAATATATGTATTATTTTTTAGTACGCTCTTGTTTCGCGCGTATAAGTCGAGTGCGACTCAGGTATTGGGCACTTAAGACCATGTGAAACACTGTGAAGTGCGAGCGAGAAAGCATCAGTGGCGCTCTCGGCGAAGCGAGAGAGACACGCTGAGAACGTGTTTCACAGGCTCTTAAGGTGAAGTGAAAGTCACGTGATGGAGCCAGGAGTGTGAGAGAGATAGGGCCATCGGTTTCACGGTGGAGCGAGGGAGAGCGACAGAGAACGTGTTTCAATTCAACTTAAGAGCATGTGAAAGACGTTCTCAACGTGTCTCGCTCCGCCGAGAGCGGCACTAATGCTATCTCTCTCGCACTCCATAGTGTTTCAGATGCTCTTAAACTCACTTTACTGATTTGTTTATGATAATTTATTGTGATAACAATCTGTTGAATTTTTATTATTTAATAATATACATATTCGTTTTTCTAGTACGGTCTTGTTTCGCCCGTATAAGGCGAGTGCAACTCAGTTACTGGGCCCTTAAGAGCATGTACAACACCGCGGTCGGTAATAAAAACCGTAATCAACTTTTCTCACGGATTCTGGCATTCACGATCAAAAGAAAAATCACATCGACAGCCGAGATGATATACGCTTTCAATGTGACTTTTGACCATACATACGAGAACCCGTGAGACAAGTTGATTACAGTTTTTGATACCGACTGAGACCAGTATGGACGGGGAGAGACATGCTTCATATGGTCTTAACATCAATTTACGATTTATTTGCGATAATTTATTGTGACAACGATATGTCGAATTTTAACTATTTAAAAACAATCGTTTTCTTACTTTTCTTATTCTACGGAAAATTCTTCACCGCACCCAATTCGATGGTGAGTACGCGTTTGAATCGTCATAATCATTACTTGAGGCAATAATCCGTATGGGATTGCGTGATGTAGCAACGCAATCGGCTCATCGGCCAATAGTACGAAATTATTGCCAAACAAAATAACATTTCGCTGGTAATAACTGTTATCGAGTGGACGCGCGGAGTGTATCCTCCCCCGTCGACGCTCTTCGAAACGTTGGTTATTATTTATCATCGCCCCCTCCCCCCGTCCCACCCTCCATGGATTTCCTTCGATACTATTTCGTAAAATTTTTGCCTCTCCGTGCCCGGGCGATTTTCACGCGCTTGCGAAATATCTCCTTACACTGGCATTGCCGGGCGCCGTCTTGGCTTCGAAGATTCTCGACGATTCTCGACCCACCGCGAGCCTCGGCTCGCCTTGCCTCGAGAATCGTCGAAATTTTAATTGTACGCTTGTGAAATTTTAATTGTATGCAACTTAACGGCGACAAAGGTTGCTGTACGCAATGAACATCCGGCCGTACAGCGCTTGTTCTCTTGATCCTATCCATTATGCGAAATTTTATACACAATGATCGTTCGCGCATGCAACGAATAGAACGTCTTACCTTTTTCGCAGCTGTCGACAGCGTCCCGATGATTCCTCCCCGAATGGACTCGCCCGCATCCAGCCTAGACCTGGACTTGCCGCACAATCCTCGATGACTCTAGCCTGCGATTAATGGAAATAACAATGTTGCATGAAGATCCTATTACACAAAAAAAAGGGTTCAAGCAACGAAGTATCGTCGAAAATGCGTCTTCAGACGAAGATTCGACGAGTATCTAGCCTGCGATTAATGGAAACAATAATGTTGCATGGACATCCTTTTACACAAAAAAAAGGGTTCAGGCAACGAAGGATCGTCGAAAATGCGTCTTCAAAGATTCGACGAGTATGCAAGGAAGGATGCCGGTTCGAACGGGCCGAGGCCGCGATCTTTTTGCCGTCGATATTGTACAAGAAACGTAGTTCAGCTTACAACAGCAATGCCGAAAGCTCATCAACGTCCTCCTGAACACATATTTTCATCATTAAACAAACTACAGTCAAACTCCGCGCATGTAGAACAGACTAATTCGATGAAAAGCTTGAAGAGATGAGAGGACGCGCGTCACCAGAGTCCGACAGTAGCCACCATACTGTTTTCGTTTGAACCCTAACGGTTATTCCGAACTAAGGTTAACAGTGCGCATGCGCAGAGAGCAGTCGCTGCCTCCGCCTCCGAACGCTCGATCGTAGCGCCGCTCGTAACCACGCACGGTTCTCAAACGCGTCTTCGAGAAATATATTACTCCCCACCACCGAAGTGACAAGACCTGCGAAGGCGCCTTGACACCTCATGTGAAGGCACCCTAAGAGCGTCGGCATTTCGCCACTGCAATAACCCCCACTCTTGTTCGGTCTTCTTTAGTCCTACTCCGAAACGTTTTCGACGGCAAGTGGCGCTTCGGGGAGCCTGACGAAACTTGCTGTAACCTCTTAGGCACCTCCGCAACATATTTTGTAAACGAAATTCCGAAGAATATGCTCGTGAAAATTTCGCGAAGAGACAGTATATACCTCGTATTATTTTATTCCGTAGAGAATAAGCGCAAAGTCGAGCTCTCGACGGAGAGACCGAAAGCCGCGTAAGATCGACCGACACTTCGGTTTGGTCGCGCCGGCAAAATATATATATATACACATCTATCCACTGTCCGGCGGTTCCTTCAGGACCGTGTGTACGTCTCAACGTACAAAACATGGCGGAGGTATCGCTCTATGATTCGGCAATTTGTCGATTATGTGCGGAGGACAACGGCAACGGTGAATTGCTGTACGCTGTCGACGGCGACGAGCAAGATTTAAGCTCTATGGTGAATCGATACTTGCCGATCAAGGTAACGAAGACAGGACCCTATTTTTACTAATAAGACCCCAACTTGACTTGTCTACCGATAAACCCAATATGGAGGCTACACTGATTTTCGTTGCACGCATAGGCATATACCTACTACACGAATCAAGATATCTTTATGAATTTGTACGACTTCGGCACGACCAGCCAAACATTTCGAATTTATTTTTTTGAAATTCTTCGACAAATAGTCCGTGACGAATTACGACTTTGCGGCGAGAGATTGCCCCATTCGATCCGCGACCTTACAATTGTGTCGCAAAAAAAAACGATCTCAAATTACTGCCTGCATTGGTTTTATTCTAAAAATACAATTACCTTTTGGACACTTTTGCGATTAGTTTGCTACACAATTACTTTCACAGATTGATTTTCCTGTTCAAAGATCCGTGACGATGGAAAGTTGCCGCGTACCATTTGCCCCGGGTGCAACATACAGCTGGAGGCAACTGTGCAGTTTTTTGAATTGCTCGTGGATGGACAGCGCAAGATACGAGAGATGTGGAAGCAGCAGGTGGAGGCACAGAGAAAAAATGAGCGCGAACGGCTGAGAGCCGAGAGAGAGAATACGGAGCTGACCATTGAAACGCCTGAGCTCGACAATTTTTATACTCCTGACGGGGATGAGCAGTTTTCACAACAAATCATCATCAAGAGTCGGTTGATTTTTATTTTACAGAAAAATTTCATTGAACATCGAATTTTGCGCAATTTTTTTTAACAGAGTTTATTTTTTTCAGTTATGCCTGACGGTTCAATGTATGCTGCGGAGCATGACATGAGCTTGCAGATGGAGGGGCTCGACAAGCCACGAAGAAAGAGAGGTCGACCTCCTAAGAGCCTCGCCGAACTGGATAGCAAGGTATATTAATTTTAAAAAGAAAACCTGGAAGATTTATTACCAATGTTGTTTCATATCCGATGGTGAAAAAATTAATTGCTCTCATCGCAAAGCTAGGGGAAGATGCTGCTGATGGAGCAAGTCAAGAGGAGGAGGAAAAGTTGGACGACGAAGCGGACGAATTGGACGGCGATGGTAGACGGCGCAGAAAGAGAAAAGTTCCTAAGAGGTTGTGAAAAGATTTTATTTTCGATGTATAAGTACATTTCGATGTATTTATTATCATCAATATTTGTGTATTATAGAATTTTCCATCATAGTGTCGAAAAAATCATTGTGTCAGACATTTTCGTAATTTTTTTTGTTATCTTTACAAAAATAGTTGATTCTCTGTTGATAAAGATTCTCGGAAGCGGTACAGGGCAAAGAACTGGAGAGAATATTCAAGGAAGAAGGCGTTATAGACGACGACGATGACGGACCCGACAACACGGTCGACGATCCCGAGGAACGAGTTAAAGTCCCAACGCCCGATGGTCATGAAGGTTCGTAGTAACGGTCAGTGTGTGACGTTAAAAAAAATAATTCGCAAATGAAAGCGTTTATTGCGCACACTAAAAACACTTGTCTGGTCCCTACAAAAGATTTACACATTTGATTGCAATTTGCCGTCTACGAACGTTCAAACTTTTTGTTGTTAGTTCCGCAAACCGACGAAATATTGTTAACGATACGACAAACCGCAAAAGTTTGTACTCGACAAACGACTTTTTACATTGTCGCGGACCATTCTCCAGTACAGACACTGACAAGCAAGTGCAGAAATAAACTTTAATCTAAACGAAGCTCGCAAATTGTTCGACAGAAATAATTGGACACTTGGAATCCGAAGAGGGCAAAGATTTGGGTGAGCTGGTAATAGTAAATCGAGCGAGAGGGCGAGGCCGACCTAAGCTGCGAAGGAGAAAGAACAAATTCCACTGCAACTTGTGCGGCCGTGGTTTTCTTCAGCGTAGCAGATACATTATGCACAAGTGCGTGTAGAATTTTATCTTGGATGACTTGTCCCGAATTACGACGGAACGTTTTGTTGTAATATATATATATATATATTTTTTTTTTTCAAGGAGTTTTCACAATGGAATAAAGTACCAATGTTCGGAGTGCAAGAAGCAATTCACGAACAAAGAAAATTGCGCGCTGCATCAGAAGACAACGGGCCACAGCGGTTCGGGAATAATCGAGGGCCTCGCGTCTGAGGAAGCAGATGTACAGATGGCCGAAGCGAGCCCCGTCGAGTCTGAAAAATCGAGCCCCGAGAAGGTGTCGAGCTTCGAAAAACAGAATGCCGACGACGCGATTGCGGAAAAATTGGGACCCGAGGAGAATTCGAACCCTGAAACATTGGACCATGAAAATTCGAGTCCCGAAAAAACGCGCCCCACCGAAGCCGAGGAAACGCCCAAAGACGCGGAAGAGACGCAGATCGAAGAGAGCAAAGATGAAAGTAGCGGCAACGAGCAATCGGCAGCGAGGTCGAGCTCGCCAGAGACCCAAGCTCAGATCGACATGACGAAACCGTTCGACTGCAGACGGTGTAAAATATCGTTCGGCTCTAGAAAACTGTTCGAAGGTCATTTGCGAAAAACTCACAACGGCGATAAACCGTTCGCTTGCACCTTGTGCAACAAGACGTTCGCTTATCAGGCGGGGTTACAGGGACACTTGGCCACGCACGAGGTAATACATTATTTTTTTCATAAAAATAATAAGTATGAATCGATCAAGAGAAGATTAAAAGAAAAGTTCGTCCTTGTGCGCATGCGGTGCCTTTCCTTATCCTCGAAAGTTATGGTACTTTGTTTTGGGCATCACCGAATTAAGCACCGCAACTAGTCTATATAAAAATTAACATTTTCATGTAAAGACTTACATGGCAGCAAGATCGAGTTCACCGGAAAGCCAACTTCACGGTGACCACGAGACGAAACCGTTCGACTGCGGACGATGTAAATTATCTTTCGGTACTAAAAAACTGTTCGAGGCACATTTGAGAAATGCTCACAACGGCGAGAAACCGTTTCGTTGCACCGAATGCACCAAGACGTTCGCTTATCGGGCGAGCTTGGAGACACACCTGTCCACGCACGCGGTAAAATTGAAAAAAAAAAGAAAAAAAAATGTTTAGTTGATTTAAAAATTAATATCTCCATGCAAAGATTTACACAAAAATTAGCGATAAAAAGTTAAACGTGAAACTTATTGTAGCGCAAGAAACAGGATAGGGGACAGGGTCACCCTTGCGACATATGCGGCAAAGTATTGAATCATCCGAGCTCTGTGATCTATCATAAGGAGGCTGAGCACAACGGTCGTCGTTTCGTCTGCAATAAATGCGGCAAGAGTTTCAAGCACAAACAGCTGTTGCAGCGTCATCAGCTCGTGCACTCGGACGATCGTCCTTATGTGTGCGGTTCCTGCAACGCGAGTTTTAAGACCAAAGCCAATCTGATAAATCATCAGTTCACTCACACCGGTGAGAAGAAGTATTCTTGTGAACTGTGCGGTCAACAATTCGCTCACAAGACCAGTCTCACGTTGCACTACAGGTAAACATTCGCAAAATTAATTTCGTAAGCAAACAAAAAAAATGATTTACTGTCCGTTTTTATTTTTATCTAAAAATAGGTGGCACACGGGACACAAACCCTACTCGTGCGAGGTCTGCAACAAGACTTTTTCACAAAACGGAAATTTGCAGGAACACATGAGAATTCACACAGGCGAGAAGCCTTACAGTTGCGATCATTGCGGTCGAAAGTTCACTACCTCGTCGCAATTTAAGCTTCACGTCAAACGACACACCGGTGAACGACCGTGGAAGTGCGAATTTTGCGCGAAAACTTTCCTTCACAAAGACACTTGGAAGTGTCACGTTCGGCGGCACAAAGGCGAGCGACCTTTCCAGTGCGCTCATTGCAATCGTGGATTCACGGAGCAGTGGGCTTTAAAGAAGCATCTTCGACTGCACACTGGTAATTTTATTGTAGTTTTATACTCATGTTCGAATGGGTGAAACGAATATTTTATCAAACTAAACTTACTGTTTTTTTTAGGCGAAAAGCCATACTCTTGTGATGTTTGTGGAAAGGCTTTCGCTGATTGTTCGAATCTCACGAAGCACAAAAAGGTATTATCTGAAAATTTCAACCGATTACGGCGCGTTCTGCTGTGAATTTATTTATCCGAAGATTAATCATGACTGTGACGCTTGATTCAATCAGGTACATCGTGAAAACAAAGTTTTGGGTATTAACGAATTGTCAAAAGCCGCTGCTGGCGGTGAATTGTGGCAAATATTGCCAAACTCGCAGGACGGCGATGAGCATTCCCTGGGCGAACATGTGACCCAAGTTTTTGCTGGCGAGGAAACCTCTGAAGACGGAATACCGCAGATTATTTACGTGTCTTATCAAGATCCGGATGATCCCAATCAGAACCGAACATTGCATTTCGGTAAGAAACCAATACCGGAAAACAAGTAATAACCACGATAAAAATAATTACTAATTAAAGTAAAATTAAATTAAATACTTTATATAAGTATGGCTCAGATAGCATTGTTTTCCCAAATCAAACTTTAACTTTGTCGGTAACTAGTCGACGTAGGCGTGGTGGAGGATAAAGAAGGAGGAATAGCGGCCGTGGAGTCAGCGCAGTCCCTGCCAACGCTGGAAGTCGCTGATTCGGCTCCAGGTATTGCCAAACGGACCGTTCAAGAGGTGCAGGAAGATTCTACGAGGGAGACTGACATGGTGTATGATGAATCGAATATTCATCTGCAGGTAAACATGGCTCGATTACGGGCTCATTCGAATATTGATTAAAAATAGTAATCAACGATACTAGTGCGATAAAACTTTTTCTGACGAATGTGAGTTTGCAGCACGAGCCGAAGGCCAGTGTTGCAATCACACGAGTTGAGAAAAAGTTTTCCGCACGAGTATCTTACAAAATTTTAGTTCACAAGGTGTAAACGATTCGCGAGGTAAAATTGCCATGTTCGCACCGAGTAAAGTAAGATAATTAACAACATTCGTCGTCAATTTCAGATCACCGACGAGGAGGGCAATCCCATTCCACTCTCAATACAAGACGCCCGACAATTGTTATCCGACGGACGATTCGTCAGTCAGTTGAATGACGGACAAGCGATCAGAATCTCCGACGAACTGGCTCAACAATTAAACCTTCAAGTTAACCAGGGCGCGGAAATGGAAAGCATTGAATCCACCCGAGATGCATCCTCGACGGCTGAAACCGACGCTGAGGCAATAGTCAAAGTTTTAGAGGTACGAGCAAATTTTCATTTTGTTTTTCATTCGAAAACGCTCATTTGAATATTTAACAGGACGAAGATACGGATGCGACAGCTGTTGCGGCGGTTAATCAAATGGCAGGCGAAGCCGAGATAGACGACGGTGCCCAAACGATCGAATTCACGACGCAGGATGGCCAGAAAGTTCGTCTAGTTACGTCGTACCACGTCGATCCGATGCAACTCGCGTCCGAGTACCTGAGCATAGTTTAGAATCTCGATAGGCTAACGCGTTCGTCGTTCGTCGCGAGACTCCTCAAATTTTAACTTTCCGTGGACGGAAAATTGCATCGAGTTACGTTGACTCTTACACTCAGAGTTTACGTAATTCACGTAGACTCAAATATTCTCTCACAAGAAAATAATGAAATTACATTGCGAACTCGAATTTGATAGACTTCGAGATTTCTTTTCTTCAGCGATTTGATATTGAACATTGCCAATAGTGCGATTAATTTATTTCCTCCAGTACTGCAAAGCCGTTTATTTTCACGACGACTTCGTAACGCATCGATATTCGACTGAATGTGAAAAACCGCTACGATGTTTTTTAATGCGCCTATCAGTCAGCAGAATCGTAGTTTTAAGATTTGATTGAGTACTATATGTAAATCGAAAACCGCCATGCACAGGATGGTGTTTCCTCGAACTACCTGTACAACGTAAGCTACATGCACTCTTCGAATTTCACACCCAATGTATAGTATATGTTCATTAACATTATATGGAACTTATTATTCATTATGTCCTGTACATATAGAAAATACAATTTTCTTTTTGTTTTTTTTTTTTTTGTAAATATTTCTTCGCTTCCTTACACCGAATTACTTGTTATCAAACGGAAAGGAAATTGTGGCAAAATCAGGTAGACGTTCTCGTGCAGGTACGGGGGATGCATAAATCTGTATTTTGTTGCATGATCGATATTTTACACGTATAAAAGTTTTAAACAATATTCGCACGGTTGCGTTGCTTCGAGAACGGTACAGATTTATTTATCTCTTTTTACTACTAAATAGGCGAAAAGCTTCATCACTAGTTTGAAAAGCGTGATGATAAAACGAAAAATAGAATACGTAATGATGGTGCTTTAATAACTATGGAATAACGCCCAATGCACGAATTCATCAATTTTATCTCGACCTTTAGTATTACATTTTTTTTAACGAAGCGCAATCGTTTTCGACAATTATCCATTCGCATAATGAGTCACTGTCTTGTAGTTTGGGCTGTGAATTTGCCGCCCAAACGTGCCTCTCCGCACAGAGAGTACAAGCATTTTTTTCTAACGATGCTTTTCTTGTTTTGTTTTCCTTAGCGCTATAATAAGCTTTCGAACAATAAATTTTTTTTTCACACTGCGCGCAATGTCAAAGCGCGGAGACAAGAACAATTCGAGTATGCGCGAATACATTTTGTTTTTCTTCGTTTCTCAGAAAAATTGATAATATTCAGTTGCAAAAATGCACGTTGGTAGACACGAACCGGTAGCAATGATGAACGATTTTTCCAGATATAAAGAGTCTATTATATTGTAAAGCGCTCGTTTCAGCCGGATGTGCTAAGCATAAAGTTTTGAGTGTAATCGTATTCGATCGTTGGTATAACCGACTGTACGAACTTTAGAAATATTATTAGATACATGTGAACCCCGAGCTCACCGCCGCCTTCCATTACCGTTTCTATTATCTTCTTCATCACCTCGGCGTGCCTGAAAAATTGAAGAAAAAAAACCTAAATAATAATCGATCCAATTTTTATTCTTCGATCGAAACTGTGACGCAAACGAATTTTTTTACCTGCAGGGATGTACCGATGCCATAGGCGGTCCAGGCAAATGCGGATGAGTCTCCATCGTCACCGTTTTTTTGGCATGATCCTGGCTCACATCTTCGTACATTTCCTCGACGGTGAGAGGTTTTTGATTCTGCAATACAAAGTTATCATTTAAGCTGGGAAATGTATTGTTGGAACGATTCGAGGACTAAAAAAGAAATTTATGTGTTCGACAAACCTCGTCATATCCAAATAGCCACAATCTAGGCGTTTGATAATATTTGTCGTAAGTGATGTGCAAGTCGTACGTTCTCGTGTGAATTATTTCTCCCTCGGGAAATTCGCGTTTCTCCTTGATCGGCTTCTTTCCCGTATCGGCCGCATATTTGTCCTGTTCGTCGAGCATACCGCTGACCTCAAAGGCCTCCATGTCAGCAGCCTCCTCGTCTTCGTCCTCGTCCTCGTCGTCGTCGCCACCCGACGTCGGCGACTGGCTCTCGTCCAGAGTCATTTCCGAGACTTTCTCGTCAACTCCGCCGATGCTCGAATCGTAATGGTGCGTGTCCACCCAACCACCCTCCGGGTCGTCCGCTTCTATTATGCGCTCCTGATCGTCGCAGTATTCGATCTAAAAATGGTAAAGATTGTTTATAATTCAATTCATTTTGCATAAAAGTCAAACATTTGACGTTGAAAACAAGTTGACAATTGAAATTTTCATATTGCTTTGTAATATAGTGCTCCTTCATTCACAAAGCTTCGTGTATGAGGAAGCGAAAAATATAGAAAATGCTTTCTCATAGAAGAAACTTTTGCGAATAAAAGAACATTATAAGTGATATGAAAATTCCAATTTACAACTTTTTTCTCAACAATAGAAGTATCAGAGTTTCAAACGGCAATTTCTCTGCTTCGCAATAGAATTACGAAAAAAAAAATCGTGGGTCTATCATATTCTACATTAAAAAAAGAAGTTAATAACAGGGAGTGAAGCACAGTGGACCAGCTAATAACAGTGTTAATAATAATAATAATAATAATAGTAGTAGAGTTCAGTTCAACAGTTTGAGATCTTTTAGAGACAATATTTCTTTGAAATTATTCTTCATTAATCGATAATCCATGCAAATGAAAAATTTGGCATATAATATTAAAAATGAATTTTCTCTTTTTCATTATTCTAACAATTTCAGTTTTGATAATTTTTTTTTTATAAGTAGAATAAAATGTCCACAATAAGCGGATGTTTGTTGCTCCATGAAACTCGCCTGTTTACATCGGCGACTGCACGGAACATTTTTCGTAAGTAGGAATTGTTTTTTCTTCGGTAGATAAGACTTCGTTCTATCTTCGTCTCCAGTAGCCCATTGCCAAGTTGGACAATGATGAACAAGATGATCGCCGGCAGCTACAAATTCTTCTGGCGTTAATACACCAGTTTCCCTAAATTTGCTTTCCTGAAAAATTCGATAAAACTTTATCATCTAAATTTTCAAATTTCAGTGTTCGTTCAATCCCATTGGTAACTATCGTAACTACTTAATGTAGTACAGTTATACATCAGAAAAGCTGTTTTATCTGAAAATCAATTTGTATGAAGCAAACATTGTTACAATTTACTGTATTTAATTGTACTTGTCTCTTGGGAGACAAGTACAATTGTATCCATGAGTCGTATCCTTATTACGTATCCTTATGTCAATATCTATAGATCTTCATCTCTGGATGCAAAAACTTATTGATTTTTCATTGAAACACCAACCGCCCCGCATAAAATTTCAATATATCAGCATCAATTGGAGAATTGTTTGATTTTTTAACCTTCAATAATTATCGCATATTACAAATCAACGAATCATTATTTTTCCGTCCATGAAATACAGGCATTTCCTACCACAACTTACATTTGACTTATTACAAAATTTAGAATAACTATTGCAACAATCTCTAATGATAGGTAGACTATTGTAACTAAATGAAATATTTTATACCTTGAGTACAGGGGTTAGATACTCAGCGACACCGAGTGCCGTGCCTTTCACCGAATTGATAACACTCTGCATTATCGTATTCTTTCGTTTAACAATTAAACCGCTCTCAGCGTACAACGATTAACGGCGATTCTCTCGTTATTCACGTGCTCCGATCACTGATAATTCTCACGCATGCTGCATTGTAACGACTAAAATTTTTCTCGGGGTTTTGACACTTCCAGTACCTTCGACCAATTTGGGGAATCGATTCACCATGTATATAACACACACGCGCAGCTACTCGAACCCAACACTTCTTACACCTGCTGATACTTCTTCTCCGTGAATCATCGAATCCTCGTTATACGATACTCGACCTCAATTTACGTATGATATTTCAACGGTACAAACTACATGAGTATATCAATTTTTTTTTTTTAATCAAACTCGAATCATCGTTGAATATTTGCAGGTTATTCGAAATTATACCGTAGCAGACATTTATATTAGATAACTGCGGTAGGAATGTCGTGTTGACAACCAATCAGCTGCTTCCTCCCGGGATAAGAACTGAGTACGCGCGACCGCGATTTTGTCTCACCTTTTATTTGTTTCGAATAGTTTTTTATTGTTTTTTTTTTCCTAACAATTTATTGGGTGCATGTAGTGTTTGTATTCGATGAAACAATAGTTTGATTGTTGGTTCGTTTGAGCCCTCAATTAATTCTTCGATAACATGTTATATTAACCAATCAGCTGGTTTCGAGTAATAAGTAAACATTTTGTAGACGAAGAATCGTCGAGTACCGCGGTTTGTATTATTTTACGAATAGTTCGAACCTTTGCCAATTATTTGTCAATAACTTCTTTGGCATGGGATTACATTTCAATCGGTATTACGATTGAAATGTAATTAGCATGATTGCTTGTATAGAGTAAAGTCGGGTGATCGCATGTACAAACCAATCAGCTGGTAACTGAAAAAAACTTTTTATCTCCTTCTCACGAACGCGTCAAAGTCCCTCGGGAAATCTCTGCGAATATAACTCTTCAAGATTCAAGTCTGCGATTACCGTTATCACCAAAAATAAAAAGTACCGCGCTGGTATCGATAAATTTCTACAATAAAATATAATTGAGCCGTGCAGCACGAACATTCTATATTTACACACAAAATTCTCATGCACACAGCAAGCTTTGCTCCGACATCTTTCAATTAACATTGTTTCGGGGAAGAACATACACCAGAGCGTTGAAAAACTATTTTTTATACACGGGTGTTTTTTAATGGAGAGTAAACTCACGGGATGCAAAGTGACCAGATTAGATAAGAATTTTACCGAGTCTGCATAAGATCAAGATCAAGGATTTTTATTTGTGGCAGACAGTTAATTGAATTTACAGATAATTTTAATTAATTCGACGACAATCGTAGCGGCGAGAGTGAAATCGATACACAGCTATTTCGGTACCTCATTCTCGTTCGGTCGACGTTAAGCCCGCGAGGAGCAACAAAAATTCTATCATGATTATTCGCTGCCTAAAGACTTTCAGGTGTATTAAAAAACCACTCGTAAGTTTCAGCTATGTTGTTATTAGCGATGGATTGTTTTGTTTTTTAGTTAGACAAATAAATGTATTTAATCGAAGGTGATCGGTGCGAGACGGAGCAAAATCTCGTTGGCGTCGCAAACTTCGAGCTTAACGTCGCTCCAGCTAAACAAACAAAAACTACCGAAGCAGCCGGTTCCGGATTTGAAGAGCACAGCTGATCGCTATCTGAGGTGACTCGATTATTGCCATTTGTCAAAAACAATTTATATCGCACCAGACGATCGAGTCTCGGCGTTATGGTAAATCAAAATAAACAAATAGTAACAAATATATGCAACGTTTACACGTTTTACAGATCAGTCAGACCGCTGTTGAACGATGACGAATTTTGCAACACCGAGCGAATAGTTACCGAGTTCATTAGCGACAATGGTGTCGGTCCAAAATTGCAGCATCAGTTGTTGAACCGATACGAGAATACCGATAGTTGGGTGAGATACTCTGGATTAAAGATGCATCACACATACGTTTCCAAACAAAACTTTAATTTGATCGAAATTTCAGTACTTAGCGATATGCCAAAAATCCGAAAAAAATCAGCCGTAATGATGTCAAGACCTTTAATTTTGCATATTAATAATGCAAAAAAGTGTTTACCAATTACTTAAAAGATAAATTCTTTAATTAGAAAATCGAATCTTCTATTTTTTTTGTTTTAAATTAATTCCTTGATTATTTAGAATTCATATGAATTTTTTCCGAATTTTCTGATATTTCAACATCGATGTAGAGGCACGAATTTCGGATATGTTTCCGTATCACGATTCCACAGTACACACGGAAAGTTTGGAGGTGATCGTACCAACAGTTTGATAGTTATGGCGTAAAAAAAAAATCAAAACGGAAAATTCAAAAACGTAAGAAAATTCTGATAAAAATCATGTGCATTCTAGAAAATCAACAAATTCATACGAATAGAGGAAAAAAGGTTTACCGATTATTTGTTGAAGTTATTAAATTTTTTGTAGCAATTTTTTAATAACTTTTTGACATTATTATTATGCTGAATAAATGTTCTTCGCACCTTTAATACAATTGATTTTTTTTTACCATTAGGAAGTGTTCAAATTCTCACTGAATCCCTCTTTTGACTGAGAATGTACGTGTAAAACATCGTTAATCTTTATCGATAGAGCCGCCGAAGGCTTTCCATTATGCGGATTCGCCATCATTTTGCCGTTCACTGTATTCGCAAAGCTCATTGTTTAGATGAATGAATGGTTCTTGCACGCTGCTTATCTGGACAACAGAGATCCCTTGATAGTCCTATCGAGTCCCGGTACGGTTGGTCCAGAACAGAAATTCAAAACTCGGGATGAGTTTTACACTTTCGGAGCGCAGCTCATCGGAGCTTTGTGGGATTACAATCTGATGGTCAAAAGGTTGGTTCTTGAAAAAAAAAAACATTGATTAAAAAAATGAAATTAATTATCCCAGTGGGAATCATAAATACCAAAATGGGCGTGAAAGTTTATATCGTAGATAATGAATAATGAAAACAACTATGTAATTGTTAATCCAGTGGAAGAATGAAACAAGAAATGGCTCGTAATGATCCACTGGATATGCAGCCTTACGGCATGATTCTCGGGACTCACCGGCGACCAGGACGAATCAGCGACTCGCAGCTTCACACCGATCACTCGAAGCACATTATAATCTTGAGCAACAATCACGTGAGCGATTCTGCAAATATCTAAAACAGTACTTCTTGGAGACCGATTAGTTAAAATTGCGAAACGATCGATACATTATTTCCTTTGCAGCTTTTTAAGTTGGATATTTTGGATTGCAATGAAAACCCGTTGAGCGAGAGTGAACTCGTAGCCGCTATAAAAGACATTGTCGAACGCTCGCAAACGGCAGCGAAATCGGTTGGAATTTTGACGGGGAATTCGAGGGACAAGTGGGCCGAGGATTATCACAGACTTAAAGGTTCTGTCGCCGCGACGATACCGCAGAATATTCATTTATATTCACTTTTCTTTCAACTGTAACAATTTTATTCGCTGAACTCTTAATTTTTGATAACTGAGTAAAAAAAAAAACTATATTAGAACCAAGGCAAAAATGAAAATGATCGTAAAAAAATTAAAAACTTTTTTCTGCATTATTTTATTATACAAATAAAACTGAAAACACTAATTGCTTGCAAAAAGAATTATAATTCTGCGAAATATCATAACTCGTTAAAAAAATCAATCGATCGATCGACGAGAATATTGCATGACATTGAACCACGACGTAAAACTTTTTTTCGGGGGGTGAATCAAAGGGTCAGATGAGTCAGGAATGAATCACAAGCTTGGTAAAATATTTCCGCAGATATTGGAAAGAACGGAGAAATATTGAGCGACATCGAGGGCGCATTGTTCATACTTTGCTTGGACAAGGAATTGCCCAAACAAAATTTCGACAACAAAAACATCGCTTCGATAAGAGCTGTGCAAAGTATGACGGGTTTTAGTAGCTCTACGAATTCTGGAAATCGTTGGCACGACAAAATCGTTCAGGTATTTTTTTTTTTCATTAAAAAAATTTGATGCCTCAATCTGGACACTGTAAAATTAAATATTTATTCAAAGTACATTATTTCTCCCGATGGCTTTGTCGGTATGGAATACGAGCACAGCCCCTGCGAAGGCGTTCCCGTTGCAGTTCTTCACGATCACGTTTTAACAACAATGTAATATCGTCTATAAAAAATGAATTACTCTACGCCAATTTAGTTTGAATAATAACGTTGCAATTTTTTTAGAGCAAACAAAACAGTCGTCGGTAGCCACAACAATACTGTTGACTTTCCGAAAGCCAAACATTTGAAGTTTGAACTTGACGAAACTTTGGAGAAAGCTATCGAGAGTGCTGCAGATGCTGTAGATAAGTGAGTCAACAGAATGATTTTTTTTGCTACGATTTGTGTTATAAAATGGAAATTTTTCGATTTTATCAGGATTTCGAGGGAAATAGACATGGAGTGTTTCACCTTCGACACGTTCGGCGCCTCGGCAATAAAACGTGCGAAACAAAGTCCCGATAGCTTCATACAAACGGCTCTGCAGGTAGCTTTCTACAAAGTCCAAGGAACACCACCGGCGCACTACGAATCAGCCGGTCTGCGAAGATTCAGAAACACCCGAACCGAATGTATCAGATCGACGAGTTCGGAGTCGGTGAATTTTGCCAAGATGATGGCAAACGAAAGTGGATCTAAGACGCATAGGAAGGAAGCTATGATAAGAGCTATCGATACGCACAAACGGATCGCGAGTGAGGTGCATTTTTTTTTTTACTTTCAATAATTCATGTTCGCAAATTAAAAGTTTCACTATTATAAATTTGTCTTTCAATGTAGGCTGCGACAGGGCAAGGTGTAGACCGTCATCTGTTCGGTTTAAAAATGATCGCCAAGCAGGCTAACATAGAATTGCCGGAGCTCTACAGAGATGTCGGATTCACGCGGAGCACACATTTCACGCTAACGTCCAGTCAGGTAACGCTTATGTTGCTCGTTAAATAATTAATTACCCTAATTTATTCGATTGTATAAAACTTCTTAATGTTTATTTACACGCAGGTTCCATATAAAACAGCATCGTTCATGTGTTACGGCCCAGTCGTCGCTAACGGCTACGGTTGTTGTTACAATCCAAGAGCCGACGACATGTTGTTCGCATGCTCGTCCTTCAAGTCTTCCGATAAAACGTGTTCAAAAAAATTTGCCGATGCTTTGCAAAAAGCATTGTGCGATATGAAAGAAATCGCTGAATCATAATTTGCGCAAGTGAAAATAACTGATCACTAAAAAAATTCACGTTCAAATGGTTTTACCTTGACGGCGCTAAGAAACTATTTTTTAATAAATAGATCATATTTATATTTCTTCAATGTGTACTCTTGCTCGTCTTTTCTCTCATTAGGAAGTTTTGCAATCGTTGCATATGGATTGTGCGTTTTTTTTATACTGAGACTGAGAGAAGATTCGTATTCTACGAGATCACAATGTATCACTCCCAGGACAGGAAGTTGGACCGTTTAAAGTTCGTCGCGGCTCGACGAAGCGGCCGCTCTCTCCGGCGGAAAACCCCAGAAAAACGTCGGATATCCTTTTACCTCTCGCTCGCGAGCGATGAAAGCGGAGTACGAAGATATGCAATTACCGATAAAGTAATTAGCCCGGCCGAGAATGGCCAGGTCGAGATGCGGCGATACTGGATCGGGTTGTCTGAAAACCTGGATCTGAAAAAATTTATTAAATGTAATCTCATGCAGCATCGGCGTATTTTGTAACCAATTACGTTTTGCCAGTTCAAATATGTTTTACACTTACTTCCATCCTTGACAAGGCTTTCGTGAGTTCCGGAATCATATAATTATTGTCAGACGCTACGAACACCGATTTGACGTCTTTGCTGTTTCTAATCACGCGTTTGAGATGAACAAGTATGAGATCGAACGACGGTAGGCACATCGCGGTCGTGGCTTTGCCACGCTCGTTGCGATAACCCAAGCATTGCGGTGCCGCGAATAAATTCGGTGTGCTTGAGATGAACTCACAGGCTCTCACCTTAAAAAAGAAAACATTTTCCGAGTATATTCATGAAGCGAATAGATTCGTTCACGACGAATAGACGAAAAGGTTATTGAAAATATTACCCAGTCGATTCCGTTGCGCAAGTGAATACCGACAAATGCTCCGAGGGGCAGAGTCTCTTTGATAAATCGTTTGGCTCTCCCGAGCATATCGTCGTTCCAGTTCAAGCATCTCTGCCAGTTCTTGTTCTCAAATTGCACGGGAAAACTGGCGGGGGCTCCGGTGAAAGCGAGCACCGGCCACGACGATGGTGGATACTTTTTTTGCCACTGATACGCTACGTCCGTGTGATACACGTCGTAATGAAGCGGCCCGTAAAATTCTGATCCTACGAAATCTACTTTGTACGTATCCCAGAACGGGCCAAATGGATTGCCCTCCTTCGCGTTGCAAGATCCAGTATTTCCACGAGCTGAGTAGCAGAAAGCTGGAACATCAAATTAAATTAGTGTATAAACGAAAAATAATTTTTTTAAATACAGATTTCATTGGAATTTGTATTTCAGGTTTACAATAGTTTAAAAACTATTATATCCTTCTTAGCGTTTCAAATAAATAATACATTTCCTTTTAGCATGGTTGCTGAAATACAAAAATTAATGAAAGCTTACAAATCCTTTTAGATTCCGGCCATTCCAGAGGTGCAATGTCTCTCATAAAGGTCTCCATCAGTATCACTTTGTGGCAATTCTCCAGCTGTGAGACATTGAAATAGGTGCTGAAAGGAATCTGGCTCTGTAACATCAATACAAGAACTTAAAATTTTATTAAGCATTAAAATCATCAGTGGTAAAAAGTATGCATTGCGATTTATCCATTGCAGGTATGAAAAGTATAAATGTGGATACAAAAATTGTTTGTAAATCTGCTTACAGATCTTATTGCTCCTGTACGATATTCCACCCACGCCGGCAGGACCAAAGTCCGGTTCAGAGCTTTCGCAAAGCCGAATGCTCCCAGAAAATGATCTGCCTGGTTTCCAAAACGTCCTGGTAATTAATTTACATTTTAATACAAACAAGTTCAGAGCATGTACGAGAAAAGTACAATCTAAAAACATAACGAAACTTTAACCTATACGAGTGAAAAAAAATGTATTTTTCCAGTGTAGCCATTTTCGATAGAATGTCAAGGTGTGTTATAAATTTTGCGGATATGAGATACGTGTTTTATTGAAAAAAAATGTATGAATTAATTTGACAATGCAAGTTGCGAAAAATTGACATGCTAACTTACCCATGCACGGACAATAGACAATGTAACCGTTATTGTCAACGTCAGTGTTATCACAGTAACCACAGTCGATTCTTATACACAAAAGACATACGAGAAAATTTAACAATATTCTGGTACCCATTTTTTAGCCGACGGTGCCGTTTGACAGCCCGGTAAAAAGTTAAAAACAATGATACGTTCTTCTTCTTCTTTTTTCCTTCTTTGACTATCGCCCTCTCGTGAGAGCATGTGCTACTTCTATTGTATTATGATGTGTATTTTCTTCTTTTTTTACAGTAGGTATGTTAGGAAAGATCAGGAACAATTGGAGGCCTGGTGAGCCTATGATAAGCTTTAGCCTTAAGCTAAGGAAATCGATGACTATTACTATAAGTAATAATAAAAATTTATATGGGTATATTGTTATGTATAAAGAATTTGCACAACGGGATGATTTTTTTAACCTCTAAAGTCAAGAAGAGTTTTGATACATCGGAATCTATTAAAATATTGAGTTTATTTAATAGAGGTAAAATTTTTAATCTTTGAATATTATAAATTGGGCAATGCCAAAAAATATGATTAATATCATAAAGATCATGGCCACACTCACAGATTTGGTCAACCACTAAGTTCTTCCTGAACAGGTGAGCAGGGGTACTAGTGTGTCCTGTTCTAATACGATTAATCATTGATATTTGCCTTTTATTATATTGTGTATTCTAAAACCAGGGTCTCAATGAAAATTTGCCCGATAATTCACAAAATTGTATACCCTTAGATTCACCCTGCATCTTTATAAATAGATCGGAGCAATCAATAAGTGATTTTCTGAACACGGCGTTGAGGTCGCTTGCCTCACACTTAGAATTATCATTCAGCCCTAAGGATCTTGCATAATTCGTTGCTCTATATACTATTTCATTACCAATTATCCCAACGTGGGCAGGTATCCACACCAAAGTGATGGATCTGCCTTACTGTTTGATTCTTAAAATTTGATGGTTAATTTGCAAAGCAATCGGATGAATTTTTGCAATTACTCCAGTCCTGGCTAATGAAATAACAGATGATAATGAATCCGTACAAATAATAGCTTCTTCTAAGTTATTAAATTCTATTACATTAACAGCGTTAAGAATTGCAAATAGCTCCGCTGAAAAAATAGGGCAATGGTCATTCAACCGGAAATACTGAACCAGTGCAAGCGCCGAACAGTACACAGCAGCTCCCACTCTGTCCGGCGAACTTGTTCTGGATCCATCGGTAAAAAAGGCGGTGGCTCGGGGGAAGAGCCTCTCAATACTAGCATTAAAAATCCCATTAGAAACCGTAGAATTCTGAGCGTTCTTAATTTCCTTCCCAATGTCAGTATTATATTCTACAGGAGACGTAAACGTGGCAAAAGGCATATTATAACAAACTGGTATATGGTGTCTATTGACTTCCGTAAATAAAGTTTTATACTTATGCCAAATCCGAAATACTCTGTGAAGATATGATTTATTGTTCCTTTGACCAACATCATATATCTGCTCCATTAAAGATAACCTTGGAATAACTATGTTGGATGAAGAAGAATAGAACTTAGCAATCAATCTTTTAAGTAAGAGCGTCCTTCGAGCAAATAGTGGAGGTTCACCAGCTAAGTGCAAAAGTGTGTTAGTGGGGGTCGTAGCCATACAGCCTAAAGCACATCTCAAAGATGCGAATTGAACTCTATCGATCTGGGTAAGCGACGAAGAAGGAGCATCCAAGTAAAATTGGGAACCCCAATCTGTAGTGGTCCTGACTAGGCCTTTATAAATCATCAACAGAGTTGTCGGGTGAGCACCCCAACTAGATCCTGATAAAGCTTTGAGAATGTTTACAGCTTTACGGGCTCTTTGTTTAATACTATTAACGTATAGTTTCCAGGACAATTTAGCATCAAGAAATATCCCTAAGAATCTAGCCGAACCACAGTTCGGAATTACTATATTGTTCAAAGAAATTGATAGAGGAGTTGGTGGCAATCTTTTCCTAGTAAAGATCATAAATTGGATTTTATTTTATTAGAAGCGAATGCCGGTGGCAGAAATTCGATATCTCGAAAAAAAAAATTTCGCCATTTTGAAAGTAGAAAAATCGTAAGGGGGTACCCTTACGATTTTTTGACAAAAGTGACTTTTTTCAAAAAAATTTTTTTAGAATTTTTTCGTTAATGAAATCGGTTGGGAAATATGCGACTTGAAACGAATGGCGGAGGTTTTAATTCGATATCTCGAAATTTTTTGAAAAAAAGTGCCGTTTCGCAAAATTTAACATGGGATTTCCTACCCTGAAAATGGTCAATTTTTTAAATTTCGAGAAAGGTCCTGGTTTTACGTATTCTCTATGAAAATGGGTCTTCTGAAGCGAATGCCGGTGGCAGAAATTCGATATCTCGAAAAAAAAAATTTCGCCATTTTGAAAGTAGAAAAATCGTAAGGGGGTACCCTTACGATTTTTTGACAAAAGTGACTTTTTTCAAAAAAAATTTTTTAGAATTTTCTCGTTAATGAAATCGGTTGGGAAATATGCGACTTGAAACGAATGGCGGAGGTTTTAATTCGATATCTCGAAATTTTTTGAAAAAAAGTGTCGTTTCGCAAAATTTAACATGGGATTTCCTACCCTGAAAATTGTCAATTTCTAAAATTTCGAGAAAGGTCCTGGTTTTACGTATTCTCTATGAAAATGGGTCTTCTGAAGCGAATGCCGGTGGCAGAAATTCGATATCTCGAAAAAAAAAATTTCGCCATTTTGAAAGTAGAAAAATCGTAAGGGGGTACCCTTACGATTTTTTGACAAAAGTGACTTTTTTCAAAAAAAATTTTTTAGAATTTTCTCGTTAATGAAATCGGTTGGGAAATATGCGACTTGAAACGAATGGCGGAGGTTTTAATTCGATATCTCGAAATTTTTTGAAAAAAAGTGCCGTTTCGCAAAATTTAACATGGGATTTCCTACCCTGAAAATGGTCAATTTTTAAAATTTCGAGAAAGGTCCTGGTTTTACGTATTCTCTATGAAAATGGGTCTTCTGAAGCGAATGCCGGTGGCAGAAATTCGATATCTCGAAAAAAAAAATTTCGCCATTTTGAAAGTAGAAAAATCGTAAGGGGGTACCCTTACGATTTTTTGACAAAAGTGACTTTTTTCAAAAAAAATTTTTTAGAATTTTCTCGTTAATGGAATCGGTTGGGAAATATGCGACTTGAAACGAATGGCGGAGGTTTTAATTCGATATCTCGAAATTTTTTGAAAAAAAGTGTCGTTTCGCAAAATTTAACATGGGATTTCCTACCCTGAAAATGGTCAATTTCTAAAATTTCGAGCAAGGTCCTGGTTTTACGTATTCTCTATGAAAATGGGTCTTCTGAAGCGAATGCCGGTGGCAGAAATTCGATATCTCGAAAAAAAAAATTTCGCCATTTTGAAAGTAGAAAAATCGTAAGGGGGTACCCTTACGATTTTTTGACAAAAGTGACTTTTTTCAAAAAAAATTTTTTAGAATTTTCTCGTTAATGGAATCGGTTGGGAAATATGCGACTTGAAACGAATGGCGGAGGTTTTAATTCGATATCTCGAAATTTTTTGAAAAAAAGTGTCGTTTCGCAAAATTTAACATGGGATTTCCTACCCTGAAAATGGTCAATTTTTAATCGTCCGCCATAATCGTCCGCCTATCGTCCGCATAATTATACCTAAGCTAGTCTTGCTTTTATTTTATTTGTTTTTATCTTACTTAAATTTATTAAATTTTTAAAATAAATTTAATATTTATTCCTAACTTTAACTTAAGCTACACTATAAATTAATATCAATACTACTATTATTATATGTTTAATTTAACGAAAATTTAAACTGGCCAAAAGTTAGTAAAAGAATATAGCAAAAAGAAAAGTAATAGAAACAGAAAAGACTCACAGAAATGGAAATGGAAAACGCAAGGAGGAAAACTTTGCGAAAAAAGGAAGATGATACGATAGGAGGTTCGGGAACATTAAATCTATTAATTGCACGCACGACTTAAGAATACAAATTTTATAATAATTCGATACAATATCTATAATCTAAATCAAAGGCTTTCCGAAATTAAGGACTTCCAAACTAATCGGCTATTCAGCACAGGAACGCTCAAGAAACACAACTGTATGGCAGCACGATCGGCTTTCGAATCCACAATGATATGTTGCTATGACTACGGAAGCTAGTCGTGGCGGGCGGCTTGCAGTCATTCCATCGGAATGTTAAGGAGGTTGGAGCGCTCCGCACTAGTCAAATGAGTGCTACATTTTAAAAATCTTTATACAAACTTTTACGCATCTATTCATTATTGTGGTTACTTATATTGCGACAAATGTCCTTAAACTAGAAAAAAATTATATATTATATATTATATATTATATATACGTTTCCGTTTATGTTTATACGTTTTGGCAATATTATTATTATGCAAAATCAATGTTCTTGATATCTTTAAGACGGTGGTAGTAGTAAATTTTGATAACATTTAACTTTTGGTTGGGAATGTTCGTGTAATATATACTGAAGATTTATCTAGGCTTAAAAAAAGGTTCAAAAGTAATTTGCACATAGCTTCCTCATTTATTACAATCTTGCGCATAGCTTTCTCTATGGGAAAGTTCGTTGATCGATTTTTGATTCCTAATGGAAGGAGCTATACGCAAAATTGCAGTAGAACCAAAATTCGGAATTTATACTATATAGAATGGATTTCGGAAATCCTGAAATTCCATTCTATATGCTAGAAAAACCAAAATTCCGAAATGATAGCATATATAGAATAGATTTCGAATTCGAACATTTGAATCCACTTCCATATGCTATATTTCAAAAATTTCGTTTTCATAACATATGTGGTAGTGAATTCTAAGTATTCTAATAGTTACCCCCCAAAATGGTAAGGGTACGCATGCCAATGCGACCTTACGAACGTATGCCAAAGCTACCTTAACATACGATATGTCAAATTTCAATTGTTGCAACAATTGAAATTTGATATGATTTGCGTTAAGATAGCATTCGGGATCCTCTCAAACACGCGATCTTACGACGAGGCAACTGTAGTTAAAAATTTTAGAACTCTAACTTATCGATTATCGGAGTTACGACTGTCGGTCATCACGAGCTCTACGATGGTAAAACAGATTTTCGGGCAAATAAGACGTCGGGTGAACGGATTTCGGGCTATCGATTTTTCGGTATATTAAACCGTTGGGATTATGGCAAGTCGGTAAAATAATATTTCTTGATCTTGAACACGAAATATTACTTGGACGAATGAACATTAGGTGTCCTAGTCCTTCGGTAGATTACAATTTCAGGTAAACGCTACATCGAATGAATGGATTTCGGGCGTTGGAGCGTTCGGGATTATGAGATTTAGGACAAGTGACGGCAAGCCACCTATGTATATGCAAGCCGATCAGGCTGGTGGAAGGGAGTTTCACGTAACCTCAAATGTTCAATAACAAGTGCGGTGTTCGAACCTACGTTCTATTTTCGATCAATTAATCTTGTCAAGTGAACAAATGTCATGCAGAAGATTGTTAACGTCGTTCGCGGCAGGAAGAATACCATGCGTTGTAGCGTATCCAAATATCCGTGCAATTCACGTTTTACCAAGGATTTCCACATGTATTGGCACTTTCAACAACGAAACTAACGTCGACCAGTATCGGCGATTGCTCTTGACCGATTTGTCGTACTTTCGGACTCTTAAGAGATACAAATCGGGGAAGAAGAAGCAGAAACAGGCCCAGGTATTTACTCCGTGGTATATTCGTTGAATTATTTTCCTCCACCTGTACCGTCGATTGAATAATTCGCTCGAATTTTCATTCAGGCCGAAGAAAGCGACGATGACGACGACGACGACGAAGACGAGCTAGATCGCTCGGATTTCGAAGGAAAAAGTACCAAGGTTATCACGCTGACCGTTAACTCAATGAGACTTGATCTCGTCGTCAAGGCTGGCATGGGCATGTCGCGTGCGTAAGTATCGCAATTACGATCGTGAGATAAAAAAAAATCTTTTCCTAACACATGCACGTAAAATCCCGTTTTCCGTTCCTATGAACTGAGCGCAGAAAGGCACTTTGTTGCATCACATGCAAGAAAAATGTTGCACATACGTTCAAATGCTATATGATCTTTTTTCCTTCTAGCACTAAGGCAAAAAATCGCCTTTCTACATGCACTTGCCAAAAAAGCTTGATTTTTGTGAATTTGTTAGGAAAAATTATATGAATCCGAGTCATAAAAAGAGAATTTTTGATTCACATGAGGTCTTGCCATACAAATAACTATTACATACGCCCAACATGCTCTAATGTGTTATTCAATTTTCAGCAAGGCGGAGGTAGCTCTTTATGAAAGTAAAATTCGTGTTAACGGACAAAAAATTCCAAAGAAAAGTTATCAGGTGAAAAATATTTCTAGATGTACCAAAACAACTGAGCTTTTTTGTTTCTCTAAACGCGAGCTGATACGTTAACGAGATTTTTCAATTTCGCAGGCAAAAATCGGTGATGTCATCGACCTGGTTCGCGGTCCGAGCCCGAACAATCCCGATTTTATCGTAGTAACGCGACTCGTGATACTATCGGCTATGAGCGACAATAACGGCTACAAAATAAAATTCACAAGGGACAAGTCTCTTGTAATAGAGAATTACGACGACGTTTGGACACCGGTGGAAAGTTAATGTGTTTGTAAAAAAAAATTGTATTGAAAAAAAGCGAAACTTAGTCTACATAACTAACAATTAAAACATCTTATTTTCACATGTGGAGCAATGTTTTTTTTCTCTGTGCATCGCCAGCGTCTGCACAATTTCATATCAGACCGGACTTTACTGCAGAGAATGAAGGTTCAATTTCTCGCAGCATGAGGAGAGACTGCAAATAAGATATATCATCAATTAAAATAACGATGAATACGCGGCGGAGAAAACCTTAACAACGTTTTTTATGTACCTGCGACACTACCAGTATTCCCTTTGGCGTCAGTGCCGTTAGTTCTGTAATGACTTCCGCGACTTTGTAATTTTCCTTGATTTCCTAAAACAAATGAACAAAAATACAGTTAACCGCAGGTCAAATTGATGCAGACATTATTTTTTTGCTTTTTCATAGAAAAAGTTGTTTACACAAAGAAAAAATATCGAGATTTTAATGTCAGACTACTTAAAATAGTTTAAAACTTCGAGAAATGCGATATTTAGCGGAGGTCCGGATGTATCTGTATGTGTGTGTGTGTTTGATAGATTTGCGTCGTTTGAAACAGCTATAACTCGGAAACGGAAACGGCTTGACAGCTAGTTGCAATTTGGTACATTAGTAGAGTGGTCACGCCGCTTCGTTCTATGCAATTTTCGTGAAGATTGAGACCTGATTTGAGGTTTTACGCGATTTCGAAATTTTTGAAAATTTCTGTGGTGGCACTAACTTCTGTAAATGTTGCGATGTCGTCGTAAAGCTGCCAGCAATTATATTTTACGAGATTTTGAAAATTTTTGAAGTTTTCGGCAAACTTGTATTTTTTTGTCCGACATGAGTTTATGCATCAATGTCCCTATAGGAGTAAAATAATGTGAAGATTCGTCGTCATCAGAGAAAATAAATACGATATTGCATCAAAACGTCACATCACGCAAATTTCAACTAGCAATTTTCTACAATAAGTTTTTTGTGGTAAATTTTGACTGTTTCAATTTGATGAAATGTAGAAACTTTTTTTGTTGCGAAAAATAGGTGCAAAATTATTTGCACATAGCTTCCTCATTTATTACAGTTTTACGCACAGCTACGAGGAAGCCAACATCGATCAACGAACTTTCTTACAGAGAAAGCTGTGCGCCAAAATCGTAATAAATGAGGAAGCCATGCAACAATTACTTGGCAGTTTTCTTCATGACTCCTGGATTACCTGCAAGACATAATTTTTGTCTTTGTCGTTCAAAAACGGCAGTAGGGCAGCAGCGAAATGTGCCTGTTGGCAGTGGAAGCATCGATTGATTATGTCTCGAAACTCGAGTTTGGCGACAACCGGACAGGCGTGTAAAAGTCTCAGTGATCCGACGCAATCGGCTATTTGTTTCGGATTCGGTCGAGGATCGAGTTTTCCAAACGGACTGGCAATCACAACCTGCCATCCGGCTATATAGCCACTACAGTTGACCATGTTGCTTATCGTTCCTATCACTGGCAGAGCTTTCTCCAAGTCTTTTACCTGAAGCAACCAAATTTACAAAATCAATGCTAATTTATTCATGAAGCAGATAAAAAATCATTTAAAAAATTCAACTGCAATGGAATGTACCATCGGTTGTTTAGCCATTCGTTCCAAAGTTGCGTTTAAGAGCACGCGATCGTCTATCACAAAATCTATGCAAATCTGTAGAATTAGGTTGAGAGCGCGGGGTGTGTAAAATTGTGTTTTCATGAGGATTTGCGCCAATTTATGCTTCGAACAAGTTTCGAAACTACTGACACTGTAGCCCAGACCCAGACGCTCTAATTCATTCAGATAATGCAGACTCTTCATGTGTTGTCTGGAAATAAAAATAGTAATGAAATAAAAGAATCTTTTGTAATTTTTTAGCGAAAATAATCAAGTGTTACTTTGCACGCTGGCTCACATTAGATCGGATATTCATGTTAAGCGATAAAAAGTGGTTTTGCGAAAAAAACAATACCTGACACTCTTCAGATCCCTCTTCGTTAAATCCTGTAGAGTGGCTTCGTCGGTAATAGACCGAAGTACTCTCAATGCTCGGAAACGAACACCTGGTCCGTAACCATCGTCTTTTTTATCGTCGAAGCCAATGTTGATCAAGAAGTTCGCATACAATTCGGTTTCGCCGCCTCCTAAGATGTAGCACGCCCTGCAACACGACAATTGGCAAAACCATGAAAAAGTGTTCTTTTGTCGAAAAATCTTCAAGCACTTTACAGAAGCTACGAGAAAATAAAATTGATCAAGGATTCCTTACCGCAGCAAATTGTCCTCTGCGAGGGGGCTATCTTCGTTTGTTCCGATAGGATTTCCAAATTCCAACGTCATACTGTCGTTCGATTTGCCTTCCAAACTTTCCGGCTGCAGCCAGTCGAGCAACAGATCAAATCGTATCTTCACCATGTTCATAGAGAAAATACTGCCTAACGCGTTGGCCGCCGAATTAATATCCGGTCTCCGCTGTATGGCGCCTTTGCATCTATCCGGTATGCTCTCGTCGTTGTACAATTCGCGCACTAACTTCTCCGGATATCCAATGAGATCGAGATATCTGTTTTCACCCAATCCGTGCGTGTGTAGAATGTGCTGCGACGTCAATCGCAGATATTTGTCTTTGATTTTCTGTAACAGTATTAAAAACAAAACAAAAATTCAGTCTTGCGAAAATTAGAACAAAAATGGTCTGTGTAACAGAAAAGTATTTTATATGAAATATATATTTTTTCTCTTTGAAATACGAACTTCAATCAGTCCATCATCAGTTTCAGTGGATTGCTGAGCCCAGAGCTGTGCCGATGCGAAGCATTCTTGGGCCGCGGCAACTTTGTCCGCTCCCTGCGGCGTGTGATTCACCACGTAATACAAAGCAGCCGTTCCATAATACAGACCATCAGAGCCTGTCATGAATTCTATACATTTCTTTATATCTTTCAGCAGAGCACTGTTACGTGGATACAAACACCACCCGTTGTTATGAGGAAGGTCTTTGGCAAAACCTTTCCAAGCTTCCGCCACTGAGCCTTTTATCGCCAAAGTGCAAATCACGTTAGACTGAAGCTTTAATATCGGAGCTATGCTCAACCATTTTTCGTAGGTCTTGAGATTCAATTCCGGAGCTGAAAATCCACAATTGTCGCATAAAAATACATATAAAAAAATTTCTCAGATTTTGTAGGCACAATGTTTGCGGTTACTTACTCATCAACTTCCACTGATCGATTTTCGGCAAAAACGGCAATCTCCATTCTGCGATCGGTGGTAACGAACTATTCTCGTGACAGAGACTCGCCCATTCCTCGCGTTCGATCTCCGTCGGACGTCTGCGATTCGAAAAACAAATATTGGTTCACAATGCTACTTCTTATTCATTGTTTGACGCCTCCAGCTGTAAAACTTACCCGTAACGCGTGTAATTTTGCAGGAAACAAAAGTGTTCGATGCGCTCCATATTTTTTTCACCCAAAAGTTCGAGCATTGTGAGGAATACCTCGTAGTGGTAAAAATTAATCTGTAAAAATAATTATATAAAAAAAGTGTATTCGATGATTTTTAGGATTTAATTATGGATATCTTACCTGGGGAGATAACTGAGTTAGATGCCGTTTCATTAAAGCTTTATCTTCTATTTCACCCGCAACTTCCTTGCATTTCTTGTTTAACTCGCGTACATCGTCCTCGTTGATTTTCAGTTCTGAATAACGAAGTATAATGTTACATTTTGTTCTTCAATTGTTTGTCGTCGAATTCCTTTTGTTTGGTATATTCGATCTTGTGTCCAATGAAAATCTACCTTTCTGTCCCGAGCTTGTTATAAAGTGTAATCGAGGCTGCCAGCGGCTCATGAGAACTTGCAAGTACAGGAGAAAACAATCGTTCAGTTCGAATCCAAAGTCAGCGCAAAATTCTTCGAGAACGGGTATCAAGCCTGCCTTGCCGGAGTTCATAATTCGCTCCAAGATATTTCGTTTTGCTTCCACGTCGCTGGTCAGAACCTCTGAAACGATAAAAACCGATTGCAGTGAATCAATTTTTTATTTGATTTAAGAATTAAATTGACAATAGCAACGAACCTTTGTAAGAAATCCCATAATCGGTTAACTTTCGCGCCCATCGATGCAAAAGCTTCTGACAATTGAAATCATACAACTGCTCGTCGTGCTTTATTATCCCATAGTATTCGCAGCCCAACTCGACGACCGCTCGATGCCTGATTAGATCGCCTTGAGAGCTATAAAAAAATTCGAATTTGGCTCTTCGATACACAGCTCTCTTTTTTTTTATTCGATAACAAATAAAAATCAACTAACGATCGACAAGCGGCGGATAACCACTTGGAGGCTTCTTGTTCGGTGAGCATGAAGAGACACACGAGACCCAGAGCCGAGTCGAGCAATCTCGCGCCGACAATTTTTTTCAGCAATGTGTAAAGACAGTGTGACAAGACGCGACGAGTTTCCATCATGACTTCCGGACTCACGGACAACAACGAACTCAGACCGTAGTGTAAATTTTTCATAATCTGTAACAACGAGTAATCGTAATGCTCGTTCTGAATTTGCTTGGTTCGGTCCAAGAGGCTCGTCACCAACATTTCGATTTCGGCCTGGTTCATCGAGTTTTCCTCGTCCATTCTCGCACCTGTTAAATTTAATCGAGTATTATCGATTTTAAAAAATCAAAAAAGCTTACCCGTACCGCAGTAATGACATTTCAAGGGTCTGCATCTTTAATTTAATTTTCCCTAAATACCTGCATAAAAATTGTAGAGCGTCAACGAATCCTTGAATAACGGAAGCAGCATTTGTCCTGACGATACGGCCGCGTCTTTGAAAATGTTGTAAAGAGTATAAGTTGTTTGAACGTTTATTCTATGTTCCGGAACTGATTCGCATGTACCCTCGTATCCGATCGCCGCAACGTAGGCATTCACTCGGTTATTGCATAGCACGGCATCTTCTAATAGATCTAAAAATCGGTTAAAGTAATTTCTCATCCTGTTCACACATATAACATTCCGGTCTCTGACGCCGAGTATCAAGAAAATTACAAACCGTCGTCGCAATAGAGAAAATTAAAGGCGCATAATTTTTTCAACAAAACCGATATCTCGGGGTCTCTTTCGCCATTTTGAATCCACGCGGTGCACAATTGACCTAGGAAGCGACTCTCGTCCTTTGAAGTGACTCCATTCTGAGCGAGACGGCTGGAAAAAAAATGCGCTACAAAATTTAATCAGATCGATCGGTGAGAATTAAAAAATATTGCTTACGTTATCGAGTTTTTTAGAATCGAAAGATCGTTGGTCTTATTGAAGAACTCGAGTACGGATGCCAGTGGCGGTAGACCCAGAAGATCGGATACTTTTACCAAACGTTCGGAGCTCGCAAGAATGGAGTTTCCTTCAATTTCCAGCTCTGATAAATATAATTCAACCGTCGTTTATCATTTTACCAAGCCCTCGAATAACTGATTAAACAAAATTTCGATCGACTAACCGTAAACAAGTCGATTTATGTAACCCTCCAAAGTTTCCTTTTTTTGAGTATAATATTCCGACAGATTAACCCACACATTAAACTCCTTATCCAGCTTGTAGATACGCTTTAGATGCGGAATACTGTTGAGAGCGTAGTTAAAGTCAGCTGCGGAGTCACTCTTTTTCGAAAGTATTTTTCGCAATTTTGCTCCGACCGGCCCTAAAGCTTCGACATAGTGCTCCAAACATTCGCCTCTCGTCTAAACCATATTTCGAAACCACTCACATTTCGTAAAACATTTTTTTTAAATATAAATTCAAGCTTTTCTGCAAAGGTTAAAAAAAAGTTTACCTTCGAATTGAGTTCGGCTATAGTTACGTTGACTATTTGTTCGCAACAGTATCCAGCGATTTCGTCGCCTACGTGATTTAGCACCGCCATAACTTTGTCGATGTTTCTGTGAATAAGATTTATACAGATATTTCAAAAGGGACATTATATATTGATATCCAAAAATTGCTTACCCTTTATTCAAGTGATGATTCGTACAGAAGCAGAAGGCTTTGCGTCTCATGGAATTATCGGTTTTGGTGAGCTCGCAAATATCGTCAATCATGTTGTTACGATCTTGCTTTATTATGTACCGGAACAATCCCTGCGAAAGTATTATCTTTAGATTGCGAATACCCGACAATCTGTTTTGATATTCGAGACAGTGTGTTTATATTTACCGATCAAAATGTTCAAATCATGCCACATACTTACGATACACAAGCCAACATGAGGGTAGCCGTATTTTTTTAGAATCAGCTTCACGGCGACTCCATTGCTCTCTGTGCGAATTTTCGATACTAGGGGATGATCGAAAGTGTAACTGACCTCGGCGAGAGCAACAATCGTATCGCTCCATGGCACGGGTGCTTTCTTCAATATTTCCACGGTCTGCTTGAGCCGATTCTGTTAAAAAATTATTCAAGAAGTCGGTTTGTTTAGTTCAGATTTAAATGATGTGAGAAAAGATAATAAAAAAACTGATTCGAAGAATTTTTATGGCACCTGAACGTTGTGGATGTAGCTGGTAACGATCGACACCCTCTCTTCCCACGGAGCTTTCTCCCAAAACCACCAGCCTTTCGAATTATTCAGTGTTTTCTGTATCACGATTGAAAAAGATTTAAAAGCCATCGTCCCCAAATATCAAAGTTCAAACTCGGTTGTTTAAAGGAATTGAGTGAACGGCACTGGTAATGTAAATTACCTGAACATACGAAGAAAATACTTGATCGTTCTGCAGCGAATGATTGAGGATGTACCGCTGCAAAAATTTCTCAACGAGATTCGGTATTTCTTCGACGTGTGCTTTATTAAGCAGCAAATGTATCACAGTCGTAGGATCTCCCAGATAAGTTTCCAGCGATAGGACAATCCTGTGAACAGTCACCCAGAACGGTCATCCAGAAGCAAAAAAAAAGGTATAACGTAAGAGAGCGTAAAAAACTCCAATCTCACCTGTGAATGCTCTTCAGTTCTAAAAGATCGGTCATTGCTTGCACCAGGGTCATGAGACGATGAAGATGCGAATTTTTGCTAGAGTATTGTTGATGAAAGTAGAAACAAACGTTGGACTCTTCGAAGCTCAGCAGATCCATAAGACCACGAGCAAAGTCCAAACCATTCTGTGGCCATTCGGTTCTCCGATATTTTTCCAATGATCTTGTCTTCTTGTAGCCCCATAAAATAATCACGGGCAGTGAGCTCGGTAGCATCGAAATTATGGACGGCACGAAGTGACAAAGCCACGGCCATAATTTACAAGGTGCTGTGGTCTCGGATATCGAATGTAAAATATCATTAATCGTGTTGGGCGTTACATCTGACGCCAGTTCCGGAAGATGCCTGATCCATATCGCAGCTGCCGCTTGCATTTCTCCCTGCGTACGTAATATTTTATAAAATTTATCTATAACAGCAATTAATGAAATCCTGCCGACTCACTAGTGACAAATGCTTCACACATTCCTCCAATAAGTTTGCTCGTGAAAATCTGATCCATTCTTCCACGTCCTCGCCACTCTTTTCCTCAACATCGATCTTCGTTTTTTGAATGATCTCAAAAGTTTCGAGCTTTCGCAGTGTGACGTTGAGGGTTGCGAGCAACGAAGTGAAGTCCTGGCTCTTCGATTCCTGTAATTAGTTCATAGATTTCATATAACGCAATGGCACAGATTAATTTTAATATCGTTACAATGATTTGACCTCCATGTAGCGCGTTATCCTTTGACGAGCATACAAAAGGAGCCTCCGTGTTTGTTTGTAATTCGACGTATGGGCGTTATTGCAGCAATCGTAGATATATTTAACGTCTTTTATTTTATCCAGCGTCGAAACAAATGTCTCCAGCTTCTCGGCTTCGTTCGCATCGTTAGTCCACGGACCGAGTTGATTTATAAATGCCGCTGCTTTCGCGGCGTGAACTGACTCCAAGCTCAACTGAAATTGATTAGCAAAGCATTCGGCCTCTTCGAACTGCTCACGTCTGAGCAATCTCTGCAAACGATATTCCGGAATACTCTCGACGATAGCTTTCACTCTGATCGTGTCTATTTTCTCCGACTCGTTTTTTATTCCTTCGAGAAACACTATGTTCTCGACGGAACAGCCGACGAGATCTACCAAGTACGTTGTCGTCGGTACCGACATCTCGAATTTGCATTCAAAATCTACGCAAAGAAAAAAATAAAAATAAAAACATGGGTTGTGAGATAAAAATTGCGTATGTCAGAAAACATAGAAAGCAAAAAAGGTTGAGTGGTACCGGGAAAGGAAAGAAAGCGTAGAAGAGTCGTTGCAGATCCTTTTTTGGGCACCGTCAGGATGAGTATCTGATACGGATCGTTAATTTTATCCTGAACTGTAACGAAGTCGGCAACGGGACCATTCCAGATTTTTTTTCCCAACAAAGTTTGGAGACAAATGATACTGAGTACACCGTCGGAGCGCAAACCAATCATTGCTCTGTGGAACAACGTAAATCTGTGATAATATAATACCGACGATCATTTTCATTGCAGAACGCGCGTATTGCAATACTTGCCCATAGTTTTTGAAGAATTTCACTTTTGTATATTCGAAGGGCAGAGCACCCCGGTGGGCGCAACGTCGCCCACTCGGCCACAACTCGATATGCTGCCCGATGGTTACAATAGATGAATTGCCCGAAGGAAGTTCGAGATCAACGCATTCCGCCTACGTAAAAAATTACGAATAAATTGGCAGCATGAAGGATGAAATAAAAACTGATAACAGCGAGTAAAAAAACAAAATCGCCATTTCTCGACCGATTGTTGAAGGCTCGATTAGATAGAAGAGCTCCTCTACCTGTGAGGTTTTTGAACCTTTGAAAATCTCTGAGCAATCTATGCCTTGCACTATTTCCTCCAGTCTCTCTTCGTCTTCATCGGTCAGTGCTGAATGGGCAACATTTATATTGAATCCTTTGATGCTGCAATTTTTTTTTATAAAATATATCTCTCTTCAAACATTTTTTTTTTCACAACAAAAAAATTAATTTACCAGTAAATAACTCCACTGGCTGCTACAAGAATAATATCTGTTTTTGGACCAGCATCTTGCACACAGATTTTCACAACGGAGTCACCAAATTTTTCTTCTATGTTTCTGCAATTGATGAATCAAAAATAGTTTTACGGAGCTATGCATCTGACAGTGGTTTGATTTTATGTTTTACATTTGTAAAGGGGTGACTTACTCGTAGAAAACCTGTCTCCCTCCACTAGCAATGTGCAGGCAGTGAAAGACACCAGTGGCGAGTGCTATGAACAGGAAAGCCCCGTTCTTGGACATGTAATAGGTAGTTATGAGAGAGTCGAAGCCTATGCTGAGGATGATCTCGTGGCAAGACTCATCACGGAATATAGTTATGGATTTGTCCACGGCCACACACAGCATGGAATATTGAATCGAAGCTGACACATTCGGATTGTCGATGACCTGTCAAGAGACGCATAGATGATAAAATAAATTTTGACCAGTAATATATTTTCCCTAATGCGTATGTGTAAAATTCCACTGTCCACTCGCATGAACTAAGAGCAGAGACAGTTTTTCACCGCGTGCGAGAAAATGCCTTTCTATGCAGACTTCAAAAAACAAAACGCATGATTTTTATCAATTTGTTAGGAACAATTATGTGAATAGCAACGGCGTGGTAAGGAGTGTCCTGACTCATGTAAATACGGCATTTTCACACTCGTCAAGAACAGCCTTTGTACAGCCTTGCCATACAAATAACTATTGTATGATCCGTGAAGTAAGTGTTATATACCTCGCCATTGGATTGAATAGTTGCCAGCGTGGAAGTTTCATAAATCGAGCCATTGTTCTCAGCGACTGTGCGTGCGCCAAAGTTAACTGTTTCGTCGTCCGCATTGAATCCCGACTGTACTTTGTTCCACAAAGCCATTTGGGTAGGACCTGTTGCTGTGTTTGGACCGCCGACCTACGCACCCTAACCCCAAAGAACGTTAAGTAAACGCCATTAACGTAAATTAAGAGAAATGAAAGTACTTCGTACCTGCTCATTCGATTATTTGGGTCGTCGAATCTCCAAATTATTTTTTCGTAAAAATATGAGACCTACTAACCAGTTTAACTGATAGAATATCTAACACCCATTTCGGTAGGATTATGTTTCAAATATTTGAAACCGGCATTCGTTTGAATTCAGATTGCGTGTTACTACTCGGTCGATAACTAAAAACTGTAATCCGAATTTCTTTATCAAGTGCCGTAATACTAGTAATCCAGACGAAGGTCTAACAAAATAAACATTGATACTGGACAAGTGGCCCAGCACAACAAAATTAGCCGTCTATCCGCTGTCCATAGCAGGATGTTATGATGCTGACCTGAAACCCATTATAGTTATTTGTATGGCAAGGGCGTAGAAAGGGAGTTCTTGACGAGTGGCAAAAGCCAGCACGAGCCAAATGCGCGTACGGCATTATCACGAGTCAGAACTCCCTTTTCTACTCCCATGCCATTCACATAATTTTTCCTAACAAATTCACGAAAATCCCGCTTTTCGTTCCCGTGAAGTGTGCGTAGAAAGGCACTTTTCCGCACTAGCGCTGGAAAAAAGACCATATTGGGTTTGCACGCATACGCAATATTTTTCCCGCGCACTTTTTGCGCATCGCGTGATTTTACGTGCATGCGTTCGGAAAAATCTCTTACCAAGTCTTTAACAGGACTGGAAGTTGATTCGTCCAGACTCGGGGCTGCAATGCCGATTTTGGCTCGGCATATTCTCACTATGAGAACGAAAACGAACACTGGTAACTTTGTTAGCCGCATGGCTGTACTGTGATTATTAATAGACAACTTCAAGCTGCGAATGCAACGGTTGATTGACAACTGAATCGAATTTTCGTGGAATGGGCATAAACACCTTCCGATGACCTCGCACGTCATACTGTGCGTGCTGCAACATCGCCGTCTTTATTGGAAGATAATTTCTCTTTGCGTCCAGTTACTATTTACTCGCATTCGATTCTTTTACCATGTGCACAACAGATGATAAAACACGATAAAGGATACCCCGCGGGTATAAAACCTAGCTGCAAGTAAAACGTCTCAGTGGCCGAACAAAGCGTGCGCACAAGAGACGGAAATACGATTTCTCATGCATGTCCGGGAACTCGCACTACTCCCTTAGGTGTGCGGCCACTGGTACTTTTACCCTACAACGTTGGTCAGGCCGGCGTTGATGATCGACACACCATAATGCCCTTCGTATCTATAACATCTCGTGAAGCGATGTTATACCGGTGCATGTATTTAATCCAATGATAATTATCGATTTCCGTGGAAATGCATTTATATTTTATGAGAAGACTTTTACCGGAATGTACAACTGCGGCACTGGAGCAACTCTGAGTGCACCTATTAAATGTTCGTTTATAAAACTCTCCCCTAAGACATGATTCCATTTGACCTTGACACACGACGACTCTCGTCGTTGTCGTTTTCAGAACAATTTGCTGCACGCTTGTCCAAGCTAATCGATTGGGGAAAAAAATTACTACACACAATCCGGCAATGGATGTAGTTGCGAAGAGCTCACCCTTCACATACGGCAGGTCGTGCCACGTGCGGCCCTAACTCCTGATGCTTCATGCTAGAAACATAATCCAATATTTTATTTATATTTCACGTTTCGCGATTACCTTCGAAGTAGAAGATCTTCGACCCAGTGTTCGAAATTTAGGGCTGCCACATCTTTCGACATTAAGAGCATGTGAAACACACCTGTCTCTCACAGCTTTTCTCAGCCTGTCTCAGCCTGTCCCAACCTGTCTCAGCCTGTCCCAGCCTGCCTCAGCTGTCACAGCCTGTCTCTCTCACTCCGTCGAGAGCGTTACTGATGCTATCTCTCTCGCACTCCGTAGTGTTTCACATTCTCTTAAGACATTTATTTATCGCCGCTCTATAGATTGCCTCATACTCATGTGTATCGTTCAGTCACTTGCTCTCATTAATGTTTGTACTAAACGAATTTTCACATTACTTGTTCGAACTTTCAGTCTCTTAATTACATAAGAACACTTCTACGCTTACTCGAAAGCACACTACGAGTCTCTGAATTATTTTTGAGTATCGATCTTTTATGCTTTCTCTGTTATTCGCTAATTATGTTATGTATTTTTTCTTTTTTGCCTTGTACAATTTGGCGTTTGGTCACTGTTTCCAATAGCTTGTTGTTTCCAATAACAGGCTCCGCCTGTTTTCACTTAAATAAAAGAAGCAAAATAAAGAAATAAAAAAATAATCAGACGCGGTTGCTCCTTCTGCTGTTGCAATAGAAATTCACACATGGCAGGAACTGCCACGCGTGGGCCTAGCATCCTTTGCTCCATGCTGGAAACATAATCCAATATTTTGATTCATATTTCTCACTTCGCGATTTGCTTCGAAGTGAAAGTTCTTCGACTTTCCGATGTCTTAGTCCCATTGCATCTTCCGACATAAATAAATCTATTTATCGGCACTATAGATTGGCTCATACTCACCTCTGTGTCGTTTAATCACTTGTTCTCATTAATCCTCGTACTCAACGAATTTCCAAATTACTTATTCGAACTTTCATAGTCTCGTAATTACGTCAGAAAATAGTGATACGCGTTCCTCGTTCTGCAATAGACAGACGCTGTTGCAATCCAAGTTCATTGCTCTATATCGAATGGCGAAGTGACCCAGTTATGTCTTCGACGACAGCAAGGAAAATAAAATCGATATAAACTTATTTATATCGTTTCGAAATATCTAAACGCGTTTCTCTTTTTCTCCTTTTTCACGACGTTCTCGTCGTGGTGCGTATGATGTAAGAACCCTTCGCTGGCCACGTGCGAATTCGTCAATCAAAATTTTTCCACCACCGACATTTATATTCATTTATTTACTTCATTGTTATATATATCATATAATATTATATCATTACTATATCGCAGTTATTATCATAAATGAAATTTGAAAATAGGCTTTAAATAATAACAATTGTCACCATCGAGATTGATCAAAGCGCCCACTTCCTGTTTAATCCCAGACAAACGATAAATTACCTCGACGATATTCCCATCGTATCGATTTTCTCGTTAACGAGATTTTTTTTTTTTTCTTTGCGTTACTCGCGATGCGGGGGAAGGGGGACTCTCTACGTGTCAATTAAACACAACCACAGCTCGTTGCAATCTATGCATTGAAAATTCAACAAAGTCCCCCGTTGTTATACGATCAGCCCAAAGGAGGCACGCCGTTTTTGTCATTTTTTTCTCGCAACTCGATCTGAACAACGGATGTGTATCGTGTCGATTTGCTCTGTGTATTTATAGTTTATATCATAGAAGTATGTAATAATAATAGGTAGGTGTTTCATTTTTTTTCTTCTTTTTTCGTTACTCGTTTTTTTCGATTTTTTTTTACCACTGTATTTTGTTTTTAGTTTAAATTATCGTACCTAGTACACTGGTCCGATTGGGAATAATCGGGACTGGCAGCCAATAGACACGACGCATTTCTATCTATATATAATCTTCATCTTCTTCTATTGTATATTATGTATACTTATAATATGCCCGCCTATATAGGTATCTTTTTTTTTACCTTTCACAAGTGTCTGCTGTTTGTGTTTTACGTGTATTCGTGTAAGTATTATCTTGTAACACTCTTTGCTTATCTTTCGTGTCTTGCATTAATAGGAAGAGGTGCTACTGCAGGCATTACGCGTAATAGGTAGTTTTATGTTGTATCTTGAAGGTTTATGTTGTGTCTACGTGTTTGTTTGTTGTTTTTTTTTTTCATGTGTTTCTTAACGATAACCATAATATGAATAATAAAGAATATTACCATCATAGCAATAATAAGTTTTATACTCGTAGAGACGTATAGTCACTATAAAGATTCTTCGAGGGGGGTAGTAATCGTTATTTATAGAGTTTATGAATTAATGGGCTCGACAGGCAATCATCACCGTTTCTTCTTCACCCGCTTTTGTTTTCAATATCTTCATCCGAATTTGCGAGGTTCGGTATACAATTAAATGTATCGTTGAGACAAGGAAGATCGAGCGTACGCCGTGAAGAGAAACGTTTTCAACTCCATCGAAGAAATTTCTTTTTTTTTCTCGTCCCGCACGGCGCAACGCTATTCGTTATATCCGGTTTAGAATGTCAAACATTTTTCTCACGTAATAACACGTAGCAAGATCATATAAAATCGTAGCTTACAAACGTGTTGACCCCCAATAGCCTACGCATTTTTAAATAAATATGTCGCTCGATTGGGCGATCAATTCACCGACAGCGAACAACAAATACCTGTTGGACAGTAATGGACCATCGTCATCGATATATTTGTTTTTTTTTTCTATTTTTTCGATACTTTTATATTTATACATCCAGCAGCCAGACATAATAATCGATTTTCTTTTCATCTAGTCGTTATACGTGTATAGAGTAGTCGTATCGGTAATGCGCTCTTCGTCATCGATTGATCGAAGCGCCAGCCGAGATGATGCAGCAAATTCACACTCGGATCTTTCTTTCTTTTTTTTTCTTTTTTTAATCATTAATGCCCCGGAAACTTTCACACTCCAAGCGACATACTCGGGCTCTTTCGTCGTACATTTATCGTACACGAATCTTGTGATTTCAAACTTGGAAAACAACAATATGCCTATAGACTTTTACAAGGACTTATTCGCTTCCAATTGTTTTTCTATTTTTTTTTCGTTAATCATGATTTCATGAGTCATAATTAATCGAGGCGCTGAAGAACGAGCAACGCAGCAGCCGGCTATTACTTACGGTACTCTCTAGTAATAGTCTAAAGGTACAGATGTAAGCCGTTATCATAACATCATATCGGGTAGGAAAAAATGGCAAGAATAACGTTTACGTGACGAATAATAAGGGTCGTCGGAAATAATGGTCTTCGAGTGGTCTCTTCTTAATTCTCCTTCCCTTTCTCCAAATTTTCGTTTCTTCAGCATCGAATAGGAGAGAGAGTGTCATTAGAATTTCACAAATCAATTACTTACATAATTCGTGTATATTCATATTATTTCAATAGATGTTTTTTTTCGGACGATCCATTTTTTTCATTCGTATCTTAGCGAATCACTAATAGATAATTCATATATAGATAACTCTCGGCATAAATAAATCGAAAAAAAGAAGAATTATGAAAAGATTATTACTGATAATGATGTATAACTCGGTAGATCGCTGATCGAGGGCTCTTGGCGGTTCTGTGCAAAACATTGCTAACTAGAAAAGAAAAATCTATTTTTTTTTTTCAAGGCGATGTATCTAGTAATGCGTAATCGTACGTTTGGTTTGCGTGTATAATTTGTTTTTCCTTCAATTTTGCTTCTCATTAGTATCGACTGTTTTTTAATCATTTTTTTTTTATTGTTATCATTAAGTTCAGACATCAGATCGGACGACCATACCAATGGCATAATGACACAGTCACCGTCATTCGGCCACACATAGATCAATAATCGATAATCGCGTTTACAGCGAACATGCAACTAACACGAAGACAATCGCCAAGAATCGAATAATATATCTTGACTTAATCTCGAATCGAACAACGTCCCCCAAGCTGTTCGATCACTCGTGGTAATATATCTGCGCGTTGTCAGACACGATTGCCGCCTTCCACTTCTGTCGGGCTCTTTTTGTTTTCTTTTCTTTTTTCTTTCTTTCTTTCTTTTCGAACGCCCGTCGCCATCGACACGCGCTTAACCACCAACCCCGCGCCACTGAATCAGTTATTTTATTCGTATTTCGAATATGTATATTAGAGATAATAGCAATAAATTGTAGTAAGGGATTTACCATCTTATCACCTAGCATGACAAGTTTATATTGGATCTGGGTGTCAATGAATATAGGTAGTAATTGTAATTTTACGTGGATTTTTTTTTTTTTTTTTTCTAGAAGAAACAACGCTGCTTTTCCGCTGCTGCTGCTGCTGCTCCTTTATGCCATTCCACTGTATTTTTTCATCTTTTCTTCGTTTCTTGGTTTTTCTTTCTTTTTTTAACTACTACTTGCAACTACGCGCTTTCGTTTTCATTTTTATATCTCGTTTCGTGATTATTCTTACGTGAAGGACTCACTCTCTGCACGGGCGGGCGCGCAAGCTCGTGAGGAGGCTTGCCGAATAAGACGCTTCTGTACTTAGTGGCTCCATTTGTTCCATCCCTAGACAAAAAAAATAAATTATATTGTATGTTAAAATAATTCTTGAACAATTAATTAATAACTCATAACTTAACGACCGATTTATTTTTCGAGGTGAAAAAACTTACCGGATGTTGTTGCTTGTCTTGGCCGGGATCGGACATTCCCCACGCGGGTGGTTCCATCTTGGCGTTCTCGTTGTGAGGTATTTCAGGCAATCCTGGTGCACCGAACTGTCCGGGCAGTAACGCCAGTCCCGGTATCAACGAGAGTCCCGCCGCGCTTCCGTTGGGGAATGCTTGCTGATTGTCCAAATGTCCCTAAAAATGTAATGCACGGGAAACAAAAAAAAAAAAGAAGTTCAGAATTTTGCCATTAATAAAACAATGAGACAAAACGTAATGGTTTTATTCTCAAGATACAACGAGCTTGGTAATATTTTGTACTTTCTTGGAAAATTTGAAAGTTTTGTAATCCAATAAGAAAAATGAAAATCTTTGATTCCATGCTGTTAAGGTTTCTCGATGCAATGCTCAATTTGCTTTAAAAAAAGTTGAAGAAAAAAAAACATGTCACGTACCTGAAAGGTCGACTCCATCATCTGATGTAATTCGGCGTCAATGTTGGACATACGATTGTACGAAGTATTAGGTCGGAACATCTGATGCCTGTCCATGCCAGGAGCTAGGCTCGCCCACGAGTTGACGAGTTTCTCATTGTTGAGCATCCAGTTGATAGAATCAGCATCACCGCCCGGTCCCATTCCCGTGGCATAATTTTTCCACGCTCTCTCCGTGCCGATAGGTCTCGGCACTTTGCGATCTTCGATCTTCATCTGATTCATTTCCTGGGCAACCTGAGCCGGTGAAGACGGTGACATAGCCGGCGATCCGCCGTTCTCCAAGCTCGTTATAAGATCGATATTGCCAGGCTGTCCGGCCATGCTTCCCAAATGATTGGGAAAGCTTATCTGACCCATCATCGGATCCTGATGTGGAGGACAATTGTTGTGAGGTGGAGCGAACGGCCATCTAGTTTGTCCGTTCGACGACGACATGTTCGGATTCGGAGTGCCTCGGGAAACGGCAGGTGTAGCTTGCTGATACTTTCCCATTGGAAAATTGCCGCCCAACATAGCGAGATTGTTCGACTGTTGTATAGCCGAGGGTGGAGGTGGAGCTGGTACAGTCGCGAACATATTCGGATGGATGCCCGTCGCTGCGTTGAGCATCGTCACCTGCGGCTTGCTGTTCAGATGAAGGGAGCTCGAAAAATCGGGAGCCCGCGGATTCAATCTCGACATACTGACTGTCGTATTGACGGTGGCCGATTGTCCGCCCATTGTCTGAGCGAAGCTCTGCATGTGAGGATGAAAAGGCATCAGCGGATGTCCAGGCTGCGCCTCATTCGGCACCATCTTCAAGAGGCTCGAGTTTACGTTGGGATGTTCGAAACCGCTGTTGTTCGCTTTGAAGAGATTAACGTCGAGACTCGGCTGGGAACTCGAGGGTTGCTGTTGCATAACGTGTTGCTGGTGCGAGGCCGCCGCGTTTCTGGCGCCGATTTCCGCTTGAAAGACCGGACGATTGTACTGCGACATCTCTATGTTCTGCTGCGTCATAACCGGTCGGGCTACTGCCAAACTTCCAGGTGGTTTGTTCGCCGGATGTGGATGCTCGTTGTAATTAACGGACGATTGAAACTGTGGTGGTTGGATGGGGTTGTGAATGCCAGAGGTTGACACGCCACTGCCGATCGCGTTGGAACCGGAAGTGCTGTTAGTCGCGCCTTGAGATTTCGTGGAGACTGGTGAACACATCGCCGTGGCGCCTCTGTAGCCTGGAGCCTTCGAAGCATCGACCTGATCGGAGTCAATAAAAAAATGTTCATTCAAATCATTTTGCATTGAAATAATATTGACCTTTAGTAAGATGGATGTTTTGGTAATTCAATAAATAATGTTACGCTCAATGCTTCTTTTTTCATAAAAGACCCAAATTTCTATTTTAGCAACAATCTTATATTGTCAAATTACAAGTAAATTAATAATCAAGGCATTGCATCCAAATGTGCCTGTCGATTATTTTACACGAAAAACAATATTGGCCGTAAGTAAGATGGGTGTTTCGGTCATTCAATAATAAAATTAAAAAATTACGCTTAATGCTTCTATTTTTCGTAAAGGATGCACATTTTTTTACCTACAATCTCACATTGTCAAATTACAAGTAAATTAATGACCAAGGCATCGAAACCTGCAGGTGTGAAAGTCGAAATCAATGTACGAACCTGCGGTGGAGCGCTGTCGATGAATTTGTTGGAAGAGTTGCTACCAGATGCGTTGACATTGACTCCGCCACCGGCGACAGTAGCGAAATTCATGCCCTTCTGCGACTCATTCTCTCTGCCACCCCACATAGATTGTTGCGTTACTTTCGAGAAAGTGTCGTTGAACAATGAATATTGAAGCGGCGTGTTGCTCGTTTGTTGCTGAGACTGTTGCTGCTGTTGCTGTTCCTGTATCGTCGGAGCTATGGGCGTCGAGCTTCGCATCTGCTGTTGTTGCTGATGGGCCTGTTGCTGTTGCGACTGCTGAGTCGTCTGACTCGTCGGCAATTGAACTTGCTGCTGCTGTGCCGCTTGAGAAACTTGCTGTTGCTGTTGTTGCTGTTGCTGCTGTTGCTGCTGGGGCGGTTGAATGGGTGGCTGCTGTTGAGGCTGCTGGCCGTGGTGATGGCTCTGCTGCTGTTGCTGCTGAGCAACGGACTGTTGCGATATCGTAGCCGTTTGCGAAACGATGGCAGGTGGCGAGGGCGTGACCCGAACTGAATTGCTCGATGCGCTCGATACAGGACCAGTGTTGTCCGAGCCATTGGACAAGCTGGTGGACACGGCACACGAGGATTGGATCGTTGAACCGGATGTTCCAGGCGAGTACGACGATTTACCAGCGGTATAGTGGATGATCGGCGGTGCTGAGAGCGTGGGCAGTGGTCGGCAGTGTTTCGGTGATGTCCTTGAAGCAGCACCGGAGACACCGGCAGAGCCGCTAGCCGTGGGATTGACCGGCGCTATTGACGAACCAAAGGCCGCCCCAGATGACGATCCGACTGCTGATGCTGCTCCTGATGATGGTTGCTGCTGTGGCGACGTCTGTGGCGTTGTCGAGGCTGTGGACGACATTACGGTCACAGAGCTTGATTTCGACGATTTCATCTTATTTCCTTGATTATTGTTCGATTGCATGACTGTGGTTGAGGTATGATTCGAGGCAGTGATTTCAGTTAGTTTCGCAGCGAACGACGATTGTTTCGTGATTGTCGTGACGATTTTTGTTGAACGTCCAGACGTCATAATGGCGCTCGTGTATGACATTGTTGTCTTTGTATTCGTCGAGGATGCGATTTGGGCCGCGGCTATCGACTGCGCTCGTTTTTCCGCTGTGGGGAAGTTATCAGATTTTTTACCGATTATTTTTCTCTTTTTTTCGATTACTACGAATGATTTTGTTTTTGCGATTTTTTTTCTAAGTACAAATGGCAGAAGAGTCGCGAAGAAGGATCGGAAAGCCTCACGCGTCCACTGGGCCCGTGTATTCTCGTCCAAGGGATATTTGTAGTTCAAACTTTCTCTCTCTCTCTCTCTCTCTCTCTCTCACTCTCTTTCTCTCTCTCTCTCTCTCTCTCTCTTTCTCTCTCACTGTCCGTGTTTCACTATCGTTCTATCAATAAAATCCGTAATTCGAAGAATTGGCCGACGTACCCGAGGATTTTTTTTTTTTTTTTTTTTTTTTTTTTTTCGTGAGATCTAGAGAGCAGGAAGACAGGATAGCTAGGTTGAAGAGACAACGTTGCACTTACCAGCTGCGACGAGACGAGGCGCCGTCGCTCTCGGTATTGACGCCGGGAAAGCACCGGTAAGCTTGATACTTGAGGAAGAACGCAGCGGCATCAATTGACTGACCGACGATGCACCCGATGTGTAACCACCGGATTTGCTGGCTTGTGAACCTGCTGTACTGCTAACTGAACTCGATGTTTTTGCCGAACCGGCCCTGCTCTTCGTCGCCTGAATATACCGAAGAATTTTTTTTTTTACAGAAGAGAACGTTTTTTTGCCCAAACTTGACTTCACTAACTTCTAGTTTCGATTTAGTAAGAGGTTTTTTTTAAATACTAAGATAGATTATGTTTTTTAATGCATTTTTCATCAAAAATGCGTTGGACACTTTGATGTAAATGTTGTTACATATTTTATGATATTGAGAAGAGAAAAAAAATTAAATGCGTGACTTACGATACTCGAGACGGGAATCGTCGTTTTGTCCCAAGAAGACGAAGTTACTACGGTGAGCTTAGATTTGGGCAACATCTGAAGGATGTCTACGTCGGGATCTTTGATCAAGGCAGCTATGAGCGTATGAGCTTGCTTCGTCGCGTCGGTCGATCCTCTGCGAATAACGAGAAAGTTAATTAGAAGGTTAACCAGCGGTGAGTTGTTATTCAACGAATATTACAACTGTAAATTGGCGCGTACTTAATCGTTATTATTCTTTCGCCCTGGCACTTGCTCTGTTTCTCGACTTCGATGTGAGCTCCCGTCGCCCCGCGTATAGCGTTTATGTTGCTTCCGCCTCTGCCGATAACTCGACTTATAGCATTCGGTGGAACTGACACTTTCTTCGAGCGGAAAGGTGAATTCATGAATCTTCCTGAATCGTCCGACTGACCCCTAGAAGAAAAATAATTAAAATAGCGTATTTTTATTTCGATTCGGAGATGTTAAATCGTCACAGAAGTTGCAATATGAAATCAATCATTATCGGTAAGAAAAATTAGTACGTCGATGTCGTTACGGTACGAGCCAATTGCCGACCGAGATGATCGCATAAATCCAGTCGTACATTATGTAACTTTCAGAGCGATAGAATTTTCGTTTGTACAAGAAGAGTCATATGAAAGTCATATGAAATGTCATACAAAGAATACAAAGAAAAGCCATATGAAAAAAGAAATGGTCTCTCGAATAGTTTTCATTAATGTTTTCATAGGCAGTTTATACGCAGACAAAGATACACACAATACACAAACGTGGAGCCTGAGAGTCTCGGTCGACGCTTGAATTTCTCAAGGTGCAGACAAATTCTGATTTTTAAAAATAAAAAATATATAAGACAAAGCTGTGTACTTACTTGCGTACGACTTCTTTCCATCCTTCCTCGCGCTTACCGCCTTGCTTCGGGCTCGTCGAGCTATTCGTCTTAACCGAAGTACCGACCGCATCGTTGTCGTACTGATTCGCGTTTGATTTCTTTCCCTTTCCGGAGACGTAAGTCTCGTTGCCCGTCGCCTCGAAATCTTCGCGATCAGCTGGATGCCTCGACGATTCGAAGACAAGCTGACCTTTGAGCTTACGTTCGCTCGAATTAACTGCAGCTGCGGTTGCTGCTCGCGTGCTCGAGACCGATGGCGCCGAACTCGAGGAGCTGCTGCTTCCTACGCCGCTCGACATTCGTCTACAAAAAAAAACAAAAAAAAACAAAAAAAAAATAAATAAATAAAAAAAACAAAGCGTTGGCAAATTATAGAGCTGCGAATCAAAATTGTTTCTAAAATGATCTCAACTCATTCCGAATTTACAATCGAAAGCTGCGTAAAGCCAGAAGGGTAAAACATGGCATCGACTCTATAAAATAAAGTAAACGAAAGGAAATCAGACTCACTTGTCTGAGGTGGAGCTTTGAGACTTGGTAGGAGTGACGGTGTTTCCCGCCGGAACACTCGCTGTAGTGGCAGGTATCACCGGCTTCGGAGATCGGTGAGGCGACGTATCCTTGTCGTTGTTGTTGTTATTGTTAATATTCCCGGGGCTGCTGCTCTTCTTCTTCTTCTTGTCCTTTTTCCTCTCCCTCGCCTTCACGTCGTTGCTGCTGCAGCTTCCCTGACTATTGGCATCGAAACCGCTGTCGCCTTCCTCCTTGTCCGGATCCTCGGGGCTCCGATTTACTGGCGACGGTACATTGTCGAGTCTCTCGCAGGTGTCGACCGCGGAGGCGCTCGTACCTCCGCTGGATCCGGTAGCGCAGGCGCTTCCGCTTCCACCGCCTCCTCCGCCTCCCTCGTGGTCGCTATCGTCCTCTCGATCTGCATCTTCGTCCTCGGACTTTTTGCCGTTATCGTCTTTATCCTCGTAAATTGTCTCGTTCTTCTTGTTCTCCTCGTGCAACTTTCTCTTCTCCTCCTTCTTCTCGAGCTTCTTCTTTTTCTTTCTCTCGCGTCTTCGGGCCGCGGCAGCTTTCTTCGACTCCTCCCTTGTTTTCTCCATGTCCAATTCTTCCAGCAGTATGGAAGCGTTTTTGTTAGCCCGAGCGGCCTGAGTCTCCTTCGCGGCTCTAATTATCTTCACGCATTCCGAGCATTTTTCCAACAACTCTTTGTCGTTAACGGTAGCGATGTATCGCGTCATTTCGTGGTCGCTGGGAAATTGGGTAACGTGGTTTACCATCCATTTCACAACTTTGATGTGACCCTTTCGGAAGGCTGCCATGAGACACGAGACTTTACGATTGTCCTGCGAATCAATGTCAGCATTGGCGTAGTAAAGTAGCTCGACGACGCTCAGATGACCGCCGTTCGCCGCGAGCCAAAGAGGGCTGTTGCCTTTTTTATTTTTCACCTCGACCTGCGTACCACGGGACAGCAGCAGCTCGACGAAACGGCAGTGACCCTTATCGGCCGCTATGGTCAACGCCGTGTCTCTCGACGACGGGACCGGTGTTGCGTTTACGTCCGCCCCTTTCGTCAACAAAACTCTGCCGACTTCGACGTAACCGCCGCTCGCAGCTTCCATCAGCGGCGTGAGTCCGGTTTTCGCTCGATGTTCGACGTTTGCTTTGCGATCGAGAAGAAGGCTCACGACTTCGTGTCTACCTTGAAAGCAGGCCAGTGTCAGCGCTGTATTCCTGTTCGTCTCGATCTGAGCGTTGATATCGCTACCCATATCGAGAAGTAATTTAACAGCTGCTGTGTGGCCATTCATAGCCGCGAGCATGAGCGGCGATATTCCGAGTTTTGAGCCAGTTCGAGAATTAATTTCGGCTCCGTGGCTCAGCAGCAATTTTATTATGTTTACGTAACCGCCCGACGCTGCCAGACTCAGAGGCGTGTAGTCCGATACGTTACGATGTTCCTTATTCGCACCGCGATTCAACAGAAGCTCGACCACCTCGAATCTACCACCGCTGCACGCCAATGAGAGCGGAGTGTCTTTCGTGCGCTCCGATTGAGCTTCAATGTCGGCTCCGTGATTCAACAATATCTCGACGACTTTTTGATGGCCGGCCGTCGCAGCGAGGATCAACGGTGTGAAACCCTTCTTGTCGCGATGCTCGATGTCGGCTCCACGGCTCAGGAGAAATTCGACGAGTTCCTCGTGTCCACCGGCGCAAGCGAGAGTCAGCGCTGTGTCGTGATTGCTGTCCGTCTCGGAGTCGACGTCCATGCACGAGAATGGAGCTAGCGGTACTTGATTAGCTCCTGTGTAACTCGCGCTCGGAGTCGCTGGGACCGCAGCCGCGCCGGTCGTGTATTGGCCGGCTACAGCCGTTGGATCGAGCTGATAATTTTGACCGGGAAAATTCGTCGCTGGTTGTTGCTGCTGCTGTTGGGTTTGAGGCTGTTGTTGCACTTGCTGGGCTTGCGGAACTTGCTGCTGTGGTTGTTGTTGTGGGACGTGTTGCTGCTGTGGCTGTTGCGGTTGTTGCTGCTGTTGTTGGAGTTGAGGCTGTTGTTGGAGTTGGGGCTGTTGGGTCGCTGTTAGATGCTGACAGGATTGCTGCTGGGACAGGAGTGGGTAACGAGCTTTTTTTCCTTTTCCACCGGCTGGAGCGGTGTAGACCTGCTTCTCGTTGTCGGAAACGATGCCGACGTTCGAAGTTGCAGCCGCCGCGGCCGCGGCTGCAGCGACGACGGAAGGAGCTTGGGTCTGCGTCGCCACTTGGACTTGATTCGCTGAGGTGCATTGGGCTGACATCGAGCAGACCTGGGGCACTTGTTGTTGTTGCTGGGGCTGAGGTTGTTGGGGCTGCGATTGTTGGGTTATCGCCAGTTGCTGCTGCGGCTGTCCAAAACGATCAATTGGTCGAGTAGTGTTACGCTGTGCAACCGCGAGAGCCTCCTCCATTCTTTTCTTCTGCATCAGGCGTCTGCTCCTCGTGAAACCGTTCATCACGAGCTTGGCACAGGCGGGATCGGCTAATAATTCGGCTACGACCTTGGCCCGAACGTTTTTCTCCTGGGACAACAGTAAACAATTAAATTTGACGTCTTCTTTCCTAACTTTGAAAGCCTATTATCGAGATTGAAACATTACTTCGAAGAGGGCAAAATGCGTTCCGGTTTAATATTTACCTGTTCCAATTTTTGGCGCAAGGTACAATGATGTTTTTGACGTTGTGGCAGTTGTTGTTGTTGCTGCTGCTGCAGTTGTTGCTGTTGTTGCTGCTGCTGCTGTTGCAATTGTTGTTGTTGTTGCTGAAGTTGTTGTTGCTGCTGCTGCTGCTGCTGCTGCTGCTGTTGTTGCTGTTGTTGTTGCTGCTGTACGACTTGTAGCTGCTGTGACAGCTGTTGAGGTTCCTCGCTGTACATCAGCTCCAATTTCTTGAGATAAAGACTCTCCTGACCGTCCGGTCCTGCGAATTTACAAGATACAATTGTAATATTTTCACGTATAAATCGGTGACGTAATATTTCCGTTGAAAAAAACAGCAAAAGGAAATGTTCTAATCACCATCAGGCACGTCGTCAAAGTGCAGCGCTTCGAAAATATCGGCAACAGTTTCAAGCGGAACCTGCGTACCGTCTTGTAGCTCGAACATATTCATATCGTTCTTCATTATCGCCTCCCAGATCGGACACTCCGTCTGTCCGATACATCGGGACAACAATTCCTGTTGCAATGGCTCCGGGATCAAAGCCTGTTCGGAATTTTCCTGAACACAAAAATTCATCGTATTACACTTTCAACTTCCAGTTAAATTTTTTTCATTCTTCTTAAGAACGTACAGCAGAACAAAAGTCGTCAGTAAAACCTGAAAAGTCGAATTGGAACATCCTACTCGTGAAATGATCGCTTCAAGATCAATACTTCTCTTCTTTGTCGTTGTTTCTTTTTTTAGATAAAAAAAAACTTTTTCTTCGACTAGGGGCGATTGGGAGGTCTGATTTTTGTGGGCATCGACGACGCGTTACGTACCTGGCCAAGATCGTTATGTTGACCCCGAGCAGGACGAAGACACTCCATGAGTTGAATTGGCTTGAGGATACCGTAACGTCCGAAGCTGCCGGCTATGGTTTGACCAGCGTCATCATCTTCCACAGCCTCCTGCTCCTGATCCTGTTGCTGGGGCGCTTGCTGAAGCTGGTAATGCTGATGAGGCGGAGGCGATTGCTGCTGCTGCTGTACCTGGATGCAAAGTATTATCGCTTGTACAGGGACACTGCAGCCACTCTAACTGGCAAACAATGAATACATCGCGGGCTAAACAAACGAAAATTTATCTGGGGGAATTCCGTGCGCTTCATTTAATTTTATTTATTTTTCAACGCGAAAGAAGAGAAGTATTCGACATTGCGACACCAACTTTACGGAACAGTGTCACGAAAAAGTGGCCAAGTCTGCCCGTACGATGTGTAAATTATGACAAATAATAATTAAGTGATAGGGTAGTTGCATGTAGATTGAAATCGGCTCGAATTTCGAGAAACTATGCAACTTCCCTATTTTGGTGCGTACTTTTTACATGTTCCCGCACGTACCTGATCGAGCTGAAGTTGAAGCTGTTGATTCAGCTGTTGCAATTGATGCACCTGCTGAACTTGGTAGGTGTGCTCGCGTTGTTTCTGTTGGTACTGTTGTTGCAGACCGGCCATTAGCGTGACCTGTTGTTCCTGTTGCTGTTGAGCTTGCGCTTGCGGGACTTGCTGTTGAGTCTGCTGCAGCTGAAGCTGTTGCGGTACTTGCACTAACGGTGACTGCTGTTGTTGCTGTTGAGGGGGTTGTTGTTGTTGTTGTTGTTGCTGCTGTTGAATTTTTCCGCTCATCATTCCCGACGCTGCTGCAGCGGCGGCCGCCGCAGCAGCTTTGCGAACATTCTTTCCCTCCTTCTTCGATACGGGCTTTGCTTTCGGTCGATCGCTTATAGCGGTGTTTTGACTGACGTCGCTGCTAGCAGTGATCGGCTGGGATACAGTCGTTGTGGCAGGTGGGGCGCTCACGCTTGTTCCGATACTCGTCGGCGATCCCGTAATACTCGGTGAACTCGGCGTTACGGCGTTTACTGCGGCCGCGCTCGTTGGAATTGGCGCGGCACCGTTCGTAACACCGAAACTCGAGGCTATCGGAACCGAGGTCGAGGATAGCGGAGGCAGGAACAGAGGCGGTGGTGGTGTTGTTGGAAAAGTACTCGGTGCAATAACTCCAACGCCGGTGCTACTGCTAGATACTATTGGAAATGTTTCTCCTATTGTCGCAGCTACGGGTCTGTACTCCTCTTCGACTTGTCGAAGACTCTCCTGAAGGGCTATCCTCTTGCTCGTATAGTAACCTGCCGTGTATGCCGATATTACCTCCTCAGCTTCTTGATCCAATAGACTTCCCGATGCGCTGGCCGAACCGCAAACAAGACCTGAATTTAAGGGAAAAGTTATTATTTCTAATCATGACTTTTCTTAGCCAGTTTTCGTTTTTCTTTTCTTTTTTTTTAGGTCCTGGTCGCTGTTACACTTGAGCATTTTTCAGGCTCACGTTAATATTCGTTGCATCATGGTTCGTATGGAATTGCCTATAAAAATTTCGATCGAGAAGCAACGCGACAATGCGAAGGCTTACCGGCAGTCTGGGCAGGCAAGTCGATGTTCAATATACCCGGAAGCAAGGACTCGGCCCTCTCGACAACGTCAGCAGCTTGCTGTTGCTGTTGCGGTACTCCTATGGTGCTGCTGGCCGTACCGGACTGGCCCAAAAACAAGTGCCCTGCACCTTTGATCTGCAGTTCTCGCTCTACCCTCTGAAAAAAATGCAACAATAAAATATACATCGTGATGATATTCCACTTTTTTTCTCCGAACTTTTAACACTCCAGAATATGGAAATGGAGATAAAAATGAGAATTAAACTTGAAATTCCTCGTGATAAAAATACGAGAAGGCCCACACTGCAAAGAGTTGGATTGCGTAAACTTTGACTACAAACAAATTCTAAAAAAAAGCTGTTTCTTATTTTACGATCCATCAATATTCCAAACAGTTTGAGCGAAGAATTTTCATTTTTTTACCTGCAATTCGTCGAGAATATGCTGCTTCCGAACCATCTGCTCGAATGGCATGTTCTTCCGAGTGTTGTCGTTATTCGCAGCAACGTTCGAGTTACCGGAAGCCGGTGGTCCGGCCTGAACATTAGCGGTAGGGCTGAGGCTGATGTTAGCCTCGGATAGACCGGTAAAGCCACCGCTTCCCTTATCCAAAATGTTCGTCGCGTTGTCCTTGTTCGTCGTCGAGGTAACAGATTCGCCTGCAGGCTGAGTCCGTACCTGCTGCGCTTCGGCGGAGGTGAGACTCATGTCGGGCATCATCGTGACCGAACGATTTTTCCTAAGCAACGACTTTTGAGTGTTGTGTTTAGGCTGGAGACTCTGCGATTGATTCTGCTGCTCGCTGGCCTGCTGCTGCTGCTGTTGGTGCTGTTGCTGCTGCTGCTGTTGGCTAGGCAATTGTTGTTGCTGTTGTTGATGGGGATGCGTCGCGTGCTGCTGCTGCTGATTCGTCGGGTGTTGAGACGGCGACTGCGTCTGCTGCTGGAGCTGTTGCGACGGAGGTTGTTGCTGTTGTTGAGGTGCTTGCTGCTGCTGCTGGGGTGGCAATTGTTGCTGTTGCTGCTGCTGCGGTGGTAATTGTTGTTGTTGTTGTTGTTGCTGCTGCTGCTGCTGTTGTTGTTGCTGGGGGAGCAACATTGGCGCAGCTGCAGCGTTATGAGGGTTGTTCATCATAATGCTATGCGGATAATCCAACAGGAGCTGAACTACGCTCGTGTGACCACCCTTGGCAGCCTCTATCAGCATCGTAGAGTTGTCCTGAAATTACGAAAATCATAGGTGAGTATTGTTCAATATACGAAGACATTACTGCGGCAGTGTGAATCGATTATTTAATAATTAGATATTTAAAAAATGTATGTTACTAATGGAAAGATAAAACGAGAATATTATATTATTGTGATAAATTACCTTCAGTTTATGGAATGGATCGGCGGACTGCGCAAGTAATAGCTCGACGACAGCTAGGTGTCCACCGGCGCAGGCAAGCGAAAGCGGTGTATGATCGTTATTCGTAGTATTGCGATTGAGACTGGCTAGTTTGGATATGAGAAACTGCACTGTACAGAGATGGCCAGCCCTGCAAGCTTTCATTAACGGTGTTCGGCCACCTTCGGATTCGTGTTCCTACGAAAAGAAAGGCACAAGAGACACAAATAATTAAATGCCAACATAGTGGTCAGTGTTGTTGTTGTCTTTGTTATGATTCAAAGTTTTACTAACCAGATCAGCTCCATATTGTAGAAGAAGATCGGCAACGTCCGTGTGACCGTTCTCGCAAGCATAAGTCAAGGCAGTGTCTCCGGTTTGAGTCTGAGCATGAACATCGGCAGTTGACTCGAGGAGATAACGAACGAGATCTAAATGTCCCTCCTGGGCGGCTTCCATCAGCGGCGTCGATGCGCCCAATTCTATGTCAGCTCCGGCTTTTATTAAAAAATCGGCGACCTCGAGGAAACCGCCGCAACATGCCAACGTTAGCGCCGTCTCTTGGGTCTCTTCAGTTTGGGCATTGATGTTCGCGCCTATCACCAAGAAATTATACAATTATTTTTCGTCAACAATGTTACTCGGACGAAAAAGAAAGTTCCTCTTTGCTCGCTTCGAATTTTACGTGGAAAATTTACCTTGACTCAGAAGTAAGGCTACCATCTCCTCGTGACCTTCCCGGGCCGCCTCCATCAGTGGGGTGTAACCCTCGTCGTTGACTTCCTCGATATTGGCTCCTCTCTCGATTAGAAGCATCGCGAGATCAACGTGACCGCCGCATGCTGCCAGGGTGAGAGGCGATTCGAAACTATCGGTCGGCATGTTGACCTGAGCACCGGAATCCAATAGCAAACGTGCTACCTCCACGTGACCGTCCATCGACGCTTCCATCAACGCCGTATGCATCTCGTCGGTCTTGTGCTCCTGCAAGTGAAAGACCTGTCTTCGAACACCCATGAAGCCTACGCGCGCATAGCCACAGCCTCGAAGCTCTGCTACTTTTTCCGTGAAACCGGTATTTAACGTTAACGCTTAAAATTTCTTTCGTGTTCAACGATGATTATACCTGATCGGCACCGGCTTCCAACAAGAAACGGACCATATCGAGGTGACCCTTGTAGCATGCCAGCGTCAATGCTGACTCTTTAAATTCATTCGAATGGGTATTTATTCCAGCCCCGTGTTCGAGCAGGATCTTGGCAACCGGCACGTGTCCCGCGCTCGCGGCTTCCATCAGTGGCGTGTGACCATTCTCGTTGTGGTCCTCGACGTTCGCCCCTGCTTCCAACAGAACTTTGACCACTTCCTCGTGGCCACCCGCGCATCCGTACATGAGAGGCGTGTTACCTGCACGATTAACAGAACGAAAAACAAAAACTTGATTTCAAGACGGAACTACGATACGCACTAATCAGTATGATCGTGAGAATTATTACCTGACGTCGACTGGGCATTAACATCCGCTCCGTGAGCAATGAGCAAACTTACGATGTCGACGTGTCCGGCGCTCGCTGCCTCCATCAAAGGGGTACAATCCCCTTTGATGCCACGATCTTCCACGTTAGCATTCATCGCCAACAATACCTGCTTCAAAACGGTTATGGTTTTTCAATATTTCAAACATTCGATCGCACGAGAATCATTTTTTACTTTTTTTCCCAGTATAACTCTTGATCGTACAAAAAGGAAAATGGTAATTCTGGAAGGCCACACACATATTTTCGATCTCGTATCTTCGTAGAGATATCGCTTCGTCGGAAATGGATATTTTTTTAGCTTGTTTGTAGTGAAATCGATACGGCAGGATGTAATCAACGTGGCCGTTCCGGTTTCACGATGATGTGGCGAGTCGCACAACAGATACAATCTCTAGAAGCTAAATGTCCCGGATTCCGTCGTGTGGCCTTCCAGGATCGAAAAGTAGTTAATGGTGATTTTGAAAAGTGCTTGAAAAGTCAATAGCTAAAGGTGATTTTGAAAAAATTCACAAGTGAAAAGACAAACCTGCGCCAGTTCGTAATATCCTGCTGAGCAGGCGAGGGAGAGTATACTCTCGCCTTCCTCGGTTGTTTCGTGAACGCTACGACCCTCGGTCAATAATTTTCTAACAGTCCCGACGTCGCCGTCCGTACAGGCCTCAACTAGTGAGCGCTTGTCGTTCTGGATACGTGGATTATCGTTACGCATACGCGTCAACGCCGCCGCTGCTTCATCCAAGGCGCAAGATACGCTCGATGTTAAACGTCTGAGAACCTCGTGATCGGCGAGATGTTTTCCATCACCTGACGACAATTTACCGATTCCGGCGGCCTCGAGGAGGGCCTCCAGACGTGCCTGGGTCTCCGGATCCACCGAACGTTCAGGATCCTCCGGTGTCAACAGAAACTTTGATGTCTCCAGGTGATTGTCTTCATCCAATTCTGCTTGATCAATTGCAAAACACTCCACCTTTAAAACGAACAGAAAAAAAACTAAAAATATCTATAATAAAAATAAATGGAGATGTATATACATGTATACAAATATGTATGAGTTTGGATAGAATAAATGTATATAAAGATATGCTCAAATTAAGACAGAGGGGATAAAAATAAGACAAAATGATTTAGGTGTAAGGTGCCAAGACGCTTACGTTAGACGTATAACTAACACAGCTTTCACGGCTCAGAGAAGCTTCGCTGTTCCAAAATGTAAATAAGATTTCTATATCCATTTTTTGTAATCATCAAATGTCTATTTAAATTGTCGTAACGTTAATCTGATGAGATGCGAATTGAATATTACTGGGCAAAGCAGAATGCTAATCGTGACGCAGTGATATTTTTTACATCAAAATACACAAAGAATAATGCCATGGCCAAAGATCGGACATCGGAAGCTCCGAGCCGAGTAATTCTTGAAATTTCAGTAATAAAAAATGTGTCGAAGAATAATATTTCAAAATTCTCGTCACTTTCGGCAATTCTTGTTGGCAAAACCTCAGATGCTCTAACATGAAAGCCGAACCCCTTCCCCCCCCCCCCCCTTTGGCCGAACAGTTCTTCGAAGCTTTGATGTTTGAAATTGTAAGATGTCTAAATAAATTTTGGCTAATTAGCAAACATATATTTGATTTGTTGTTACATTCAGCCGATGAGATGCGAATTGACTGTTACTCGGCAAAGGTAATACTGGCGCAGTGATATTTTTTGCATCAAATTACACAAAGAATAACGCCGTGGCCGAAAGATCGTGCATCGAAAGCTCCGTGTTGGGTGATTTTTGTAATTACAAAAAATGCGTCGAAGAATAAAATTTCAGGATTGTTGTCGCTACAGTCGGCAAAATCTACAGGCTGCTCCCTCACGGAAGAACTTTCCGTTTGGCCAATCAGTTTTTTCTTCTCTAAAACAGAAAGTTTCGACAGGGCAAAGATAAAATTTTGATATTCATGTGTGTTTGCTGCAAAGTTCTTTTGGCGATGTACACAGCACCGGCAAGGTAGCACAGTTATCTACCAGTCGAGACCCGCATCCGGCGAGTTGCAGCTTGTTTCTCGGCGAATGAATTCTGTGCCGGGACTACCAAAAAAAACCTCACAAAGGCCATTCGTACCATTTAGCTTGTGACTTATGTAAAAATACATCAGATGAACAACGCACGGCATGATGTCTGTGCAGCGTTTCTATCAGCAGAGAAATCGTAGTTGGTTTGCGAAAGATACAAAAAATAAAGTCTCTTCGCTAAATCCGTACAGCTGATAAGATGCAAAAGAATTTCAACGATTGAGGTTATGATCGTCGCAGCTCGGCGGACTCGGGGAAGGTTCGTTGTCCACTCGACAAAACTACGTCGGACTTGGTGAGTTGGGCGAAAAAAAAATATGTAAAAAGAAACGAAAAAGCCGTTTGTCCGATATATAGTTTGCGCACGACGGACGTGGCCGCGGGGGTTCGATGCACCGAGACTCGTCGACGCACAACGACGATTATGTTGCGAGCGATTATTAGGATCTCTCTCTCTCTCTCTCTCTCTCTCTCTAGTGCTCTCTTCCTGATCGATCCTCGAAAGTAGCGAAGAGAAACACAAAAAAAAACGAAACGAAGCTGCCGTATCGCGATCTGTACTACTACTACGCAGCCTCACCCCGCAAACTCGAGAAACTCTGGAGGCACGCGAAGTGGAAAAAAAGGAAGAAAAAAAAACGTCAGTCCTGCGCGGAGAGAGCATCCGCTAGCTCGTGCTGTGTTCACTGCTGCTGCTGGTGCTGCTTGGCCCTCGTCACAGAGCTCGTATTGTCGTAGACGTAAGATGCCCGATGCCTACGATAGAAGGAACGAGGAACAGCGGCATTTCACAGGGAATGGTGGAGATGATAAAATGTAATGAAAATAAAGAAAAAAAAAAAAACCACGAAAGAATTATCAAAGCTAGCAGTGAAAGTCGTAAGGCGTCAATAGCGGATAACAGTTAACGACTGCTACTAACCAAATAATAATAAAAAGTAAATAATATCGAACGATTCGAACATCGAAGCAAGCGTCGAGGCTGATAAAATTCTACGGGATGGAAGAAAGGGACAAAGTAAATTTTTCTATATTTTTAGGGAGAGGGAAAGACGGAGAGGGAGGGAGCGTGAGAGAGAAAGAGAGAAAGGTAAGAGAGAACAATGTGCAGCCATTCCAAGGTGGATCGAGTGGAGAACTGACACTTCCTCGCGAATCCCCCCCCTCCCCTCCCCGCCCCGTTGCCCATCGCCCCTCTTTCCGCGCTTACCTACGATTCTCGTTCTACCTTTTCGCACGGAAGCTTCATAATAAATATAACGAATGACTCGGATCTGATTGACCGCGCTGCCCGACTGCGAAACTTGGAAGGCCCGAGAGAGAGAGCCCTGAGAACGGTCGATCGACTCGGGTAAAATCATTCGCATAAGGCGAACGCGGAGCGAACGGAACGTACGAAGCCCGCGAGGGCCACTCTGCTAGTAGAATATAAAATAATATGGTGGCTCGGTTCACGGTATCCCAACGCACGCGCACATACACACAGGTCGGATCGGGAGAGATGGTAAACTACATGCACGTACACATTTATGACAAACTCGAAGAAGCCGTGGCGGCGCACAAGTCCCACGAACCCGCGGCACTAACCAATACTAACGTAGGAAAGCCAGGAGCGCGGCGTGACACGACCGAAGGGGGGCTCCCTCTACGTTCCTCGCCGCCCGTTCGTTTCACTCGTTCACTTTGTACTTCACTCACTCGCGCACAACGTTGCGCCCAGCACGACGAATAATACGAGGCAACATCGCGATCACGACGAGTAGACGTTGACTCTTGCAACCACCGTGAAATACTTTCACGATACATTCGCGATTATTTCCATTATTTAGAAGGTTGTTCATTCAATGGTGGAACAAAACAAAAAAAAAGAAAAAATTACCGAGCGATGACGGCGGCGAGGTCCGATTGACCGATGGACTCGTGGACATCCGGCGAGACCGCATCACGAGCGAGCGCACGCAAATAATAAAGCTATGCGTCAACCCATAGGCGTGTGTATCACGCAACGTTAAATTCTTCGACGAACCGGACGATAAAGTATGAAAAATAAAATCGCGACGGAAAGAATTCGAACGGGAGATTTTTCGGAAGGTATTTTTCTGGGATGTGTGTGTGTGTGTAACGAGTCGTCTGGCTGATAGGTCGCGACAGAATGCTCGACAAGTCGTGGCATCGATGCGGGCTCTTTCTTCACTGCTACGTACTTAGTTGTTTTCTTTTTTCTTTTTTTTTTCCTCAAACACTGCAGCGACCGAGCAATTAACGAATCGTCGAAGATAAAGATTATATAGTCGGCGGATGTACACAAATGAAAACAATAATAAATAATATACACGTACACAATCACGCACGGCAGAGGCACATGGGCACTGTGCGTTGATTCAAAGAATCTCTTCGACGACACTCGCCAAGCATTGGCGATTGCACATGCTCCGTATACTAACACTGACGTTTCGCAGCTACTACCTATTAACGCATATATTTCACGTTACATAACGCTTTTCATCGGGGAATTCGAGCGTCGCATATTCTCTCCAATTTCCATTTTTTTTTCTTCTATTTTTTTTTTTTTTTTTTTCAATATACATGAATCGTTGGTACCCGAATGCTTTATGTGCCTCGGAGTCCGGAGAGCGAGCGAAGAACGACGAACGTGATCTCTCGGGGGCAAGGGAGAGGAAGGATGGAAGGATCCCCGTTGTATCCGCGAGTTAGTTGCGAAGTAGTGGGAGAAGAGCATAGCAGCCAGCAGTGAGCTCTCGGTCGTAGGCCTGCGATTAAAGCCACCAACCTGACTTCCACCAGGCTGTAGCCCGGAGAAGCATTCTCTTCGGCGATTAACTTTGTTCAACGGGTGATTTGCCAGAGGGATGGAGGGGAGGGGGGAAGGGTTAGAGAGCAGCGCGAGGACGAGTCACTCCTCTCCATGGTTTGGCCCATGTCGACTTTTCATGCTAGAGATCTTTCAAAACTTGAAATTTTTATATTTCGAACTGATACAGGATGCCCCTCGCACAGCAGTGGGAACGAAACAATAGGAATCACGAAGCTTTGTGCCACCGTCGTCCATCTCGTGTGTACGCAGCAGCGAATACGCACGCGAACTATATGTCTGTCTTCGTCGTTGGCTTATCGTCGATACGCGGAAAAATAATTATTACGCGGTTCCGGTATTTCCTCGTCGAGCATGAGCGGATCGTGTTGAGAAAATACCAGAAGAAAAAAAAAATGTTAACTGATAAATTATGGATAACAACAAAAAAAAAGTATCGACGGCCAGATGATTCGATCGGGCGGACATCGTGCTGCTGTTTCTGTATCGTCGAAGCTCGTGCTCGAATGGACGAATAAAGATATCGGAATGGAGGAGGCGCCGATGGTGGATAGAAAGGCTGAAAGAGCGAATTTCGATCGTCGCGTCGTTCGCTACGCGGATCGGAGTTTCGCCCGAAAGTTTTTGGAATAAAGGTATTATAAAAAAGGCAGCGAAAAACTGTAGCTCGAAGGAAATAAATCAGTATGTCTCTCGTTCTCTGTGCGCCAAGTGTCGAAGCCGAGAGAGATTGCCCGTAGCGGTGGTGTTCGGCGAGTGTGCAGAGAAGGGCCGTACGCGCGTTAGCATAGAATTTCATGTCGGGGTGGTAGTAAGCAGTCGGAGGGGGACGACCAGTATACGTTGGGTTGGGTTTAATTTTTCTCTCTCCCTCTCTCTATGTCTCTCTCTCTCTCTCTCTCTCTCTCTCCCTCCCTCGCCCTCCCTCTCGCTCTCTCTCTCTCTCTCTCTCTCTTTCTCGCACACATTTTTTTTCTTTTTTTATGTAGTTTTTTTTTTCCTAGTTTCGACAAGAAATAAAGAAAGATTTACCTCTGAAATGCTGTCCTCCTCGCTCTCCGACGAGTCTGTCATAAAGCGTGGCTGCAATTCGGAAAATGTCTCGGTCTCCGACTTGGTGGGACTGGAGTTCGAGGACTGGGGAGTCGACGACGTTTTCCCAATGTCGTGATGTACTTGTGCACTCGGTTTATCGTTCTTCTGGCTATCCGAGGTGCTTACTTGTCCTACATTCTGCATTTTTACCTTCCGGATTAATCATATGACACCAATTCGACCGTTCTCCTTACGCTTAACACCACATGTAACCACCAAACGTTCTTTTAACGACAAATATTTTCTCTTTATTCCACTATCCGCCGTCATTCACGTAAGCTAACACCCGCCATGTCTACTATGGCTGCTGACGGCGAGACTCCCGGATACTTCCACGGCCATTACGAACGAGGAGCTCTATCGGGCCGCCCGTAATCGACGCTACGCTATTCGCCGACGTTACACCGATGCTCAGCATACCCCTGCCGCCATCTATTGACTACCGTCGCTCAACTGTATTACCCCACTGTCGAACCCGTACGATGTTTATTATTTTTTCTACTCGAAATATATCAAATTTAATCGCAGTGTCAACAATTTTCTCGGTATCATTGCGTTACAGCGCGAAATATTCTCAAGGAAGCGATTATTACATTTGGCAAGGCATCGTTGAGATTGCAACCGGAGCCCTAGAAATTTCGAGATCGAACACGATGCGGCGACTATGCTATGATCTATCTATGCGGTTTGTCCTCGAGAGCTCCGACGGAAGTCAAAGGAAGCTCCAATCGCATATCCGATTTGGTTTCCAGAAACCTCTCTCTCGCCGGATTTCCCGAAGCGCCTATGATGTGTAAACTGGGATCACGAGGTCATTATCAAATTATCACGAAACCGCGTGCGAGCGCATTATCCAATTAGCTATGCGAATTTCACGTTTTTACATTATTCCATTGGTGTCACGCACGTTATATGCTAACGATAATTATGATCGTTCGAACGGTTCAAATTTCATTGTCGTCTGGAGCTTGTAGGTATAAATGAATTGTTGGTCGGAGATTACATTGCGAAAGAATAAATTTATCCTCTCATTAACCATTCTATTACCCCGATCTGTGCGTCAGGCGACGTGAGACTGTAGATCGTAATAAATTGCAATAGAATGACGCATCAAGGTGGTTTTTTGTTATCGTTAATATGAATCGAGCTCGATCATTTATTTAATTTGAAAAACATTTTTTTCTCCCTTTTTTTTATAAATATTGCTTACGGGTACCTTTCGATCTGTACAACGGGGTTTTTTTTCATCGCAATCGATGCAACTCTGTACAGACGTTACTACAAGAACAATTCGACGTTGATTTCTATAGCCGAGCACGGCAGATTCAGATCGAATTTCGATATTACGTTCGGGTGGAGAACGCCCATCTTTCCGATAGGTTCACCGTCAACGATGATTTTTGCACAACGTTGCGGGAAGTACGTTGGATCTGAAAAAATTTCGAGAAGAACGAATTACGTTTCGAAAATATCGTATTTAGTCGAAATTTTTATTGAAGCAAAACTCTCGATTAGCGAGCTTGTTGTTCGAGGTCGTTGGCTAAGCAAAAAATAATTATATATATTGGCGGGCTTGTGATTTGATTTCTTATCCGCCATATCGAATATTAAAAGAAAAATTCTTCAATATCTGTCAAACAGTATAAAATAAAAATAAAAAAAATGGTTGTTCGTACCATCCTCGGCCTGGAGATAATAGCCAAGGTCTCCTTTGTCCGAGCTCCAAGGTACCTCGAGCAACTGCATCACCCTGTCGAGTAGCCCGTGTATAACTTCGAAACCGGCCGATTTGTTGCAATAAATCGCAGCAAGACGCCTCTCGTTCCGGGCACCGACCTCGCTCGTCGAATCCAGCAGGACAACGTCCGATACTTCGAAGAGTTTCAGTGGCAATGGCATCTTCTTGTTCGCCGCTAGTGTCTTCAATAGCCCCGGCAATAAACAGGTTCGAGCTACCTGCATTCACACTCAGGTATTAGGTCATAAATCTTCTGACAATGATAATAACATTAATAATGACTTTTCATCGTTCATGCTTGACTTAATGCTCAAATCAATGCATACACTTTGCGTCGATGTTAATATACCTGAAACTCCAAAGTCTTCGGATTGGATATCGTTACGGCGGGAACTGCAGCAAAGTCGACGCCCAGCTTGTCCGAAACATCCTCTCGGGAGCACTGCAAATTTGAATCGTATATTATTTTTGATCGATTAAACGACATTGATAACGAGTTGATTGGGTTATTTACCAGGGAAAATGTTAGAGCTTCGGTGAATCCAGCGTGCGCGAGTTCCTCCCGTATATGATCAGAGAGTTTGTTCAGTGGAAACTTTGAAAATAATACGAGTATAATTGTTATTGAAATTCTATGCGAATTGCTGTGGAAAAAACGTTGAAGATATATTTTTTTTTCTAAGTAAAAAGCTTACCTCCCGACCAATCGTCGATGTTTTGGGCATAGTTCTTTCGATCTTGTTGTAGCCCCACGCAATCGCAACGTCTTCGTAGACATCGCAGGCGTGTATTACATCGTGTCGAGTCGGCGGTATCTCGACGAGTAATTCGTCGTTTCCTCGAACTTCCGTTTTCAAACACATCTTCGACAATAGCTTAGCAACATTCTCGGGACTGGATCTATTTTGTTGAAGTTAATATCGATCAATTAATATTGCAATAAAGAGTTTCGAACGAGATCAAACACCGAAGTGTTCTACTCACTTGACCCCTATGTAATTAACAGCCTTCTCGCTGCTCAAAGTTTCCGTGCGGTATTTCAATTCCGGATAGAGATAACTCTTACCATCGGGATAAATTACTTTGACGCTTTCAGCCGTGTACTTTGCGTCGCAATACTGGCTGAATGCGCAGACCAGTGTATCCAGAACAACTGTTGCCTATTTGTTTTCATGCATCAATCTTCTATTGTTATTTAATTTAAATTTCGGGCGAATGAAACTAAAAGTTTGGAACTTTTTAAAATTCATACCTTAGTTAGATCGGTAGCTGTGGCTTCGATAAAAATATTTTTCGTATTCAATGTGATCTTCGAATGATCGCTGTTTATAATCGGCGGAAGCGACATCACGACGCCTTTGGCATCATAGACTACCGGATAAACTGGACTGTCCTTTATTATTCCCAAATATTGCTTCAGTTGCGCGTGATTCTGAGAGAAAGGAATAATGAAAAAATGTATCGATCAATTATCATCGACGTGGTTAATAGTAAGATGGATTGAACCAGCATGAAATGGAGGGTACTTTACAGCGTACAAATCCATTATCTCGCTTCCCGTGTATTCCTTGTCTTGATTCAGCGGCTTGAAACGAATATCCTTCGGCGGTTTAGCGTCGTAAGTGAACGGGCCGACTATCGTATCTAAGTCGTGAGTACCGATGGATACGAGTGAACGCTTCCGGCAGATATTTTGGTGCAATTTGTCTTGAAGATCGATGAAACTGTTGTACGAATCTTTGGTCAAGGTGACGCCCCGCAGAATAGCGCATACGACGAATTCTCGAATTTGTTTACACTGAAAGAAAACATGATTGAGTCAATCGATCAACCAAGATAAAAATAAATGCATACATTTTCATTGGGAACAGCGTTAAGGTGGTTAAAAAAATAACTTACGTTTTTCGTTACTCTCATCTCCTGCATTTCTCCCTTTGCCGGAACAGCCTTGTAACGGGGCAATGGAATTCTAACAAAAAGCGTAAAACCTTTATAAATCCAACAAAGGCATATTACTGTTTTTTTTTTAGGTAACATTCATATACAAATTTGTTTTTAACATTGTATTATGTATTACTGATTTCATTGTGTTTGTAAAAAGTACTTTTCTCATGAATATAAATAAATAAATAAACATATTACAATGAAAGGCTTCAAAAAATGATAATTTCATTAAGATTTATCAATCGATGGAAGCTTACTTCTCCTGAAAGATGAGAAGTCCCGCGACAAGTCCTTCGAGGCACAGCAGGTCGTATCTGTTGGCAGGAACATCTATCCTGTAGATAATTTCTTCCGACGCTCCTGCACTCTGTTCGGCACCTTGTTCCTTGGTTATCATCTGCTTCTCCGTGGTCTACGAAATATATAGCAAAACGTTATAATGACAAAATGTCTGACCGGCAACAAATCTTGTATTCTACTCACCACTTCATCGAGCTCCAGACCAAACTCGAAGCACAAACTTTGAAATTCATCGTCCGCTGACAATCGTAAAAAAAAATATTACGTTATTGCGGATTTAATGAAAGCATCAAGGAATGCAATATGGATAGTGGGAAACGAAAAAATATTACAAATAAATATTGATAATTGTTGGTAAATATTGATGCACTGTGGAAAATACGGAGAATCAGCGATTCGTGGTCTGGGTAAAACTTACAATATGTTTTTCCAAGCGCTTTGAACAGTAAATCACGCTTTACTCCAATAGTCGGCATACTGAATGCTCGTTTCTAACCTCGCACAATCGAAGTCTCAATTCAACGAATCTTCGTCGACAATTTTTTTTAAATTTCGTCTTACGTCAATAAAAATTGACGTTGCAGAACGATTTCCTGTGTTATGAAATTATTTTTACACGTGTCGAAAAATGTACCGGTTCCTTTTTACGATAAAAAAAAAAAAATTGTAAAGACGTCTTTGGGCGCGTTTCGAACTACCTGCAGATCGCTGGCAGCTAGAAGGCTTTAAAGCATGTATAACACGATCTAAGCGTGTCTCTCTCGCTCCGCCGAGAGCACCACTGCTGCTATCTCTCTCGTACTCCATACCGTTTCACATACTCTTAAGAGCATGTGAAAAATGTTCTCAGCGTGTCTTTCTCGCTCCGCCGAGAGCGCCACTGGCTATCTCTCTCGCACTCCATAGTGTTTCATATACACTTAAGAGCATGTGCAATACCGCGGTCGGTAATAAAACGGTAATAAACTTTTCTCACTGATTCTGGCATTCACGATCGAAAGAAAAGTCCCATCGAAAGCCGAGATGATATCCGCTGTCGGTGTGACTGTATTCGACCGTACATACGCGAACCCATGAGAAAAGTTGATTACAGTTTTTTTATACTGTATCTCCCCGCCCATCCCGACTGAGCCGGTATGGGCGGGGAGCGAGGTGTTTCATATGGTCTTAAGGTGACGTGAAAAACGTTCTGTGTAGCCCTCACTCCATCGAAAGACCAAAGCCGCTATCTCTCTCGCACTCCCGGCTCCATCACGTGACTTTCACTTCACCTTAAAAGCATAGCATTTACGGTGAAAAGCATAGATTCTACGGTCATACCACTAACATCTACCGTCAAAAGAAAAGTGTCATCGAAAGCTGACATGTAACGCGTCTTCGAGGACACTGTTTTCACATTAGATAGATTAGACCGTCCGTGAAAAAGTTGATTACAGTTTTTATTACCAAGCGTAGTATTTTAGCTGCTCCTAAGGGGATGTGAAACCGCTTCCATTTCATCGTACTCTGCCTCAGTCGGTAACAGAACTGTCATACTTTTTTTTGCAGATGGTAACTTAAGTGGAAGTGAATTATCGCGGTCGGTAATGAAAACTGTAATGAACTTTTTTCAAAGGTGCTAATTTTTTTGAGGAAAAAGCAAATTCGAGCTGGATGCGCGCGGTAATTTCGCATCCGACCTGAATTCACTTTTTTCTCAAAAAAATTAGCACTATTGAATAAAGTTAATTTGAAAATTGCAACTATCTCTCTCGCACGCACAGCGGTTTCACTTCCCCTTAAGGGCATGTGACACACACATATCGATGCTCCGATGGTAACAAATCGCTTTCCCTATTTTCTCCGTGATGGTTGATGCTTCGACCAAAACCAAATTAGGTTTTTGTAGTCAACAGATATAAGTATGAAAACCTAATTTGCTTTTGCTCGTCGTATCAATCGTTTTGGAGAAAACAGGGAAGGCGATTTGTTACCGACTGAGTCTGTAACACATGCCCTTAAAAATAAATTTGTACATGAAGCGAATTTCAATGTCTCTTCACAATGACTATTAATTAAAACAGCTCTTGAAAAACAGTGGTATACTTCTTTCTGGAATGAGTCTCGACGCATAGGCAAATTCCGATCGATAGTTTGCAACTGGAGAATAGATTATTTCAGAATTTCTTCATCTTTTTGCATGGAATAGTTTCGGCGCTGGAACGTGCAAACTTTCAGAACTTACAGGACGATTTATCTTACATGGTTTATCTTAAAATATGGATACCCTAATGCTCAGTTGCATATGTTACATATATGCTATTTTCGTTTCGTAGCACTCATAATCGGCACGCGATAAATTTCAGGTGTCAATAGGAGTCCGACCTTTCACAGTTTCGCGACCACAGCCAAACACAAACCAGTTTGACCAGTTTCGTAGTCTCCCGTGGAAGGATGAACAGTAAACACGGCCAGTGTTTGCCTGTCTGTCGATCAAGATTCTACCGGTTAGTCGAGCTTGTAGCCATACGCTGAAAATGAGTTATCTACTGAAACGTATGTAGATTGCAAATTGCCGACTTAAAAAAAAAAACAATTATGATAACTTCATTGTATTTGCTTACAATTTTTATGATCTCATATATTTTATTCCAGTTCACGAAACATGCGTGAAGAGAATAATGTTTTCGCGCAACACGAGTTCTCTCGCCGCGCTTCTGAATCCGGAGTTGAAATCGATCGAGGAAGCTGGCACATGGAAAAACGAAAGAATAATAGCGTCCCCTCAGCGTACGAAAATAACGTTGGCCGATGGATCGGAAGTTCTCAACTTCTGTGCAAACAACTATTTGGGATTGGCGGTAAAATTTCCTAAATTTACATCCCCAGTCCGCCTTTCGACCGAATAATTACACGTAATAGTCTTCTTTCTCTCATTGTAGGATAACAAACGTGTAATCGATGCAGCGAAGCAGGCTCTGGACCAGTACGGTGCCGGTTTGAGTTCCGTGAGATTTATCTGTGGCACTCAAAAAATTCATCGAGAGCTTGAACAAAAGATCGCCAAATTTCATGACAGGGAAGACACGATTGTTTACGCCTCGTGTTTCGACGCGAACGCCGGCATCTTCGAGACTCTTCTGACACCGGAAGATGCGGTTCTCAGTGACGAGTTAAACCACGCGTCAATCATCGATGGTATCCGACTCTGCAAAGCGAAGAAATACAGGTGGCGTATTGTTCACCTTGATTGTGAACCATTTCGTAGTGTTTAATTCTTTCATTCGTAAATAAAAAATACTGTTGAATTAACTAAAGATTCGGGCAGAGAAGTTCACATGAATATTTAGTTGGTCCAACAATATATTTTAATGCCTCAAAAATTTTTTAGTGAAATCATTTTTTAAAAATTGTTGAACTAACCGATCTTTTAGCTGTACCAACAAAATCTTCTTTTGAACGACCCTGTCCGAATCTTTAGTTGATTCAACAGTATTTTTTTATCAGTGTAAAAACATATTAACACTTATATAATTGTTTGGCGAAGATACAAGCACAGGGATATGGCGGATCTAGAGACGAAATTGAAGGAAAGCAGCGATTCCCGTTTGCGACTCATCGCCACTGATGGTGTATTTTCTATGGACGGTACCGTCGCTCCTTTGTCCGACATTATACAACTGGCGAAGAAATATGACGCACTGACTTTCGTGGACGACTGTCACGCTACTGGATTCTTCGGTAAAACGGGACGGTGAGCGATACAGTTCTAGTAGAATGAAAATGAACCAGTTCATTGAACTTCTTCATCTTTACTCGAATGGAAGATTACAAGCGCTTGAAAAGTAGTTTTAAGAAACTACACTACATTATACGTGAAAATATTTATCGAAGATATTTTCACATAAAAAAATAAATAATTAACAAAAACGGAGAACGTCTCACGAGTAATCGGTACAAGCGGCGTTCCACCGTACTCATCCACGTACCATTACAGAGGCTCCGAAGAACATTGCAATCACCTTGGGGGTGTCGACATTATAAACTCGACCTTGGGAAAAGCACTGGGAGGAGCTGCCGGCGGATATACCACCGGACCCAAGGAGTTGATCAGTTTGCTGAGACAAAGGAGTAGACCTTATTTGTTCTCCAATTCTTTACCGCCGCCTGTAGTGGCCACAGGAATTCAGGTGAGGCACATGAAATTCTTCCGTTAAATAATTCCTTAAGTTATTTCCCCCGATTTTTTTCATCGATTAAACTAATGGGTGATCGCAGGTCCTGGATCTTCTGTCGAGTACAACTTCGTTCCTGGATCGTTTGGCAAGTAACACCAGACAATTTCGTCAATCGATGATCGGTGCAGGATTCACTGTGAACGGCGATGATCACCCAATATGTCCTGTGATGCTTGGAGACGCCAAGTTGGCATCGACGTTTGCCGAGAAAATGCTTGGTAATTTACACTCATTTACGCAAGATGTTCCGGTATTCGTAACGAAAAACGTATCGATAGTTCACTCCTAAATTTCGTCTTTCCGTGATGTTCTTTTCAGGTAAAGGTATTTATGTGATCGGCTTCAGCTACCCGGTGGTACCAAAAGGAAAAGCCAGAATTCGAGTTCAGATAAGCGCGGCTCACACAACTGAAGATATCGACTTGGCCGTTAATGCCTTCAAAGCTATTGGAAAAGAGCTCGGTGTGATAAACTAAAAAATGAAACGGTGTGATTGTTCGCTGACAGAAGGTAGCGAAGAGATTCAATAAATCACACTGACTACGAGCGTTGCAAACTGCACGGTTACAGTTATTAATGTAACATAAAGTATTTACTCTCATACTGGAAAACGTTAAAAATCGCTGGCTGATCATAAAAAAAAATGCTGATAAATTCTACTTGCCTCGTTGATCTCAACTACGAATGCAATTAGTCAAATTTACAGTGTTCACATTGTATAATTTTAATTCTAATATAAGTACTATGAGTATACATGTGAATAATCATATAAATACAAATTCTCCTCTAAACCAGAGACAGTGGATTTCGTTTCTTCGTAATATCCACACACGATTAACGTGTACTCTGCCCCTTTTCGTAAATATCACCGAACATGAGTGATCAGTACATTTTGTGCAATCAGATAGTTGAGTATAAAATTTTACATATTTCCTGTACACAATCTCTATACACTTAACGGGGAGCATTCGTAAAGGACAATCTCGTGTTTTTGAACTTAAACGATATATAAAGTATGACGGTAGAAGAACGTTCGGTGTGAAGTTAAAAGCACGTTACGTTTTTCGTGCTTACCGTGAGAGACGAATTTTTGTCGTCCATGTCAGTGCAATCCATACCAAAAGGTACCGAATTAGATATCGTTTTGTCGTCGTGACTCTCGGAGTCGCTGAATATATTGCACATCATACGATCGTCGTACAATGAGAATCTAGCTGAGGATTGAGCCCGTCCCCGTACCTTTCGCACGGACGGCGGCAAGTCGCCGGGCGTTTTTATTCGCATATTCGGATGTTTCAATATCGTTGAATTGGACCCAATATTAAAAACTTCGTTAAATTTATCGATGCTCTCTTGCCTAGTAAGATTATTTTCGCATCGCTCCGTGCCCAAGTTAACGAGTGACAGGGTGGAAGGTCTTGTGTTAGACTCGTCGTCGTGATCGTACTGATGATTGGTCCCAGGCATCACATTCTTTTCGATTTTTCCCAGCAGGGAATCGGTCGTCGAACTCTTCGAGATTACGCCATTAACGTATTTACCGCCCGGTGAAATAGTCACGTTTGTGTCGACGATCTTTATCGGTATACTCTGCTTCGACAAGAGATTCGACTTGGAGTCCTCCCTGTCGATCTGGCACTTCATGTACGGATACATTTTTTTGTGCACCAGCAGTCTCTTTATATTGGACCACCCGGCAAATTTCTTCCTTCTAGGATTGTCCTGCGACGAGCTCTCGAGCATGTTCGTTTGTTTCCGTTTGTTGCACTGTACAACGCCGTTTTCGGTTATTACGTTTTGAACGTAGGGTATCGGTGTAGCCGGTCGAGGTTGGGTCAGTTGAGTGGCATTTCTAGTCGGATAATCGTGAGGAACGAGTCCCTGAAGTTCCGCGTGAAGCTTGTATTGATCGCTTGATACGTGCTTCGATGAGCGATCAACGAGCACCTTCGTATTGCATCCGAGCTCGTCACGAGAATCGGATGGTAACATGAGGTTCCTCTCCATGCACGGATTGCGACCTTGGTGAGGTTGCAGGGGCTGCGAATGCTTGCACGTGGCGATTTCGTTGGAATTTTTACCTGTAACATAAAATTATTTTAAAGACTGCGACGAACTTCGCAGAAAAATTGTAAAGAGCGAAAAACGAGCCAGAACAGTAACTTACAATTGTGTTCGACTGGAATGGCCTCGTGAGGTGTCAATGCTACCGTATTATCGACCGCAGTATCGTTTCGTGAGCCCTCGTGTAGAATATGAAAACCGATTTGCGGCACGTGAATGTTGTCGTGATAAGAAACTTCGCTGAATAAACTACTCGTTGTCGGAGGCACAAGTGCGCTGTACGAATTTACCATCGGACTTCCATCCACAAAGTACACTGTAACTAGACATAAATAAAGCATGTTAAATTTTTGCATCATGCACATTGTCGTCTACAGGGAGAATTCTGAGAAGATGAAGAAATTTTTATGAGACATTGAGACTCGATATATCTCACCCCGATGTGATTGAAGCTCCGTAAGGCGCTCTTCTATGCAAAGTGCAGTTAGACGAGCTTCAGCATCGGAATCCCAACAATCTTCCATTGTTTCTCTGATCAATCTGACTCCAGGCCTATCTACCAAATTTCCGTCCAGCAGAGGTCTCGCTTTCTTTTTGGACACGAGGATTTGCATGTCTTCGAATGTAGGATGAAGCCCTGCATCAGAAAGACCCATTGGGTAAGATTGAATAATGCCATAATTCGTGTTATTGAACAGATATATGTGCATACCGATCTCCTTTTCGAATGGTTGTTTGTACGGCGGAACCTCTGCGCCCGGCACGTAAATATCCGAGCATCGAGAAACAACTTCCCATAGTATCAATCCCATAGCATAAACGTCTATCTGTTTCAGAGAACTTTCGCAGTCACGCAGGTTGACCGCTCCTTCCAGTACCTCGGGAGCCATGTACCTCAATGTACCCACCTAAAAGGGAAACTCAGATTATAGTGATATTTTTTATTTAATTTTTTGAATAGAAAATACTGCGCTATCTGAAACATCTGTTTCTTACGTCGTTGATAGATTTAGTTTCGGCGTGTTGCTCCTCTCCGTTACTGAAATATTTTGACCCCGAGATTTGAACGGCTAAACCGAGGTCGCATATACAACAACTTCCGTCGGCTTTTATTAGAATATTTCTCGAATTCATGTCTCGGTGAGCAATGCACGGCTTCATTTTATCTGAAAAATAAACATTCGGCTGCTCAGTATATAGCCAATGGTGCATAAAGTATACGATATCTTACATATATATTTCGGGAAATTGTTTGTCCCAGTTTTCAAGAATTCGGGGCATCTCCCAGGAACCCCCAGACCCCGATTTTTGTAAGTTTCTCGGGGCCCCAGGCCCCAATAACTATTCCCTTATTATACTATTCCGTGCATTTCCGTGAGTTGCGAGACCAACCTCCTCCACAACAACCTCCTAGTAATTTATGTCTTGATAAATTACGTTTATACGAATTTATTAACTTACCGCCTTTGCGTACATCGGTGTGTAAGTAAGCAAGCCCTTTAACGATGGAAAGCCCCATTTTACAGAACGTAGCCCAATCGATTGTGTGCGAGCGAAGAAAATCTGTCAATGTCCCTCGTGGCGCAAAGCTGAGGACCAAAAGGTAGTCAACGTTGCCTTCCATGCTAGTTCTCTCGTCCACGCCTATATTATTTTAGGAATTAATTTTTTTACAAAAAAGAACTCCAATATACAACAAATGCCTGGACATATTAATTCAAATACTGCACCAAACATATTATTCTTACCGTAATAGCTCAACAATGATGGGTGCTCCATAAATGGCAAACAATAGGTATCTCTTTCGTTTTGGAAGTAGTTTCGATAGTGAGATGGAAAAATTTTCACAGCCACGTCTCTGTCGCCCATACTGCCCTGCCAAACGGACCCGTATCTTCCCTGGCCTATGGTCAAATCGTAGCATGTAAACAATAACAAACATTTACCGGTTGCTGTTACCATTCAAATCTTAGAGTGCAGTGTAAAGTAACTCAAAGGGGTTACACGACCCTAAAATTTGTTTTAAATAGAATTAAAAAAAAATTCCTTTGCATATCAAGATGAATGGTTTTTCCGATAGACTTGAAGATGATAACTATTTAAATTTGAAGGTACGATCTTACCTACGATGGTCGTCAACTTCAAATGATCAACTGTGTAATTTCCAGTTCGCAATGCCGTACTTTCCACGAAGCCGTCCGTGAATGACAATGGTTTTTCCATCTTTCCCAGTATGTTGTTGCGATACACTCTACAGACGAGTGTAGTTATGGCACATATTACTATAAGAGTGCATACAACAATGCTGCCTATAATAAGCATCCATTGTTCCGACTCGACCCGCTCCAAGAATCCCGTCTCTGTTGAACATTATAACATTATAAAAGTCAAACAATTTGCGACGCAAAAGTATGTTTAGAAATAGCCTACGGATAAAAAAAGTAGGGCATTGATTTATTGTAGCCGTAGCGACTCAAAAAGAGCCGACTTTTGCGTTACTTCGCGCAGCTTCTAAAGAAGCACGTTTCCATGCAAAAATGACTCACTTTCAGGGATGACTTGAGACACCTCATTATCCCGGTAAGAAAGATCAAACGTGTCTGTTATATTCTGATTGCAGTAGTCCCCGTTGCAGCAGCAAAATTTTGTGTTATTTAGAGCTTTGGTAGATTCTTTGAGTGCCACGCATTCCGTGTTTTCACATTTTCGCTCGCCGGACTGCTTCCAACATCCTGAAAGACAATAAAGTAGTGTAAATGTAAAGCCTAGTTCAAAGCACGGTAGTAAAAAATTGCACATCGAAGATGAAATATTCGTGAAATACTTTTGATGTTGAAGATATATTTTATTGTAAATTATTTTGTGTATACAATTTCTTTACCTTGCAATAAAATTGTGATTTTGCTGCCGTTTGCAACTTTATCTTCTTGCCACAAAGCGTAACAGAAATTATTGCAAGTTTCGAATGTGATTCCAGGATGATTGGTCTGCAAACAGGATTAGAGTAAAATTTAATAAAAAGTCGAATCGACAAATAATAACGACAATAGTCGATATTCACGGGGGCTTTTGAAATGGGAGTCTGAACGATTATTTTAACATAAAATAGTATACGGCTCGATGATACATTTTCGTATACCTGAATATGAAGTCCATCTATTTCGTGAGATACGTCTTCGATACCGTGAGCATTTTGTTGCAAATAAATATTTTCAACATTCTTTTTCTTGCTGGCACATATTCTGCTAGCATTAATGGGAACAGAACTGATCCCATAAAGGAAGGAGAGCAGCGCGATCGAGACAGAGACTTTCATTATGCCTCTGGAGAGCACTTGAAATTGCAAACTTCAGTAGAAGCACATCTGATTATGAATTGGCGTCTGTAGCCGTGACATCATATCGGGCTGCCTCAAGTGGACTCTCTTCAGCTGTTCAAGTGGGCAAAAAAAGTCTTGTGAATATCTTACACTCTAACACGCTTAGATGGAGAGCAAAATTCATCTACTTTGACAATCACATCAGTCAACAAGAGTCGCGAAAACAATCGCAAAAATAATGTTAGATTGCTATGTTTATAGTTTTCTGACAATCGGACTTCTTGAAAATGCCACATGTGAAGTAATTCCCATTTAAAACATAGCAAACTAATAAATATTTGACTCTTTGAATTAATTTTGAATTACATAATATTATTCGAATGTAATTCGAATTTAATAATTTTGAATTAAATTGAAATATATTGGATTAATGATTCAGTGATAAAATGCTCCAAGCAGAAAATTGGCAGCATGCTCCAAAGCTTACCCCCAAAATCACATTTAGATGAGTCATGGGCATGTACATAAAATCGAATAAATAGAATACATGAAAAATAATAATGGTAACAGAACAGCTATAAGTTGAGAGTGTGTGCCTGATAAAGGAATGTTTTATAAAGTAATGTCTCAAAAAAGTTCCATTAGCTTCATAAAAGAACCAAGTACAGGCTGCATAGAAACATAGTCACAAGTATCAAGTTGTGCATTAAAAAATAATCACATCGCCATGTGATTTGATATGATGTGTATATCCAAACATTAATAATATCAACTGTAGTAATTGCAATCAACATTTAATACATTTTTTGACCCTTCAATATACCAAGTTGACTGAAAACAAAAGTGATTATTGATTAATTGAAAATAAGAACCAAGAAACAATAAATAAACGACCAGGTCTGAAGTTACATGCAAGGCACAGCCACATCTCTTACAGGGTTGATTGCAAGCGCCTTTACAATTTTAATGCATCCTGCTAATATGAGAGCACCGCAAATTATGTGATCGACTTGGCTGATAAAAATCATCGCAGAGTAGAACGAATCTCGTGTACCTTTTATCCGCAAAATATTATGTTATTCGTTGATCACCGAAAACCGCTCGTATGCAATGTTATCCGTTCCTCGATGGAAATGTGCGAGAAACACTGAATAATTAGAGCGAATATAATCGCGCTCGATGCTCAATTAACGACGTATGGATGATTTTCACCGCAATTAGAATCTTCTGCGTAGACGAGAATCCACATATCATTACATATACAAGTAATTAATGATAATGATACTCGAATAAACAATCTCAATATCTTGTATACTCGATTTGACAGGTTTCGGCCAAACCGCGAAGCTACAGACTAGATAGACTCACGACCCCACTTTGCAACTGATAGCGTTTTCCACCAACTGCACTGGTGTGCACTCACTCGGTGTTATCTCGTCTCTTATTTTAACACGAGAGCGAGAAGGACAGTTCAAACGAAGTATGCTCTAGTGTGGCCAGTGGATAACACTGTAAATGATTTGGCACAGAAAGAGACGCCCGATATCAAGCTCTTCGTAGCGCCATCTGCGAGTATCTCCGTCATAGCGGACACAGGATTATCAATACCTTCAAACAATATTACGATGCCTGCAATTAGTACCTAAAGTTATCAGCAATTCCGTTTGACTTTATTCAAACGTAATTGTCAAAAAATTGGAATTTAATCTTCGATATAAAGATAGTAATGAAAACGCTCTTAAGGTGATATGATTCTGACTCAATGGGTAACAATATTGGGTTTCGGAACTTTTTGGAGCAGTTGTCAATATATCACAACATTAACTATAACTATAAAAAAACCATAAACTACATTCAATTATTCCTCTGTTCACTGTTCTCCTTTTCTTTCACACATAAATTTGGAGCAATGTGGAATTTGAAAAATGTAGATCTCCCTAGCGCTCTCGGATTAACAAATCTTTTAGACTTTTTAAATATCCTTTGCGATTACATGGGATTGATCAAATTAAATATCCACACAAAGTTTCCACGTAAAATAAAAAAAAATCTTTTTACCGCAGGTCTCAGGCTTTACCAACATGGGTGGACTTGCTGTATGCAAGATATCGCCTAAAGCCGCTGCGTTGAAACGACCGAAATTTCCACGGCATTGTCCACCTCAGCATCGCTCGGCTGTCTATGGCGCATCGGCTTCGTCTATTGGCATTGTTTATCCCAGCTACTTGACGTTCGGCCGAAAACCATTGCTGAAATAAGAAGCGTATTGTTTATGAGTGATACATCTATTGTGATAATGTACAACTACTAATGCAAATCATTATGTTCGAATGAGGCATTGAATCAATTTCTCGACTAAAACTGAAACGTATTTGTCACAACTATGGCAACTCTGGAAGACAAAATATTGGGCGAAAAGTTGGAGTATTATTGCAGTTCAAGCGAGGATGAGGAAAATGACTCTTGTGATTCGGACAGAGATGAGGAGAACGTGAGAAATGTTGGTAAATCGGAAGAATCTTTTATGACCCCGGAAGTCAATAAGTGGGATGGATCTTCCAGCAATACTGGACCCAAGGGCGTGATACGGGTAAAAAGAGTTTTATTTTTGCATTAATATTGCGTTCAATGGATTTTACCTGAAAATGCTGCGTATTCCATAAATTCAGCTCGAATTAATCCCTTGTAAGTGGATTAATCCCTTGTAAGTCGCATGCATCTCCACACTTTACGGCTTCTCGATACGCCCCCCCCCCCCCCCCCACCCCCCGCTTGTCCACAACTTATAATCACATTTCGATAGTTTCGGGCTTTGACGTTAGTAAAGAATAAAATTACGTTGATCGAGTTTTATAACAATCGTTACTATACAGAAAATGTTTGTCTTATAATGTTTTCTTTGAATTCCAAAGGATTGGCAACGTTATAAACAGCTCGAATCTCAAAAACGTGCAGAACAGGAACAGGAAAAGCTGGATTTGATAAAGAAACTCAGTATCACGTGTCAGAGCGCTCTGGACGAAGAGAAGGAAAAATTGGAGCAGGAAGACCCCGATCTCGCGGAACTGCTCGCGGATGAATTTCTGCTCGAATATCAGAGGCAAAGAATGAAGGAGATGTTAGTCAGGGCCGAAAAGCTGCGTTTCGGTACAGTGAAGAATTTGCGCGACGCCGATCAATTCTTGAAAGCGATCGACGAAGAGGAGAAGTCTGTAACAGTTGTGGTACACATTTACGAAGATAATATTGCCGGCTGTGAAGCTATGAACGGTTGCCTTCTGACCCTAGCGCAGGAATATCCTCACGTTAAATTCTGCCAAATTTGTGGTAAGTTTAACAAATATTTCTGTTTTGAATCTGTAAGGATATTCCGGTATACAATTTTAAGTGAACAGATATTTCGTGTCTGTAATTTTGAACTGCATGGACCCTTCTACCTATAATTCGAACTATATACACCCTTTTATCTATAACAATTACAATTATTTTGACATATTTTTTCATCTCAGGTTCGGCGGCCGGTCTCAGCAAACACTTCAAGAAGGAAGGAGTACCCGCCCTCTTAGTTTATAAAAATGGTCAAGTAATCGGTAATTTTGTTCGGGTCACGGACAGTTTGGGGACGGATTTTTATGCGTCGGACGTGGAGTCGTTTCTCCTTGAACATGGTATGATAGTGGATAAAAACTGTGTACCAACGATAATCAAAAATTCTAACGTCGATGATAGTGATTGAATTTATATTGTAATACATGCTTCACAACAAGAGAAATTCCCGACTCAATAACTTCCGTTCAATAAAATTAATTGATAGAAAATAGTAGTCTCCTTTTTCTCTCTACCGGCTGAGAGGGAAATCCTAATTGTTAATCTTTTTCTCTAACTGTTGTGCCGTGTACGGGTTTACCGCGGGGATTACACGATATATTTTGAAATACACAGGCTATTATACGAGCGAAAAATACAACGAGAAAAACTTCGTATCGCACTGGGCACCAGAAGCGGAAGTAATAATGGAAAAGAAAAGACTAGTGCGGCAACGCTGCGAAAACAGATAAAATAAAAATAAGTGCTGGAGCGCCCGGGAATTTCGTCGTGTTCGAGCCGACAATCTCCAACAGTAACAAAGATTTTATTGACTAAGCCGCGGTTTGTCTCAGCATCTCCATTAAGTGTTCCTTTTTTTTAATGACGTTGCAAACTTCCGTGTACTTGTTCAGTAGTTGGTCGTATTCTGCGGTGAATACGTCCTCATACTTGACTTTCAAGGCTCTTTTCGTTTTCAATTTTTCGCACATTTCCAGGATACGTTCGTCAAGATTGTTGCTCAACATTCTAAACGCGTCGACGCTCGTTGGAGTCTCTTTGTACATTTTCATAGCACATGTTCTCTCTGCAACCTTGGCCTGTGTTTCGGCAACTTGCGCCTGTAGCAATAAATTCTCCGCGTATCTCAAATTGATCTCTTTCATGGCGATATACTTGAGTCTCTGCCATTGACCAAGCAGTTCGGCGCATCTGAGAAGATCCTGGTAATACTCTGTACAAACTTCATCGATGTGATCCTTCCAGCGCAGTGAGTCTCCTCCAGGATTCTCTAATAAATACATTCTGGCCATCGACTCGTGGCTCTTGGAGGCCTCCTTTATCGTTCCTCCCAACATTTTGTAACTGGAGCATAAAAAAAGGGACAAATAGAATTTACACTCGCATATCCAGTCAGCAAAAATTTTAAGTATGGCGTCACACTAAAATTTCATTTTCATCTAATTTTAGTACAAAAAAACAAAATCTTTTTTTACAAAAACAGTTTCCTCCATGAGAAAGCATAATTCATTTTAAAAGAACGTTTGCTAGAAAGTACCTGCTTATAAAATTGGAAAGTTTTTCTCTCAGCGTGTTCTCCACTGCCACTTTGATATCTCGTTTTTCATCGTGCGTCAGATGAATCTTTGGCAAATCAGTAATGCCCAATAGGCTCAAATCTTCGTGACTATGTTTGTCGGAGCTTGGCAACTTTAGATACTTGTTAGCTTCGTGCATAGTGAGTATTCCTTTCAACTTTGTTACGGTACTGCTCGGCAATGCTTCAAGCTCAGCCGATAACGTTGCTGTTTCTTCTATGCAGTCTTTAATCAAGTTAAGCCTGGCATACTCGCTGATGGAGTCTTGACACGCGGCGGTAGCTTTGATGACTCTGGATACATCCGACGATCTTTCGACCTTGCCGCCCGCGGCCGATTTGATCGCCGGCTCTCGGAAGGAGCTCGAGGTTGGACATTCCGATGTGGTGATGACCGAATCGACTCTCGTCGAAGGGCGAATACTGCTCGATCGTGAAATTCTCGATATTCCCGATAAATCTGAAGTAACACATTAAATCAACATCGTGATCGACGGCTGTATCGTTCACTCTCATCAGACTTTTTCCTCGTACTCACCGGACCATTGACTAAGATCGGAATCGCTCATACTTGTACTCGTTACCTCCTTCTTCTTCTTCGTCTACTTTTTACTGTTTGAGCGGCTCTTTACCTTGGACACTCGCAAGCGGTACTTCTCACATCTTCGCCGAATCGTTTCGACCGTTTGAGTCAGTTGAGTGGTTCAAAAATTCACGCGCACGGGCATCGAATACATCGCGCCTAAATTGGAAGCTCGATCGAGAATTGCTCGAGGCCATCGAAACGCAGCGGAATGCACGTCTACTAGAATGATTTTTTAGATGGTTAGGTGAAAACTCTGTTTTACCGACATTTGTAAGAAACTGTTCAACATTTTATTTAAAACAGTATCGGCTTTAGCTCAATCAATATTACTATCTATTATCATTTATCAATATCAGAGATCGAACCATTCTTCAGAAAAAATTATCGCTCTTATCTCGCACTCGCAACTCGGTCGGTAACTGTTCGATTGTTATTACCCAACGTTTCATTTGTTTATCGGATTTTTATTACTTAATTTTCGTGCCTAGATGTTCGTCGAGATTGCTGGTATGACGAAGAAAAATAATTGCTTCGGAGCTCTTTCGTAGTCCCTTCTCTTTGACAACTTCGACACTTTTTTTTTTATCCTCTAGTTGATATACGATATCCCTTCTCGAGAGAGCGAAAGTGGGCAGAATGTTATCGAGCAGGCGACGGAGTCGTGGCGGAGATATGTGTCTTTCCACTGACACCCCTATTTTTCATCATTTCATTATAATATAAAAATCGCGATTAGTCACTAGTGTCGATAGATAATTGACAGATTTATCGTAACGGGTCCGATCCACCTTTTCCGATCAAATGATCGATAATTATATTTTCGGGAGATCCGCGTACAGACTTTTCGTTTCTCCGAGATGAAGATTTTTGTTATGTGACGAATTAATCGTATAATGGCGAATAATTTCAACTATCCGATATTATTCGAGCTGTTATGATGGGATCCAGACTTAGGTGAGTTCCGAGTGATTTGTAATGAACAAAAAATGTTATCCACTCCACCGCTAGATCGAACAATTCGAATCATTCGACTAGGTTAAACATATCGAGTCCTCTTTCCGCTCCTTCGCACTTCCCCTCCGCAAATTTTATTCCCGTAGATTTGCTCGTCAAACGCCCTCGCGATTTATTCAATGACCCGTCCAACAGGTAAATAGATTCTTGCGCGATTCTAACGCGATTGATTGTTCACAGAGAAAATGTCAAACAGCTATTCGAGTGTTTCTGCGAAGTGGCAGCACCTTCCGGCGAGAAGCAACCATGGATACTTCAGAAGTATCCAGAATCGTTCACGGATCAGGAGATCTTGAAGTCCGTACCAAAGTTTGCTTATCCTTGCGAGTTTGAAAAGTAAGTGTAACCCTGTAGAGATTATTGTTTCATGCAAGAGTAAAAGTTCTTTTACATACATTCTGGTTTATGTTACCGGGAACAGAAATGTTCATACTTTTAATCGCAAATGTTTATTCACCGTTTGATTTTTACTTTCAGTTCGCAGATTCAACACTTCTCTTTCGTCCTGACGAGTATAGATTCCAAATGGACGTTTGGATTCTGCAGGCACGACCCTAAGACGGAAACAGCCCTGGTGGTTTTGAGTCCGCTGCCATGGCACGAAACATTCTACAAGTAATCGGCTATCGCTTGATCCGCACTTGGCAGAACGACAAGATTCTTTTTTTCACGCTCATCAAATTTGTATCGTTACTTTTTGTACCAGGTTCTTAAACCATATAGCTACTCTAACATCAAGCAACAATGCAGGCGATCTGTGGAAATTTCTTGGAGATGTGTACAGCTGCGGCGTCCCAATGCCCGGGGCATCCATTACTATTCCGTTACCTGATCCTAACATTGTAAGTTCAAAAAAGACAAGAGTTAAATTTCACTAGCCTAAAATGACATTGCGTTACAGACTTTCGTGTGCCAGAGTCCAAGACAATTCCAGTTACCCAGTATACCAGAAAATGTAAGTTACGCATTGATGACCCAGTTCATTACTCGAAATATCGCTGATTAATTGTTGATATTGATTTTTCAGAGGAATTTGACCGAGTATTATAGCGCCGTAGATTCGCAGAATATGATGATAGTATTCGCCTCAATGTTGTATGAGCGTCGGATAATATTCACGTCCAAACGTTTGTCGAGACTGAGCGCATGTGTGCAAGCCTGCAACGCTCTTATATATCCGATGATTTGGCAGCATATATACATCCCGGTTTTGCCTCTACCGCTAATGGATTATCTATTAGCGCCGATGCCTTTTCTCATCGGGGTCCCCGCACCGATTCTCGTGGTAAGACGAGTTCGGAGCCTGGCGTGACGGCAGTCTTGACCTCTAATATTCGATCGAACTTTCAGCGCGTACGAAAGAGTGATTTGGGCGAAGTGGTCGTACTGGACGCTGACAATAACACCATAGAGACGCCTTTTCAGGACCTGGAGTCTCTCCCGGCCGACGTGGTATGTGCGCTCGGTTCTTCTAATATATATTTTTTAATTGTTAGTAATGAACCGTCGCGTCAGCAGGTGACAAATTTGAAACGAGCGTTACGCAACAGGCCAGCTCTTCTTGGTGACGGCGTGTCCAGGGCATTTTTGCGGGCTCTTGTCCAGTTAACCGCCGGATACAGAGAAGCTTTGACTCTACAGCAAGGCGAACGTATAACCTTCGATCAGAATGCCTTCGTCCAAAATCGGCCGACCTCTATGCAACCTTTCCTCAGAAAGATGCTGGAGTTACAAATTTTTCAGCAAGTAAGTTCAATCCACAGCGACGAAGGACATCGTCTCTTGAATATCGGTCACTTGATAAAAGTTACTTTTTTAATTCCTACAGTTTATAGAGGAAAGACTGCACATGCTCAACTCGGGTCTAGGATTTTCGGACGAGTTCGAAATGGAGGCTTGTAATTACTCCGATAAATCGGGCAGCAAGTTTATGCAACAATATCGGGAGTGGACTTACGCTATGCGCAAAGAGGGTTCTGCCTTCTTTCGCAGTGTGAAAGACAAGGTACATGATCGAACTCAAGTTTACACAAAAAAAAAGTTAAAACTAGACATTTTCACATCGTTTCCCCATAATCTTTTATTCACAAAGTTTGTTCTGTGAGAAAGCATTGTCTATAATTTTGGCTTCCCCTCAGAGGAAACTTTGCGAATTAAGGCATATTATGTGAAAGCGATATGAAAATTGCGATTTTTAACATTTTTCAAGAAGTTAAATTAAATATTAAATTGATTTTAAAGAAATTAAAAATCGCGTCCAAAAAAAACTGCAAATCTTGTAATGAAATTTTGACGAAACTATGACTACTAACTACACATACTGTGTATGAAATTTCTCGAGTTATAGCGGTTTGAATTGTTCGCGTCTGATACATACATCCATACACACATACATCCGGACATTTTTTCTAAATGTGATTTTTCGATGTTTTGGAACATTCTGAACACGTTGTCATTAAAATCTCGATTTTTTTAAAACCAAAACAAAGTTTCCTACGAGGAAGCAAAATACCTTGAATGTTGTTGAAATATAATTTCTTTGATTTTAGGCAAATCCTGCGGTAAAGTACGCTGTAAAATCGGTAAGTCATGAACAGTTAAAAACGGCGAAGGAAAATGTAAGCTAAAAATCAACACTCTTGTTCAGGTGAAAGATAAAGGAAAAGACATGAAGACTGTCTACAAGGGATTGAAATGGAAAGGTGACAAAGAAAATATAAGATTAGAGAGTATCTCTCTTCGTGATCGTACACCCTTAAGTCGTCCCAGAGGAGTTAGAATTTCCGATTTTCAGGTCGCTCAAGAGGAAGTGAACACGGGATGCGCTTTCAGCAACCACGCTCGGCGCCGAGCTCACCCACGCTAGACAGAAGGCCTAGTATGTTTGGATCTCCGTCGAAATCTCCGAGTGGCTTTACCGCTACTACAAGCTACCGCAAGGAACTCCGGCTTCGTAACATAAACGTTTCGGACACAAGGTATGCGAATACTTGTCAATTGAACAAGAGCGCCATTCCGGTTACCTAAAACAAAAAATATTGTGTAAATATGGAATTTTAATTTGATTATGTAATCTATTTAGCAGAAAGCAATACTCTCCATTGAGTCCAAACTCACCGGAGGAAACGGACTCGCCTCCGGAACGACTCAATATTGATCTCATGAACGAACTGCAGGACGTTATATTTCCAAATAATCCCCCGGTAGATAGAACTGTAAGTATGTTGCCTCGTCATCTAAATCATTTAAGCATCGGTGATAGTGTACGTTTCATTATTGCAATCGAAGTATTGTTTTCCGAGTCAGCTTTCACATCGATGTGCGTACTTGGTTTATCAGGCAACATTCACTGGAGCTTGTGTGTGTTAAATGGCAGTTAAAGATTTCGCGTTAGAAATATTTCCAAACCAGGATTAAGTCGTAGCCTCGGAACATTCACGATCTATCTTATATGATAAATCCACAAGAAAATTTTCCCAAAAGTGTGAAGAGCTTTCAAAATTCTTTAAGGACTTACCGAAGTCCTGGTACGAACTTGATATCTCTGACTGATATTATTCCTGGCGCCAAATCAACCACATTCGATTTATCCTCCACCATTCAACGATCATCGAAACGATTTATAATTTAAACACACCGGCATGTTTTGAATAATAGACACAGATTGATATCGAACAAGACACTTTGGGTACAGCATGCCATGTTTTTTCAACGTCATTAAGACGGCCGAGTTAGGATGAAAAGATATCTTTTGTGTGCTTTTTTAAATTTCGCTAACTCGGCCCACTTAAATTCACTTGATTCCGAATGATGCAAAGTATAACTCGAAAAAAGTGACGTTGTGTTTTATTTTGTTTTTGTTGTTAGAATCAGATCAAAGTGAGCTTTTCTTTTGTGCATAATCTTTCAGTTGAAACCAGTTCGCAGTTTAGACAGCTTGAGACCTGCATGGAGCGGGCGCTTGCGGCACGGCCCCCCGCCTTGTACCGTTACTGCAAGCGAGTGTGAAGTTTCCCAAACACCTAAATTTGTATCCCCAACAGTAGATGCGTATCACAATGGCACGCGTGATCGAAAGTTCTCTAAATCCGCAAAGGCTGCGACGCTTGCTTCGAAAAGTCCATTAACTAGACTCAAAGCATTATCGTTAGAGTCTTCAACGAGTTTCAAAGATGACCTCATATCATCTAACTTACCGTCGCGAAATTCCGCTGGGGTCAAAGATTCTCATGCGGAGCGGCAGTTTTACGGAGGTCCCAGTTTCATCAATCCTACTAATCCTTTTATTCACAATATGCTCGATTCTTTTAAAGCACAGGAGAGCATTGAAAAGGACAATAACACGCTCGAATTTAAATCAATCATATCCGAGAATTCCGTCGCGACCGACAATCCATTCGCCAATTATAAATTCACACCGGATTATATGAATTCGAGTCAAACGAACAAGAGTGGAAACATTAAGGATTTAATTTTGCAAGTAGAGGATCCATTTGATACGAGTCAGGTACAAATTCCCTCTGATCCGTCGAGGCCGATCCTTCTTCCCGCTAATCCAAAGTGGCCTAAAGATACTTGTCCCTTTGCACAATTAAATACCGAGGTTCGTTCTACACAGGATAAGGTAAACATGACAAGTCATTTTTCATTGATTTTTTTATGGGCCGTGTTCCTCGTCAACTGAGCCTTACTCTTATATGAAATAATACATGGTCGAATAATCAAATAGCTCAACTTTTGTGGTCAATATCTTTAAAACAAAACAATGAATCGGATTAAAACTTTTTTTTCACATAGACTTTTGTGTTAGAATCCCCTCCGAGCTAGATTATCGGAGATAGATTCATTGACATGGAACACCCCATAGTAAATATTAGAATTACACAATTCAACCGCTTTTATCAGCTGTCATTGGTTCGTGTGATTCATCGCATCGCATACGGCTTCCATCTGTGAATATTTGATAGGACATAAACGATTTACTTTTTAACGACCGATCGCTTTTCAGACTTCAGCGCCGGTGCAACAAGATTTAATCAGGCTGGACTCAACAAACAGCGACGACGACTTCGACCCATTACTCTGGTCGAAGCCATCGAAGTATGGAAACTCGAAGCAGATGACACAGTCACTACATATTCCACAAATGAGCGAGGGTCTGAGTAATCCCCTCTATCCATACTTTTTACCGCAGCATAATAGCACCGATCCTCGTTTCGGTCACAAAACTAGTGAGACGCTAAGAGATTTCGATCTGCTCCAAGAGTACGGCCTAGATTTCAATAAGTTTAGTCTGGCCAACGGTGCTTCGTCGTCGAAGCAGGATACATCTTGTGATCAAAGTATGCAAAAGGATACTGCGAGTATAGACGATGCGTTTGGTACTTCATTCAACTCGTCCGCAATTAAATCGCAAAAAAATTGGACGAAATTCGAGTGAAATTTTCATCGAACAAAGTGCAGCGCTCACATATCAAATTGTATACTTTTAGTACGTATTATTTATATACAGAAGTTGGACGAATTAACCCTTTACGTATGAGAACCGAGCGGGGGCAAGGACTTTGCGACCGTGTTTCGGTCGCAAGCAGAAGCTTCATGCAGACGCTTTCTGCTCCCATACGCAAAGGGTTATTCGACAACGGAGTACGAAAAAAAAAATTGTAAGTAAATGATATCCCATAATTGGTACGCTGTTTTGTATATATTTTATAGCCTAGAGGGATAAACGAGTTATAATCTCGGATTATTGGGAATAATTCGAAAAATCGTCATTCTAGAATGCCAACTCGTTTGTGAGTTGGCATTCTGTGTAACTCGTCTAATGAAAGTTGCCAGGGGCCCCCCTTGTTAATGTGTACATTTTATAGATATATGTATATATATGCGATTATATACAATGTAAACCCTACACCTATATTATATAGCTTATTAGCATAATAACGTAAATATATATCCTAACTTTTACCAACTGTCCACGCGTAGCGACTCACTATCGCAGTTCGATTAATTTACATTGGAAAGAATAACAAAAACAACAAAAGTATTGATATATAAACGATATGAGAAACAAGTGATAATAGATCAATACTCAGTTTTAATGGGTAATAACCGAATTATACTTCCATAAAAAAAAAACATGTTATTTTTGTTCTGTTTAAACATTATTGTACGTTGTATCTCAATATTTAAAGACAATATCTTTTTTATAGAAAAAAAATGTTCAAATAGCACAAAAACGTATCGCAATTAAATTTTATAACCCATTAACAAGATCATTTTATTAATCGCGACAATTCCATTGATTCACTGTGTAATTCGCAATTACTCCACAAGTTCGGTGGATAGCTCTCTGAGGTGAGAAGATAATGTACAACAAACAAACAGTAGCGCGGGAAATAATACGAATTCACGGCAATTTCCAAGAATGCGTCGATCGAATGGAAAAATAATTGCATCGATACATCGTCATCTATAATTTATATCGCGCGCTTTAGATGCCTATCGCACGAGACCAACACGTTTCTAAACACTAATTCGCTTTGCATTCCTTCTGACACGAAGTTGCTGTTTTTCAGCAAGTTTACGTATTTTTCGAGATGCCAATTTTTGTTTTACACCTGACACGATAAGGTCACATGTCAACATTGTATTTATTGTCGACCTATTATATTCGCAAGCGGCGTTTGATCGTTCCTCGAAGAAATTCGGTTCGTGATACATCCATTCGACCATGTAAGTTTATTTTCTTCGAGCTTTGATTTGAAGCTATAACATTCATAGAATTAATTGAATCTGTTATGCAGGGTCAAACTATAGCTGTAAATTTTTACTCTTTACCGGAAATGAAAGTTCGATTCACCTTATCGGTATCGATAATATATTATAGTTAATTATCTGTAATATGGCAACGTGTCTTTAATGTCGCATTTATATGCTTTATTTTTTAGTTACATATGTAAACGGATTGAAGGTCATACCACATGTTCCCGGAATGATCGATGGCGCAATCGAGTCCAGAAGACCGTGCGTGGTCGTAAGGGTCGCACGCTAGTTTGGAGAACCGTAGCCATGGATACGTGTAAAAATGGCCGCATCGACGACAGTTCGTTAGTGACAGCTGCTTGAGGAGGCAAAAAAGGCTACTAAATCCCTAAGTAAGCCGAGATTTAACGGGTAAGTAAAAAAAATACATCTTCACATTCACTCAATCAATTCCGCAACGCATATCGACGAATTCTCAATAAAGTGTTGACACTATTTTTAATTAACAGCAGAACGTTTGAACTTTCGAATTATCGATTAAAGTAGTGCAATTATTCAGTATTTTATTTATTTAAAAATAACAGACTGTAAATCGATGTCTTCTTTGAAACACCAAAGTGATTATTAATTTACATTTTTGTCGTTCAGTTTTTCCATATGAATTTTCAGATAAATAATTTCGTTTTCATTAGTGCCTATTTTGTTTGTTGAACTTCTTTTAAATACATGCTATGTTTCACGCCTTCAACGAACGCTGGCAAGAATATAATTTTTCTTTTGCTTCCAGCCATCAAGTTAGCGGAAATGAATTTAGACGATTTAAACATCGAATATTTAAAGGAAAGACATCACGAACGAGCCTATATAATTTTTTTTTTACGAAGGGCTTTAAATCATTGACCGTTAGTGGGCCAATAAAAAAAAACTGCCATACAAAAAAAATAGTCTTCGCAGTGACCTGTAAAGTGTCGGCAATCAGCCATAAATCCATAAAACCGAATTGCACTGGCATAGAGTGAAAGAAAAATCACGTGTGTGTTTCCTGTAGTTAATGGTCCCGCATGAGAGATCTTTTAGTAACTGGAGCAAGGAGTTCTACATTCCAGACTCTAAGAAAATCCATATTCTTGCGTGTCGGTATCGCTGACGATATATTAGCGGCATGCAAATGTAAGAAAATGCTAATCTCCTCCGAAGGGCCGACCTGTGTTATTCGGCGCAGTTCATAGTTCTTTCTGGTGTAGCGAGTGTCGTTCCCGTTATTTACTCCAACGATAAAAAAAAGTCGCAGACATCTAAATTGTTCGGTAACGAACACTGTAACTATTATTTTTAACAGTAAGCAGCTAAACCAATTTTTTAAGGGGTGGGGATTGTTGGTATAGTAACTGGCCAGCCTATTTTATATTTACGCAGTAGGTAAAGGACCAGGTGTTTGTCTCTATGGGGATTATTAAATCGATACGCGATCGTGCCGGGTTCGAAGTTTTCGTCTCGCTTGAGTCTACCTGGGCCAATAATAGTTCAGTTTCGCCACCCTGGCGATACGCGATATTAGGAAAGACTCTAAAGTGCTCACTGCAGTGTCGCATAAAAAATCGAAACGAATTTTTAACTTTCAGTTATATCTTCAACATTGTAAAGTCGCCATAAGCGAGGTATGAAAATTACTCATTCTGCACGGTTGTCGAGCATAAAAGATTTAGTTGTTAAGTTTGAGTTCGATCGTCCCTTGGTATGTTGTTCTGACGTAAAATTGCTATTCTCAGTGAGTATATGTATACGGTAGTACATTTCATCGTGCACCGCGTGGACATAAAGTCGTGTTGCAACAACTTCGGTATCGACGTTGCAAACATTTTATCACGAAGCTCCCTTTGTCGGGGCTTATTAACAGTGTTGTTATCGGACGCGATAAATTACAATTGTAACTTCTCTGTAAATCCAGCTTTCGCTGCTACGACGTTTCTATTTTGTGTCTCTAATTATCTCTTTAGCTGCAAATATACTTTGCCATTATTGTTTGAGAAGATTCAAACCTGAATTGTAATAATTTTTAACTATTAAAAAAAATTATTAATAGCTTCGAGTACAATCTTTAACAACCGTATTATTTTTTATTTTTTACTGTGAGAATAATAAGCTATAAAGGACTTCAATGATTTGGTAGATGACCAATTAAGGATCAATAAAAAAAATCCGAACAGATCTGGTTTTTTTGACGCAAGTAAATAACATCGATAATGTTGTTAAATAACTAAGTGAAACGCGTCACGTCCGCGATGGACTGGTACGTTCTATAGTCGTGCCTGAATGATTGATGTACTTCAACTGCTGCTTGGTTATCGCCGCCTAATTGAATATTTAATCTAATACATGTCTGGCAATCGTCTCAAAAACTTGCACAACTTCACGGCCACAATGAACTCGACAATCGATTATTAACAGAACTATACCATTGGCCTCTTTGCAGTGGAATGAATCGTATATTCGCCAACCTGTTCGAAGACCGACGGAGTGTCGTACGATAAAGGAGGAACGGCGCTGAGGAAGTACAGTTAGGAAGAAGTTGCGGGACAACAGCAGTGCGAATGAAGATGAACCGGTACATAACTTTGAATCAGCTGGGGGACGGCACCTTCGGGTCCGTTGTCCTCGGCGAGAGAATCGACACCGGCGAAAAAGTTGCCATAAAACGAATGAAGAGAAAATATTATTCGTGGGAAGAAGCTATGAATCTTCGAGAGGTCAAAGTAAGAGAAGAAACACTTGTTTTTTAATAGATTTCCTTGCTGCATTTGTAAAGTCACTATAATGGATTTTTTTTCATCCTCAGTCGCTGAAGAAATTGAGTCACGCAAACGTGGTGAAGTTGAAGGAAGTAATACGGGAGAACGACGTTCTATACTTTGTCTTCGAATACATGAAGGAGAATTTGTATCAACTGATGAAAGATCGGTGAGCCGGACGCTTTGTCAAACTGTATATCTGTTCGAATATTAATCCAAATATTATATGAAGTAATGAAGATTTTTTATTCGATTAATGAATTATTTTAAGTAATGAAGATTTATTGTTAGATCCGTTTATTTTTGTTCGTTGTTGAGAGATATCGAGTGGCAAACGAAAATGTACCATGATGAAAAACAATTGTTCATTATTAAGTTCGATTCATCGATACTGTGCCTACTTCCCACTTTTTCAATTTTTAAATGTTTATAAAAAATTGTTCTATTGTCTCGCAGATCAAAACTCTTTCCGGAGCCAGTGATCAGAAACATGGTGTACCAGGTTCTGCAGGGTTTGGCTTTCATGCACAAACACGGCTTCTTTCATCGCGACATGAAGCCGGAGAACCTGTTGTGCATGGGTCCTGAACTTGTAAAAATCGCGGACTTCGGTTTGGCCCGGGAAATCCGTTCTCGACCTCCCTACACGGATTACGTATCGACCAGGTGGTGAGTAAAACAGCTATTTGTTCTTTCCATTTTGGAGCATAATTTGACTCACGATTTTGAAAATTGACGTGCGAACATTGACTATTTCAGGTACAGGGCACCGGAGGTATTGCTGCACTCAACGACGTACAACAGCCCTATCGACATTTGGGCTGTTGGCTGCATAATGGCGGAGTTGTATACATTCCGACCGCTTTTCCCGGGCAAGAGCGAGATCGATGAGATCTTCAAGATATGCTCAGTAATCGGAACTCCCGACAAAGACGACTGGCCGGAAGGTTATCAGCTGGCTGCTGCAATGAATTTCAAATTTCCGATTCTCCCTAGAACACCTCTGAAAGACCTCATTCCAAATGCCAGTCACGAGGCCATTGTTATGATGGAAGATATGTTGGAGTGGAATCCGATAAAAAGGCCAACGGCTCAGCAATCGCTAAGGTTACTTGGCGACACTTTATTGTCCTTTGGTATCGTGTTGTAATCAAAACGTGTTATCAACGGTAACAATTGTGATATTAATATTCTCGGTTCCACAGATATCCTTATTTTCAAGTCGGGGGCCCGCGCATCAACAGCAGCAAAAGAATCGGCGTCGCTGGTCAACGAGAGCTGCTAATGAACAAAGTCAACATACCGCAAACGGGGCCCCTGTACGATTACAAGCAACCAGACAACACACGAACAACGGATAAGATAATGCCTCAACAGCAGCCGGTTCTTCCGCTTCTGAATCACAATAATCGCAAGAGGAACAATTCGTTGAAATGGGACGAGGAGGATTTCGCGAATATCTTGGGGTTCGTTTGTTCGGTTACGAAGATATTCCGCGTACACCAAACTTGCATGAAAAGTGTTGTCTTATTCTGGCTTTACAACTGAACAAAATTTGCCCGTAGCCCGAGTAACCCGATTGGCTGAGAAATTAATTTCCTCGTATCTCACAAACTATTCGATTTAGAAATGTTGCGACGGGAAAGTTTGTTCAGCTTTTAAGGGTGAATAATGTAACTTTGTCATTTGGTGTTAAATTTTGGGAGCCATGTAGAGGAATCAATTGTAAATTTGGACTTACAGAAGCAAGTTAGTACCGGACAATCAGCAGACTACGAGGCTCCTGTCCAGCCGGGTATACAAGGAGAACCGTGTTAATTGGAACGAAAACGGTTCCGTAGCTGAGAGCCAAAGGGAGCCGAATACGAACTGGGCAACGCCGGTATGGAGCGAGCGGCAACCTTCAAGAAATTGGAGCCAATCTCAAAATAATTTCAAGAACAGCAGAAAAATATCTGCAAAACAACATTATCTGAGCGTGGCCCGGTACGTCGCAGGCCAAAGCACAAATTTATCATCCAGGTATCGAAAATATCGCAATATCGCTGTTCGAATCCTCCTCATTTATGTCGGTCTTGCAGTGGCTTATCTGCTTGGCTGCTTCTGTCTGGGTCAGGACGAATTTCACGAAATGCTCGTCTGCCTCGTTGACACAGCAGTTCAGACCGTTGACAATGTTCTCACTGTTTTTCCGATCAAACGGTTCTACCAGATTGTCCTTCGTCATTGCAAAGTCTTCGCAGATACTCTTCTCTCGTTGCTTCGAGCCTCGTTCAATCTCGTTCGAATAATCCCCTACGTGGGAGAAGATATATTTTCCGTGATGGATATTGCTCTCAGCGCCGTTGATTCGATCCTAAGTAACGTACAAACAGCAACGAGGCTGCCATTCTCCCAAACCACCGCAGAAAGATGCACAGTCGTTTTAGACTGTTTCGTAAACGCGACCTCCGCGGTCCTTGAAGTCGCAGATCGGATCTTAATGCTCATCGAAAACTTTCTCGGATATTTCGTTGATTGCATCTGTACTGTTTTTCTTATTCTTCTCGGCATGTTGGCCTGTATTTTTGAAACTGTCTTCCAGTCGTTACTCAACGCCGGTAACTTCTTGTTTCAAGAACCGACGCACTCTAATCGACATTGAATTTATTTCGATATATCCAATAAAAATTCCATGCCAGCACACATTTTTTATACATACCTGGACTATGTAATGAAAATCAAATAAAATAAATCTACAACATCAAAATCTCGAGGGAGTATGTCATTTAATGTTTTATTTTTTAGAAATGGCGAAGGAGATGCCGGCAGACCTAGGGTGATCGTCAACGGTATCGTAGGTCAACCGCCGACGGATAAGTTCGCGGATGACTTGACGGACTCCTTGTGGGGACCGCGGGAGAACATTGAGAGTCAAACTCGCCAGCACTATCTCGCAAGAAATCGTTACATCGCTGAGCAGAATGGAAGACTACCGTATCCGAGTGTCTACGGTACCCAAAGCTTAAGTGAGTACCTTGATGACGCGAAATCACCGCTATTTTGAGAGCGAATGTACCACAAAACCGTTCATACAATTACAACCAAATAATTGTTCGAGGCATCTTTTAATCTTTGACTTTTTATGTACGCCAGAAGCATCGAACAAGGCAGCGATACAAGCGAATTTGTTTGGCGGGGTTTTGAACTCGAGACCGAGCGGTGGAATTCACGGAAGAACGGATTGGGCAGCAAAGTACCTCAAATGATCCGGTTGAAAAAATGTTACAGAGATCGAATCTCGTTGATCATAAGATTGGCCCGTCTGTGATACAATTGTTTTTTGATGTATCATCGAGGGATATGAGCGACGCTGCGAATCGCTCGATAACTACCGTGCCCAAGGGACACAGACATGAGGTTGTCTGATAGGCCAAAGTGTGAACCTTTGTAAAATTTTCGAATAATTTCTCCAAGACACCTTTCTCAGTTACTGAACGCCCAAATTACGAGACACAAATAATAGATTAAATGTCAGAGATTTTGTCGAACGAAATGTGCATGTTGGCCTCTGTTAATATTTCCAATCGTAGTCAGTGTCTGCCGATAATCAGGGAGTCGGTAACTGAGTCACTGATCTTCAACTTTCTTGTTATTGAATACAATTAAAACCTCCGATCAAAGAGGCGAAAATAGGACTCAATTGCGGAAGCATTGGATCGGCCTTTATGTCGATATTTATATAAATTATTGTAGCTTTATTATTTGTACATACGAATTAGTGTAGCACGGACCGACCGTCGGCTCTCGTAACGTGAGAAGTCTCCCGGATCAATCCAAATACGAGTCACGAGAGTTTATTGGGATTGACCTGTCATGTTTTCCCGCCAAAAAAAGAAATTATGTAAACCTTATTCAAAGGTTGACAAAATGTTTTAACGTTTTCTTTTACAATTCTTCATCTAAGCTATTGGTATAATGAAAAATACATAATGTACAGCGACAAAAGACGTTTCTTGCTGATTCGCCATTTAATCCCATGTCCCAAAACCGTATCTTCCTAAACATATTTAGTATTGGTAACTAAGTTGTCATGGCCCGGGTACTCCGTGCCCGCGCTGTGGACTTCGTGATTCCGGTCCGGATAATATTCAGACGTACTTTAGGTATGACGTCACTTCCGGTCGAAAAATGAGATATTCAAACCGGGATTGACGCTTTTTGGGTCGGAAATTGAGTTTTTTGCACTCGAATACGAACTGCATTGTAATAGTAATATAATAATAATAGGGGAATAATTATCAGGATTCTTGAAAACTGAGACAAACAACTTTCCAAAATATGTATAGGGAAGACCGGAGTGAGATGGGGGGCCCCGGGGGAGATGGGCTAGCGAAAAATCAAGCTGACGCGGGGCGTAATGGGTCACCCTAAACAAGGCAACTAGAAGGCTGCAACGGCGGATTATTGGCCCATCAGCACTACTGATTAGTAGAAGTAGGGAAACGCAAGATGTATGAATAGTACAGGCAGGGTTTTAAAGAAAGTGAACAATTAAAGGGTAGCCCGTCTCGTCCTAGACCATTTTTTTTTACGCACTATAAAACTGTGAAAATATAATTGTTGGAAGACAAACATTATATTATGCTTTCGGCAGCGTTGTAGCCGCATTATTTGCTTACGGGGCCCATCTCGCCCCGGTCTCCCCTACAAGAATATAGGCAATTAGAATCTCCCCGATGATGACATTATATACTTACTGCATATTTATTTGTCCTTTACGCGAGTTTTTTTTAGCTCGACATTCATTTTACATCATTTTTATGTGTACAATTATTATATATTGCATGGATTTATTGGGTCTTTATTTTTTCGTATCTCCATCAAGCAGTCCTTCATCCCAAAATGGCCTTTGCAGCTGTTATTTTGTTTCCTCTTCTTCGGTTTCTATTTTTAGCTATATAATTGAAGGTCGGATATGTATTTGCTACTTATTGGCCACCGATGTCATCGCGCGTTATTCTCATTCATTAAAAAAATAATTTGATTGGGTCATAGCCTCGCTCAGGTGGATTTTTCGAGCGGTCCGTAAGGCATTTTTAAATGAAATATTTTCTAAAAGCTACGTGGAAGATACGTATAATTATAGTTTGTTTTTTTTTAATTCTTAGAGCTAAAACACAGAGAATTATAGATATTGTAGTATAGAAGAGACTTTGGTAACTGCTTGATATGCTCCTTACTGTGTAGTTGCATGGATATATATTGTGCAACCATTGGTGAGGTAGGATATATATACGACGAAAGTAGCGGAATTTTTTATGTACACACATTGATACAAAGCATTTGGTCGCAAAGATATTCTTTCGTCACCCTGTATTATAGACAAGATTTTTTTGTTTTTCAGTAGCTTACACATGCCCGAATTCTCACTTACGTCACAACGCATCTTCGACTCGAAATATCTTTAAATTCAAATTTTACATATGATGACTTTATCTTTCAATAACAAAGTGAAAAATTCAACGATACTCAACAATAATGTACTCCCGGAACAGGACAAATCTTTCACATTTCTCATATAACAATACACTTTCATGTATCTTTAAATAGCTCTTACAAACAATAACGGCGACATTGAACGCATCACTAGACTTATTTGTTACAGGGTTACGTAAATTAATGTAATATATTTCTTTATATATATACAAAGTAGACTTGCGATAGGATGATCCGCGGGGCTTGATATCGGAAGTTTCGTGACGATAACGAAAATAATACAATAATGGATATGTAGAATCGCCGATTACTAGCATCGCGTAAGACTTTCCGTTTCTCAAGATTATTGTAAAATAATCAGGCGTAATGCTTAGACCGCTATGCTGAACGATTCAACGAATGAGAATGAAAAGTTTCGTTACGGAAAACTAATCGCTTTGTTTACGACTATCAGTCTGCCTTTGATTTTTAGTGAGTAACGTAGTATTGATTTTCAACAGTCTATACTGTTGAACATCAAGACTATGTTACTATAATAACAATTGAAGAACCTCTCATCTTCCTTAGTCTAACCTCCCAAATAGCACAAAATATTTTTAAATAATTTCAGAAACATTTTCAGCTTTTCAAACCTTACGAGATATTTCTGAAAAATATGAAAATAATATTTTCAAATATTCCGTCAAAATATTTCACCGAAACATTTCTTAAATATTTCAAAAAATACTAAATCTTTCAATAAATCGGAAATATTACTGAAACACAGGGATAAAATATTTTGGAATATTTTAAATTTCATATTTCACCGAAATATTTCTACAAATGTTTCTGTGTTTGTACAAATTGGACTGGTGATGGAAGCTTTGACTTTTCGTGGAAATGTAAAAAAAAAAACATATCATCTAAACATTTCTAAATATTTCAATGTAAGCGTTATCAGAAGACGAAAAAATATTCTCAATATTAAAAAAAAAATAATATTTTTGAAAACTTAAATATTTCCGTGCCATGTGGGATTATCGAGGATCAAAGGTGCTGCAGCATAGCACTATTGCTGTTTTAAAAACAATCAGTTTTCCGTAAGTTTGCCGGTATACCCAACACAAGAAAAAATAGATCTCATGCGGAATGATTTGAAATTATACGAATAATGCTTTCCATCATTGCCATTGATATGAATTAAGCATCTGAGGGCCACAATTAAAGTACCCCGCTGGAATCAAACCAGCGCATCGGGGACTCTAAGGATAACTTAGTGTTGTAGAATGGAATTGCTGATCGGTGAGGACGCATTCGCGATTATTTTTGGTAGGGCTGTACTGGAGACGTTGAGGATTCCAGTGCTGAGGATAGATACCGTCCCATTGGTGATAAAAGATGTGGTCAAGGCTGTCGTCAGAGCTGTGGTTGTTGCCTCCAATTTGGGAATTCGCGTGACTGCCTCAACGGTGACTTTCGCGACGTTCGTCAGCACTCCCAGAGTAATATTGCCAACAGCAGCGGGCGATGATTTTGATAAGTTCGAACAAATATCTTTAATCTGTACGACCGGACCCAGACACGCGTCCAGCATGTACGCCAGGAGGGAGCCGATGGCCAGGCCGGTTGTGTAAGACAAAGTCATTATGTTTCCTGCAACAGAATATTGGTATTGATTCGAAGGGACTTTAATATAGCCGAAGGTTTGCGAGTGTGACGAAGATGTTCTTCTTTCTTTTTTTCTACCTGCTAACTCGCGATGTTGCTCGGGTACTTTGCTGGGCGCCTGGATCATTGGGACACTGCCGACTATGCCGTTGGTGAGACCGAGCAACCAGGAGAAAAGCAGCGGGTATCCTTCGCCGGAGAGTATCGGCGCACTTCTTGGTATCGCGCAAAGGAGAAACAGGGGAATGAGAATAGCTCGCGCACCGGAGAAGTACAACAGTTGAGTCCTCGTCCACTCGTAGGGTATCGACGCCAATACCTGTTCAAAGACAAATTTTAGAAGTCTAAATATTCCTTTAAGGGAATAATTAGGAATAGGTCAGGAAGATAGGAGCATAACACTCTTTACTAATGTGTACAGTTAAGTCTCGCAAGCATCAGAAGAGTTATTGTTCATCGATAATTATCATCCTCCTCTCTTTGTTATTTTGTTAAACTTTAGTGTAAATAGCGGGGATCTTTGCTTTCATAAAGACTCCTACGATTACACGAAAGCAGATTATGAGTCTCTGAATTATTTTATAGCGTTTATCTTTTATGCTTTCTCTGTTATCCTTTAATTATTTTATGTATCTTTTCTTTATCGTCTTGTATTATTTGGCGTTTGAATACTCCCACTGATGCAATTCGCTTCCCACATAGCACGAAAATATTTTTTAAAGGATTCAATAATATTTTTTGAAATATTGAAAATATTTGTGAAATGTTTTTAAAACATTTTGAAACTATTGCTTTGTCTGCTCATAAATGTTACAATGAAATTTTTCGGAAATGTTTTACTTCAATATTTTTTGAACATTTCAGCGAAATGTGAAACATTGCATAAGCAATCCAAATTGCATATACACCCGCATAAATACGGAACATCGGTAAAAATATTTCAATGAAACATGAAATTACAAATATTTCCAAATATAATCCGATTTTCATATATTTTAGAAATATTTCGTGAGATTTGAAAGATCGAAAATATTTCTGAAATGATTACAAAATATTTCGTGTTATATATATGGGTTGATGGTGTTTCCCATCATCTTGTAATTGTGCTCAATCTGTTTTCATTGAAATAAATAAAGAAATAAATAAATAAATAACACAACGATCAATTGCAATGTTAGCAATTAATATTGAAGACATATATTTTGTTAAATTGGGAAGTCGAGACCGAACTTCGAAAGGGCCAATGAGGGTATTTTACCTTGCCCAGTAGATCGGCGCCATTGAAAGCTGCCATGAGAATAACCGGCATCCAGGATTCAAATTTGCACGATATTATCTCCGATAATATTCCCGGGTATAGACAGAGCGTGACGAAATAAGCAACTCCGATGCTAGCCATGTATGGAAATATAAGCTTGGCGACTTCGAGTCTTGCAGCCATTCCGCCTGAGGGTCGCGTCGACGATGTATTTATAAAAATGAATTTTTATTTTGATTAGTCAGCATTCCTGTACGGTTTTGCGAGGGATGTTAATTAAAATTTTATAATTACGTTTTATGCTAGCCCATGGTTTGTTTCCTTGACTTCTGTAATAAGTTCCCTGCATTACCACAACGTCCTCTACCTTGTACGTCGGTCCGGCACTTCCGGGAGGATTTCCGGAAGGGGCGCTGGGCTCGTAAACTGGATTACTGAATGAAAATGCCGAATACTGTCCTGTACCTGAAAAATAAACAAATTCGAAGTTTCAATTCCAGTTTCTCTTATTTCTTCATTTAATTTTTAGATAAAAAAAAATATATATCGGATACCATTCGCTGCTTCGTTGCTTCCGCTGGCGGCATCGGTGCCGAGTGGGCTAGTTTGGATTTTCAAAACACCGTACTGGCCCTTGCTCGGATCTCCTGTTTGATCCAACGGATCCATCTAAACCAAATTCGACAGATTATGTAGATGAAGACGTTAGACTGTTTCCCATCGCCTTAAAAAGAAGTAATCGTACCAATCCAACGTCCTCCGTCGGCTCGAGAATTATTCTGTTTCGTTCCTGGCAAAGATTAACGTAAAACTGGACAAACTCAGTTTTGCGAACGATCCAGTGAAGCACCGAGCACATGACAATTGTCATTATCGAGAGCGAGAAGAACATCGATGTGTTTCCACGCTCGTCGTTCACCAGCGACTTGGTTAAAATTCTGTTGACGGAAACCCAGAAGCCTGCTGCGCCTAATTCCAACAAAGATTTTACATTAGTAATTTCTTCAATAAATCTTCGACCCTGCATAGCTTCATTTATCAGCTATTATAGTAAGGCTTACTTTCTCCTGCCATTACAGCCTGTGTGTAACGGCTGGGCAGCATCGATGTATATCCATAGAAGCTTGACTGTTGAACTGAAGCGAACAGAAATTTAAAGAAAATAGAATTTAGTACATAATTTTAACTTTGCTTAGTGTGAAGAAATCTTAATTTTTTTAACGTACCGGTGCATCCAACGGCAACGACCGCGACGGCGATTAAGTTTATCGTGTACGAAGTCGGAACGGCGAAAAGTTCCCACCAGATTTCAGAAATAACGACGAAGTTCAGGGTAATAACAGACACCAGGTACCCTGAAGTAAAGAAATAGATCCATTTTAGTAAAGCATTTAGTGAAGTGATCATTGAAGCTTTGACTCGGTTCGAATGTTAATTTTACCGAAAGTGATGCGCTTGTTTAGCGAGACGGTCTCAACGAGAATGTTGTTGGCAAAAACAGCGAAGAACGCCATACCCACGTAGACTACGGACATGTCGAAGATCACCGTAGTGTTTGGATATCTAGCTTTGAAATAATCCACAGCCATCATGAAGCTGCAAGCAGAATAAAACGACTGCGGTTAAGGCAAGAAATCAGACACCGACGCATATTGGAAGAGGGAACTGAAGAAATAGATGGGCGTACGATCGCGAAAATGAAGGTATCAAAATTGACGAAAACAAAAATTTATGTAAATAGTGACGGAGGAAAACAGCTACAGCAAGACACAAAGGTAAAAGACGAAACAGAAGACCGAACGATGAAAAAAAGAAACAATAGATAGAGAAGAGCACATTGAAAACATCGAAATCAGGAGAAAAACGAAGATAAAACGGACAGTTAAGAACGACCAAATTTCCGAATAGAAATGGAAGAGGATATACCGAAGAAACAAATATAATACTGCAGGAAGTGTCTAAAGGGAAGAAATAAATGAGTTAAGTTAAATATACGATAGTATTCGAATATAGAAGAGAAGAAGGTAAGAATTCTCACGTATGAAATGGAAATATATTCAAGAAACAAATGTAAAACCGCAGCAAGTGTTACTGCCTAAAGGGAAGAAATAAATGAGCTAAGTAAAATATACAATAGTATTCGAATATAGAAGAGAAGAAGGTAAGAGCTGTCACGTATGACAGGAGAATGACAGCAACAAGTTGGTAAATAAATGACAACGAGTTCTCGTTTGACTTGACCTGTTGTAAGGCATTAGGAAGCCCACTCCGGCGAGTACCAATGCGAGGTATATGAAGTTGCACTTGTCGACGGGAGGCGAAAGGTGATTGAATCCATTGCTCAGCTTAAAATCGTTCATCCCTCTGGCTTTGCCGAGCTGGACGTAGCCTCTGCTCAAATTTTCATCCATTTTGTACGATCGGTGTCGGAAGTGTGTATGTGTACCTTGTTACAGATCCTATGAACTCATTATCGAACCTATCGCGCTTTCTCGGATTCGCAGGTACTGCGAACTTCGAAAACACCTCACACTTAAATTATCTTTACGATGTTCATGCGTTTTTTAATTTATATTTGGTGTTTCTATTTTTTTATGTTTATTTTTTTATTTTAATTCTATTATATTCTTGTTGTTTCGATTAAGCACTGCACGGGTGCCACACGGCACCAGACACGGCCGCTCGAGTCCTGTTTTTACCCGAACATCGATGTCACACACCTGGAGCGCATGCTTTGAAAATTGCGGCATTGATTTATGCGCGCGCATAACATTGCGCGACGAAAGTCGGCGACGAAAAAATTTGCGCATCCGTGACTCATAGCGGAATCCCAGACCTAGATGTAGTACAGTAGAATGTCTTGCATTTCAACAGACCGGGCAAAGCTCTGGCTTTCCCCTACCGCGTTAGTATTTATGTCCGAACGTTCCACATGCATGTTACCGGCCGGCTTTCAGCGAAACGGAGATCCCAAGCTGAGAAAACCCATATCTTCCTTTCTCATTTTTCAGCAAAGGGTTGTGGAACTATTGCACCTGTTTGTGCCTTCGTTTTGAAGCCGGTACTATCTACTGGTCGAGTCCCCAGGACCACTGGAACGACAATATAAAATCATTAGATACTCGTTTGCCTGTGCAAAACTTGTTTCTAATTGACTGCATCGACAGGGCGTCGTAAACTGGCTGGAACGAGTTGTCAACAGCGTTGGACACGAGAGCATCGCAAACAAGGTCTTATACTTGTTTTGGCCAGCTTTCAGACGTGCGATATGCGATCCCAAGAAAGTTAGAAACATCGCTGCAAATGCTTGCCCTTCTTACAGAAATCGTTCACCTGTAAGGTGCATAATTGAGGATTGTAGGATGTTTGAACTATGGTAGAACGCGGAGAGGTGTTATATGGCTTGGCGATACTTTTCCTGCGCCTTTGCCCGAAGTTGAATCTCGAACAGCAATTGCTCCCAGCGAATGCCGACAAGTCCATAGTGTAGACTAATCTGTAATAAAATCGGTGCGATTCACGCGAAATATGTCTTGACACACGTATATATAGAGTGCAGCATTCGATTGCGAAGAACTCTGCTTACTACGACGCGTAAAGGCTCGCGCATGCGCCTGTCCTCTTATCACTTGTGAATCAGCTGATCACCGATCAGCAACGATTCAGCTACTGAGAGAGAACCGCTCTTGCAAAAGTTGTGTCAATCCAGTTAATACTTTAACGCGACAGCTAGTCAGCATTGAAAAAAATGTCGTTAAATACCGCTCACGCGAACGGCGGTGTTCTAATACACTCGGGCGAACGGTGAGTTTATTTGGGTTTTGAAATATTGCTAGCCTCGAGTGGCACGAACGTAAACATTGTGATCCACCCGGAACGTTCTCGATGATGACGTTTCGAGAAGCCACTTGCAATCGAGTGTGCAACGTAGTATGTAATTGGAATTGGAGCAGGGCGATTGCGGCTTCGTGCTTTTCTTTTTATCGTTTCCAAAGTTATATGACGAGAGAGAGAGAAAAAATAAAAATCATCGGGCGTGCGATTAACCTTCAGCGGCACGATTGTCAATTATGACAATCACGAAAACTTCTCTCTCTCATGGAATTACCTGAAAAAAATGGCCGATAAAAGTTTTTTTAATTGCCAATTAAATTTTTTTTTTTATAACTTTAGAACTCCTCAAACTATAGAGTTTCAAGTATTATTGATGTAGTTAAGTTGCTGTTAATTAAAAGTTAAAATAATATTGTAGGATTCTTCTGTTCTGCGACAATGTCACAATGGAGTTTCATGGCCAGGAGCAACCAGAGTTCATTGGGACAAAGCGAGGACGTCTCTATCTCACCACTCACAGGATGATATTCAATGCGAAGGATTCCAAAGAGAAGATGCAGTCTTTCAGTTTTCCATTCATTACGCTGAGCGAAGTTGAGCTGGATCAGCCTATGTTTGGCGCTAATTACATAAAGGGCAAATGCCGATCTCAACCCAATGGTAATTGGATGGGAGAATGCAAGTTCAAGCTGCACTTCAAGAGCGGTGGAGCTATAGAGTTCGGGCAGGCAATGCTGAGAGCCGCTTCGATGGGTAGGTTTTCGATAATACTGGATGCTGGCACAAAGAATTATTCGCAATGAGATTGCTTATTATACAACAGCATGATTATGTATAAATCATGTGACTAGAAACAGAAGAACAAATCTTGCATGCTTGTACAGTGCAGCATTGATCATTCAAGACATAACTTTGCTTATCTGCAATTTTTATTATTTACATCCTTACAAATTTCGAAAATCGTGTTTAATTTTAAGTGCCGCGATTTGATATTAAAAGCGTATACAAAAATAATCAATCACAAAAAATCATCGATTTTCAATGATCAATGCAGCATTGATAACTCAAGACGTAACTTCGCTTATCTGAAATTTTTAGTATTTACATTCTTGCAATGTTCGAAGATCGTGTTTCATTTTAAATAACGCGATTTGATATTAATATTGTGTACAAAAATGATCAATCACAAAAAATCATTGATCTTGAATGATCGATGCAACATTGATCATTCAAGACATAACTTCGCTTATCTGAAATTTTTTTTAATTACATGGTTGTAATGTTCGAAGATTGTGTTTAATTTTAAGTAACGCAATTTAATGTTAATAGCGTGTACAAAAATTATTCATCGAATGTTTTTTTGTTCCAGCTCAACGCAATGGTCCTGGATTTGATGCTCCACCGCCGTACCAGCCTCCAACGACGGATTGGTACGCCGCACCGCCTCCTGCGTATCAAGCTGCACCCACGGGATACTACGGCTGGATGCCGCCGACAAACGTTTTTCCGGACGCGCCTCCGGGTTTGTCTAAATCAAATTACTTTGACTCCATCCATCAGATAAATTGACGTTTGTTTGTACAATTTTTTTTATTATCTTTTAATAACCAGCTAACAGTGTGTACATGACGGACATGCCACCACCGTATCCGGGGATCAACGCGCCGTATCAGGGCTACGCCACCGGCGGCGGAAATCCTCAGCAGCCCGGCGGTGCATGGGGTGGGGCTGGGTCTCAACAAGCCGGATGGGGTGCTCCGCCGCAGCAAAACGGTGCGCCAGGGTGGGCCAATCCAAGCTACAATGGCCAACCGATGTCCCAAGCAGGTGCGTATCCCGGTTATGGCCAACCGAATTACAACAATTATCCGCAAAATCCACCGCCCTACTCGGCTTACGCACAAGCTGGACCATACAATCAGGCAGGGCCTTATCCACAGCAAGGCCAATACAATCCTTATCCGCCTCAGTATTAGCTATTCAAAAATTTACTCTCGATTCACACGAGATTCGATAGAGCTGTAACACATCGGAACTCGATTTACAACGATTAAGATTTTTTCGAATGCCGTCCTCAATGGCTTCGCAAGCTACGAACTCTCGTGCGTCAAACTTTCCATTGTTCGCGATGGTTTGCATAACAGTGGAAGCATTTCGCATAAGGTGGGAAGTATTTTCGATGGCTGCATTTTTCGAACAAAGTTCGTAATTAACGCGCGAATAAATGACAACAAAACTAACTTTTTTTCAATTCGAAGATCAATATTGTACAATCAACAAGATTGTACAAACGAAAACACTTAAGAATATCAAACGCGGATTATTACGAATAGTCTTTAGTCATATATATTTATATTTTTTTTTTCTTTAAAATTCCGATAAGTCCTAGAGGATAAATATTTGATCATAATAGTATTTATTTTTATTCGCTTATTTGGACTCTCCTTAACTTGCTCCAATTTCAACTGAATTTGTGATACATTCGATCCGATTGACACATGTTCGATCTGTAGCAAAATTGGCATTATGACTAAAATTGGTAGCCCACTTTATATGGAATGCTCCGATATTAAACCAAGGTCGATCAACACTCCTCGGTAGATCACACATTTCTATAACAGATACTGCTTGCTTATTACCAGCAGTATATAGTTCTTAAAAAAAACAACATGAATAATCCCATCGTTAAATCGCCAAGAGATGCACACGTTTACACGCTCGCATATACTACTATATTGGAAAATATGTTGATTGTTACAATAGTATTTATCGATTCTGTTATATACGACGATCGCTTTATACTAATGCATATACTACAACGCAATATTAAATATTACTATTGAATATGCAGTTGCTGTTTTCATTGAAACCTGCCAAAAAATCAGTTATACAAAAAAAAGCCAGTCGATCCCCAATTTGAGTAATGTATGTCGACGATGGAAGGACGAAAGATGAAAGAAATTGCATTATGTACTAACGGTTGAAAAAAGAGAAAATTCCATCGTTGATAAAACGACTATAGCAATGCTGAGGCGATATTCCACCATCGTTGGCTCACCTGGTAAACTTGAGCGCCTTTTTAAATTGCGTCATGCATTGACTTTCACTGAGCTCAGTTATTATCTCATACTCCAGTCTTGCCGAAACTCTTGCGCGTTATAGTTAGACATCTCCGACTGCGAACTGTTAGAAACGGTTTCTCCCTTTTGAAAAAAAAAAATCAGAAATTAGCATATTTAAGTTTACGTAGTTGTAATAAATTTTCGTGTCTCGAAGGACAACAGTGCTACAGTGAATCAAGTGCGATAATTATTCAATCAAGCACAGATATGCGAGACTGACATTAAAGAAAAAATGGAATTGCGAAAAAGCGTAGAAAAATCATTGATTAAATACATATTCTGTGAACTGTGGTGTATACATGTACATGTCAAATTGTGGAACGAGTGAATTTACACTGTTGATATACGCTAGAATTTATGAACACGAATCGGTTTGTAAACAAATCCATCCAATATGCCTGATAGAAAAAGTTACGTCGCCTCAAAGATGTATCCCTGTGCGTAAAGATTTCATCATCTTTGAGATACGAATTATTAAATGTCGTTTGTTTGAAAAAAAAAAATCATAATTCATTATTTCACTCTTTTGCACATAGATGCCAAGGCTGCAGAAGCTGCGCAAAGTGCATACTACGATCCTAATAGACCACAATGCGCCTACGTTCCACCACCCGCATATTATGTGAGTTTCACCTCGTCCGGTTGGGTAGCTCGATCAAGTTACCAAATTTGGATAATTCTTTGGTGGATCGCTACGCATGTTTGCGAATTTTTCGATTTTTTTGTTGTTGTAAATTTTGTTTCATTCTAAACTTTTTTTCTATATTTTTTTTTTTTATTGTGATTGTAATATTTTGGTTTAGCACTTTGCGAATGTGATCCATATATGCAACACCGTGCATTAAAATTGATCGAGCTATCTCAATTATCAAGGCTCCTATGTACATCAGCATTGCAATTTATACTACGTTTTAGGAAAGCCCGCCAAGTTTCCAGCAGGCAACGGAGAAGAAAGACCAGTGAGGATGGACCTCCGCATGATGCGAATTTTCTAAGAGAAAGGTGTTGAAAAACAGTATCCAAACCTGTTATTTTTGTAGCTGTATACTTTCGATGTCTAGCAAGTGCATTCCTTTGCGATCGTTATTGTTGAATTCAAGCGATTCTGTGACCATGCATTTATCTTTGTTGAAATGTGTTTCTTCTTTTTTTTCTTCAATTATCCTCGTTTACGTACCATACGTATGTTTTCACGTCGATGTCTCGCTATTGTCTATGTAAGATTTTGAGTTGTTCAGAGCCAAAGAAATGAAAAAAAAACAGAGAAAGGTTACGATGGCAAACACATCTGTAACCCTCGAGGCACAAAAATGTAATACTCCTACATCCACGGTATAAAATCTCACGTTGTACATTGTTAGGCAATTATGTGTCGTTGTAAATTATACATATTGCGCCTGGAAATAATTTTCTTGCTATTGTTACGAAAACAATGTGAATAGACTGTGGGAAATAAAATACGATGTATAGCAAGCAGCTTGGATCATACAAAATTAGACGGCTGTTCTGAGTTAAATGTTTTTCTCGATAAAACAATTTATTTACAAAAATATTTCGTATACAAACTTTTTCGGTTTAAATACTGCTCGAATAGCCTCGATAACCGCCCATCGGTAGTCCAAGGTAAAAAAAAATCGTAAATGTAACAGTTCGATTTTTTTTCGTATGAAACGACTCGGTTCATCAGTCCTGTTTAGAACTGATCTCGTTACAAAAAATATTCTTTCGATGGATTATTCGTCAACATTGATGGCCTGAGGCCCCAATCGCTGTTCGAGATAAAATTATATACTCTTCTGGCGTTAGACGAATTATAATAATAAGTTAATTCTCATTGTTTTTTCACTGACGAGACTAGACTCGAATAATGGCACCAGAATCGCATAACCGTTATATAGCGTGAACAAAAAATTTGATAAACATTGAGGCTTACATTTGTCAAAAAATTCTTTCCCACATTGGTAGAAGACTAATGGCAACGATTTTCTTACAAGCTAGAATATTTTGTAACAATAAAAACTTCATATATCTGTCTGTAATATATATATATATATAGTGGAAGTGTAATACAGTCTCGCTCGAAATTTCTTTGGCGAAGCTATGAAACCCTGAATTGTCAAAATTGCAACCGTTTACATTTCATATTCGTACGATCTTTTAGTTTAGCCGTATTCAGAAGTAACTGTTAGACTCAAGAGTCCGTTGTCGACGTAAGTTCCGTGATACCAGATTCGCGTGTCTACGAGAACAACGTCTCCGGTAGCCACTGAGAAGTTGAAAGGTTTACAGACGTCTTCACACTCGGGCGTAGGCGCGACGGTCCAAGTCTTGCTGCCGAGGATTTGACCTTGCCACATCAGACGCGGAATGTAGTCCAGCTAAAAACAAAATATAATAATTGAGCTAAAATAAAAGAAATATAAATATTAAGCTAAAAAACATAGAAAAAACTTCATTAAATGAAGATTGAACTTACATGCATTATAGCGCCCTGTTCATATCCAAGAAAAATGTAATTCGTCTGTGGAATTTCAGCATCGTCGGGCAGAAAATGCGGCGGTTCGTAAAACTCATTCATAATCTCCAATACACGGGGATGACAATTTTTCCATCCCACATACCAAGCCTCCTCGCCTTCGAGATTCAAAGCTCTGGCCTCGTCCATCTCGAGGACATCGCGCAATTTTGCGAAATTGCTCTTGAAGTGTAAAAACTGGCATTCCTCTTCGACCGATGCGTAAGCCCCGTCGACTCTCTCGTACAGATCTCGAAAAAAATTCAAACCAAAGACCCTGGAGGCGGGCCAATGGCTCGCCGCTCCTTTGACGATAACAGGTCGTGAAGTGTAGGCGTAAGCTTCGAACTCTTCTTTCGTCACATTTGGAAGAACGAGCGCTGAATCTACGCCACGACAAAATTCACAGTCGGACACGGGTCTGGTGAACTCCCAGACGAAATAATTATTCGGTATAAGGCAACGAGTGCCGTAAGCATATTTGAGCAGATAATCGAAAGCTGCAAATTGAACGGTAGCGGCTAAAAAAATCGACAAGATTGAAGCTAACAGTATCTTCTTCGAATGCAATGCAGCGAATATAAACTGCTTGTTGCATTGAGCATGATTGTTTGAATTTACTGAGCTCCTCAGGCTTTCGAGACTGCAGCCGCGATCGAGAAAACTTTTGCTTACTTGCATAAACGCAGCTTCAATTATTTCCACGTGATCTTTCTCGCTTTCCATCGCTTCTTTTATCTTCACAATAAATTCCACTCTCGCTCGTTATACTGTAAATCGTACTCATGATTTTTTTCAACGAAGTTATCAAAATTTAACGTCGATACTATTGAACACAACTTTGGTGTAACAAAATATCATTTTTTTGAAGCTTATATCAGTCACATTATCCGTCTCTATATAACTCCTCCGATCAGCTGTAACAACACGGCATTGTAGTAATAATAAAAATTTCACTATGCGAGTTTAGAATGCAGAGAAAAATATCCGGCCATCGTATAAATCGGAAAGTTTTGAACATTTAAGTTCGTGTCACACACTCAGTTAGCCAAACATAATGATTCATACTTTCACAGCACATGATTAATAATTTGTTGTTATATAATGTATCCGATGAATTTTAAAAAATCGGTGTTGGTTCCGAAAACGGAAGTCGTCGAAGTTTGAACACGGATGAGGATCAAGTCTGATGGGTGTTGCTGTTGTTCGTCGATTCGAGCCTATTCAGCGACAAGTAGTAGCAGAAACTTCGTGGTATTTATGATCAACACGCGACAGTAGGCACCTGGCCTTGAGCCACTAACATTCGAGCGAGAACTCTGTACTCAGGAGAGGGGACTATTGATCACACACGGGGAGAACTTTCTTCGCCCGATTGGTCGAACTCCCCACACTCGATCTTAAGGTCCCTCACATTGTGCTCACACATCTGTCTGTTGAATGAGACACCCCCTCCCCTCCGAGGCTTTAAAATGTGATGAGGAGTTTCCTGCATCCACATGTTAAACAGATGTGGGCGTCATCGTGACTTGCAATGTCTTGGGACGCCTCGTGTAGAAACCGAACTCGAGAGAAGATACATATTTGGGAGAACAACGCACGGTTGTATTTGATGGAAACCAAAAAATAGATAATTAAATAACGATCTTGGTCCACTATAAACTTTTCCCCAGCCGAACTTTCATTTTCAATTTTCATTTTACCTATTGGAATTTAGATTGAAATTTCGATTTTTTGTAATTCCGAAAATGACTTGCAATGTCTTGGGACGCCGCCTCTAAAAACCGAACTGGAAAGAAGATACATATTTGCGAGACCATGACACACAGCTGTATTAGATGAACACAAAAAAAAAGATGATTAAATAACTGTCTTGGTCCACTATCATCTTTCCCCAGTTAAATTTTCATTTTACCAATTGCAATTTAGATTAAAGTTTTGTTTTTATTGTAGTTGCGAAATTAGGTAATTTTTTTCTCGATCCGGAGATTAGGCTTTACGTACAAACAATAGGGTTTTTTTATGGCAACGATCAATCCGCCATAAAAAATCATACAAGTTCGAAGTCGAAGGCGCATTGCGCAAAATGACTTTTTCTCGATATCTCGAATATGGTTTAAGACAGTTAACAAAATTGAACTCGTTACAGCCAAGTTCAATGTTAAGTGAATGCGTAAAAATAACATGGTTTCAAATCACTTTATTTTGCGAAATCACACAACTTAACGTACAAGTTGTATCCAAAAAAGGATCTCCGAAATAGACTCTGGGTGTGCTCCGGTGACCGTCCATCGTACAAACGATGGATTAGTGAGATCAAAATTTTGATTTGCTACATCAGCAATAAATCACAACACTTCGTACGGTACAAAACCTAATTTACGATCCTATTTTCAATCAGTTTCGTAATATTGTGCTTATCAAGGATGTAATTGATCTCGTTGCGAAAAATATTCGCCGTGTTTAAACACCAAACCTCCGTTCCAATACTATAGGCCAATGTGAAAATATATCAAGGCTATTAGATGAATTTATTCGACAAGATCGATTCGTTGTTGCTATACGCTTAATAATATCACTCAATTACTTCTATGCCTTTCTCATCCTTTTCTTTTTTCTTCCTTTTATCACAAAGGCATTGACTAAAAGTATTTTCTTCCCCGAGTAAGTCAATCGCTTGTTATCAGGGTAATACGTTAATGTTTTCTTTTTCTTTTTTTTATATTCGTAGAAAAATTATGAAATTTACGAAAAATTTTGCACTCGCGTGCCAGATGTCTCGCGATAACTCTAAAATAATTTGGTAGTTTTTATAGACGAGATATTTTAAAAAATACAGCTTGAGGGCTCAACTCGTGTCTGGTGCGTATCTCGTAAATGCGAAAAATTTATTTTGCAAATAAAAATCGAGACGGAGAGAGACTTAGCTGCCCGAGTTGGTCCTTTTTCCCTTCGAGTTGACGATATACTTGATGACACATCACGACATAATTTTTAATATTTAGATAGAACCACAGAGCACACATCAGCTTATACACTTTTTTTAACGCGCTTGATGCAAAACAGATCGTAGTTTTGGTAACCAACGTTTGCAGCCAAATGTTCTGAACAGGCAATCACAATAGCGATGAGCTAAAAAAAACCTCCTGAATGTGCTCAAATTCGCACAAACTTTTACAATAAATGAGTCGAACATTCGTTATTTCATTCCTCCCCGCATCAGTGCTTCAACGTTTTCTATCAGCGACGAACGGTCATTATTCGCTTTAAAGACTACTTTGCGGAAATTACCGCAAAATAATTTATGACTTACTGTTTAAAAATGCGTGACTAGCACAGTCATTAGTTTTTTTTCTCGATGTTCACATCAAATCACGCTTTGTTCTCAAAGCGGACACTTGAGTTCTTTTTTTGTTTTTTTTTCAGAGACTTTATCAGAAATAACACCACTTGCCAAGAATCGCGTCCTTTATGGCCGCAACGTATTGCGCGGGAACCCAGTATATCCAATATCTCGATGCGTCCGTAGTGCCCAACTGAATCGCCTGAAAGATTATAAATCGGTTAGTATTATCGTTCGCGCTGATAAAAATCGTGGTTCATGATGCTCAGTCATAGATAAGCATCTTGAATCGATTGAAATCGTCCATCGGAGCGCGTTGGAGAAAAATTGCTGCTCACCACCATGTGATACTCGGGATGATCGTGAATGGGTTCATTGTGAACGCCCTTTATCGAATTCATTGGTATCTTATCCGTTCGTTCTTTCGTACCGATCCATAGCTGATCTTGCTCCAGTTTAAAGGTGAGCCTTACTTTACCACCCACCTTGTTGAGCATTCCTGATAAGGGAAAATCTGGCAAGGGTTCCTGTAACATTTCGCAATACTACGTCAATGATCTGTACAATGTGAATTACCATTTACAATCAACACCTTGGAAATAGCACCTTAAATGATATTTTTTACACCAAAAAAAGCTACTACAATTCTGTGTGTGGAATTTCAATTTTATCGTTCAACTTTATTTCAACTTTATAACTCGACAATGCCTCGAGCATTCTCGAATTATAGCCGTTTGAGTCTTTCGCGTCTGATTCATACACACACACACACACAAATACATACACATACATCCGGATATTTTTTCTGAATATGATTTTTCAGTGTTTTCGAACATTCTGAACACGTTTTCATTACAATCACGACTTTTTTTCACCAAAACAAAGCTTCCTCTATGAGGCAGCAAAAATTGCAGAATATAAGCACACCTTGCTTTCTAGTATTCCTGGCATCGCGTCTTCCGGGATACCCTTGTCGAGAACTTTGCGATGCATTTTCTGCTGTGAGGCAGGTTCTTTGCTGGATCCAGAAGCAGCTTCATCCTGCAGTTCTTGTTTTGTCGGGATTGAAACAGCCAATACATCGTCCAATTTTGATCCAACAATCATCACTTTGGCACCTACAAGAACATCAATGAACTATGAACGATGAAGGTGCAAAGATAATTTCGATTTTTTAATTCCCCATTAGTCACTGTTTCATCACCATCACATAACCCGCATAGTTTTTCTTTATTAAAAATGTAACTGTTTCATTTTTTCCTAATAACGGCCTAACGTTAATTACCGCTTGTAACTCCCAGGTCCCTGAGCGTCTGTTCGTCTTTGGCTAAACCTTTGATCATCACTTTTTGCATAGCTTTTGGCACTGTTATGATGTTTTGAAGATGCGTCTTAAGTTCCGCGACTGTTCCATCAAGATCAAAGCTGACGTCGATCTTTTTTTTGTTGTATATTACTTTAAAGTCTATTCTCTCTCTGGGTATTTCCTCCGTCGGCTTCGAAGGTACAGCTGCTTCCTCAGAATTAGGCATGACTTTCGATTCCTCCTTTGTCGTCTCCGCTAATGTATCCTCACTCGATTGCGATTCCGCTATCATGTCGCTACACGCCGATGTATTGTGACAATTGTTTTCGTTGCTGTCACCCTCCACGATACCTGAAAATCAACAAATAATTCATCAAAAATACTCGAATTCACATTTCGTAAAGAGTTTCTTCTTGTCCGACGCACATTAAAACAATCTCGAGCCAATAAATAACAAAATGTTAGTCGCAGCAATCTAACCAATAAAAAAAGAAAAGCGTTCTTTAAATTTGTCAGAAAATGTTTTATTGCGATAAATAAATTAAAAAAAAATATGATTAGAATAGTCGGTCTTGACAATAGAGTCCTGGAAATGTTCTCGAATCGTAAAATTATTTTGTACTCAGTGGAACTTGGTATTGACATAATCATTGTTGTTATAGGCCTAGCCTGACTTGCACACTTTTCGAAGGTTATTGTTCGCTTATCCAACGTAGCAACAATTGAATGTAAAAGTTTTATTAAGACTAGACGCATCGCGGATTTGATAGAACGGAAGTATAATATTATTCGCCGAATAAATGTTGCGATATTGACGATAAATTTGACCTTATTTCTGCACTTACCCACGTACTCCATGATGGACTAAGCAGCTGTAAGCAACTCGAAGGAAACTCGTCTGGTACACGCGATTGTACGTACGTGTATGTGTTGTCCTATCGCCGCGACCAATGAAAAAGTGACGGCGAAACGCAGAGTGAAGACGACAGACGACCGCCTAGGTTTTCGACGTTATCTATTTATATACTTATGCACTAAAAGCGAACTGAAGGCGAGAATATTTTCTCTTAGGATGCCAGATAAGCTAAACATATTATTAATACCTGCGAAAGAATCATTTTTACGTATCATTTACTTGGGCACTCGCGTACTCCACATGTCTATATTTATGGATCAACGTCGAGCAGCGGAAAAATTTGCGGGAAAATTTTGTCACAGGATATTGATATACTTAGATACCCGATATTATTAGATGTAACTATCTACAAATGTATTATTTGTATCTACGACGAGACACTTCATATGGTCGACGATATTTACTGAGAAATATACTAGAAAACAAAAATGCACGAGTAAGCGTTAATTTTTCATAAAGTATATAATATTTGATCTTATTGCTGCAGCCTCGGTTTTTGATGTTATTTACTCATAATATACACATACGTGCGTCAATGCATGCATTAAGTGACTTTGTACATTAAGTAATTTGACGGTAAGATATTAAGATCGGTTGTATAATTTATTCCGACTTACTAAACCTATCCGACCCATCTATTCCGACTTACTCTTTGTCTCCATCGAACGGCTATTATTCAAATATCGCGCGGTTTTTCTTACGATTCTCATTGGACCGGGCTATAGTTGCAGGAACAACCAGAAGGGTGCGTCGCGAGCTGGTTCGCGCTGACCGCAGTCAGCAGCAGTTTCCGCGCGAGGCGGGTGTTGTCGTTATTCATTTTTCACGTGTGGAGGGTGTTGTTTCTGTTTGGAATACTTTGGTGGTAAACCGCGAAAATGCCGCCGAAGAAGCGGGACAAGGAGTTGGACGGGCCAAAGGCTCCGCGAATGGATCAGATACAGGCGGACCACGAGCTCTTTCTCCAGGCTTTCGAAAGTGAGTACCCATTTTTTTCTCTCCACATCTCATTCGTACATTTCACACACCGTTCGCCCTGCAATTGTTAATACCGAGATACAACTTGCCTCAAGGTAGTTATCAAATATTTGTCATACAGCTTGATTATTATTGGATAAAAATTCAACATAACCCCCATTTGCTCGAGAATCCGAGGGAGAGATACAGGCGCCGCGGCGCGCGTCGGGTCACTTACCTCCCACCTCGGTGCGCCGATCGCGCGCGGACACCTGTCATAATTTTGCAACTAGATACTTTTTCTTACTCGCTCGCATATTCTCACCTTCGTAATGTGCGGCCTCAGCGAACATTTAGGCTCTGTATCGAGACGCCCGGACTCACCATGTCTACGCGGCAAAAGTAGCGCGGCTAACGCTTGTCGGAATCATTGCGATGGAGCAGAAATCATTTTTTTCCTCCTAAGGTTCCATTGTTGCAAAATGATTCTGTTGACGGATCGATAATCGCGATTTATTCGACGCGATTTCGATCTTTTTATTGTAGGGTGCATCGAACGGAATGGCGGACTGTGATTGGTCGCGGGAGTTTCATTAAAATGAAGCTCTACTTGTTGATATTTTTTCATAAACGGTATTCGAGAATTCGGGTCTAAAAATAATAACAACGATTGTTTCGACTAACAGAAGCACACGTAAAGGCAAAAGAATGTTTTGGCTAACTCATGAATTATCAGAGATGGATATCAATTACACGTTGATAAGCGCGGTCGAAGTGGAAGGCAACGACTGAAGGACTCAAAAATTGTTCTGCTGTCGAGATGAATTTTTTTTGCTCGTTTCTTCATTACGTGCATTTACCGTCTTTCATTTTATGCTTACGTACAACAACACGATATTCTCGTAACAATACCGTGATACCGCTATCCGCGATGCACCAACGCTATCGCTCGTCTTTCAGTTACCAACCGAGAAGTCTTTGATTTTTATTTCCTGTTGACGGCAGCTCATTTTCTGATTCCAGAATTTAATTCTTAAGCAAAAAATGACCAATTCTAGGTAATTTAGTTTTTGTTTGTTTGTTTAATAACAAATTTAAAAAAAGAACGGGATCAGAGCGGTTTAACCTGCCAGAATTGTAACAAGGTTGCTGCCGCAGGCTTCTCGCACAGGCGAGAATAAACAAGTCATCATCTCCCGTTCTGAATCACAGAAGGATCGAATTTTTCAGAGTCCAGCTCTAACCTTTATAGCAGTTCAGTTGCTGTTTCGTTTGTGAGAGACCGTTCTTCCTCTCGCCACCTATCGGAATTCCGCTGAACTAAGTTTAAAGCGAGACACGAGGGTGCAACGGGGACAAAATATTTTTAAATGATTTATTATTTACCTGTAACTATATTAATATAAAAGCAAATGAATTTACAAGTACACTACATGAAACTCATTGCTTTACAGAGCCTACTCAAATATACCGATTTCTCCGAACGAGAAATCAAATTTCTGTGAGTACAATAAAAATAATCATTTATTGTCGTAGGCATGTTTAATTTATTAGCACTTTTTTTTACTGAAAATGTTAACCGATCGACTGAAAGAAGCGATAGCTACTAATTGAATCAACAAATGCACTTCCGAAAATTTTGCATTTTTATACAACCAGCGCTCCGTGAAACTTTTTTATCTCTGAATCGTGTCGTTTTTTCATTTCGATATCTTGAATTAATTTGTATGAGATATAAGTGATTGGCTGGTTCAATTTTCTTTTTATCGAGTCGACAAAGTGCAGCTTCCGAACCACTCTTATATTGTTCACAAGTCTCGCTTTTATTTTTCGACGGTAGGTGTACTTATTCACATATTCATTAGTATGTTATATTTCATTGTTTTAATTCGGTTATTGTAACGGCCAAAAGGCCATACATTTAGGTGCAAGGATAGATAAAATGCGAAGTTTTTGTTTATCCATTTTTTTTTCATCTTTCAGCCGATATTTCTATACAGAAACTTATCGTACATGCGGCAACGCATGTCGAGAACTCACAAATCACGTCGGGGATTCAGAATCGATACGATCTTGGAAAGATTGTTGTCGAAAAACAAGCAAGCTCAAAATCCTGGGGTCCGCGGCTACATGACTTTAACGTTTTTAGGCTTTTACGACAAGAAAGGTAAGGCTCTTATTTTGATAATAAAATTACCAATTTTATCGTGTCTATAACGGTTTACTTTTGTAGTCGAAGGATCCCAAGATCCCGTTAAGGTGGAAACCCTCTTATTAAAAATCTGCCACAAGAAACGAAAAGACGTCAGCTCGCCCATTATGCAGGTAGGTAAAGCGACCAAGGCCAACTTGATATTTTCAAGCGTTAGATCGCTGAAATACATTCTTACTCTCGCGTTGATTTAACAAGGCGTCAAGTTCAATTCTCGGGAATAGCTATCGATAGGTTGTTCGTTTCGTTTGTGGATAACCGATGTTTACAAGAAACACACCGATCAATCCTTTTCTCACTTTCATAGATTCATATTTTCTCAATTTTTGTTCGAACAACAGAAACTTGAAAAAAAAGATTTTATTTCAATCAAGAGATGATAGGTCTATGATGATAGGTCTATTTTGTCTCTGTGTTGTTAGGTATCCGTTGGCACGAGTGAAGTGCCGATAAATCCATCGGAAAATCAACCTCCGCCGAAGGCACCTACAATTTCAATACCCAATGAGTCGTTCAGCCTGAACAACGGCCACATTGCAAAAACCTACATGCTTTTATTGAGGGTATATTGCACGTCCAACAGCACCTGCCCCATACATAACTGTGATTTAGATGGTACGTATAAAAAAAAAATTACTTTAACCGCCTCATTCTAAAAACAAAAATTTCCAATTTCAGAGCCCGCTCAGAAGAGACGCAAGTCTTCGCCAGGTTCAATGAAAACCAGTGGCGAAGAAGTGAAACTGTACGGATCCGAGCTCATTGTATACGACAAACACAATCGCTGCCTCTTGACGGACGGCGATTATGAATTGGGCTTGCAGGAAGTTCAAACTAATGTGAGATCCAGTCCAAAGAAACATAACTCTTGGGAGGCTATCGCCGATATCAAAGAGTGCGGACCGTTCGAAGTATTCAGTCGGGGTCCGACATTGAAATTTAGACTTAGTTGGACAACGGAACCTAGCATCGGGTTGGTCGACAGGCCCCCGCTCATCCACCCACTGCCCAGTGGGGACAACAAGGAAAATCGACCGGGTAATAGTAAGTTTGCTGTCTACCGTTTTCAGTAGATCAGAGATCGTCGAATGGACTTTTCGACGAAATTTCTACAAAAGTCGTTTCTGGCAGGCTGCATGCTGCGATAAGATTTCACTTCAGTCGACCGTAAAATGGCAGTTTTACGCACGCTTCGTGTAAAACCGCTATTATCACATCTTATGAAGCAAAATTTTGTACGATACGCGTGCGAAAAACTTTCTCTGAACTCGTGTGACACTCATGCTGCAAACTCACACTTGTCAGAAAAAGTTTTGTCGCAGTAGTATCGTAAATTAGTATTATATCACTCGGTGGGAAAACGGTAGTTTTACAGACGCATCGTGTGCATAAAAACACCATTTTCACACTTTGTGAAATAAAATTTTGTACGATACCCATGTGAAAAACGTTTTCTTAATTCTTGCGATTGCAACACTCGCTGTCGGTAATTTATTCCAATGTACTACTGTGCAAATATGTATAATGAACTTCGCCAATCTCTGGAGTAGATTTTTATTATATTTTTCGTAGCTGAGGTGAATTATCGTTTTTCAGCTGACCTGGACCGTTGTTCCGGAAACCACAACAACAACAACAACAACAATAATAACACATCACTGCCGAACCCTAGTCCCTTGACGCCATCGAAGATGTCAGTGTCCATCGAGAAGATGGATTCATCGGGTGGAACTCAACAAATCGTTTACCAATTTCTCTACAATAACAACAGTCGACAACAGACCGAGGCTTGCGAGGATCTCCATTGTCCTTGGTGCTCGCTAGACTGCGGCAAACTTTATTCGCTCCTAAAACACCTCAAACTCTGCCACTCGCGCTTTACGTTTACTTATGTGGTGAGTACTCAAATGATCTTGTAGATTTGACGCAAATATATCATACGTTACGTTTCTCACTGATTGTATTTCTTATGAATTTCTAGCCGATTCCTCAAGGCGCTCGAATAGACGTAGCGATAAATGAATGTTACGACGGCTCGTACGCCGGAAGTCCGCACGAACTAATATCGCAACCGTCAGGTGTAGCTTTTTCGCGAACGGGCCCGACGCGGCGCACAAGCGTTACGAACATCCTAGTTTGCAGACCGAAAAGAACTAGACCGAGTCTCTCGGAATTCTTGGAGCTGGATGAGAACGAATTTGAGAGTCAGCGACCCTACATAACTGGCCACAATAGGTAATTGCCTCTGTGAATAGAATAGCAACGCTCCTTTTCGACATTGTCCGACTACTCTAGATTAAAAATCTCTTAATTTTTTCATGCTCTTTGAATTGTCTATTGTGCCTAACAATCGTGTATATTTTTCAGGCTCTATCACCACACGGTAACATGCCTGCCGATCTATCCAAAAGAAATGGACATAGATTCGGAAGGCGAAAACGATCCGAAATGGCTGCAGAAGAAAACGATGATGATGATCGACGACTTCACCGACGTTAACGAGGGCGAAAAGGAGCTTATGAAAATGTGGAATCTTCACGTTATGAAACACGGCTACGTCGGTGACTGTCAAATACCTCTGGCTTGCCAGATGTTCTTGGAAACCAAAGGAAAGGAACTCCTGATGAAGAATCTTTATCGGAATTTCGTGCTACACATGAGCAGCCTCTTCGACTTCGGCCTCATAAGTCCAGTGATTTTGTATCAAACGATCCAGAAGCTCCAGGAGATCATGAAAGAGGGCGGTGAAAAGGGCGACGTTCGAAGAATCTTGCAGAAATCGCACGAGGCTCAGGTTGAACGTTGGGTCACCACCGGCGTTCACGCGTCCTTCGACAACGTCAAGCCGAGCGGGGCCAGCGCGAAAACGCATTTCAACAACGAGATCTCAAATTTAAACGCTCGAAGAAAGACTACGCTGCCTCTTGGCTCACCGCCGAATTCGCAGGGCGTCAAGAGCACGGTTTCTATCCACAATACCGTGAGCAAACACGCCAGCATGATCGGCAGCTCGGCGTCTACAAAAGGCGCAAATCACAACAGCTCCGCGATCCAACCCACGGCGGGCAAGAACGCCGCACCTTTCACGTCGATTCAAGGTGTTCCGAATAAAACCACGCCCCAAGCCCCCGCGAACAACATTGCCAAAGCAGCTGGAGCTGACACAGCGCCCTCGGGACTTCCGTGTCCCAAAGGCACCGCTCAGAGAGAAACGAACGAGCCACCCATACGACGCAAAAGTACAAACTCCATCGTGCAAACCGCTGAGAGTCCAGCGCCACTGCGACGAAAATCTATGGCTAGCGACAACGCTAGCAATGAGTATCACCGGCGAAAGCTCGTGCTCGATGCGATACCCTCGGGCGGTATCGCCAATCAAAAATCATCGCCAAACGGCACTATTCACTAGAATACTAATGATTTGAAAAATAAAAATCGTGATTTTCCGCGCGATTGTACGTTTTCTTTCTTTTTTTTTTTTGTACAGTATTTGTTGCGAATAAATGCAATTAAAAATTATTATTATAAACTTAGATAACGGGATCCTTGTTCTAGACGTTAGATTCGATTTTGTATTCGCTAATAGGTAGGGAGATTTTTTTTTCCTACGAGTGGTGAAAAAGGAGAACAAAAGGACACGAGTTCGAACTATTGTTGTGGATAATTTGAATTTAAGACGATGTGAAACATATCTCCGGTGTTTATCTCTCAGCCCGCCGCGAGCGCCCCTAGTTCTACGTGTGTCACATCGTCTTAATGTCAAGTTTGTTTGTACGCCCACCAGCCCCTGATTTGAGAAGCTCCGGATAATCTGAAATCGATCTGTTTTTAATATCGGGTTTTTTCTTTTTTTATTGTATTTTCTCCAGAATTGGCACTTGCAGCATTTTTTTCAGCGCCACCAATTTCTTTTACTCTAGTCAAACATATGCCCGCTTTTCATTCGTCTCATCATAGAATTCTCTCAACATTTCAACTGTAAAACGATATTGATGCAAGATCTGGCCCCGGGATGGCCGCGCCGCTTTTAATTTCAAGCTTGAGATGAAAAAAAAAAAATGAATTAACATTATTGCTGCACCGAATAAGGTCACTCGTTTATTTTCTATATCCAGGTGTTCCACGCATGTTTTTTTATTATTATTTTTTAATCGTCACGTCATTTCGTTTCGCAGGGAGATTTATTTTACTCATTAAATACTTCGGCGGGCTTGAAATACAATGTGATCAGTTCGGCTGCGATAAAGAGCACACGTTACGAAAAAAAATATGTCGAATGATTAATTCGAGAGATATTTTCTTTTTATTATTAATTTTTGAAAATTTCTCACGCATAAATAAATCCGTAAGGTGAAAGTGCCTTCGCAAAACTAGAGGGTCTGTATATGAGAGGGACAGTCGGCAATCTTCGGACCGTAAGAGAGGGCGAAAAAATAAACTTTATTTGGCAGACGAAGAGCCCGCGACTGCTCACTTTGCTTTGCTAGTAAAACAAACAAACAAAAAAATATTAACTGTGTACTTTTCGGCCTTATTGTTGACCGTCGTTCTCCCAGACGCTCCTTTGGGTGTAACCCGTTTGGTCTTCGATATCAACGTGAGTGTAATATATATTCTACAAAAACACTGCCCATGGTCGTCCGAAGGTGCAGTTCCCAATATCCCTTATCCGTTAATTTTATGCATTTAGATAATTATTACCGACAAAAACGCAGGAGTTCCAGGCTCTTCCGACGACCTTGACCATTGCCATTAAATATTAACGTTTATGGTAAGATGTAAATAAATAGCAACAACAACAAAAAAAATCAATAAAAATCTGTGGACACCAAATCTACCAAGTGCATTTTTCTCTTCGATATTTTACAACTGTACCAGGCCAAGCAAAGGAATTAATTTTACCTGAAAACGAATCCTGCTAGAACAGATGATTTATGAATTATCCTGTCTTTAATCGTATAATAATACTGTTTCTATATTCGCGTAAGCGAAGACCGATGTAAGTTATAGTTTCTCTGTCGAATATTTTTTGCTTCTAATTCGCATGAGAATCATTTGTTCGACTCTATCGTAGGTGAAGTACTGTGGGAAATCAATTTCCACGTGTTCGATCGTCCAGTCTAGACCTCGCCTCGCGATACATCGCAGAAATTCTTCGTACATCGGTGCGACAGATTCTAAATTTGCTATGGTGAAGACATAGCGCTTTTCTAGAGCCACGTAAGCCGTTCTGGAGGGATCTTCGTCGAAGAGTTGCGCCAGAGTTTTGACAAATCCATCGGTCACTTCGTCATCGTATATAACTGCACACATCAAAAGACACATTATTTTTAAAAAATGCTATCTCTCATTATCGTTGTTTATCTCTTCGAGGGTGAAGACTTACCGTCGGCGGCCAAAATTACCGAGACATCCTTCAATTTATCACGTAAATTTGAAGGCCAATTCAAGTCCAGAAAATTCAATTCCATTATTGTGAATTTGGATCTTACGAGTTGCTTGTTTCTCTTGAAATTCTCTTCGATCAACTTCAGTATTCCTCCTACATTGACGTCTTTGAACCGGAAAAAAACATATTTACAATTGACTATGAAGTTATGAGCGCACCATTTTTATCTGGAGTATAAATGTTAAACACCTGTACAAATAATTTCGCTTGCTAATGAACTAGCCACGATACTAGTCAGGCCAACTCCTGAGCCGAGCTCTAAAATTGTTATCTTCTCAAACAAGTGTGGATGAGACAGAATGTAATCAGCCAGTACGAGAGCGCCGCGCCATATCTGCAGGCCAACGAGCTGCAATTCTGTGGATACACTGTATTCTGAAGAAACAAAAATCAATTCCGATTTAAACTTTGACTTCTGGATATAAATAATTTTTTTTCATCGATTAGAGATAAATGACGATTTACCGATGGTGATGTTGCCCTTTTTCGCTCGGTTTACGATCAAGTCGCCATCATCGTCGTACTGTACGGAATGATTTTTTATGCCAGATATGTATGGTGGATAGAGAAATGAAAATGTCCTGGTTACATCTGGAAAAAATAATGTTTTATCAGATTCAATGTAAAAAAAACACCCTTACAGTATTATATAAATAAATCGATACTTTTCGGGAGCAGGGCTTCTACAAACAGGTGGCATATTCAAACTTCGAGTATAGCGATCATTCGACTATACGATTACAATCCATACAGTATACAACAAAATAAATTAAAAGCGGAAAAAGAGAAATCAAGAAAGCAAAGAGATCTAAACCGATTAGAATACAAATGCAGAACTGATAAAACTAGGAAAATATTCTAGCTACGTCTACAAAAAAATAACATTTCATCAAGCTTCAATTAAAAAATAACACCCTTATAGTATTATATAGATAAGTCGATTTTTTTCGGGCGCAAACCCCCTGCAAACAACAGGGGGTGTATTCAAGCTTCAAATACAGCGATAATTCGACTATACAATTGCAATCGATACAGTGTAAAATAAAAGAAAAGAAAACACGGAAAGGAGAAAGCAAAAAAGCAGACAGTTCTAAACAGATCAGCGTGCAAATGTAGAACTGATAAAAATAGGAAAAAAAATCTACCGATACTCACGATTTTCTCCGGACTCCACAGTCGGATCATTACTTTCTGTATGTATTTCCGAAGTTACCTTGTAGATTGCCATCTGTTTAGGACAAAAAATACTTTTAAAACACTGTAAACATATAGTCCTCCCGCAAGTGAAACTGGACGTGCACGTTAATTACACGGTTTTATGCATTGTTACGTCAAAAGCTCATTAACAACGGCTGATAGCTTGCCGAATCGGACAGCAGTTATTTATCTTTTCTCCGCAAGGAATATGATTCTACTTACATCGATCGACACGTGGTAGATTAAAACTAGATTACTAAGATTATTTAAAAAAACAATTTTTTAAAGCTACTGTTTTTAGTGTACTATCGTGACGTTATACAATGGAGTAATGACAGAGTCACGACTATACAGCCTATTTATAGTCACCACTGTCCCTGCTGATTATGAAATATTGAGCTTCTTGGCTTCCGTTCAAACTTCCTAGGGTCTTATTGGTTGAATTTCGGTTTTCAACATTCTATCGCCATTGTTATTATTTCCTATCGGTATGTCGCCCGAGAAACTATTGTATTTGCGTGTACGCTTTTTGTTAAATTCGCTGTTGCGTTTGCTTTCTTTTCAATTGACAATATAAATACGAATAATCCCACATAGCACGAAATATTTTGAAATCATTTTAGAAATATTTTCATGCTATGGGAGACACAACTACTTCGACTATATATTTTTTTATCTCCGTGAGGAATCGAAGCTACACATAAGAAGCTACATCTTGCATCGTGAATATTCGTAAAAACCGCTTCGGATATTGTTTCAGGCGTCTACACAATCGACACTTACATATATCATTTATCTTCGTCCTTATCATTTCTTTTTTTTTTTTAACGAGTTCTTCTCTTATCGAGTAGCCCCTTGTGTCGCTTCGCTTCCTGTTGGTAAGACATGCGGCGAGTATATTTGTATGCAAATATTTAAAATGTTTGAACATGACCTCGACGTTAAGGAACGTTGTTCCACGCGGGAAGAATTAATGAAGCAAAATTTGCGACAAAAAAACTGCGGTTTTTTTATCCACGATAAGTGTCCGACACCTTGTCAAACATTAATGTTTACGTATTCAAACTTGGAATAATTTGTCGAAGAAAAAAAACCTAATATGGCCGCTTTGCCCGCGCATTTCAAACGCTCCAAGCGCTCGACGGGCAAGTTGGCGAGGATCCATTCGGCGATGCGTCCACGTAGGTTGAGACGGTAATGACATTAATTTTCTCTTCGCCCCGGTCCTCGCCCACTGGCTCCACAGCTGTTCTTAGCGGATTAACGGTACTGCGGGCGATATGAGACAGACTACTATAGCAATCAACGAAACAGCAATTCTGTAGATCGTTGCCATATAATAACGCTCACGGAGTAGCCCTAATGAAAGTGCGTCAATACTAATGAAAACTGATTAAATATAGATGAGGAACTACTCGAGGCTGACCATCAGTACTACTTATTACTAGGCCCATTAGTATTTTCGAAATTTCATCGGTGTCCTTCTCGAACGGTGCAAAACCTTTCACCTGAAAATTAAACGGATGATAAAATTAATAAAAAATCTCGTTGAAACGAATCATTCGTCTATTCTATACCTGTTTTTCTAAAAAGCATTTTATGTGCTGCGGAACACGGGTACATATAGCGTTTGAATGCCGCTAAAAGCAGCATCGACGATAACAATACGATACACAGCTTCATTGGTGAATGTGCAAATATTTAATAACCGTGATTCGATCGATTCAATCTTAAAACAAAAATCTAATCGACCGTATCTACGAACACATCTTTCTTTCGTGTTTTGAGGTAGCCAGCACTCGATTGCATCGAAGGGCATGAACGTGCGTGCATGAAACGATGATACTGTGTAAATATTTCACAAAAAATTCAAACACGTAGACCGTATGCGAAAAGAAATGTTAACCGATATTTTGCAAACTCACGATTGGCGTTATTATCAGTACGTACAGCGGTATAATCGCTTTCGTATTTTGACCTTCGTTCTGGCATTCGAATATGAAATAACGCTGTTGAAAATACCGGCTAATACGTGGATCTCGGGCAACAGATATTTATCTTGAAACTATCGACGGGGTTATACGTACAAGAACAACCGATTGAACGGAAGATCCTCTCGAAGTGGCGAGTGCGAGGGCCAATCAGAGGCCACCACGATGAACGCGCCGTGCCACGCGTTACCGCGGATTCACGCTGCTCTCGTGTACTCAGGCTCGTCCGCCACTGCCTCGTTGTCTCCACAGCTCACGCTCATTCCGGATAGTAGCAGCGCATCGTTGGCATCCTGTCCTCGACAGCTCGTCGCTTCGCTTCTCCAACTTTTGTTCCACGAATCTCGTTACGTTCTCGCATCGAGATAACCCGCAAACATCAACGAGTATACATCGTAAATCCGCGTTAACAACGGGTAGACGAAAGTTTGAGAAGGAAAAATGAAGTTCGCCGGGATATTACTCGTCGCAGCGTTTTGCCTCGGTGGATCGTTCGCGACCATCGAGAGCGAGGATGGTGTACTGGTTATTACCAAAGACAATTTCGAGAAGGCACTCGAGCAACATCAGCACATCCTCTTCGAATTCTGTGAGTATAAAAAGAATTTATCGAGATAAAAGAGAACGTTTCTTTTTCCCATTTTTTTTTTTTTTTCTCAATACGCGTTACGGCGAACAACTCCTGTTGCTTCGGAGCAAAGACGATCAAACCGGCTTGAGATACACTGCGTGACACATACGGCAACGGAGATTCCAGATGCTTGACCTTTACACGTCATCACGATTAACAGTGGCACACTCTGCAAATCGTAATCACTTTAGAGATTTCATGACAATTATCTGGACGTTACTGCGATGGTATAGATCGCGACATTTGCGTCACCACATCCGTACCTCCATACTCGTAATTCACACATATATATACATACATACATGCACACATGTGCTTGGCGAATCGTGCACGTACATCGTTTTGAACGTGTTAACTCCAAAATTCTCTCTTATTTTAGAGTCAAATGAAATATATGTGTTATTCGTTGATAGTGTAGTTTAATTGATTTTTAAATTGAACAATTTATGGATTAAACTTTGATCACTGTTTGATCTGCTATCTCATTTATTCAGATATTCTGCTCTTATCTTAGTCCCCGGTCCAAAGAACTACTTGCAAGAGTTTGTCAGATTAAAAAAAAAATGCTGTTGGATGGTTCGGGAATAAGAACAATATTGCACGATTTGTATTCTGTGCATAGCTTGAAAAAAAGTTTTTCATAGCTAGATTTGCAATGCTCTTTGACCAATTAACTTTCAATGTTTACAATTTTTCGAATCCTGAGTCCTTTTTTAGTTTGCCGTATGGTGCGGTGTGTCTGCAAACTTGGTGATTTTTCTCTATGCGGCTTTGTTAATGATTTCTGTGCTTGCAGATGCGCCATGGTGCGGACATTGCAAAGCTTTGGCCCCCGAGTTTGTGAAAGCCGCTGCTAAATTGGTGGAAATGGAATCCGATGTGAAATTGGCAAAGGTCGACGCTACTAAAGAAACCGAGCTTGCCGAGAAACATGGAGTTAAAGGATACCCCACTCTGAAATTCTACCGCAAGGGTTCCATGATCGAGTACGGAGGCGGACGTCAAGCTGATGACATCGTCAACTGGCTTATCAAGAAGACCGGCCCTGCTGCCAAGGACTTGCCATCTGTCGAGGAGGCCAAAGCCTTCGTTGAAGCACACAATGTTGCCATCGTTGGTTTCTTCAAGGTAAGATCATTGCCTGTGAAAAATGAGCTACTACAATGTAATTTAGGTTTAAAAAAAAAACAGAAAATCAACAACTTGTTGCATTTTGGGGAGTAAATTAAGATGCGTGGCATTTATTTGATGTGCTAAAATCAGTCACTTCATTGTTATAGAAATCCCATATCTTCTGTGTATAATGATAGACAATACATCGGGATGGTATAATTATTTGTTTATATAACGCGCGACGAAAAAAAACCCGGGGCATATTTTTATAGCGACACAACAAATATAACTTTTTCGTTTAGTCATGCGATGTTCATTGACTTTTCAATACAATTTCTTGTCATTCAAGTAAACCAGATAAATCAACGAGAGATTAACAAAGCTGGGCTTAGCCCTCGACTTTTACGTCTCCAAAATACATATAATAAGATTCAGATTTATTGAGCATTTACAAAAAATAATGAATAAAATCTGCAATCATCAAGGGCGAAGAGAATGAAGAATCTTAATGGATATTTTGAAGAAAATCGTTAATTGAAGGAAAAGTTCGTATTCTCCCTCCCGTATTTTTGCTTCAAATGAAGAATAATTGTGTCCCAGTATCGAAGTTCCATATCGCTATAATTCGGTACGAATGTATCGTACAGTATCTTTATTGAGAGTTGGGATTCAATTTAAAAAGCCAAAATGTATTTAACAGGATCCCGCAAGCGACGCAGCCAAGGTATTCATGGAAGTCGGTAACGCCGTCGATGATCTGGTCTTCGGTATCACCAGCAATGAAGAAGTGTTTGGGGAATACAAGGCCGAGGACGGCAAAGTCATCCTCTTCAAGAAGGTAATTTCTTGTTAATGTTGATCGAGCGATAAGGCAATTAAAAATAACTTAAAAAAAATTAATCTACCGTTAATGTTTCTCTCTAGTTCGACGAAGGCCAGGTTGTATTCGACGGCGAGTTCGACGTAAAGACCCTCCAGCAATTCGTGACCATAAACGCACTTCCTCTGATCGTCGACTTCAACCAAGAGACCGCGCAGAAGATCTTCGGCGGTGAAATCAAGAGCCACTTGTTGGTATTCTTGAGCAAAGAGGCCGGACATTTCGACAAGTATGTCGAGGGAATCAAGGAGCCCGCCAAAAACTTCCGCGGCGATGTAAGTTCATTCATTTTCATACATTTACTTCACTTTATTTACAGCAAGACATATACATTTTTATTTCCCTTTAATTTAACTCTTTAACGGTGTTCAGTTCCACTACCTGCACAATGTGTTTGGGTAAAATGATAGCACATTTTATTTTTGAACTCACGGTATGGTCCAAATACAGTTGTTCAATATGTATATAGGGCATCCGCTACCATTTTGAGCAGGATCTACCATTTTCATATCTTTGATTATTTTTATATGACAAAACGACTTATGTTACATATAAATTATTTAAAGATTTGAGCCGGAGTGGGCCGACGTCACCTATGCTTTTGTAATTCTCGTTTGAAAAAAAAATCATTCGATTATAGCTTGACCATTTTTATACGCAACACTGCATTTTTTGGAACTTTTTCAGATTTTTTTCAAGAGTTTTTTTTTAACTTACATAAAAGAAGGTCGGAATGGTAGCAAACCCTATACCCTTTCACAAAGTACAAAAAAAAATCCTGAAGCTCTGCAACTTTATTGCGAAAAATAGAAAAACTTTTAATGATTATAATCGACTAACTTGTACGGACAATTGCGTAGGTTCTGTTCGTGACCATCAACGCTGATGAGGCCGATCACGAAAGAATTTTGGAATTCTTCGGAATGAAGAAGGAAGATGTGCCAGCAATGCGTCTCATCAAGCTTGAACAAGACATGGCCAAGTACAAGCCGGAGAACCCTGAATTGTCGAGCGAGAATGTCCTGGAATTCGTGACTGCTTTCACCGAGGGTAAACTTAAGCGTCACTTGTTGACTCAGGATGTACCGGAAGACTGGGACAAGACTCCCGTCAAGGTTCTCGTCGGTACCAACTTCGCTGACGTTGCGCTGGACGTGAAGAAGGACGTTCTGGTTGAGTTCTACGCACCTTGGTGCGGACACTGCAAGCAGCTTGTTCCTATTTACGATGCTGTATGTTTTATTTACATTTATGAATCCATTAGCCTTGAAAATTTGTTTCGTTAATCTTCATCGCTTATTATTATTAATACGAACCAATTTCGTTTCAGCTTGGTGAGAAATACAAGGATAGTGAAACGGTCGTAATTGCCAAGATGGACGCTACTGCAAACGAATTGGAAGAAGTCAAGGTCAACAGTTTCCCGACTATCACTCTCTACAAGAAGGAGACCAACGAGGTATGTTGCAGACAATTATTCGTTAAAATCGAATTGTTATTTATTATTAAATTTTGTATTACCTCAATTTTTTAGGCTGTCCAATATAACGGTGAAAGAACGCTCGAGGGTCTGTCCAAGTTCATTGAGTCCAATGGAGTATACGGACAAGCTGCCGAAGAAGTAAGTTTGAAAAAAGAAAACAAAAGAAATTTGTCATCTTTTGTTTCTTTTTTATTTTTCTCAACTGTTATTATAAATTTTCGCAATCGTGGCACATTTCTAAGCAACCGAATTACTCAATACAGGCACAGGAGGAAGATGAGGACGACGATGTGCCAAGGAAAGACGAGCTGTAAGCTGCCGCACGTAATCAGCGTAAAAAGCGATAGCCAGTACGTCTGTCACCTTCAACTCGAAGAAAATATCCCCCTGTCTCCTGTCTACCAAACTACACAAACTCAATCAGCCAACCGCGGCCTGTCGAGATTTGGTTTCACGGACGAGCACGATACATCATCACGTCGAATCAAGCAATTTATTCGTTATGATACATCAGAAAGAAGCGCCGATTCGTTCCGAAAAACTTCGATGAACAGTTTAGCCGTTACGTGCTGAACTGCGCAAAAATGTTCACCAATATGTACATGCAAACCCTACGCTATCCCGAGGTCCAACTTCCAGACTCGAGAGCATCCGATCTAGCTTTGACACTTCATTTAGCGTACGCTTTTTTTTATCTGTGTATCTGAATTAAATTCAAGTCCTTTAGCTTGAGTTGTGTGGGCTCACGCCAACACAACTAAAGCACTTGCCCAGTGGTTAGTCTCGAAAAATCCAGAGCGGCGGAGTTCGCCCCCCCCCCCCCCCCCAACCCGCCCTCACCCTCCGCTCGCTCCTCGACAACAACCTGCCGTTCCTTTATCGGAGCAAAAATCTAATGCAACAACTCAACGACCGAACGGCAGATGGTATATTTGTCACTCCCCGCCCCCTCCCTCTCCCCGTTCTCCCGAAATAACTTTTTATTTTTATAAGATCGCTCCGATTTTTTAATGTAACACGATTCCATACTCATCGCGCATTTCCTGAATACCATGGAAAAAGTGGCAAACGTCTATTGCCGACTGAAATTGCACGAGCATTGACATTTCCATCTCAAAGCATTTAAGAAACATAACACACCCATGGTTGTTATTTACGTTTAGGCTAGGGATCAAATTCGCGTTTGTCCCAGTTTCGACTGACTGAAACGGTTGATGGTACTTTGCGATGAGATACTATCGAGAAAATGAGAAGAAAACGAATCATGAATGGGCGAAATTTTATCTTTAAGTCTTTATTATATATTATTCTTAATATATAAAGAAAACTGATATTATTCTAATATTTTGGTTTTGTTTCACCAATCCCAAATCCAGTTAATTGTATGTGAAATTTGAGTTAAATTTCAAGGTCATATTTGCAATTTCGAAGCTTCATAGTGCGATGACTATGAATACGGCGAATAGATTCGCTGTAAAAAAAAACATGCAAAGTACTTTGCCCATGGCGTCCTCATTTCTTATAATTTTACCCATAGCTTTCTCTATGAGAAAGTACGGCGATCGATTTTTGGCTTTCTCGTAGGGGAAGCTACGGGCAAAATTATACGAAATGAGGAAGCCATGTGCAAATTACTTTGAAGCTTTTTTGTAACATTACAAAATATCTACATCTCTCGAAATTCAAAGGGTCAAAAGTTGCCGCAAAATGTATTGTAGAAAATCGCCAAGTGAAATTTGCATAATTCGTCGTTTTGAACCATGTCTTATGTTTTTTCCTTCAATGATGACGAATCTCCAAATTATTTTACTCCTGGAGCGACATTAATGCAAAAACTCGTATCAGACAAAATACAAATTTTCTGAAAAAATTCAAAATGTCAAAATTTATATGATTAGATTCATTTTCGCGAATTTCAATACGAAACATTGTACAGTGTTAGTCCATTACCATCTCAAATTGAAGCTGGCTACTTTCATGTTTACTCATATTAGACAGTGAGTAATTTTTCAAAAAAATCAAAATTCCATAAAATCTGGTTGCTTGGATACATTTCGGTCAAATTCAATACCAAAGGTCTTTGGGCATGGTTTTATATTTATTTGCAGTTTTTTTGGATGATATCTCAGACATATTGGAATTGCCTAAAATCGTGAAACGGGTCTGAATTTTTATGAAAATTGCGAAAGTTACAACCACACCCACACCCGGACGCCAACTAAAAATCGAATTTCTCGACGTTTTAAACTATTTTAAGTACTCTGACATTAAAGTCTCGGTTTTTTTTGTTTTTCTACGAAAACAACTTCCTCTGCGAGGAAGCAAAAGATGATCAAGTCGTAAAAAAAAGGAGGTCGGTTAACATATTCAGTGAAAAATAAGTGAAGGCAAGATTTTTTTTGGTGAAACTTTAGGTATTTTGTTTGTTTCAACTAGAATGAACAGAGCCCAACAATGAGCAATCGATCCGTTGGTCTGGCGTCGCTGAGTGACTTTGTCTCTCAATTTTTATCATCGACTGAAAATGTGAAGAGGGTCCTGGAGGCAGAATGCGAAGAGGCCAGATACGTTCTGAGACCATGGCCAATCGAGACGATAATTACCAAGGAAATCGACGAGAGCTGCTGCACCTGTGAATCTGTGAGTCATCGATAAATTCGTTCGAACTACTGCAAACTTTTTTCTATCACTTGAAATGCATTAAACTCATCTTCCCTTGTTTTTCGTCGCTTTTGTACCTAGAGAGCATCTCTGGAAGATCACGTTGAAGAAATTGTCGAAGGTATCGGCAGGGCACTGGCCCAGGCGCAAGAATTGCGTGAAAAAATTGCCATCAATGTTTCAAAGCAGAAACGAAAGATGAGAGAGCCGAGTCTTCAGAGCATATACATGCCGAATTCCGTGTCGGGTAGCAGCAAAGTTCCTGTAAAGAAAGATCAAAGCTTGAAGTCCCAGAAGGCTTCGACGACGACTTCCGGTACGGCATTCAACAAGGGAACGTCAAAAGGAGTTGACGTAAACAAAAGTCAATCGATTGTGGACAAGAAACTTCTTCGAACGTCTGTCGGGAATACGATAGCTCCAAAAAACAATGCCAAACCGGGAAAAAACTTCGTGACGGCTAACAAGTCGAACATAAAAAATTGTAAACGTTTTTCGAAGTCCACGATAGATCTGACTTCTCAGGTATGAGACGACTTTCGCTTCGAGACAAAGTCCAAATTTGATTTAGTTACAATTAGAGTTAATTTAGTTACGATCATCGTTGATTTTGATACGATTATCGTTGATTTTGTTACGATTATAATTGATTCCATTACGATTGTAGTTGATTTCGTTACGATGATAGTAGATTTAGTTACAATTATAGTTCATTTAGTCACGATATATAATTCGATTTCGCAGGTGAAGAAATCGAGCGATTCTTTATCGCCGCTGAGCGGTACGTCCCAGACTTTGAGCAGCTGTTCGACTTCGATTGCAGAATTAAACAGTCTGATGGACAGAGTTTCCGTCGGGGCGCGGAACAGTGGATCCAGCACCTCTTGTCTTCAATCGGAGAATCGTAGTTGTCCCTGCCATGGCGAAAACGCTCAACAATTTGTACAGGAAAAGATTCGAACTACGGTAGACATGATCGAAGGGCTCGATAGATACGGAGTTCCCGGAGACGTCGTACGGATGTTGAAGACGTACCATTCGTATTTGAACAAAGCATCGGTCAATGTTACCGATAAGAGAGGACAACGGGCAGCCAACAGATTTCTTACGGAATTCGGAGTGATGGTAGGACTTAGCGAAAAAGCATGACATCCAGCTCTTCGAAAAGTTTATTAATAATATGTAATTTTTAATCTTCTGCAGAACGAAGATCGGAGCTCTCGAAGGAAAGTGAACCACTTGGCAAGTTTGACCACTGATTTTGCATCCCTGTTTCGTGATTGTCATAGCCTACCCTTCGGATCTACGGCGGAGACGAGCTCGATGGGTCTCAGATATGCCGAACTCGATTCACGAAGCAAAGATTGTCAGTTAAAAAAATTCGACCCTGTGGAATTTAGAAAGCCAAAGGTAACTGCGATTTCTAAAAATGCGCATCTCTATGGCCGAGGATGGTCTTCGAATGGAGTTTGGAATCCTGCCGTTATTCACGATGGTTTCCCAGGTCAGTTTGATTGTTATTCAGTTATTGACTGTCTCTTATCGTCTGGAAGGAAAAGTCTTAGCTTCCGGCAAGACTTTTCTTTCGAGCGTAAATACAAGCTAAATCTGCGAACAAAGTCCAGTACAATTTTTATTACCGACTACGGTATTTCACCTTCTCTTAACGTAATCCATTTTCCAGGTATAACGCGAGCTCACTGCATCCGGTACGCTAACAAGCTCCAGCTGTTGTCGTTCTTCGAGCACAATCAGCGACTGCAACAGCTGCTGTATCATCGAAATCTGATGGAATTGCTGTTGACGAAAGTCATACCGGATGTTATCCACAACTTCGATCCCGGCAGTAAAGAATACTGCGAGGCTTACAAGACGATTTTTACAGTCGCTCAAGTATTGAATCCTCGTCTCGCGGTACTAGTTCGAACAGATATTTAATCAAAGTTCCGTTATTCCGAGAGCACGAATCACGAACCTAGCGTCGTTGCTATAGTGATGCGTTCTTTCCAATGTAATCGATTTAACAATGTGCTTCTCACTCGATCGCCACTCTTTTCGTAATCATAATTCGTTCGTAAGACTTTCTTGTATTCATTGGATAAAAATAATGTCACAATAAACGTGCCAAGTTCTTAATGCGAGCTGTTTTTTTTACGGCAAACAATCTCTACTGAATAATATAAACAAAATGGAACTCCAAAGCGTGTATGTAAAGCCTCGAGCCGAATTTGGAAAGCGTTGCAACTTTGAAGAAAAAGACAAGCTCGAATCTGATATAAAACCTAATACGACGTTGATGCAGAATTATGTTAGAGTCGATCCGGTGACTCAGGGAACTCAATGCAACAGGAGTTACGCTGCCCACGAGGTACTCGGACGAGAAATAAAATATAGCATTATGTCACGAAACAGAAAACAATGTAGACAATAACGTTAATTAAATCCTCATAATCTATCTAGTGGTTACAAATCAAACGACGTATTTGCTTTATAGCAAACAGTACAAAATACAGACATATGATTTGAGTCGAAAGATAATTTGCACAGGAATTTAATTGTAAAATACGGTATTTAAGGTGAACACAACTACAGCGACTTACAAAGAATCGGGTTTGCATCATGTCGAAGGTGGCTGGCCTAAGGATATCAATATGCACGATTTGGAGCAAACCGTCAGATACAGACGAAAAGTGGAGAAGGACGAGTTATACATTCACACGATGCTGCAACTGCTACCTGTAATTACTTTGTAAAATTATCATTTTTTTCATCTTCTTAACGCGTTCGTATAAAGTCGGAAGAGTTGTTAAGAAGCTATTTTTTCAAGCCAATGGAACATTGCATATCTCAAAATAATGCTTGCAACATATACGAGCATTACTTTCAAGACACAGAGCCAGCTCCTCTGGTGCAGCGAACCTTTTCACGAACCGTAAACGTTTATCGTGATTTGGCACCGCTTAAAAGACCGATCACTCACCTTTCGTGGTCGCCGGATCAAGGCACTCGGATAGCTGTGAGCTATTGCAACACGGACTTCAAAAAATTGAAGTCCTACAGTCCTTGCTCTTATATTTGGGACGTAGGTGTGTTAATTGATATTTTGTATAATCACTGATTATCATTTTGACCAGCCTGAATCACCTCCGATCTGCTTATGACGTTTTTTTTTGCAGAAAATCCGAACAACCCGTTTTTAACGCTGAAGCCACTCTGTCCGATATTGACAATGGAGTACAGCCCGAAAGACAGCAACACGCTGGTCAGTGGTCTGATGTCGGGTCAGGTAGCTTTCTGGGACATCCGAAGAGGTTCCGAGCCGGTGGAAACAAGTTTGATAGAGAACGGACATCGAGATCCTTGCGGCAAAGTCCTGTGGATAAACTCCAAGACTGGTACCGAGTTTTTCAGTGCCTCGAAAGACGGACAGGTATTGTGGAGCTGGAAAATAGTTCATCGTTGGATAATAATAAGAGAACTTCGTAGGTGAAATGGTGGGACACGAGAAAGCTTCAGACACCCATAGAATCTTTGGTGATCGACTTGACGAAACCGGAGGAACAAGACATCAGCAGAGCCACTGGTATCTCGTCGCTTCAGTTCGAGCCCTCGATTGGAACTCGTTTCATGTGCGGCCTGGAAAATGGTACTATAATTAATTATTTGAATTTGTCGAATTGGTATCTACGTTCGTGAAAAAATAATAATTACGTTCAATTACAGGGATGGTCATCTCCGGGAACAGAAAGGGTAAAACGCCAGGTGAGAAGATAGCGACGAGATTCAAGGCTCAGTATGGACCGGTAATTAGTGTCGAGAGAAATCCAACATTCGTGAAAAATTTTTTGACCGTCGGGGATTGGACTGCCAGGATATGGTCGGAGGACTGCCGAGAATCTTGTATCGCTTGGACACCGTGAGAACTTAATTTTTAATTTTGAACAACGCTGTCGCGGAATTAAACTGCGATAGTGTCGATGATAGTAAAACAGATAGACAAAAAATGACTTATCTGATCTAGTTCCTTCGCAAAAACGTATATTGTTAAGATCTTGGAAGAAGCAATAATATAGTTAAATTCAGAGTTATTTTTCAGAGGCCACCGAGATCTTTTAACGGGCGGTGCATGGAGCTCGGCAAGATTCTCGGTATTTTTTCTGACGAAAACGGACGGTACCCTTGATGTGTGGGACTTGCTTGTTCAACAGGATTCTCCAGTTCTCAGTATTAAGGTAAAATAATATTAATTGATTGAGCTGACGAACTCCGTTCGGTTACCCATTGGCAATGTCAATAAAAGCGACCTAACAACAACATAGAGAGATGTATCGGAGATTGTATGGACCAACTGTTATTTTCAGTAAATACCCTTTTAGTACTACTAATATTAATTGAACTGTAAGTGACCGTTCAAGTGTCACTTCCGGTTCAATCACGATTCGACGATTCTAGGTATGCGACGATGCACTGACCTGTATAAAACCGCACGAGCAAGGACAATTGGCTGCTGTTGCTGGCAAAAACGGAACTACTTATCTGTTAGAATTCTCGGAAGCTCTGACGATCAATCAGAAAAACGACAAGTTGTTATTGACTGCGGTAAAGCTTCCATTCCTCGATATTCTCTACACCGAAGGGCCAATACGATATTGATTGATTTTACAGCTTTTGGACAGGGAGACGCGAAGAGAAAAAGTGATAGAGGCAAAGAATCGTGAGATCAGATTAAAAATGAAGTCCATCCGCGTGGACGTTGACCCGGTAGGTCATGAGGGACACTCCAGAGGAAACGCACAGAAAACACGAGATCTTGATCCAACGAATCCTCTGATAATACAGTGTGAACAAGATTACGAAGCGGCTATCGAAGCCGTAAGAAAAATTATATATTTTTTAAATGCTCCTATTCATCGGCTATATTTATGGAGGTTGAAACTTTTAGGAAATCGCCAGAATGGCCTTAATCGACGATAATGAAGTGAACAACAACCATCTGCAAAATGGTCCGTCAGCCGCTAATTGAAAATAGCCCAACGGATATTTGAACCCTCTCGGAAATAATTTTTTATCGGAAATAGAAATGGAAAATTAAAATCTTCGATCGAAAATATAATTTCCTCAGAACAAAAATATACCTCTACGTTGCCCTACACGTTAAATGTCTTACAGATTTTTTTTTTTATAGGATTCGTTAAAAGCTCTTATATATAGAATCATTGATCATATGATTATCATTACTTCCACACGCTTGCGTAAAACTAGGCACTCGTTGCTACAGTAACAATCCTTGTTTATATTATGGCTGTCGCGCTGGGCACCGTCAAATAGTTATATAAATTTTAACCCCTCGATAACCGTATTGCATTCTGTACAACCCGATTAGTATAATATGGACGGATGTTTTAATTACAAAGAGCTAAAAGCTCTTCAAGATTTAATTTCCCCGCCAAAGGATGACTCTGACTCTGAAGATGATCTTCCGCAAGCTGGGGCAAGAAAATTGGGTGAGTTTCAAATAGCTTTTAACTAAAAAAAAATCTACAGCTTGCAAATATATATAAGAAACTTTAGGATAACCTATTTATGAACAAAAAAAATTTATCAAAGGCCCTGGCGATATTGGCGCAGTAAAAGGAACTTCGCACAATCACCCAGGACCTCATGCGCCCTTGAAACCTGAGGGCGACGATATTTGGCATCCTTTAGAGGCGACCACTGCTCAAACATCAGAAATTTTGGATCCGAGAGCTGTGCCCGAATATGAAATCAAGTATAAGCAAGCAGTCACCACTGAAGACGTGTTTCTGGGTGTTGGTATAAGAAAAAAATGCTGTTTATAGCAGGGAGAAAAAATTAGCTGTAGTTAATACGAGAAATTATATTTCACAAATAATTTTTTTCCAAAGTGTTATTTTCTGATTGTTCCGAACAATGTCCAATTGTCACGTTATCAGAAATTCACACGGAAGAATAATGATGTAGTGAAAATTCGTCGCATGAAGTCGAGCCTTTTATTTTTCCCTTGACAGATGAGTTTTAAAACTCCTGCGTCAGCATCCTGCGAGTGGCTGACGGTCCTCATAAAACTTCCAGGCGAAACGAGGGAGAAAGTTGAGCTATCGGTTGAGTCCGATTTCATTGATATCCGCAGCCCCAGGTAATTTACGACAATTTTCGATATTATTCACGGAGCTTTCTGTTCCTGTCAGGAAGCATGAAATAGTGCTATTAATATAAATGCGATTTTCTTTGAACAGATATAGATTACATCTGCCAACGCCTCATACAGTTGATCCTAACGCTTCGTCGGCAAAATGGAACATTGATTCGTCGACGCTGGAGCTCGATCTCAGAATGCGCCGCGAACTTGACGCGGTAAATTTTTAATAATTTATGACTCTTCAATGTGTCGTATGCAGCTTCGTCATAGTGACTTCAAGTAATTATACTTCGTTCGTTGCGAGTTTCGTATCTTATGGATGCAGCCATTTATCAATATGACAATTTATAACCACGCAGCTATCACCGTGTGTGGCTCGCGTGCTTTGAAGTAGATTTATCACCAACAGCCATATGAAGTACGATACTATCCAGGCATTATCTTAAAAAAAAAACGCACTTTCATTTGGCCTATATCAAAGAGACAGGCTTGAATTTTTCAAAGCGTTCGTAGATTTCTATTTCTATACAACGATCGGCTTCCCACATAGCAGGAAACTTTCAATAAGGATTCGTATTTCCATTTCTTCACTATTATTATAATTTTCATCATTTATAAGCATAGTCGACTTTGGCTGCTGGTTTATATATAAGGCGTTAACGTAACGTCATTTTTTTCTTTTTACGGCAGAATTAAAGAGAAAATTAATGAATTCATTATTGTAGATCATTGCAGCGAAGTAAAATAGTAAAATATATGACTGATATTCGGTGTATTATACAGTACGAAGTCTTTTTTGTATTATCACAGATGCTTAACTACTTTCTCGTTGGTTTATCTCAGCGATTTCCTATTTGCTGTTACGGATAATTTCTACGAAATCTATCTCCATTTACGTATCATCGGGAATAATGGTTTCGGCAGCCGTTGTAATATTTTCCTCGACGTGTCTTTGCTTCGATTTGTCATCCGCGGGATTTATCGTGAGATCATCCTCGTGCAGGTCTATGAGCATTGTAGATTCATTTGAATTGTAACTCTCGGGATTTTTGAACGGCTGTGCCCGATAGAATTTCAAGTATCCACAGCCCAATTTAGACTTTGTACATCTTCGTATAATCTCTATCTGCAATCATTCAACTCAATAAATCTGTCAATTTCATCGAATAGTCCGTAATACGATCAATATCAGATCCGTCGGTCTTTTGAGCCTAACCTTTTGATGGACATCGTGATAATATTTCTGATACTGATTTGTACCGATGTAAAGAGAGTATTCCAACTGGCGTGCTGCTTCACAAATATCCTTTTGGTTGAGATGACGCTCAAAGTCCAATCTGACTTCATCGTAATTGATCCTCAATTGTGCTAACAATTTCCGATACGATCTTTCTCGCAACTTTTTTGTTTTACGACAAGTTTAAAATTAGAACGTAAATAAAAAGAATGTTTTTCCATGGCGTCTATTGATGTAGTAAGTGGCTCAAGTTACCGACCTTTAATTTGGGTCTGGAGCTGTCCCTTGCACACCTGAACGGAACAGTTTTTTCGACAGCAGTCGAGTCTAGCTTTTGACGTTCAAGTGTTAGGATATCGACCATCGCCTTTTTAATCGACTCACGATACCGGAAAAAATTTTCTACGCTTCTCTGTTGAGTAATCTTTTCTCGACATGCGTCGCAACTTTCGCGGCATTCGTTGACCATTTTTCCAAAATAAGCCGCGTGTGTAACATGGCGGCATCTGAAAATTGATATAAAGTATTTTTAGTTAGGGTTGAATTAAATGACTTATAGACTATAACTAACACATGGAAAAAGTAGCGGAATCAGACGAACAGGTCGAGAAGGCCAAAGAAAACTTAGACACACTCTGTTTGAAGGCAATAATCGATCACTTCTTGAAAAAATCGAAGTTGTCGTGCAGCGTAGTCGAGTTCGCTACGATTCTTCCTCAAGGTCGATTTTATTTGCGTTATAATGGTCGTCTCTTCCTCGCAACTAAAGTACACACGGCAGTAGGCCTTTCGTCCGTCTCCGTTGACTCGTCCAGCTTCCTGGAAAAGTTGCTGAAAAGTCATTGGGGTACCCCAGTGTACCACGAAACTGAAATTAAAACATGTGTGCGTTGTACTTATTTGAATTCACATATTACATTAAAAAATCAGTTTACTAACGTAACATCCTGCCTGTGGAGACCAATTCCGAATTGATGAGTTGCCGCGATTATGGGTATCTCCCCCGTGGTCCATCGCTCATGAACAGATTTGCGTTCGCTCAGCAACAGATCTTAGCAGTAAAATTGGAGCCGTAGAGTATCGTGAAAGCTCTTTACCTTTTTAAAAAATCAAACTTGGTCGATAGAAAGAATCAATCAAATTGATTAAAAATTGAGCTCCAACGTGATCCATACCTCCGTGATACGTGGCTACAGGAATGTTCATGTCGCCCAATTTTCTCGCGATTGTCTCTACCACTTGCTTTTTTCTGCAAAATATTATACCACATTTCCTTCGTTCCTGCAATGATTAAAATTTTTATTTCCTCTCATACTCTCGTTCGTGAAATTTGATGATTTACGAACGAATAATGAAACTACCTCCGAGTGTCGTTCGTCCAGAGTGCCAATCGTTTCTTCAATGAACTTGCTCAAGTGTACGATCGGCTGTTGTAGCGTGTCCATGAAATGTACGTCGTGATACACGACCGGACGGTATGACGATGTGAAAAACTTTAACGGTTCTTTCATGCCTAGTTCTTGTATTATGTCTCGTCTCACCTGTGGCAGAATTCACATTTTTATCTTACAGTCTTGTAATTATAATTGGGGGCAGTATTTGTGTTTAAAACTCTCCAAAATTGTTACCTCCGCCGTTGCCGTTCCAGTGAGTGCAATTTTGGGAATGTTTGAACACACATTCCGCATTAACTTTGCCACATCTTTGTAGGCCGGCATATAGTCATGACTGAGACGACTGATGCAGTGAGCTTCATCAAAGACAATGTACGATATGGCCTTCGCGTCGTTCAACTTGATTATTAGTTTCTGCAAAGGAAAAAATCGGTATTAATGTAAGAAATAATCTTGCCAAACAAGGAATAGCAAAGCTGTTAAGTATTTTCGACCATAATGAATCAGACTATACAGACTTTTCTCTGCAAATATTTTTATGCAACAATTACCAACTGGATTCACAATCGAACCAGAAAACAATTATCCAGTCAGCTGATCTTTATGAGACGAGTGTCTTCTCTTTACAGTTAGTTATTTTTTAGCAGATCATCGACTGTATTTGTTTTATACATTTTTCCCTACGAGGTCGCATCTACTAGAGGCTAGTGATCGGTTCATTACTTTGACCACCTCGGCAGTAGCCTTGTCCAAGGATGCATAAAGAAATTGAAATTTTGTTTCATCAGTTTCCAGTTTATCGAGTAGAACTTTGCGTTGATCCTTGTGTATGCCAGTATGCAAATATTCTGCTTTGATCCTGCGTCGTTTGAGAAAGTCCATGTGATCCTAAAGTAAAGTATCTATCTCTGTAATCTGTATTAGTTGCGTAATAAGATTTGTACATCATCAAAATAACTAGATATACCTTCGCCAAACAGTTTTTTGGAACAAAAATGACTGTTACAGTAAATGGTTTAAGGACGGTCGGTAGCTGGAAGCACAGCGACTTGCCAGCACCAGGCTGCAAGTTAATGTACACGTCTCTGTTACCTAAAAAAAAAAATGTTTAAATGCATAACATATTTAAATAAAAAATAACTGTTAAGCTAGATAAATATGTATTTTTACCTTGCAAAACTGCTCTGGTAGCTTCTTCCTGTTCCGTACTATAAAATGAATCATGACCAAATATTCTCTTCAATTGTTTATTTAACAATCCTGGATCATCCAATAGCGGCATTGTTGTGATACTGACGATTGGCCAATCAGTGAGGTTAGTTCGTAGCCGGCATGCGACGGAGCGTGCAGCGACTTGTTGACCGTTACCGTTGAGCTGATCCAATAGCGCACGCGTCGCGTGATTGAAATTTCTTTTTTCTTTCCTTTCCTCGGGGCAATTAACCGACAGTGTTTAGAGAGATTTTTGTAATTAAAATTATGTTAATGCCATCGACTACTACATTTTTTAATCTCAGTATGATTATTTGATTTTCGACGATAAAATGCGTCGTTGGTGTCAAGGTGAAAATCCCGTACGGTTGCAGGACCAACTCACCTCCCATTGGGCAGCGCATTGTTTACGATGTCACGGCATGAACTGTGCGTGCTGCCTTGACCCACGCGAGATAAACATTTTAGCTGAGTGTTCTTTTCTCTGGTTACTTGATAGACATCGCGAAAAAAACTTGCCTGCTTATCGCTAGTTTCCTGCAGTCGTATTTCGTGCGTAAATAGTGCGGCAGTCATTCTGTTTTTTTTTTATACTAAGTTCCTCAATAGCCATGTCGCGGAAGCGTAAAGAAAGACGCACCGGCCTCGCTTTTTTATTTTTTGTTCTCAGTAGTAAAATGTTCGTGCGTGAGGCGATCGTCTTGATACATCGCGTTACTGTCGAACTATCGAGTTATCATTGTCATATTCGTGATGTGAGTGTCTAGAAGTGTTAGGAAGAAGTTGGATCTGCCGTCGGAACGAAGATTGCCGGGGACGAGCCGGTGAGTAAAAAAATTAATATTCATCAATTTCTCTAGAATATTCGATGCGTTAGACGTTTCACTCCTAGCCGTGCATGCCACAAATTGAAGGTTGTTAAAACATATTCACCTCTGGCGAGTTTTGCAGAAAAAATATATTTTTCACTGCTCGATGTGTTCGGTATAGCACTCTGTATCGTTTACAGCGATTGCCAAATAAAAATGAACCGTCGGTCAATTGTAATAGCAAAAAATATCGTAATATCTCATTATTTCGTTTTCGCCCGTAGATTTCTAGACGAAAGCTCGTGAGACGGAAAAAAAATTGTTTTGTGGTACGAAAGTAATGACGGGAAGGGTTAATTATTAACCTGCCGTCGGAGCCAATACTGCTGTGGGTAAGCCGGTGAGTAAATGCAACCATTGATGACGGTGCGTTATAGAATAGCTGCATCAAATTTCGTCAAGTAATTTGTAGCCGCTTACAAGAACATCGCGGACAACGAAATCGCTCATCGCGGTGAAACGCATAACTACCGTCTTTTTGCCCTAGCGAGCAGTCGGGAGTTCTTAAAACGATCTTATCTATCCATTCCTCTAGAATATTCGATGAGTTAATCAAAGGTTCTCAAAACTTATTCATCTCGACCAAGATATGTAAAAAAAAACATTCACTGCTCAATGCTTTCAGTACAGCACACTCTGCGTCGTTTACAATGTTTTCCATATAGAAATGAACCATTAGTCAATTGTAATAACAACGACTAACGACAACGGCAAACGAAATAATGAGATTTTACGATTGTTTTTCTATTAATAGAAAAACTATCGTAAAATCTCATTATTTCGTTTCCGCCCATGGATTTGCAGATGAAAGCTCATGGGAGGGAAAAAGTCGTTTTTGCGGTACCGAAGTAAATGTCGAGCGAAAGGGTTAATTATTGCGGCGCTTGTACCCAAACCCACAAATTCACCATAATTGGGATGTTCATGGCCGATTAATGCATAAAGCGTACTTCAAAGGCGGACGCTCGGGTATATCGGATGGTGGTGCGATTCGTTAATTATTAAAGAATAGCATATTTTTAATTCCCTCACACATCCATGCTTGCAGTCAAAGTTAATGTGTACACTTTTACCTTTGTGGATGCCGGAATGGTATAGCGATTGAAATCCACGAGGGCGTTCGAGCAGAGCCTCTCCGCACGCGTTGAACACCCTCGTCGAAGTGGGGTGGGGTCTGCTGCTGACTTTAATTAAACGCGACATGGCAACGGGTAATTAATGAACGCGTTGCTTTTGCTTGCCCCCCCCCCCCCCCCCGCTGGCTGCCCGCGCCCCTTGTTATACAGTGTATAGGGATACACGTGAAACCCCCTCTATAGCGCTTAATTTACGTCGATACGAAAGGTAAACTATTCTTCCTGCATCCAACGGCGTCTTTAGCATCTCGTTATCGAATTCCCGTCTGGTTTCTCGCGTTATTGTTGCCTACTCTCGTATATACCCGAGTCGACGAAACGGCGAGAGTCGCACTTTGGTTCTCGTAATTGACTTATTTTATGCTTCAGTAAAGAGGCGTCTGGGTAATTAATAACACACACCAACTGCCATTGCGAAAGGTACAAAAATGTTTCCGTCTGCATTTGCAGGTCACTTTTTTTTTTAATTGCATTTACATAAAATGTTTACTACCTAACAGTTTCGCGTCGATAAACAAAGCAATTACAGTAATATCCAATTAGGGAAATATGACTGTATTTATTAACATGTTTATTAATCCGATATAATATCTTCTTATATATATTTTGGAAAACTGTGGATGTGTTTGTTTCTTTGTTGTATTGTCAAATACTGAAATATTATATTTGCAATACTCCATCGAGATATTTTAAATAATGTATGCAGGGTATTGTCGTTGATGGACAGCCAGATATAAAAGTGTCTAAAGTTCTCGATCGCGTTGATACTATAGATCCGAATAACTTTGAATGTTTCTTTCTTTAAGTAGCTCAACATCGTTTCATGATATAAAAACTGTTGATGGTCAATTGTGTGCAACTTTTCGCGAAACATGCCAGCGAAGGGGCCTATTTTGTCAACAATAAAAACTCAAAAAAGTATAAAGTCTCTGTCTGAAATAATAAATAATAAAATAATTGTCGTACAAGATACTATCAATGCGAGCGATAAAAGATTAAATGGGCAATTTTTATTATAGGAAATTTTACATACGATACGATTATACACGTTTCAGAATAACATACAGATTTCAGACTCGCAACTCGAATTTGACCTTAGTCATATCTCTTGAAGAGTGTCCAAGAGCTCGGCGCCGAGGACGACGTTGATTACGTACGATGTTTGTTCAACAACGCGAAGCTGAGACGTGCAGTCATATTTTAATGAATACCACCAATTATCTTTACGAATGGAGACAATTTTCTCGTTAGGCATATTCTCCGAGTTGCGATATTAAATCTTCGATGTAATTGACATTGTCTGACGTTGACGCCAGTGTATGTATTTGATTATGTATGTTCCATATACATAGTTAAATTAAAAAATTAAAATCAAACATATGAAATTTAACTTTCAAGATCTTACATGGTTTTCGCCAATGTAAAAAAAGTAGATTATTCTATATATTTATTGAATATATATATTTATATTCGTTCCATTTTTCCACCGTATACCCTGTCGGGTTTTTACGGACCCCAGCCCGATTCCCCCCTATCGCTCCCTACCCGCACTCAGCTAAGCTACCTAACTTCCAGTGCGTTCGTAGCCGACTTAGCTACACTGTACCGCATTTGCCGAGGACACGGGGAAACTACGGAAAACCCGTGCCGATACAGACGGCCCTATTCGACTGAGCCACTGGTATTTTTGCACTTGAGTAAAGTACAGAAACACCAAAGTCTCAGAAGAAAGCGCCTCCCGCTCAACGGTCGATGCGCCAGCTAGTGCACGGCTAAGCGGTCACCCATCCAAGTACTGACCGCGAACGAATCAGCTTGACTTGGGGGACCACCAGAGTCGTGCGCCAACCGCGCATCCACCGCTGTCGGTAAGTAGATTATTCTAACTATTAAGGGTAGAAGATGCAAACAACAATTTTTGAAATTTTTTTTCCAAAAACTACCTCTAGGGATTAAAGCAAAATGTAGGCAGAAATAATGTTTTTTTTTGTTTTCACCTGATTTTTGGCTCTTTTTTATACGCCATCATGACTTGGGAGTGCGTCATCATTGTGTCAATTTTTTCGCGATTGGAATACCCCTTAATCCTTGAACCACCCATTTTCAAAGTCACCGGTGTGTGTATGAGTCGCCAGGCAGGGAAGGGTCAAATAACGATAAAATAACAGATCCCGGGTTTTCGGCGTGAGATAACCGCCAATTGAGATATAAACGTCGGGAAAGTACTGCGATAGGAACCCCCGGGGCGCGAGACGCGGCGTGCACAAGACGCGAAAGGGTGGAATGCGTCGGTTGGGTACAAGAGCCGTAAAATAGTGACGGCATTTGTCGTTTGATAAGGACGGCCGAGCGGTCGCGCGAGGACCGGCTCCGTCGCTATTCACGCGATGACAATGCACACCGAGTTTCATTGTCGAGGCTTGGCGCCCGACGCGCTCAGTTCGCGATCAGAGCGAGCTTCGACGTCCCCGAGCAGCAGCAGCGCACCTCTCAATGCGGCGCGGGCAAACGAACCGACGCGCCCGGTCCAAAGAAGTGCGCGGCCCTATGTGACACCCCGGTAAGCGCAGAGGTCGTTCCATTGTCAGAAAAATCGTAAAAAAAAAAAAAACAACAACAAAAATTGTCAAAAGCCCACAAGCTCGCAGACAACCCGCTCAGAAATTCGCACTTTCCGTTTGTCGCAATACATCAGCGAACATAGACGAACCGCTCTTTTACAGTTCCATCTATAGTTTGTCAATTTTTAACCCCCGCCGGATTTATCCGCTTGCCATTTCTATACTGTGTACAGAGTACAGAACGCCGACGGAAGGTCCTTTTTTCAATGGTATAATGCTTTTTTTAATACTCAATTTTCAATCTAGGAAGATACGATTTTTGAGTTCCGTTTTGTAGAGTAAAACTTAGACACATTCACATCTCTACTACTCATAACTCTGCCGTATTAGAACTCTACCAAAATCTCCAGCAGAAAGTAAAAAAACTCTACCACAATCAAAATAAAACTCACGGAATACAAGGCTACCGTCTAGCCTTGTATTCCGGTAGAGTTTTATTTCCATTCCGGTAGTTTTATTTCAATTTCGGTAGAGTTTTATGTCGAGTCCGCTAGAGTTTTATTTTGATTCTGGTAGAATTTTTTTACTTCCTGGTAGAGATTTTGGTAAAGATCTAGTACGGTAGAGTTGTAATATGGTAGAGATGTTTTCTGGTAGAGTTGTTATCTGGCAAAGTTGTGAGTGGTAGAGATGTAATGTGTGAAAACTTAAGATCACCATGGACATTTTTTCAAATTTTATTTCTTGAAGGTCAGCGGAAGAACATATTTAAAAAAATTAAATTATTGATTTAAATATTTTATTTATATATTTTTCTTAATAACAGTATTTTGTATCGTTCAGGGTACACCCATTTTTGCGTGCCAAATTATTGTCCATCGGTCGCAGCTGCCGAATTAAGCCTCATATTTTTTTCGGGTCACATAATACGAGAAAAAAAATGTTCAGCCCGTTAGTTTCAGTTAGTCGATTACGTGACACGCTTGATTCGTATTTAAAACGCATGAACCGAATTCTCGAAAAGTTTATTTAACTGGACTGTAAAGATGTGAGCGTGATTCTAATATCGATGTGGTGGGCGAGCTCGATGAAAACGCGACGTGCATACTTGACAGAAACGAGGAGGACATTTATCAGTCACGTCATATCGATCATATGTAGGGTGCACGGGTGCTGGGTGTGTATGCCCGTCTCGTACAAATACATTCGGCTACTGTAAAAACGGGACGGATATCAATCGAATGTTTTTAAATGAAGTTGTTAACGGCGTCCACTCGTTTGTACCTCATCCTGGTATATCTCGTTAAAATTTCCATTCAATCTACGACCTGTTTTATTTTGATTTCGACTTTTTTTCCGTTTTCCGCTAATACTTTTTATTTCGTATTTGTTTCTCATAGAGGAAGTTTGTATTAATTGATTGTTAAAAATCTCGAGATTTCAATGAAAAACGTGTTCAGAATATAAAAGAAAAATTTCATGGATTCACATTCGGTCCATCAAAACATGTATGATAGGGTGTTTCTCAAAACGGATATTGTTTTACTCCTACCCTTTTAAAGTATGGATTTCGATCACGAATTCAACTTCACGAAAGGCGGTCCCTAGCAAAATAAAAGCTGCCGTATTTTTTGGGTACAAACGTCGAATGCGGCACCTCTTAGGATTTTTTGCTACCAATCGCCTTTCGTGAGGTTCAATTTGAGCTCGAAATTTATACTGTAAACCGGTGGGAGGAAAAATAAAAAAGAATGTCCTTTTTGAGAAACACCCTAATGTATGGATAGCTGTGGGAAAAAATGGTCTTTCGCTGTGTCTGTCAATTGTTCGGGGAAAAACAAGTTCCTTTATCCTCACTTGTTTTCGACATCAAAACCGTATTCGTTACAGGTTTTGTTACTGCCGGTCGTATTTCACGTAACCAATAATCCCTTTTGAATAATCCAACGTGATTGCCTCGCGATTTTGTTTTTTCAACTCACGCTTGCAAATGGATTATCACCTCCCGTCCCAATTTTTTGCTATCGTTTACAAAGCTTTGTCAATGAGGAAGCTAGAAAATAACAAGCGGACTTTGTAACGGAGATGCTTTGCGAGCGATGTAAAAACATGAGAAAGTTACGTACAAATCCAGTTGCAGCATTTATTTTTTGAGCTTTTTGTCTTGTTAGTCTTTCGTTTCATTTGTGGCGGCGCGAGGGAGGGGGGGGGGGGGGTCAAGGTGAGTTCGGTCGAGGGGCACTTTTTTATTTTCTTTTTGCTGGGTCTCAGTGACCAGTTCGCGCAGTTGCCAGGCGCGACCGATGAAACGAGGATTAACGATGATGCGAGGCGAGATTTTTTTATTGCGTCTTTTTTTTACAACCGGACTTTATGCAGCGCCTCCCATTTTCACAGTGACCCTTCCCTTTTTGCTTGCCTGCTCGGGCTAATGTTGATCGTGTTCCAAAAAAAACTCCATTGCTATAACGAACCATCACTCGGTCTCCATGGTAGAGTAAATTTTGAAATATATATACAATGTACGTATTTTGTACGTGTAAATATGATAAAACGGATGAGAATGGCTTGGAGCATATATAATTGATTTACGAGTTACTCGGGGTGGGCCATATTCACCACATTAAACCCCACATATAAAATTTACCCTGTCAGAGCTAATGTTTTTGCGGTTCAATATATGAATTTTTATTATTTTTTCTTTTTGGTTTGTTCTTATTCGTGTGAGCAACCTCCGCATTATCCGCTTTATGTATTAAGCATCCTCTCTTGGCGTGTAATATTATTATAAAATTCATGTACGACTCTTCCATGTACCAGCAAAATAGTTTCGGCGATATGTATGTATCGACCTGTAAAAGAGTTTACCTGTTAATAAAATAAATAAATAAGGAAACGACCGAATCCGAATTATGTACATGACCATTTAATTAACTGTAGTTAGTAGGTGAGAATGAAAAATTCGATTGATTTATGTGCAATTATGTTCAACGATATAACGATGAAACTAATGATTCGCTCATCACCCGGAAAATAATTGATTTGATTTAAATAAATTTAATTGGATTAAATGATATACATTGCTATAAACTGCCTGCGAGAGCTCAATTAAAGGAACTGTTATATTGGCTTTAAATATATTAACTTTTCGGGAACGGAATATCCAACGAGGACTTTTGGAGTTGGAGAGCACTTTTAAAAGGAGAAATAATTTTTTTACGCTGCTATGTCATCAATCTATAAGAAAAAAAATGGTCTCAATAAAACAAAAAAAATTACAAGCACATAAAACGTCACTTGCCTATCGTAACATGTCGTGTGCGGAAATGAAATAGCGACATCCGAGTGATTGCACTCACGAGGCAAATACCAGAGGCCAAGCGTGACACGTTCGTGAGCTCCGGTTCGAAACAAAAAAGATTCATGCTTCATCGTCAATTTGCGAAGAGCTTTGTAAGTGGTTTTTTTTATGCAATCTCTGTTGTAGCCAAAAATACAAAAATATTCCTCGTTCCTAGGAACGATGCATTCGGGAGCTTAAAAAAAATGTAATATCGAGATCAAAGACCAAAAGCGTAGAAGAATAATAATGAATTTTATTCGACAGTTCCAAAGCGCAGTGTTTTTCATTTTCTATGAAAAGCTCTTCGATTGGACTATGTAAATTTATGAGCATACGAAATCGAGGAAAGAATCGCGACGAAAGTCGAGGACTCGTTTCAGACAGGGAAGAATACGGGGAACGGCGGAAGGACGGAAAGTTAAGGTTACAAGAGGCTTCGAGGGTGCTTCGGTTGAGCTACGATGAGGTCACTGCAAATCCATCGGGCACACCCATGTCTAGGTCGAGGACACGCACGCACGGAATGTCCGGAGAATTACAAAAGCTCGTTCGAGTGGTTTTGCCCTTTCGCGTGCCACAAGAGCCTCAGGCCGCGCAGTCTGGCTTTCATAGAGATCGATTAATGATTATGGTGACTTTCTCGCTGGCTCGATTATTGTAGAAATTATGGTCCTGGATTTTTCATTCTGGCTTAGCTCTTATGGAATTACAGTTGATTCTCAGTTATTGACAGAATTTTTTTTAGATCAAATACTTAAAAAAAAAGAGATCGGATCTCAAAAATGGGTAAATTACAGAGTAAAATGGTCCTAATTTTTTAGTGGTTTGAATAATAACAAAAACGTATTTTTGATATCCGGATGTATGGATGGTCCGTGAATTGCAGGTTCTTCAGTGGCACGAATAAAAATTGACTATGGACATGTTCTGTCGCTATTGTAGCCAAAAGAAGGCAACGCTTATTAATAATTCATTAATAAACGTCGACATATCCGTTATATCTATCCGGGATTGAACTTGAAGGATTTATCAGCGGGGCGAATTGAATGCTCCACGGTAAATTCTAAGCTCGTCGACTGCACCGGGAGCATAAAACCAAGATTTATCACATTGCTGTCTGCGAGCTATTACCCGGTGTTAGCAGTTTCTTACGACACTGCCTGGGCGCTTTTAGGCCAGTCAGCGTTCAACCCGCCTACCGAAATACGGAATAATTGTGACTCCGGCTACGGATTATTTGGCAAGATTCTAATCGTAGTTTGGATTCAACTTTCGGACCATTCCCGAAAGTTTTTCTTGCCCTGTGCTACCATTTCGTAATTCCCGGTAAAGTCGTTTGCCGGGTGATATGGCAATGCTTTATACTTCTTTTTAAGTAGGAATCGTTAATTTCAAAACTTTAGTTTAAATTTCGAGGGAATATCGACCTTGAACTCGACTTGACTAGCCTGTTTGTGTAACAAACGTACAGATAAAAAAAAATGGTCGATAAGTTATTATTTACGGAAGTTAGAGTGACCGCAGATATTTAAAAAAATATTCGTCCAGACTAGAGTTCAAAAACATCATTGAATAAAATTGATCTATCTATAGGTCTGAAGGCACAATTTACATCTTTACCACTCACAACTCTACCAGAAAACATTTTTACCATATTACAACTCTACCAAAATCTCAACCAAAAAATAAAAAAACTCTACCAGAATCAAAATAAAAATAAAACTCTACTGGAATGGAAATAAAACTCTATCGAAATACAAGGTTACCATCTAGCCTTGTATTGCGGTAGAGTTTTATTTCGATTCTGGTGAAGTTTTTTTACTTTCTGGTAGAGATTTTGATAGAGCTCTGATACGGTAGAGTTGTAATATTGTCTGGTAGAGTTGTGAGTGGGAGAGGTGTAAATGTGCCGGTTTGAACTGACCTATCACTGATAGGTGAGAGCGACGTGACTTAATAAAAAAAAGTCCAAATATTTGAAAGTATTGGTTTTTTTTTTTTTTAGTTTAAAAGGTGACCAATATAATATTTACAAAATTCTTTTTACCGTGTATATCAACTTCGCCGGGGTAAATATCGATACTGAGGTATACTATCGAGATAGGTGAGTGTAGCTCCTCTTCATCATTGCGACGTGTCGTGCTGTACACTGGTGGCAACCCCGCCTGTCCCGTTTGACAAATAACCCAACGATCCACGGGACATTAGGTGGTGAGCGACAGGCATTGCTGTGCCCGGAGAAATATGACGTTCTGTAGCGGGAATACATTGATCCACGAGACGTCGCGAGAACTTGTACCATCAATGTAGCTTCCTCGGATTCCCGGGAGTCTCGTGTCTTTTCAGTTCCTTGATTTGTTTCGAGAGAATTTTATCGTAAACAAGCCGAAGATATACACGGTAATAAATAAATAAAAAATAATAATAAAAATACAAATTATTAGAGGGTGCCAGCAATAATTTTTTTTTTAATTTATTGCAATATTATTTATTTTACCCATTCTACGTTAAAAAAGATAATTCGAAGTTCCCGTTAAATTTTAAGATTAATTTAATATTGAACTGAGCAGATCGAACTCGGCGATTGAAAATTCTAGTCTCCGTTAGTTTTTCTTCGCTTCGAGAGTCTTTTTAATTGTTCTCGCCCGATGCAATTAACGTCACTCAATTCTTAATTAATCCACAGGTAGTGGAATCTCTGCGTCACCGACACCCTCTCCCATTCTGCGCAAATAACCCTCCGTTCCTTGCTCCTTGCCCGAAACTCCGCAGTCGTAGCTTTAGCCGCCGGAAAACTTTTCAAATCAGCGAAACTCTCTTTTCACCTGGTATTATTACCTCTCGGTGATTTCTTCGCGGGAAACTCCCGGCCGTCTCGTTCTCACGGACGGCGACAAAAGCCCTTATTGGCGTCGTAAGCTGGCGTTGAAACATTTAGTTATGTATTATATTGCAGATAGTGGTATACTCCGAATATAATTATACATTCAAGAATTGAATACAACCTAAAAAAAAAAAAAAAAAAAATTGAGAACAGTAGAAAAAATTTACTGTCTTGAGAAATTCCTCGTACATTGCATAATTATAATAGCCTGATTGCCATGCCTTTGATTGCAATCACTTACTTTTTTTTTTGTAGACCCTTTCTGCATGTAATTTATATTCCTTTGAAACCGTTTCCCTTCCATTGCAATTGAAGCACGATTCTCAGCCTACAGTATCTAATCTACAGTATCAAGGGCAGAAAAGTTTTCTACAAGGAAGATATCTTGGAAAGAGAATTGAAGATGGAAACAGATTGCAATATGATGTATTAAAACATTCGCCGACACTATCGGTCTCAAATGATCGTTCACATGTGAACGGACAAGAGGCGACTTCCGGTACGCACATACAAACACGTGCTCGAAGTACGATTCAAGTCATTAATTAATATTGACACCTAATCTACGAAACAATCAAGAATAGTACTTTGCGATACTAGTACGTAAAAGCGGAGTTTCGGCGAAGGTTGGGAAGTGGCTGCGCGAGAGAAGGCAAGTGCGGCCACTTCACAACCGCCGTCGGGACTCCGCTTTTACGTACCAGTATCGCATACTACTTTTTGTGACGAATGCATGAAAGGTTATGTTGCTGGCCGAGCGCGACAATAAAGGAAAAACAGACAGCGTGCGCATGCGCACAGTAAATACTGTGCGCATGCGCACAGTATTTACGATACGCTTTTGCGTTGCATAAATACTCATTACGACACGCTTCCGGTATTTACGAAACGCTTCCGGTATTTATGTAACGCCTTCTTGAAAAACACCACTTTATATGGCGCCCTGCCCCCACATAAAGCAGCACTTTTCATGCATGCGTCACAAAAAAAATACTTTCGAATTCAAATTGCCATTAATAAGAATGCACTTTCCGTAAAAAATCAAAGCAAAAGCAATTCCGCAAAAAGTGTTCAGTAAGAACCGATCCAATTTGCGAACGTAACGCTAGCCGCGTGATTTGAAACATATTTTGTCGTCACGCTGTAGGTTCACTTGCACGTATCTGCATCCGATACCCTAACCAGCCTGAAAGTACGTCGACGATAAAGAAGTATCGGCAGAGTCGCGTGCGGCCCAGAAGTATAGCGGAATTACTTCGGTACACGGAAGTCCGATTGAATTGAATTTTTAACGAGCTTCGGGGGTTTGCATGAGTAGCCGCCGGGTCTGGGCTTGTTTCGTGGATAGTGGACGGGGGTATGTCGATGTTAGTACCTTTTTCCCTTCGGCTGTCCTCCACGTGTAAGAAGGTGCTACCGCAACACGGGAGGATGAACGGCGAGCGATAGTGTGCAAATCGTATGCAAATTGGCGGACAGTTCAAAGCAATTCGCTAAGGAACGTTAGCTCGCTGGCACGGCGCATACCATTCATCCATTAGACACTGGCGCCTCCTCCTCTTCTACGTATAGCTAGACACCGATCGAGGCTGCCGTATAGATTGTCCTGTTAAGGACTCACAAGACCGCAGTTAGAGAGGGCTCCTTGGGTTTCGTCACTATATCGTCCCAATGTTACAGTTTCCCGACTCGTATGTGCGCTCCAGGCGACGATGCTGTACCGGCGGCGAACGAGGACTTACAATCACCCTAACTTTCTCCCAAACTACCTTATGCGGCGGGCCAACCGGGAAGCGGGCTAAAATTTTCCACACCGCCATTACGAAATTTGATTTACATATCGCACGCGAGGTTCGAATCGGTAATGCATACAAAAAATTAATGACCTCCCACCCTATCGGAATTTTAATCGATATTTTTTTGTGTTCAGACAAGGGCTTGCATGTAAAATATCGAATCGTGAGTAAAATAACAAACAGTTTTGGAACTATAGGTAAGGAAAAAATGATGATTCTTTTTTGTACAAGCGTCTGTGAAAAAACATCGCGGTTGTAGATCGCCTCAAGGGCATGTGATGGAGAGTCACTCGGTATTAAATTGGGTTCCCTGCGCCATATTTCGAACAAAAGGAAATTCGGTTTTTATTCACCTGTATACAGCTTTCCGTAAATCTAATTGGCTTTCGTCTTAGATATTAATAGTCGCGGAGAAAATAGGGGAACTGATTTGTTACAGAGTCCGTATCAGCATTGCGAATGCTTCCTGATACACCCAGAAAAAAAATGTATTTGACGGTCACCGTTTATTTGGTTTAAATAAAATATTTATTTGATTTAAGTAACTATTTACTTAATTTAAATAAATATTTACTCAAATCCAATAAATATTTTACTTAAACCATATAAACGGTGGTCGTCAAATAAATTTTTTTCTGGGTGTAGGATGTCGGACAACCCGAGGTGTCTATGGCGCCCTGCAAGGATGAATTACTGTTTTCGATAGCGAGGATCAAGTGGCATATAGGGTATGACAAAATCGTCTTATTATTCGGCCCGACGAACGAAACCATTAATATACTTTTCGCCAATAAAATCAATTGGTCGGAACGTAAGAAGCGCAACTGACTATTTTCATAAACGGTTTCGAGTCGTTCGGATTTATGGCACGCGGTGATTTGCGAGTTCTCGAGGCTGGAAAAATAGCGGGTTACGAAGTTAAGGTCAATTGGAGTATGCGGTGAGCGGAAGAGGTTCGACTAACGAGAGCTAACTCGTGACTGGAGTACGCCTCCGGCACAAGCACTCGTCGTATGCTGCACTTCAATCATGCACTCGGCATTCGCGAATTTCTCCTCTTCGGGCGTTTTGCTTGGCGCGATCTACTAGAGAGATCAATTGGCATTGTGAGAGGCTCGATCGTAAAGTAGTGGAGTGAAGCTACGAATTGTCTGCGGGTAGCGGCATTCTTGTGGAAAATCAACAAGCAGATTAATACGGTCGTAAGGTCGGACACGTCGTAAAATGCGTCTGGATCCAGCTCAGAAAAAGATCGATCCATCAACCCGTCGTTTAGTGCGAAAGGCTCCCACGTTCGGCTCATGTGCAACTAAGCCACCAAAATGGCCTCGCTGCTTTTTCAATGATCGTCTTAGCGCCATGGATAAATCCGAGCGTATATGTTCGCAATATATTTTTGGCACATTTACAACTCTACCACCAAATTCTACCAGATCATAACTACCAAAAAAGGCAGCCCTTACAACTCTACCATATTAGAACTCTACCAAAAACTCTACCAGAATCAAAGTAAAACTCTACCGGAATGGAAATAAAGCTACCGGTATAAAAGGCTAGACGATAGCCTTGTATTCCAGTAGAGTTTTATTGGCACATATGCATCTCTACCACTGACAAATCGACCAGAAAACAACTCTACCGGATAATAACTCTACCAACAAAGACAGTTCTAACAACTCTACCACATAACAACTTTACCAGAAAGCATCTCTACCATATTACAACTCTACCAGAATCAAAATAAAACTCTACCGGACTTGAAATAAAACTCTACCGGAATAAAAGGCTAGACGGTAGCCTTGTATTTCAGTAGAGTTTTATATCAAGTCCGGTAGAGTTTTATTGGCACATATGCGTCTCTACGACTCCCAAGACTCGGAGTTATTATCCGGTAGAGTTGTTTTCTGGTAGATACCAGAAAACAACTCTACCGGATAATAACTCTACAAAGGCAGCTCCAACAACTTTACCACATAACAACTTTACCAGAATCAAAATAAAACTCTACCGGACTTGAAATTCAACTCCATCGGAATACAAGGCTACCGTGTAGCCTTGTATTCCGGTATAGTTTTAATTCCATTATGGTAGAGTTTTACTTTGGTTCTGGTAGAGATTTTGGTAGTTCTAATAAGGTTGTAATGTGGTAGCGATGTTTTTTAGTAGAGTTGTCATCTGGTACACTGAGAGAAGCATCTAGTAAAAATTACCATGGCACATAGTTGTACGGCGCCAGGGCACCACCTGTGGCAGAAAGTCTCAAATTTCCAAGAATTTTTACCATAATATCTATGAAAAATTCTTATAAATCCGGTACTTCCTACCATAGGTGGCGCCCTAACGCCCTACTACTATGTGCTATAGTAATATATCTCAAGCGATATAGTAACTTATACTAGATCCTTCTCTCAGTGTACAGTTCTAAATGTGCCATACTTTTTATATATCGTTAACATATTTTTGATACACTTTTATTACGTGCGGAATAGTTATCAATCTCTGCTGATACAATTTTTGTGGATTGATATCTTGGAAAAGGGTAAAAGCGTGCCGGAGTAACAAAAAATACAATAAACGCGTGCATTTATCCGGACTGGAAACCGTTGCTAAGGGCGTATCGGCGATAATTCATATCTCGCTTGTGAGCCGCAATCTCGCTGTTGCGCGGTTGTTATCGAGAATAATAGTGCTGACCTTTGATTTCGTATCGGAAGGCGCCGGCGGGATTGTCGCTTGGAACGGGGAAGTTTGCAATTATCGGAAAACGAGAGAATTCGCGCTCGCGAGATATCTGCTTCGGCGAGGTGTATCGTTGCGTAAATGCATGCCGCCGGATATCGTCTCTGGTTCCCGGTGTATCCGCGCCCCGGAAGCATAACCGTGATCATTATCCAATCGTCTGGTTGTCGGCGAGATCGTGTCTCGGATTAGCGGGGTCGTTCGTTGTACAGTCGTGTAAAAGAAAAATAAAAGACACAGATTCAATCACTCGTGTGATCGATTTATCGGTTTTGTCCATACTTAAATAGAAAGTCAAGTCTTTTAACAAAACGAATGAACGAAAATGTAATATGTTGATTTTGAGAGCACGAGAGATGACGTCCCTTCTATTTATTCTATATAAGCTATAAAAATACACTATTACGCGAGAGGCTGATGTCGAATCGGTCATTTAAAAAAATTAGTATCGTTAAAATGGGACTGGCAATTCGATGGAAATCCACTCATATTCTATCGACGATATCGATCGTTGACAAAGATCGTTGGAAAAATACTATAGTATAAATTTACATCTATGTTAAATGATTCAAAAACTGTTTGCTTCCATTGTATCGAAAACTTTTTATGTCAACAAATATTATGGCAATAATATGAAATTATAATAAAAAAAACCCGACTGCAAATTAGTTGTTATGTAAAAAATGTTCGTAAAAAAGGGACAAAGAAATAAAAACTTTAAAAAGAATCTTACAGAAAGATTAAAATAATTAACGATCAAATATTAATTTTCACAAAGCTTCCTCTACTTTTTTGTCCATCGATATTTGTCATAATAATAATAATACAATTATACAAATAACTTTTATTTGTTTTTCAATAATTTATATGAGATCATTATTATCCCTCAAATGTATCCAGATCCGCTCCCAAATGTATTGTCACATACATCAATCAGGCTATGAAGTTCCAGTATACCAAAATCTGTTAAGTCATTTATTGCCGTTACCACGTTTACTGGCGCTTGCCGAAAGTCGCTAAGCCGGCGTATCGCAGTGAAACGCATAACCGCGGTCTTTTTGCCCTAGCGTGCAGTCGGGAGTAAAAAGAAAAATTATCAATGCAGTGGCTGAAAAAAGTGCACAAATTCGTCTGGGGCTTTGTTGGGTGGAGTTATCGATATGTAAGGATTAACCGAAAATTTCATTGTACTGTGTGTTTAAGGGTTGAGATATGTGTAAAACCCGATCCACCGGTAGCGCCCAATAGCGGATAGAATAGCGGGTACATAGCTGTAAGTCTTTCGGCGACATACAGGTCACGTTTATAGACTTTTCAATTTCGTTCGCTCGGCTCGGTGTCTTATAGCCGAGACGGCCCGCATAGGCTCCCGAGAAGAGTCGAAGTGGAGTGTACTTATTGGAGCCGTTGAAATTTCTCGAGCCGGGAAGTACACCGAGGCATTCCAGAGGCCATTATAGTTTTCCCGGGTACTTCGTCGGTGATATATATCCGCGAGCGAGAGATGAGGTCGAGAAACCAGAAGGTATATAGCAGAGAATGAGAGGAAAGGGAGAAAACAAACGTCGCGCTTATATACCGGTGTATTATTATAGCGCAGCTGAGTGCAAAGTAGAGTGGAAAAGAGTGGGAAAGGGTTGGCGAAAGGTAAGTCGAGAGAAAAAAACCTCGATAAGAATGAGGAACGAGAAGGAAAGGACTTCTATTTGCACATCGGAATTGCGTCCTGTGAGGGTATTCGGTATTACAAAAAAAATCACAGTTACGCGCAAAAAAATTACTGTACGTAAGACCATAGAATCAACGCGCAAAGATCCCTAATTGTAGATTCGGGATCTGTAAAAAAAAACAAAATTCGGATTACTATCTTTTCAACATGGGTCTTGAGCTAAAACTTATGACTATAAATCGCGGGGTCCTATATGTGTTCTAATTGTACGGGGTCCTTCCCCTTTTACACACCTCACCTCCCCCCTTCCCCCGATTGCGTCCGCAGCCGACTTACCCCTTTACTGTGTCGCATTCGCACGAGGGCACAGCGAAACTGCGGAAAACCTGGCCATACACAGACGGCTCTTTCCCCAGAGATTGGCGTTCCTGCAGGGTAATCACCAATCTCCGCGAAAATTGCCTCCCGCTCCACGATTCGATGTGCAAGCCAGCGCGCGGCTAGGCGGTCACCCATCCGAATACTGACCGCGAACGGTACTGCTTGACTTTGGGGACCGCCAGAGCCACGCACCAACCGCGCACCTATCGCTGTCGGTATCGCGGAGCCTTATAATAAATCACAATAATAATATTTCTCGAAATTATTATTGTTATTATTATTATTATCGTGATAATTATTATCCATCGATGGCACGTATTATGATGGTAAAACCTTCGAACGTGGGAAAAAGGACTTACTAATTTTATTCCTTACGTCTTACTCGATTGACAATTCAGTTTTTTTATCAATTCGCTATAAAAAAAAGATAACGGTTATTTTGCGGGTGGAGGGGGGATACGATGGGAAAAGCAAACTGGAGCTAAGTGAACGATTTCCGTCGGTTCGGTTTATCGCGAAATGTGAAAATAATTGAGGCGGATGCATGTTGCACGCTGCCGCACGTATTCGGTGCTCGCTTAGTCGTTTCTCTGAAATATAGGGTAGAAAAAGGCGAGGAGCAAAACAGTACAGCAGCAGCAGCAGCAGCACCGCCCCCCGACGATGGTCACAATTTATGTATTAACGGGCGGAACCGAGGAAATAATAAAGGCGTGCTTTAATGGCTGGTACGCGTTAATATTGCGGGTGAGGTGCTTTGCTTTGCGGTGTCGTGTGAGGCGGTAACCGTTGGCCTGGCACTGAAAGATATCGCGTTAGTTGAACTGCACGACGGCGCCGATAAAATTAACGTTGTGAAGTTTTCTGGCGGACACCTTCATCTCGTTGTTTTGGCGAGTCCGGCACAGCTGGAAGGTGAATGCATCAATTATCTCAAGGTTTCATACTTTATTTTCGAATTAACCTTTTTTTCTATTTTGGATATCAATATTGATACAAATCGATATTGGATATATATACGATGTATATAAGAATGTAATAATTCATGACGTTTATTGGAACCTGTTCGTTGTTGATGAGGAAGGTCGTAACGAAGAAAGAGATGCGAAGTAATTTGCACATGGCTTCCTCATTTATTACACTTTTGCGCATAGTGTTCTCCATAAGAAAATTTATTGATTGATTTTGACTTCCTTCCTTGATGTGTAAATTACGTCGCACCTTTTTTCGTAACATCAAAAAATGTCTACATCTCATAAAATTGAAACGGCCAAAAGTTACTGTAAAATTTATTGTAGAAAATCGCTAAGTTAAATTTGTATAATTCGTCGTATTGAGGCCATGTCTTATGTATTTTTCTCCACCGATTACAAATCGCCATAATAATTTACTTCTCTTAGAGCGACATTTGATGCAAAAACACGTGTTGTATATATAGTACAAATTTACCTAAAAATACAAGGGTTTCAAAATATCATAAAATTGAAACGGTTAAATCCATTTTCGCCAAATTTAACATCAGACATTGTACAGGGTTAGTTCATTAATAAACCAAATTTTAACTCAATATTTCCATGTGTATTCGAATTAGACGATTGGTAGTAATTTTTCAAAAAAATCAAATTTCGATAAAATCTGATTGCTTGGACTGATTTCGATCACATTCAATACCAAAGGTTTTTGATGATTATATTGTATTTGTACGCAGTTTTAGAACAATAGCTCAACATTTACGCAAGGCCAAAACTAGAGTTATCACATTCATTTTGAAAAATTTCAAAAACGCGTGAAATCTCGAACGGGGTCTCAACCTTAATGAAAATTGCACCGAAAAAAGTAATGTGACCACTCGACTAGTGTGCCAAATTTCAAATCGCTATATCGTGCCGTTTCCGAGTAATAGTCTTTTTAAACGATACAACCCAGATGCGGTTTCAGAGCTGGGCTGACGTTGGACCAACCATGACCGCCTGAGTTAGAGAGTCGACCTGGTCGCCAATGTAGGTCTAACGACCAGTTAAAGTCGGGTTGATATCGTCGGCCCAACGTTATCAAACGATGTTGACCCAATGTTGGCGCCGATGTCCAGCCAACTCTGAATACAAAATATTGATAAGGAATAAAAAAAAGTATTTTAATCGATCTTCGCGACTCATAAATGTTTTTTCATCATTCTACAATTGTTTTTTGTAGTTTTTTATCTGCCCACACTGGAATCATCAGAATAAATTTTTCAGTCGGTAACGAGGATTCGAACCCGTGACTCCGGGACTACTAGTCGACGCTCTTATACACTCGGATATGCTCATCTTGAATACATTTTTTTCGAATCTTGTATATAAGGTGCGCGTCTACTCCACGTCTATCTAATATTAACTTACGAATCGCTTTAAATTATCTAAGTTTTATTATTTCTTTTCTTTATTCGCACTTTGATTAACAATGTTGACGAAACTTACGCTGTCAGTACTTCAGTACTGTAGATAAAAACTATAATAAAGGAATTGTAAATGATAAAAAAAACAGTCAGCAGCCGCGCAAATAAAAAAAAAATCGTTCTTTATAAATATTTTATATTGAACATTGAATGAACATCGTTAGCGGGTATTGGACCAAACTCGCTCGACGTTGTGAGCGAATGTCTACTTGATATCGTCGAACACACATCATTAGGACGGTTCGCCGGCGCCCACTTATCTTTCTTAGGCAGCGTCTTGCCAACTACCGAGTGCAACGTCGGAGTGGTTATCAATCCACAGTTTAGCCAATGCTGGGCATTAGTCGAGATCCGAACATCAGGCTAACAACGTGCTGACGACTAACAGCCAATCGTCGGCCAACTGCGTCTGGGAAGGCTTCCACATATGCACAAATACACATACATCCGGACGCCAGCTAAGAACCGCGTTTCGCGACGTTTTAGACTATTTCAAGTACTGCGGCATTAAAATGTCAATTTTTATTTACGAAAACATAGCTTCCTCTATGAGCAAGCAAAATTGACTTTAACGATTACCAATGTCCTCATTGAGTTTATGCCAAAACTGCTGTGGGATTGATATTTAGCGCGAAAAATTTGGAATGCATTTTTTTGGAACTCTCTATTTTTACGCCAAAAATAGAAAGTTGTCGCGATATAAGGATACGTCCCTGTCATAGGTAGGAATTACTGTCACTTGCCACAACGTATACTTTCCAGTAAATTTCGTTGTATAGGTATGCACCTCGTTGACTCGCGGATTCAAAACTTTTCCAATAAGTGTCACGGCAAAAGTTTCTCCGAGGGACAACATTTTCACGGGTCCTGGCCGGAAACGTGCTTAAACTACGCAAGTTAAATGTTATTTCTTCAAAGAAATAAAAATAAATGGACGTCCTGTAGCTTAAATGTTTTACCTACATCAATGCCGTACAACCTGCAGCACTATTGTTAAAACGAATCGTATATATTTTTTAAAGATATTGTATTTCGGAAAGATTTTTGATCTTTTTTTGTCCCAATTTTAAAGAATCGAAAGCGTGGAAAAACTCACGTGTTGATTTGTCACTGACGCGTGCAAGTGTCAAATCAAAATGTGAGTTTTTCGACGCTTCGAAAAAAGAATTTGACAAGGAACGAGCCTTTCGGTACGAGGCCCGGGCGAGAAACACTGTCTGGTCGGGCTGGTTTGGAGGGACGGTCGTATAAACCATCTGGACTGGGAGAATGACCGTGCTATCGAGCGGGAAATCGCTGCGATGCCTCGTGGACCACCTGAAACACGAGGGACACTGTGCGGTTGAACCAGACCTCGGGAACAGCTTCGTGGTTAGCCTACATTATATAAAAAAAAAATAACCGTGTTGGACATCGGAGACTAGCTCATGGACCACCCAGACTGCGACTAGCACTGCTAAGTAAAGCTGGACCTCGGTGACGTTCTCGTTGATCACCACCTAAACGACGAGAAACCTACCCTTCCGCGCTGAGACCTCGACATTCAGGAACACCTTGGGGACAGTGCCTTGTGGTATCTGCACATTACTGAGCACTGATCGAGCTGATCGGGCTGATCGAGCTGAACAATTTGAAGGTCCCTGTGGAACACTAGAATTACAAGATTCACCTTGTTCATGCATTGATAACCTTGATGAATTTGTGTGCCAAATAACGACTATTTAGAGTGAACTCTTTAGTTTTCTTTTTTTTATATTATGCACATCTGTATTATTTTCGGAGTAATCATGTTTTCCGTGGCTAACTTTGTGCTATCGAATATCATTTTTTTTAAGTAACGAAGGTGTTTCTTTGGTTCTCGGCACAGTGACCGACAAGTTATTGGGATCAGCGATAATAGTACACTCGATCACTGCGCTATAATTTACGAAGTACCAACAGCGCGATTTCAATTTTTTTTCTAACATCGATAAAACAGGATATCTTTCTCTATGAAACTAAAACACAGCCCGGCGCTGATCGGGGCTGGACGAGCCTATCGCTGAAATACAACAGGTAATGTGCTAAAGATAAATGTCTCATCAATTTTATCTGTTTCCTTGTAATTCACAACACAAATTAATAGCCGGCTAAACTGCGACTAATGTTTAGCCAGCCACCTCAGCTGGCTAAGACGGCTAGTCGACCAAACTATAATGTCCATTAGCCGGATAAGATTTTTTAGCCGGTCAAGACGCCTCAACCGTACAGCCCCAGCGTGAACAAGCCTGAATTTGTTTCGGGCAGCTTCACAGATAAAACTCTGAAAGTCAACGATTTTATAACTTTTTGTCCTGATGCTTATTCAATCGCATGATGCACAACATAAAAGAGCTTAAAAAAAAATGAGTATGCCCGTACTACACGTCCGGAGCGGCATAGTTGGAGACGTGCATTATGATAAACACTGTGTTGGCGATTTAGATTGTCGGTAACCTCCGCGACTGTCTGAAGTGCGAGAAAACATTGTGCGATAAAACCGAATCTCCACTTGGGGATAATAAAATCGTGTTCAAGACTCATTCATGCAGGCGTCATCTAAGTTCTAGCAGATTCGTCCTTTTTATCTCCGGAACCCTTTTGCAACCATCTTCACTACAACAGTACTACAATGTTTCGATAAATGCGATAAAAACAGAAACATGAAGTACTTTTTCATTTACGGAACTTCCCGTATAAGTTTATAAATGGTTGGTAATTTCAAGAGTTTTTAAAGGTTCGAAAAGAAATACAGGTCTTTAGTTAAGGAGCAAACGGTATACACAGAGCTTCGAGTGTAAGAAAGTTTGAGAAATTCGTTAGCTTTGAAATGACGAGACGCGAGACGCAACTTCAAAGCAAGGTAGGGACGGTGATCCAGCTGCTGAAGATTAAAAACTCTTCTTTGAGTCTTTTCTGTCCTTAAATTGCTCGTGTTTTTTTGCCGTTCTACTTCTTGCAGTGATTCTTAGAACTGTACGAGACCTGGACTTAATAATATAAAATTAACAGCAATAATATCAAATAAATAGCTTTTTTGATATATTATGAGCGGAACTTTGGCACAATGATTTTTAAAAATTCTTAACATATTGAGTACGTGACATAAAAAATTAAAATTGGAGTTTTTTTATAGAAAAAAGCCGCATCAAAGATGAAGCACATATATGTCCCTCTGCATATACATATGTGCGAATTAAATAATGTTTCAAAAGGTATCTCAGTAGTTCATACAACATTGTTATACGGTTAGTTTTTTCGAAACTCAAATAGTACAGCACTCTCGAGTACTCAAAGTTACTCTTCGCCTAAAAAAACTTGTTCAGATTAATGGTAAAAAAAGGTCTGGTGCTCGAACTTTTTATTCCTGCCAGGGGAAAATGTATCGTCGTTTGAAAAATTTTAACGAGGAGAATTCTACCCTTTAAACCCGGTTCACAGAGTGTCGCACCCAGCAATACAGCTGCGTGTGGACCTCAGCTAGAGTCACAGTATTGATTCGCACCGTAGTCGGCTCTAAGAAAAAATTTAAGCCAATAATGATATTTTTTTTTTCTTAACGTTTTTCAAATATCATCTTGTTAAACGTTAAACTGATACATTGTAATTTGATAAATAAAAAAAGAGATGCCCCCAGAGAGATTTGAACTCTCGACCCCTGGTTTACAAGACCAGTGCTCTAACCCCTGAGCTATGGAGGCTCACACTACGTCATACATACAGAGGTATTCAAGAACTTGATAAGAAAAAACGATATTTTTGTGGAAAAAATATACAATATTTATTCAGTTTTAGTAACATTTAACCCTTTTCTTCAATAATTTAAAGTTTTTCATTCATCGTTGTGTCGTCAATAAATTTGTAACGTAAAAACTTCATTTAACATTGTAGTACAATGTAGCGCAATGTGTGAGATTTTTAATGAAATATAACGTCGAACGATATAAAGTAGTACAAAATGAATTTTAAAGATACTTTGTAAATGGGACAATACATTCAATAATTGTTATTTTATGAATTTCTTTAATAGGTAACATTTTTAAAAGTACAAAACGGGTTACTCCTTTTGGTTTCGATCTATTGATATTAACTACGCAAAAAAACGTACATGCATTTTTCTTCGTCTAAAATTTCATGACGATGTTATTAGCAAAAGACTATATATGATGACACTCGTTGTTAGACACTAATTTTACACGTAATTATGTACAAAGTGGCATCTATAGGAAGAGTGATTAATTTCACTTCCGTCATTCAGTCGATAACAATCTCGAAACGACTATTCAATTATTCCCATGAGTTTGATTGCCGGAATAGCTTTCAGGATAGTTAAACACACCAGTTATTTCCCCTCGGGTATTCCCTCGCTAATTATCCTGCAGAATACTCTATCGTCTAGCCTTGGCGCTTGTACAAACTATCATATAATTGTCAGAATAATGTCTTCGACAAATCTGGCGAGTCACTGAGTCTACTACGAATCAACGAGTACTAAAAATAAAACTCAATAATTAATGAACAAGAAGGAAACATTTTTACTCTTATTCTTCCATTATCTCGCGATAATTTTTTGTCAAAACAATAGATCAAAAATATGTTATGATTTGCTCGTACTCTGATTTTTATTACGCTACTTGTAAGCTCGTTCCTTTGTACCAGTGACCTTCCGGACGGACAGGTCACCCGAGCACGTAAAATCTCACACACGGGTACACATTTTCAACTGTGAGAGACCTAAAAAACGAAGAAAAAACGATAAAGAGGCGTACACACAAACTCTAATGGCAGTACAGAAGTGGGTAATTAGATGGACGAACGAGGACTAATTGTAAGTGGATAGAGCACTCGGCTTTCCCGTGAGGTGAGCAGAGGCACGTAGAAACGTCGCCATTGCCGCAGCTCCTGCGGCCTACAGTAGAAACTGGAGCATGCCTCGGTCATAAAGCCAGGTAACAATGAACAAAAAAGAAATTCTCCTAGCGATGGTTTCTATCTCGGGAGATTTTTGTTGAATCAAAGCCTGGATGTCTCTTCTGAGCATCCGGAGCATGAGGTACACAAAAACAAACTACGAGAATGATACGTTTATTCTATTCTCTTGGTCCTCTATATGGTTGCCCAAGAAATCATTAAAGTGCAGAGGTTTTCATTCTTATTTTTATATTCGAAGTAAAATCTCGTGGTATAAATCGAATTGCCGACAGAATTTTACTCTATGAAAGGAGCAACGAGAACCGTCGTGTCCCCAGACGGAGTTACTTGAAAGAAGAAAAAAATGTAATAAAACATCCAGATAGCGCACTATCGAAAACCGTTAATTACATCTTCTCCATTGCAATCCGGACTCAGAAATTTCGTTTTGTAATTCATTTGGGATTGAAGGATAATGATTACGGCGAAAAAGGAGAGCTGATTACTCTCAGACTATAAATAATCGTGGCACACCGATTCGTCAATGCGATATCCGACCTCTTACAGGGTATAAAGGACAGCGTGCGAAAAACCGAGAAAACTTGGCGCAAACGGTATTCAATATTCAGCGTGACCTAGTGCCGAGGGCTGCTTGCCTTCCTTTCTCTATGAATTTCCATCCTCTCGCGTGTTATACAATGCGCCCTCGGAGTCTCCGACTCGTCTCAGATCATGCAGAAACAGCAATGCCGCAGGAGGAGTGGCCAGGCTTATAGGGGTCCAACCCCGGAAAGCGGGCAAAACGCGTTTTGACCCTCTATCTTAAATTCTTTCCGCTTTCTCGAAAAAAATGCACGAAAAAACTTCAAATCCTTCGGAACTTCGACTACGACCCCAAGTCGGTTTTGATGAACCCCCATGCGATCTTATTGATGCATGAGAAAGGGCATACATTGAATAGTAGTATATATCGTATAAGTTAGAATAGAGCCTGGAGGACAAACACCAAGCATACGAAGGGGGAAAGGTCCGTCGCATATGGGAAATGGTTATGTTTGCTTTACATCTTCACTCATATGAAAGCTCTTATCTCGATAGAAGTAAACATGAGTAGGACAAAGGATGATGCTATCCATTTCTAAAATTCGTCACGTAAAAGCTTGCTCCTGCTGGGTTTATTGCTCCATCCCTTAGAAACTTTGGAAAAAACAGGAATTCATATATATATATATATATATATATATATATACACACGTTGAGGCTATTGAGTTTTCGCTCAAGTACCTATCGATGTGGAATACAGGTTGCCCGAGGGTTCGATGGCGAGGCGTTGAAGCGTCGAGACATCGCGTTTTAACTGGGGAGACGTCCGGGGTTTAGTTACCAAGTATTTGCAACGCGAAGAAAGTTACAATGGCGCTAAGTCGAGGAGCGATTAACCGCCAGAAGTTTCTTCCGCACTTCCGAATCGGTTTGTCAATCGATTAATGCCAACTTTCGTACTATACCACAGAGGCTTCAAAAATAAAATCGGAGAGGAGCGAGGGAAAATAATTATTTATAAAATGAATGATTAATGACGAATGGATTATTAATTAATTAAATTGATGTTAGCAACACAAGAAAAATCGAGACATCAGGCAGATAGCCGGTAAACTTCATGGTAATTTCTGGATGATGCCAGAAAGTATTATTCGTTCGTAGACTAATGCAGACCAATGCAATTGCATGGATCCGTGTGAGTCTTCTAATTCGGTAATTCTTTTTCCTCAACTTCCTCGAAGGAAGCAAGTTACTCAGTATCGTCGAGCCGGTATATGGAAGGGGAAAATAGTGCTTCATTTCACGCGGAAACTAACTACCGAAAGTTCCGCAGGTTCGCACTTCGGAATTGGGTTAGACTTAAGATCGTTAAAGTTAACGAGAAGTGAGGGTGCATCGCAGCGAAGTGTGAAAGAGTTAGTACCCTTTGAGTAACGCCATATAGTATGCTTGCAATCCGGCGAAGGGTGCTGCAATTGTACGTCTTTTGTGCCCGATCGGACACAAGAGCATTTAATTACACAACTGGGAGATCGAATTAAATTTTATGCAATATATACAGATTTTCTCGAAAATTGGGCGTCAGAAATGTGCAGTCATATTCGAGGTTAACAACCGAACAAAAACTTCCTTTGAATATTTTAATTTTTACATATACTTTTCAAGTTGCGCGGAGGTAAATTTTCCAGCCAAAGAAGTCGCATATAGGTTGTATTTATCCGACGGCCTCATTAACTGACGCCTAAACGGTAGTACAGTACACTAACGGATAAGTTAGAGCCACCAGTGCAGTTAAGAAATTACAACCAGAAAAGTTAAGGTATCCCCTCTTTTAGAGTTCATCTGCCTGCTCTACCATTTTACTGCCTGTGGTCGTCGCGTCGCTATAGATATCGCCACGTGTACCAACGGTACCCTGAAAGGGTGATTTTTGTAAGGGGTAGGGGAGTGGGCAGGTACTTAAGCAGTCGGCGAAGAACTTAACTTATCTGGTCGTGCCTAATTGGATTGGCCAAATTGGATTTATTTGGTCGTCTACCGCAGCGAGAAAACTATGCACCGTTGAAAATTATTCCGAAAAGGGCTTTTGCTGACACTTGAACAATAAATATGACCCTACATTTTCGTTGTGCAAATTTCGGGCTACCTTTTATACGAGACATATGAATTGCTGCTTTAGTTTCCGGCTTAAACACTCCTGCAACCTGAATTCTATTTTAAACCAAAGCCACGTCTAGGTGAGAACAAACGAACCAAATGAACAAACGAACCCAAATGAACTGCTGCGATGTGATTCCAAATACTCCACTCAAAGTGAGTACTTGTACACGTAAATTATAAACGATATGATCTCCATGTCTAGCGACTCTTAAATCCATAAAGCTTATATCATATATAAAAGCAAGGAATGAAGGTGAAGTACACGAATGAAAAAGGTGAACCACTTAGCAGTGGCGGTATCCTCGAGGGTAGCGTGAAATTTGCACGACTGTATATATTTTGGATGCGGTATGTGCACAAACAGGTACCCTTGTGCATGTTCCTCGGAACTTTTATTTCAAAACTCAAGAGGTCTCGAGCTCGAATTTCAAGTCTCTCAGTTATTTTCGAAACGACTGCAGAAGTAATTATGATAATGCGGCGAAGAACTCGTCGGCGAAAACTGGCGAAGCTTATTTTCCTTCTGAAGGCTCCAGTGCCCTCTGAGTTGCTTGACTTTAACGCAGGAGCGTAGGGGTAGGTGGTGCGAGGTGGCATAAGGAAAAGAGCGTTGAGCGGGCTGAGGGGTGGTGGATTATCGCGGGCCTCTCTCTTGCTTTGCTATGGAGATATCTGGGCAGGCGGTGCCATACAGTCTTAAAAGATAATTGTGACGAAAGAGTGGAGTAGAGGAGTGTAGTACGAGGACGCCGTCGGGGGAGGGCGCTCGCGGTCACAGATGTTTCGAATGTCGTGGTCCAGGTCGTCGAGTCGTATAATAAAGTTTTTGTATCCTCGTAGAACTTGATACGGTCTAACTCCGTTTCTCTCGCTCTTGGTAAGGGTTCTTTGGCACCGTATAGTGACAGAGGAGGGCACGATAGAAAGCAGTCCCAGGCCCCGGGTTCTTGGCTCCTCCGCCGCAGTCGAAATAATGGGAGTTGAGTGGAGTTGGACACCAGCGAACTCGCACACTCGCACTCCCGGTAGACTGTCGCGAGACCCGAGAAAACTCATTGCTCCCGAACATGATAATAACGTCAGATGTAAACAGCCCGATAATCGCCAGACTTCACTGTAAAATTAATTCTGATCCTCCCCGCCGCACATAGATTATCAACTGTGGTTTGTCTTTTGAATGGATAAAGTTCATATATAAACAAAGCAATTAAAGCTAAATGATATAGGTACCAGCTTGAGAAGTAGGTACTTCAAACAAAGTGGGCGATAGTTTTAACAAGTTTTGCGACGGTAAGGCAGTTTCTGAACAGCATGTTTCCTTCTGATGATTTAGTGTGAATGAGTTAAGAGCATGTGAGATAGCATCAGTGGCGCTCTCGGCGGAGCGGGAGAGACACATTCATTCGTTAAGAGCGTGTTTCACGTGCTCTTAACGAATAAATGAATAAGTGGATGCATCGCCTTTTTGGATCGGAAATCGTTAAAAGCAGCTGCAATTGATTTTCAAAGTTTTTGAAAGGCAACTTGAAAAACTACTTAAATGAACTCTATTTCAATTCTTCGTCAGAAATAAAGTTTCTTCGGATTCTTTTACACTGGAAAATGTTAGACTGTCCAAGAAAAAACAATGAAAATCTGGCTATTATTGTTAGTTTCTTAATCTTTCTTTATGGATTGACGTTCTCTTGCGATTCGTGTAAAAATCGCATTACCGCTAAAGGATCATAATAAAAAGCATTGAAACGACTTTCTGTTATATAAAGTAATTAAGACGAAGAAATAGATAGATTGCTCGATGGGATACCATTGTACCTTCGAGAGACTAACTTTCATTTTTGTATTAAAAACTCGGGTTTTGAATATATTCAGTGAGCGGAATAAGAAAAGCTCGGAAAAAGAAGCTTTTACTCGTTGTTCGATAATTGCGAAGAACTCAACAAGAGTGCTTAGGGGAAGCTTTCGCGGTCCCCTTGCAAACCATACAGCAGTGGTTCAGCGTGAAACAATGCTCCAGTTACATTGTCCGATACGTATAAATGGTAAAAGGAAAAAAGTATTTGTTTTGTTAAAGGCGATGGAAAGATCAAAGATCTGCTAAAGATCGTTAGGGACTTAAGGCCTTATGTACGCGATTTCGCCAATTTTCGAAGGTACTTTTCTAGACGCGCTTAAAAAAAATGACGCATATATTGACAACATTTTTTTACAGATCATTTATGCACATGGTATATTTAAAAAAAATAAAGCAATGTATTTTTTTGAGCGCGCGTTGATGGTGAAAGTTCTCAGCATCGATGTGGGTGTCTGAAAAAAAAGAACATATTTATAATTGCATAATGAATGTATCTTCAGTGTGAACCAACAATATTATTTTAAAAAATTATTATATTAAAAATTCGAAACTTAAAATTTTTTTACTCAATTTTCTGTCGGCATTTTATTTTTTATACTTTTTTTGTGTCATTGAAATTTTTGTTTCTGTGGTTCACATGATAGGTGATGATACTAAGAATATGTTGTAAAAATTTCAAAGCGATCTGAATCTTCGTTCAAAAGTTAGAACTTTCACAAGGTTCAAAAAAGTGATTCGTGGAAAAACGGCTTTGAAGTTGCTGATCTAGCCCACCTCTTTCCGTATAGCGCGGCCGGTTACCGCCGCTACCTGCCTGCTTCCAAAAAAAATAAAAGTTTTTATGCTCCAAATGCTGTAACTTTAACAATTTTTTGGAATTTTTTAATACTGTAAAGTTTGAAATATTCCTAACCGTTCAGGCTAATGGAATCAAAAATTTAAAAAAAAATGAAAATTTTTGAAATTTTTCGCGTATTTAAGGCCTTAAAATAGTTCCAGAAAGGAGTATACTGCTTTATGCACGTAACGGTCGCCTCACGTATCTGGACGGTTTTCAGTCATTTTTACTCACTGAATTCGAAAATGTACCTACTTTTCGAAAAAAAAAAAAAAAATGGTGCATCAATTATTGTTAAGAAAAGAAATGTTTAATATTAATTATCTCGTTAAAGGCTCCTCAGAGCGTATTGCACATAATCAGACGACTCGAATGATAGAAGCACATGGTCGACGATAGCGCAGTGGTTACTTTTTTTGTAGTTTATAATTGTTTTCGAGAGACATCGTGTTTTCTCGTGTCGTCTAGGGATGTTTTTGTCGTAGGTTGTGTCTGACAGTAGAATGCAACAATATGTATGTCGTAGTGTACAACTGTACACCATCGTGGGGTATACGTGCGTCGACACGACTCCTCTCGTAGCCCACCCTTATTAATACAACCCCTTTCTCTGATGCTGCGACGAGCATCTGGTGAAGGTCCTGGCAGCTGCCTGCTCCCTGTTATTCATTACGTAAACCACGTACCGCTCTCGACAAATTTACGATATGCGTCGCTCGAGTGTGCTCTTGAAAACGTCCCTTGCATATCACCGGCTACGAATTTGTAGGTGCTAATTGAATTTCTGAGGTAATTGTGATTTTCTCTATATGTCATCGTCGGTTTTGTTGATTTTTACATTTGTAAGCCAACGTTGTCTACGGTTGGCCGGGACTGGGAAAGACAGGGATGCTGGGGCTATTGATCCTTGAATTATTCAATACCTTCAACATTGCACCTGAAATGGATGGGTCTCTCGAGGGTAAGATAGGGGTTTCTCGTTTTTTCGATCAGTCAAGATTAGATTGGCCACTTTTACGACCTGCATATACAGATTTATGAGTTGAAACCAGGCTGTTTTTCCCTTCACGGCATCCAATCGAAGAACCTCGTCCCCACAATAGCCATTACATAAAAAATTGAAAACAATTTTTCTTAGTACTACTGGAGAGTCCAAATGAAAGGAAAACATCCATTTTCAGATATCAGGTATAGTTTCACCTGAAATAAATGTAAAAAAATTGGATTCCTTTTCGGAGCTATCCGAGTAGAATAATCCGCTAAACTGCTTGTACCCTCGTCGAAAATCTAGCTTTCCACGTATTCCGGAAGATTGACCTCAATGAACAGTGGATATGAGGTCGGTGGATGGAATTGGCCGAAGGGAAGATGCTTTCACAGTCACGCCGAGAATTATTCCAGTGTCCTCATGTTTATTCGAGAAGACTGCATTTCCGGCAGCCGGAGTCGTGCAAGGATGTGAGGAATATAAAGTCCCGGCTTTCCGAGAATGCGCCGAGTCCTTTAGTTCGTTGTTCAACTCCCACCCTTTCCCTTCCTCGGTGGTGATCTAAAACCTCCCTGCGTGCTTCTCGCGGACTGTCGTGCGACCTTTGCCTGCTACTGTACCAAGTGGATACCAGTGCGCGAAGCCGGATTGCAACGCCCTCTTCTTGCATCCTCTCAACGCGAGATTCAACCTCCGGATAAAGTGTCCCCGGTTAGCCATTGTTCTTCGTCATACCCCGTTGTTATTGTTCGCCACGCGGTCGACCAGTTGAGTGGTCTCTCTCCTTTAGCTCCTTTTCCAGTTGCAGCATTGGCTGCTTCTGGTGCTTGCAACAAGCGAAACTTTCACGTTTATGCTAGTCCGTGTTCTTGTCTACCTCATTCGGACACATAGAGTACACTATATATTTATTCTATTTTATTACTTTTCCACCGCGAAGACTCAATTTATATCGCGCCTTTATTGATTTACGAACCTCCTGCAACCCGGGTAAGCCGACTACGGGAGTTGTGGGTTTCAAGATAGCGTGACTGAACCTACGCGGAAAATTGCAAAGTTACCGGTTTATAATTCTTTTTTACGTTCGCCCCGCAATGGCTGAACTTTTTTAAGCTCTCGCCGTTTCTGAATTATTAAAACTATTCTCTAAACAATAAGCAGCCGCTCAGAGATTTTTTTTTATGTGAAGGAGATGCGCTGGCGACTTGATTCTTGCGCCGCTCTGGACATAATGAAGTGAAATTACGGTTCATTCTCTGGCACCTGGTAAAGAGAAGGGCAGTCTAGGGAAAAGTTAAATTTACTTGTTCCTTCTCTCGGCTAGTTCGTTAATGGAGACGAGGGACGTGCGCGTTACTTTTTTAGACTTTCAATTTAAAAAGTCTACCAGTGTATAATTAGCACACGGCGGGTAAAACCCGAGTCTTGGTGTGTTCTCTTCACGAAACATTCATCTCGGCTCACTGGTAGGATGAAATATCGCTTAATACAATTATGCTGCGATGGTCGATCGATCGTTTTTAAGAATGCAGAATGGAAATCAATAAGTCCCGGGATAAAACGAGTCGACATTTCAATTGGTACGCCCATAATTACAGTGGTCTTCGGAAAAAGTTCTATGTAGAACGTTTTACTGATCCTACAATATCGTACGTATTATTGCAGCACCTTTTTCAGTAAAGCGCCACTTTATTTTCATTTGTACTTCAGATACTTTATCGACAAAGTGAAATAATGACTTAACGAAATACCCAGAAAAAAGTTTATTCCAATCAATGAAAATTTATTAAGGACGAAGAAAAATGTTTGTTTGCTTCATAATCTAATAGAGCGTTTATTAATTTCTAATATATTTATTTGTTTGATAGTATTATTCTTATTATTTAATAATGTTTATTTGAATCTGATAAACAAATATTTATGTCAAATAATTTTTTAATTTATTTCATGACAGAACTGCTACTTTTGATTGTATGGGAATAATGTGATATATGAATGACGTATTAACGAATTTTTTGTCGAATAAGTCATTTTCATTATCAACGAAGCATCAACAAGCAATGTTTTATTATCAAATAAGCATACAGATGCGTTATCGACGCACGGTTTCACTAATCAAGTTGCATATTATTTATACTCATAATATAACCAATCTCGAAGTTGTTTCCTCCAAGACTCATTCCACAACCACTATTCGATCGAGGTACACAGCTTGAAGTAAAAAAAGTTTCATAAAAACAAACCGATGAGTTGCCTCTCTATTACAATGTAGCGGTTCCCCGTAAGTTATAAGTATAGTCTTCTACCATCAGCGAGAGATGTTTTGAGACGACTGACGCGTTGACGAGTGTGTAATGCGCGCTACCGGATAGTAGCCGCGTTTGCCTTGACGTCAAGTATATGATTTCCTTGGTGCGCATAAACATTTATTTTAAGGTACAAATCTTTGAATACATTTTTTTACTTACACTAAAGAACAGCAGTTATTTAAATCTAATAAGGATTTTGTTAAGGCAAGTAAACATTTCTTTTATCTTAATATGCGTCATTTGAAGATCGAAATTTATTTTATTTTCATCAATCTTTTTTCTAGGTGAACCCTGGCACTTTTTCGGATAAACTGGAAGGTTATTGCTAATTTCATATATTATTAACTTGATTCCAACGTGGCAATAATTCCCTTGCTCTATCAGCACCAACGCAGGCCAGTATGCAAATAGGTCTTGGGCTCCTATCAAAAGCATTTTGGAACGCTACATAGCCAAGTACGAAATAGCTTTGGTCAGACTGGAATGATCGCAGGTGATAATCGAACGAGCGACTCGTTCAACCCCTTGTAATATATATATCTGGCGGTCGCATTGCCCATGGCATATACCTTGATCGTATACGTTGCATCGTGACACAAATTAACGAAGTTTATCCAGCCAACATAACTGATTCAGTATTATTTCAAGCTGAAAGTCCATTTCGCAGCCCCGACCATCCCTCCGGCCGCGGTACAATTTCAACTTTCTATCCCACTTCGAGCGCCGCAACTGACGAAATGCACTATGGTGCTCTGCATAACGGTTACCTAATGGATTGTGAAATTGAGTGATTAGTATTTCTAATTGATACATTTATTCTCGGTGGATTTCCGCTCCATCGGTCTGGTATTTATCAAATAGCCGAATGCCACTGTTCCAATAATTTGATGATCAATGATGAGGAAGTGGAATTCGGAACTGTTGGCGAGTAAAAATTAGTTTCGAAGGTTCGTCCGAAAAAATTTTATTCTGAAATTACCCATGCATCATAAAACCGATCAATAGATCAGCGAAACAAACTTATGACGGGGAATTTTGATTAGTCGGAATGTGCCGTGGTCCTTTTGTATAGATGCACGAAATGAAGGGATGAGGAGGAATTTATGGTAACGAATTCTTCAATATGGGAGAATTTTATTCAAAATTTATAATTACAAAGGAATCTGTTTTTCCATTGATAAAGATTAATCGAACTTCAAAGTAAAACTCCCGTGTTTCCATGCATTTATGGCTTCAATTACGTCTAATAACAGTTACGGTTTAAAGTAACGGAACTCTTTGTAAGTCTAACACGAAGGCTCGTTACGAATTTAAGAGTAGTAACATGAATGGAGCCAGGAAACGGTCGATAAAGTAGATCTTAAATGAGAAAAAGTCGTTTCGTGAGTCGAAAGGTGCGGACTGTTTTATACAAGTATGTCAATAAATCTCTATCGAGCGTTCATTGGCGGACGAATCACGTAGGTAAGTAGAGTAGAGTGCATATCTGTCGAGGATAGAGGGGCGGGGATGTGGTAAGCACTAGCGGGAGTATGTAAATCAGAGGCGGAAGCGCGCGTTACTACGTTCACACAGGCTTTTTGGAACGTGAGACGTATATAAATGCATTATACATATACTTATGTGCGAGCCCGACCGCGTGTGTGTTCAACGCCCGGCGATGAAATGCTCTTCACCAGCATCCGACACTTACAGAACTACTACCTTCAGTACCGGCACCTGATTATATACAGCTATTAAGCGGCTTGACTTTGAATAAATATCAGCGCGGTTGAATTTGCGAGCGCCGAGCATCAATGGAGCTTGCTCGTATACGCCGAGATTCCGTTCTCATTATCATACGGAATACAGTTTAATAATCCAGTCATTGAGATAGAGCGCCTTTATAACGCTTCCGAGAAAAGGCGTCGCTGAAAATGTTTCATTCTTCGCTATACGTCATAATGGAAATATGTCACTTCCGGTTTGAAAATCTAATTTTTCGATCGGAAGTGACATTATACTGAAAATACGTAACTTCGGGTTTGAATATCTTATTTTTCGACCGGAAGTGACGTCATACTGGAAATTCGTCACTTCCGGTTGGAAAATCTCATTTTTTGGTCGGAAGTGACATTATACCGAAAATAGGTCGCTTCGGGTTTGTAAATATCATTAATCGACTAGAAGTGACATTATACCGAAAGTACATCACTTTGGGTTTGAAATCTCATTTTTCAACCGGAAGTGACGTCATACCGAAAATACGTCATTGCGGTTTGATCATCTCATTTTTCGACCGGAAGTGACGTATTTCTGTGGCTATGTTTGAGATATAGACGACGTTGGTGGATTTGAGCCATTTCGCGCGCATTCATAGATTAGAGGCGCCTTCGACTGTTACAGACTGCACGGAGTGCAGTAGTCTGGCTATCGAGTAGTAGGGGAAAATCGTTGAATGACGCAGACAGTCGAACAAAATAAAATATCCTTGAGGATGAAGAATCGCGAACGCTAAACCTACATGAAGAAAATAGAAACATGCGAGCTCTTCACTAGTACAGTAGACTTGCGCTCGCTCGGTAACCCACGCGTTTGTCTTTTTTTTTCATCGAGTTGACACGTACATGTCTCACGGGTACGTCGGATTATTCCGATACATTTTTGTTGGCTTATTACTCGTGACCCGGATTTGTTGATTTTTTTTTTTTTTTTTTTTCATGGATCACGGTGGGAGTTACGCTCTCGGGAAACGCAAATAAATTGCTAGTCAAAAATCTGCCGGTCACATTTAAAGGTACGTATTGATTCCGCATAAACAATAAAAATATTTTTGTTCTCTGTTATATTCTAAAAAAATAATAATTCGTGTTGTTTACTTATAAATAATAATGAATGCCGTTACGCGGTATGGTGGACAAAAAATGGTAAAGCAATTAAAAAAATTAAGTTCACGAAATTACCAATACCGTTAAAAGTGAAATCCTATAATCACTGATTACAGAATGTCTGTTCTCGCCTCAAAGCTTTCAACAAAAATAAATTACCATTAGTAACACGTGAATGAATAATCCCATTAATTACTCAGCGATTGCTAAAATTCAATAATTTCATAAATAATTAAATAACTCATCGCAACTTGTCGTTTCGCAGATAACATTTTTGGTTCGTATTATTGCTTTTTAATTATAACTATGACGGTCGTGTGTTTAATGATGTATCGTGGATGATTTTGAAGAAATGGGGCGCACTTTCAGCATTCGCAGCCTTTTTTTTCTTTAAACGAGCAAGAGATGTCTTATTTTTTTATTTTTACGGTTAGTCAACAATAGTTCAACGAACGCACACATCATTCTCGTGTCATGTTCCAGCGCGCGGTGCTTCGTATTGGCTTTGAATAAATCATCGTTACATCAAGTTACAGTAGAGTCCGTCTTTGTTTCATTATCCTTTCAGGATGCAAAATTTCAGGTCGACGCGCACCGGACTGGGAGGGTTGGGAGGTTTCCAGTCGTTCGATAGTTTGCGAGTGCGCTGGTCAGTAGACAGTTGGTAAATCGGATTTTGTTCGCGAAAGGTTTTAACGAGGTGGTCCGAGAGGTATAGAATCCCGACAGAGTTGAGGCCCGCTAAAGTAATATCAGCCGGTGTTCGAGGAGCTCGCTTTCGACGTATTCCGGCTACGGTGCGCTATTATACTGTGGATCAATCCGTTTTTGCGTTAGAATTAAATTTTGGCCATTATCGCGTTCGCATAATATAATTGATAATAAAACCATCGAATTGAACTTTTTTTACAACTTGAGTTGAATAATTATGAATTTGTAAGAAAATAACATTCCGCCGAGAATTGCGACAATTCACCCGTAACTTTGAGCTAAAATTCGATAATCCCGCAAGGACAAGACAGTAGGGTGGTCTTTAAATTGAACATTTTTGAATTTTCTTGGGACCACCCCGTATCATCGTGAGGTATAAAATAAAAAAGCGATGCGCGAAGGATCTCCGAAATTAATGCATTTTTAGAGGGCGCTACCGTCTATTTAAAAAATTGCAAACTTTGGTAAATTTAAATTTAAAGTCAAAATGAAATATTCGAGATTTCCTTGGAGCCACCTCGCATTTCTAAAGTATAACGAATAAGAAAACCTCTGCGAAATCCCTATAAAACCAAAGCATTTTTAGAGGTCTACCGAGGGTTAAAAAAAACCAAAGTTTTCTACAATTATAGCTAATAGTTATAAAATGTTGTAGAAGGTGAAAATCCGCCGCGGAAAAACAATCGCTGAAAAAAGAGTACTCTTGTTTCAGTTGTTGAAGAGAATTAGGTAAATAAAATGTTTCGTGCGTTTGGTGATAGAGATATTGTATAGTTTTTAACCATTGCAGGAATTTGTCGACTTCCTTTACCAGAAACGACAAATCTTCGATTTTTTTTTATTTAACTTTTGTTACAACAAACATACCTTTCCAAATGAAATGTTCGGTTATTTTTCCGCGGCGGATTTTCACTTTCGACAACTTTTCTTTAACTATCAGCTATATTTGTCGAAAACTTTGTTTTTTTAACCCTTCGAATTTCGCAGAGTTTTTTCTTATTCGTCATACTTTGGAAGTATGAGATGGCTCCAAAGAAATCTCAAATATTTCATTATGACTTTCAATTTAGATATTTTACAGTATACATTTTTATGGTTGCCAATCAATGCCGTCAGTGGAAAAAATAAAAGAAAATCTGACAGGGTATAATGCAATATGATTCAGAGTAAACGTCCAACAAGAAGCAAAATATTAGCAAAGCGTATACCGTGCCGAAAAACGGTGCTGCGTGGTTCGTTGTTTAAAAAGTGGGACGTATCCCAGAGGCGGCAAGAGAATGGAACAACGGGGAGTAACGCTAATTGCAAGAATTATTACTGCCTGGCTTGAAGTATCGTTGGCTATTCGCGGTAATGCATCATCCGCTCCCGTAACCTACTTTGCAGTGGCCGGCTCGAATCTTCGGAACGTACAAAATTTATTGTTCGATGCAACTTGTCCCTATTATACAAAGATTAATTGGTACAGAATAGTCGGCGTTCGAGTCGACGAACTGGACGACCAAGACCCGAAGAATTATGCGCATTATTGGTAAAGAATAAATTATTTATCCTCAGTACTCTTCAGTAGGTTGATAAGTTGAATTCAAATTAATTAAGAAAAAATAATTATGTAGTATACAGTTGGTCCCGGGATTTTACCGATTGGCGCTCTGGTTACGTTTAGCGAAATTCTACGACCAAACATTGCAATCCTTTCGTTAAAACGAAACATCGAAGGAGATTAGAGACATTTTGAGTCACCTCTTCAACAATCAATAATACTATGAAGACCTATGTGAACGGACAGACAAAAAAAAATCCGCCGTTATTTATCCAAAATAATTTTTTTTACACTGCATAGGTAGTATGTTTGAATGAACTAAAACAATTCGCTCATTGTCCTGTTTGGCCGAGAAACGGAGCTCCACTGATAGTCAGGACAATTATCGCGTAACTGAAACAAATCTCTGCGAATGACTTCGGCCATGTTGCATTCTTTACAATTCCTCGTGGACAGAGAAGAATAAATATTTGCCGGGTCACAAAAAAAAAAATAGTAATACAATGGAGGGTAATAAATAATTAAAAAGAAACCGAGCATTGCCGTAATGCTGTGCAACACGAAGAGAACCGTCCGGTGCACGGCTATGATGCACTTATCCGCGACGGAGGGGTAGCTCTTTCCTTTCATCTTATTAATGGAGGCACTTGGGCCGTAGCTCGCGTGTACCGTCTTGAAAATTCTTCGTTTCCAGTGTATACGCCACTCGAGCTCTTGTGCCCCTGCGCCGAGCAGCCTTTGTTCTCGAATAACATTTCGCTAACGTTGCTTTCACCGACGGGAAATCGAATACAGCTCGCTGCTTGATACGTACATCCGTACGCTTCCGGTATCACCATGGCTTTTCATCTCGTCACACCATTGTACACGATTCTGGGGTACACCGGAGCATAGAAGGAACTCAATTTTCGTTGTTGTTTGCAATCAAGTCGGAAGCGTAGGTTCTAAGCAATAAGCTGCGAATATTTCGGTCGAAACTCAGCTTTAATGTGCTTTAATGCTCGCGATGAACTTTAATGCTCGCGTTGAGAAATTAACTCGGCTAGATGTTTTCGTGGCGGGTGAATTTTAATCCTTAATGTAAATAAAATTGCTTGTGTCGTGTACATTTCTTTACATACTCGTTTACACAATAGACGTTTAGTAATGGTTTTTACTTGATTCAAACAAATTTACTCGAAGCAAACAATTTTTTTGTTTTTCGCTGACAAACAGTGGCCAAAAACATATAAAACTCGCCTCAGCCTCCTGTTTGCCCTAACAATCAAGCGGCACGATTTTACTAACCTGACTCGTATACTGAAATATCAAATAAAACCTCTTATCGCGCGGCGCACGACGAGGAGAGCACGCGACCCGACGGTTGGGCAAGTAGTGAGGTGCGGTGAGTGTCAGACAGGCCCTAAGTATTACTCGTGCGGTTCGATGTGGACGCTGAGTTATTAGTCACAGTACCCGTGCTTAAAATATACGGAGAAAACGATTTGATTTAATGAAAGCGCGCAAACTCCAGCGGCAACATAGCGGAAAATGATTTTTTTACCACTTTTTTCCTCGTCTCAAGGAAAAGACCTATACTCGATTCGCTCGGGTGGTTTTTATCAAAATGACGTAATTGTATTATATTACGTAACCGTGATTCATCCGAGCCATTCCTTTCCCATTGCCTCCGGAGCTTACTTATCTCTACACTGTAACGCATTCCTACGTGAATAATGAATAAAAATTAAAATGAACATGTGCGGTAGAGCTGTAGATTTAACTGTCTTACAATTCGATTCCACTTTGTCGACACTCCAGTTCGTCGCTGTTGTCTTCTTTTTGCGAACTTGGGAATCCGACACATTTACATCTCTACCACTCAGAACTCTACCATATTAAAACTCTACCAAAATCTCTACTAGAAAGTAAAAAAAAAACTCTACCAGAATCAAAGTAAAACTCTACCGGACTTGAAATAAAACTCTACCGGACTTGAAATAAAACTCTACCGGACTTGAAATAAAACTCTACCGGAATTGAAATAAAACTCTACGGGAATACAAGACTGGATGGTAGCTTTGTATTCCGGTAGAGTTGTATTGTAATTCTGGTAGAGTTCTATTGAAATTCCGGCAGAGTTTTATTGTAATTCCGGTAGAGTTGTATTGTAATTCTGGTAGAATTTTATTTCAATTCCGGTTGAGTTTCCTTTCAAATCCGGTAGAGTTTTATTTTGATTCTGGTGGAGTTGTTATCTGGTAGAGTTGTGGTGGTTGTTATCTGGTTGTGAGTGGTCGAGATGTAAATGTGCCGGGAATTCTTGGTTCTCGTGTTGATCTTAGTTCTAGGATCTGCCGTCACGGATTTTGGTTGTTTGCTTAATAGCTAATTAGTACCGGGCGATTAGCCGATAACATAATTGGAACGGACAATTGCCCTGGAAAAGGGATCTCACGAAAAAAGGGATACAGCAGCATCCGCTGGTGGCAGTGGAAATAGAACCCGGATTCCCTGTATAAGGAGATCGGATACCGAGATCGTATCAACGGAAGACCGTATTCGCTGTTGTAACAAGGTTTCCTTTGGATAAGAGCGCTTTGTAGCACAGAAGCATACGCAGTCATGCGTGAGCTTCGAATCGCCGTGAGGTCATGGCCGTATTCGCAGTCGTGGCTTGTGCCAAGATTTTTTGGATATAGTAGACACCCGGATAAGTTTGGGCCTCGGGAGCTGATCCGCAATTAGGCACGACTAGAAAAAGTAAGTCCGTCGCTATAGTGCAAGTAGCAACATGGAAGTAGTATTCAATAACTCTCGAGCATTAATCAAAGAACTCTTAATTATTCCGGTCGTAACTCCTTAACTTCACTGATAGACTTAACTTCTTCGAGCTCAACGTAGCTGGTCGTGTACTTTACAAGAAAACCTCCATCCGAACTTTACTGGAAAGTCCTTTGACCCGTGCTGAATTTACACGAGGCTCTTACCGGAAACTTTATTGCGGGTTAAAGAAGCTGAGGCAAGTTGGTGGCGAAGGCTTCTTTGTAACAGGAATGTCAAGTCCGAAGTCAGTGAATCTCCGGACTTGATTGATCCTCGAATCTAAACACCGTACGTTCATTTAATGCAGTTGGTCGGTGTCAGTCGTGAAAAATGCCTCGATCTGTCAAGTCTGTGACGGACAACCAATATGCATATTTCCTGCAATGTGCAAGTGCATAGAATATGGTAATATCCAAATCTGCACACCATCTGCGCATCTATACTGCATTTCCAATGCGATATAAACCACCCTTTGGTCAATATCACAGCATAGATGTAACCAGAAATGGGATATACTGATTATCAACCGTATGATTGAGTTGCGCAGAAAATGTTCATCGACATTCGTATGTCTTCCTTTCTGTCTTGATCAAGAGTTATTCCATATCGATCAATATGTGCAGTATCAATCCAGAGCAGGATCGCGAAGGATCGGAAAAACAGGATTGCCGAGCGACGCGAAAAGAGTCAGTTCCTACAGGACATACTGTCTATACTCACACATATATATATATATACACACACATACATACATACAAACAGTGTACGTAGTAATAGCGAAGCAGCGGCACAGGAGAAATTCTTGTGGGCCGCCGCGCGGAGAAGAGCTTTTGCGCCACTCGGGGAGGCCGGGCTTCACAGAGTTGTGCGGCGTCGCGGCACACTCCGCGAGAACACACAGTACTGTACGTGCCGGCATCGTGCGCGTTCACCTCAGTACGCCAACAAGAGCTGATCAGAAGCGTCGAAACTGCCGGACTTCCGGACACCAACAAGAAAATCTAAATAACGCTCAACGGTGTGGAAAGATTGGCTGAGTGAAAAAATTCCCATTAAAAAATACCAACGCGAAGCATACCTAAAAGAATCATGTCACGCTGTCTTCGTCAAAATTGAACCCTATCATAGGTCTTCAAAATTTCAGTTCCAAAAATGAACATGTATGTCGTTAGTCATTATTTAACTCTACATGTTGCCTAGTTCGTTTGAAGACCGAACAAAGTTATCTGATAAATATTCTGGCAACTTCAGTGTTGACGTTCTGACGGGACGCGAACTTGAACTGAAGATTAATTGTCGGGAGTGAAGAAGTGCGAAGGTGACGGAAGAGTGCACATAACGCGGTATGGAAAAATTGACGGGGGGAAGGCGGAGCAAATAGAGGACTACGACGAACAGGGGGCGAGGATGGGTATGACTTACTGAAGGAAACGCGGTGGGGTTTGTTTTCCACGAATGACAGTTTGAGGAAGAAAGGAGAAGAGTGGAGAGTCGAGTGTAAGCTGGCAGGCAAAAACTTCTTAGGGTGACGGAGTGGAGGGAGAAATAAAGAGTGAAGTCTTGAGTGGGTCCAGAGTGTACCTTGAAAAAAGAAGTTGAGCGACTTTCCTGTGGACTTTCCGTGCGTGTGTGTGGTGTACGTCTGTGTAGCCAACGTGGCCACTGCAGGGCTAACCATGAATATCTCAAGTTTGCGACCACTGCGATAGACTGTTTTCCTTTAATCACAGCGGACTTGAAATTCGCTTCAACAACCTCGGATCGGATCAAAGTTTTATCTGAAAACCAGTTCAATGACTTAGATTGCTTCCGGTTTGTTTTAGTTGTTTCTGGTGCCTAGGCGTTTAAAGCAGTGACTTCGCGACTTTTCGCACTGTATTGCGACTTAAGGAACTGAAGAAAAAGAAATCCGAATTTGGCTCAATAGCATCAGATCAGGTGAAAGTTGATCAGAATCGGTTCGATTACTTGAATTGCCTGTGGATCTATTCGTTCATTTTTTGTGATGGTCGTTTAAAGAGTTACACGCCAACTTCGCGGACTATATCGAGAGAATCTCTTTGGGACAAGGCTATTAATCACTCCGCTGAGAGTTTTGTTTTTGCGGATCGCAGCTAATTAAGCTGTTACTTCCGATGACAGGCTTGATAAGGCACGCCAAGTTTCTTTCGCACTTCGTCGATTAATCACCGATGCAAAAAACTAGTTCTGATTTATCGATGGGCTTTGGGGCATTCGTGATGTCTTGATTATGTTTATGCGATGTTGGCTACCTGCCCGACCAAAAAATCTGGCATTTTTATGGGCCGACTTGGAAGATATTTGGGCAATCTGAGGTCCTCTGACGATCGATGAAGTGTTCGCGCGCTGAGCGAATGGCATAAACCAGCAGGAAAATTCACGTCCGCAAGCAAGTAAAAGTGGCGTCGGCTTGTCCAAATCCTACTTTTATGCTTCCACTCTCATACTCGAAACGATGCATAAGGATGGGAGAGAACCTGAGAGGAAGCTTTGCATAGTTTTCCAAACTGGAATTATTTGATTTCGTGCGTCACTCCGTCGGGACCGGAAATCGAATGTTTTGAATAAGCAAGAGAAGCGGTTGAATCCGTATTGTCGAAAGCAAGACTCCATCGCTCCAGAAAGTATCTAATCCAAAGGATATAGTTTAAAAAAAAAATGCCGGAAGCGTTGAATCGTGAAAACACCACTACAAAGAACGTTGTTGAACGGTGAATGAAATGCAATTTCGCGACAACACCAAACGCAAACTCGCTTGTCATCCGCAGAAACGAAAATGAGTATCGAGTTTTGAAAAAATTAAAAAATAATAAACACGCTTTCGATTAAACTGCAAAAGTGATTTTGACGATTGCCACAATATAGCGGTGACTGGTGGTCGTGCCGGAAGGGATTTTGTGAAAGCTCATGTTTTGACCTGGGAAAGCTTGCACCATGATTTACGTGGTTGCTTGACTAATTGTCCTTATCGTTGGCTTTATAGTCGCTAATTAATTAGTGTGTTTCTCGCGGGTACAACCGCGGTTGGCGAGCACCGACACAGTTCCGAATTGGCCTGACACCTCGTCACTGAAAATCAGGTGAGTACGTATACAATGATGCATATGCGTATATCGCACCCTACCAATTCGAGCGAACGTCCATATTTCACTTGTTTTAGTTCAGCTGCAACGCGAACATTATATTGCAGGTGGAAATTACATTTGACGCGTGTAATTTATGCGGTTTGTGCACATTGGCATGTCAATTATTTGTTACCGAGGATGTGTAAACCCATTACGTCAATTCTTCCGATCGTATCGACATTCGATGAGATTTCAAAGAGGCAGAAAACAATTTGAATCGTGCCATTTTTTTCCACAATGGTCTTATGAAAAATATCTTATTGTTTACACTGCATTAGCAGACGTGGCTCATTTTATTAATTATTTGTTCGACAGATTTTTTGAAATTATTTAATCAAATAATTGTACAAGTTTTTTGGGGATCAAAGGATTCTTCTTTATACCTCATTTTGTCACATCAAGATTTGGTCGGGTGTAAGAAAAAAAAAGGTTTAAACTTGTTTGTTTTTCTCTCAAATCTACCGTCTATGGCACACACAGGTTTATAGCGGGAAAACATAACGAACTTCTAAGTTATGTGACCATACGTTTCACACGTCCGCGCTAACTCCGCTTCTACCCCTGGAGCAAACCGTTAAGCCTTTAGTGGAGTCGTTCGGCACGTGTTCCGGACGACGATCCAGCGCGTACTTCGTTCTCCTATGCTCTGCACCCACCCACGTCGTTGCTGACTTTCCGTCTTTTTAGAACTGCCAAATGATGTAGGAGAGTACGGAACAACCCTTTCCGTTCTTCCCTATCGTTCTGCTATTCTTTCCCGGTACCATAAAAGAATAGTGCTGCGTTACCGCGATGTTACTGCGAATTGCGAAGGTACTTACGGAGTACTCCGAATCTTACGAACAGGTAATCGGCATTTTTTTTGCCAATTTCGGCAGTACTCCTCAGAACTTGACTACGGTTTATATGATTATTCGTTACCTCCAAAAAATACAAAATTGTCATGCAATATAGCGTCCAATGAATGAGTCACGGACAATAAAATTCCAACGAGAATAATAGTAATAAATAAAAAAAATAAAGATACTCGGAGTACGAGTGCGTAAAATAAAGTTCTTTATGATACAAAGAAATAAAATTCTGACGGCCGCCAGAGAGCCCTTCGTTCGGAGTTATGACGAGATAGGAAAAATTTATTTTCTTATATTTTACGTGATGCCGCTTCTTGCTACTTTTTTTAGGAGCACTTTTTTTCCACAATGCCGCCGCGCATCGACGATGAGCAAAGTTGTCCTCAATCCCTCCCCATTTCAAAAGACTTTACAGACTCGCGTCTATGTTTTCTCTCGGTAACAATAGCTAACGACATATCAACTTTGTAACTTACTTTGTAGTCATTATTCCGTGATTCTCTATTAGCCGAGGGAGGAATATGTCACGCGCTTTCAACTCTGGTGTCTTCCTGGATCAGAAAATATTGGTTCTTTGTACGGTGAAGAACATGCTATGTTGCTCAGTGAAAAAGAAATTGCGGAGCCATCTTGCAGCAGTGCTTTATCATTTTACAGCTACTGTTCCAGCATTAAAAGTCCGTGAACGCACCTGCTTCAATCAGGCACGTATTTTGATCATTACGATAAATCCCACGCGCAATTTTTCTCCAAGAAAAATACTGCAACGGTCTGACAACCCTGTCTGTTTGTCCGCTTTGTGTTATATTTTCTTCGCCGGTTCCGCTGCGCGTTCTTTAATCAAACCAATAAGGGACCTGTAGACGGTTCTTCGAAGAGAACAATCGTTCGACATGAAACAAAACGGTTGATGTGTTCTACGTAATGGCCACACGGCAAATGCAAAATGGCAAGAGATGTGCGCACGAGAAAGGAAGGAAAGGTTAAAAAAACACAACAAAGCAGGATTACGGAAACTAAGTTTGATACAGTATAGAACCGGTACACCCAGAAAAAAGTTCATTTCAATCAAAGAAAATTTATTACAGACGAAGAGAAATGTTTATTTGCTTCATAACCTAACAGAGCGTTTATTAATTTCTAATATATTTATTTGTTTGATAGTATTGTGCTTATTATTTAATAACGTTTATTTGAATATAATAAACAGATATTTATGTAAAATAATTTATTTATTTATTTCGTGACAGACCTGCTACTTTTGATCGTGTGGGAATAATGTGACATATGAATGACGGATAAACGATTTTTTTGTTGAGCAAGTCATTTTTACTACCAACGAATCATCAAGGAGCAGTGTTTTATTGTTAAAATAAGCATACAGATCCGTTATCGACGCACGATTTCACTAATCACGTCGCACATTAGTTACACTTATAACGTAACCAATCTCGATGTTGGATCTTCGAGGACTCATTCCACAACCACAATTCGATCAAGGTACACGAGCGTTTTGTTGAGGCAAACAAAGATTTCTTTTATCTTAATAAACGCCATTCGAAGATTAAAATTTATTTGATTTTAATAAATCTTTTTTCTGTATGGTAGAACACAAATGTGATTGGCATTTTTATCATTCCGGTGTTCTAGGTCGTGTTGCTATGTTACCTTTGGAAAAACCGATGGAAAGTGGTCTTTGGCACTTAAATTTTCTCTCACTTTTAAGAGCCCTTTTTCACGATCGAAGCTGCTGGCTACTGTGTCAACGATTTCATTCTTGCGTCGCGATACCGTGGCTCGACGGTATCCCGCTTGTTTAACAACAGGGGGGAAAGTGTGGAACGCGATGGAAGAGGGTCGAGGCGGCAACGACAAGGGAGGAAAAACAACGAGGCGTGGTGTTAGAAAAAACAAGAGGAATGCAATCGAAGAAGAAAAGAAAACAGGCCGTCAGGAAAACGGAAGGTGACGATGAAGCGAATAGTTATAGAGTGTAGAAGCGGAAGAATCATGAAATGAAATTGTGCTGCCATGGATTGTAGGTAAATAAATGTGACAAAGAGCAGAATCTTGGACAGGAAAGGCATGAGGGTTGAAGAATTAGGGTTGGAAATGGACGTATCCTTGGCCGGGACACCACTTTGCACCCCCGAAGTACATTAGATGTTAAACCAGACTTGGATCAATAAATTCCGAATTGCGTGCTTGAACAGTCACTCCATCTCGTCTTTGTTTAATATTGGACTTGAGGCCGGTTAGCTCCAAATTCCTCGTCCCCGCTTGCAGCGGAAAATATTTTTGCATTGTCGTGGGTTATTATCCTGTCCTAGCGTCAGCCTACCCGTTTCTGCTAGCTCTCGTCGACAATACCTATTTATATGTGCACTCCATACCGCGCCTAGTGCAGTTACGTAGCTGCACCGACGACGTTTACGTTTGCATTTACGGTTATGAGCCGGAAGGCATGCAAACAAGTTGCTCTGGTGTGGCGCTAAGCCACCAGAGAGGTCAACACAAGCTGCATACTTCGCATCTTTCGGCTCGGTGGCTTTCTGTGTACCACTCGATATTGCCTATTCGGGGGCTTTCTCGGTGTTCGGTATTCGGCTTCGGGCATATTAGCCATCGGATAATGACTGCGCCATTGGCTGTTTATTTTATCAGTCTATAATCGTGAAATTGTGCAATTTAGTGCTTACTTTATGCCACACCGTCTGTGGTAAGTGCGATTTGAGTAGGTGGCTTCATTGCATACTTGGATGGCAGATTCTACGTGCTCGGTGTTCACCGCTGGAGCAAAAAGACCAATGAATTAGAGGTTACATCAGGAAACGCCTTTAATGCCGTAAAAGTTGACTCCGTTATAAGGATTGATTCTTATTTTTGAAACGGTATTTATTCTAGTTCTGCAATGGCACTTGTCTTCGTTGCATGTCAGGTGGTTTAATCAAGAGGCTCCTATATAATCGATATATCGAATCGACCGCTTCGGCCAATAGGAACGACGGAAAAGTGAACAGTACTTTCGATAGTTCCGTTATACGCCAGTTTCTCTTGAATATGTGTAAGGCCGTTTACATTTTCACATAAAATCTGTGACACTTGGCCTCGTATGCAGACAATCAGCCCGCGGGAATCCCCGTTTTTCGCGTGAACAATTGCCGCTGCTCCGTCGGAGCCAGATGACAAAGCTCCATTGAATACGAGTCTTAATGCATTAAACTCGCAATCAACAAGGCACATTGTATATTCTCTCTGTTTTTTCAGATTTCGTGGGACTGGATAGAAAAAGAAATTGAAACCCACACTTTCATTTGATTTTTAGTTCGCGCTACTAACTTCGTTTGATGTACTTTAAAACTTGGATATACATTCTCCGGCCTTTCATCAAAACGAGTTTCTAATGAAAAGGGGCAGCTCACAGCCATATCCCGCTGGCTATTCGTTTAATCATTCAGAATTCGTAAAATTTCGTAGTTCCTTCACGCTTGAGCTTTATCCGGATACCAGTTGCAACGCACTGAAACTCCGAAACTCCCGGCACGTATTAGATACAACTCGAAAGCTAGTGCTTTCATATAGGCGTCAAAAACTGCTCTCCAGAAATGGAGGTAGCTAATGGCGAAGCGCTTGGGCTATTTACTTTATCAGTCGGTGTACCTAACATTTCGCAATCTCGTCCAAGTGTCCTAGGTCCAGTTGCCAGGGCTATGTGCACGCGCGTTACATGTTTTCCTCTCTCAGCTGTCTTTTCAGTGCACGAGAATTATTGCTCACTCTGCGTGGATTACCCTCGTTACCGTTGAATACATGCAGCGAGAAAAGTGCTTTGCGATTCTGGCGTTTAATGCTACGTTCTTATCAATGGCACGCTTTACACTTCACACTACTTACTGTGAATGGGCGTGTGTGCGCGTTTACATTTTACGAAACTCAAAGCATTTTTCATGATCTTCCGGACGGAAAAATTATTTACACTAGGAATTTCAGGAACTTTGGAAAGGTGAATACGTCACCTCGATTGTTAACATTTTTTGCGTTAACGTATTGATCTATTCTCTAATTTTGGGAACGTGAAACTTTGGGATAGATAATGACGTCATCTAAATTGTTAACATTTTTTGCATTAATGTATTAAACGTTTCGAAGCGTGTCCCGATGCTGCAAATATAGCATAATAATAGCATCGGGGCACGCTTCGAAACGTTTTGAAAATGGTAATCGCACGAAATAATATAATTTTCCGCCTCCCCGGGTCTTCGTATCAAATATTAAATGCGAATAAAAGTAATTGGTGGGTTGGCCATCAACGGCGAAAAATTATATTGGATATAGCCGCGATACGGTGAGTGACGAAATTATTTCGACCGATTCATTTCGCGAAAAATTAGATTGCCACTTTCGGTACTTTTAAACAGAGATATCTCTGCTTCTGATGGACCAACGAAAAAAAATCGAGGAGAGTTATCGCGTTCTACCGGGCGAAATACACAACACATGGCACTTGGCCGAGTTTCAAAAACGTTTTTTCGAGCGGCTCCATGCTGATGCAAAACGCCAAAATAGTGTGATGAAGACGTACCATGTAATTTTTTTTTTCGTAAAAATTGAAAGCCTTTAAAAAATATTCTAGACCACGTATTTCCGCGTCGTTTTTCGCACTGAATACGAGCCCAATAGTAGTTTTGGTGGAGGAAAATCTTGCTAATTAGCGGAAATAATTTTTCAAAGTTTCAGGCGTGACTGAAATTGTATAAAATATGAGAACTTTTAAGTATTTCTCAGTACCGAACGTTAAACCGTGTCTTCTTTATCCGACGGGCGGGTAGCCTCGGCCTGTATTTTCACCGTCGACGGTATTCCTCGCGATTTAAAAGAAATAAAGCTAGACTTTCGTTAGACCACGGTGCATGCTCTTGCAAAGTGCGGTTTCGTGTTGAAAGCCTGCTAAAGCATTCTTCTCCTTTCCGTCTGCCTAAGTTATATCGACTGCTAAAAGTCAGAGGGGCGTAACGCTCATCACTCAACGCCCGGCTTTACTTCCTTCTGACTTTCAGCGGTAAGCATACTGCTTTAAAAACGTCGAAATTTTCTGTCTGAATTTCACTCTAATGTTGCCGTTGAAAGTACTTTAGCGGTTATATATTTAACCGCTCAAACATCTCGATGGAATGGGATATTTTTGGTAGTTATCCTTTTTAACGAGGGTTTTAGTGTTACAAATTCTTGAATAACGAAATTCAATTTTCACGGAATGTTTTGGTTTTTTCAATTTTTATGGTTTGGCCTATTTTTAAACTAAAAGATGTCTTATTTTTCGATACTTTTTTCGTGTCTAGCTTTTTTTTTGCATTCACTCTGGAGTAACTGTCTACATCCGCGAAGCACATTTACATTAATTATTACGGATAATACACCCCGTGATACAAAAGACCGCCCGGCACTTTACATCTTGCTTTATTTTTGACAAAGGCGAACAGAAGAAACCAGAGAAAAAGAGACAGGGTTGGTTCGCGATAATAAATCTAAATAAACGTACACGCGGGTAAGAGTTGGAAAGAGAAAACAGGGTGGGAATGAATCAACCAGCAAGACGTGGATAACGCCAGTGCATACCCGCATCCCTTTTAGGGTTGCTTTTCTTCCGTTTCGTTACTTTCATTATTCAGATCCCCGGAATTTATTCACTGCTTTTGTTGTTCCTTGCTTGATTCGCCTTCTCGAAAAAGAGATGAAAACAAAAATAAAACGAAAACGGATATTCTTCAATGTAGAAACCCAAGTCATGTTTAAATTATTTTATTAAAACAAAATTGAAAATTGAAATTGTCATATCGCTTTCTCATAATATCCCTTTATACGCAAAGCTTGTTCTATGACAAAGAATTTTCAGTATTTTTGGCTTCTTCATAGAGGAAATGTGAGAAGTTAAATTTTAACTTTTTTCACCTTAAAAATTAAGCACGTCAACGTCGTGCTTAATTTTTGAGCGGAGCGGTTGTCCAATTCAGATTCAGCCCGAAAAATGACATGGTAAAAATATACCAACATCGCGCTTGACTACTTGTTCAAAACTAATATCGGGTCCGTGGTCTGCGCGAAAAAATACATGGAATTATGGACTCCGGAATTTTTTTTTAAACCTTCGATCTTTTTATGACATTAAAAAAATTAAAAATGACAAAATTCCAATGGTTCGATCGATCCTCACAAAATTTAATGTGGAGTATTGGACGAAAATATTCTATCTGTGGCCACGTTTTCAGTCAGATAACCAAAAAATTGTAAGAGCTAGAGTGTGAACAGACATTTTCGAAGAATTTAAAAATCACGTATAAAAAAACGGCAAATTTTTTAATTAAATTTTTAAGAATCATTGACTATTAACCACACATCTGTGTAAAATTTTTTTGTGTTATAAGTTTAAGTTTTTCGCATCTGATTTGCACACATATACGTCCGAACATTTTTTCTAAACGTGATTTTTCGATGTTTTGGAACATTTTCGACACGGACATAAAAATCCCGAATTTCGTTTCACCAAAACAAATCTTTCTCCATGAGGAAGCAGAAAAAAAAATGAAGCTTTCAGCAATTAGGAAAAATGTACTTAATCTGCTTAAACTGAGCAACGAGGGTAATAAAAATGGCAAAAACTGACTTAACAAAAAATAGCATCATCGGATTACTTTAAGCTGGCGAGAGAGTGTTAAAGAGAGGCGAGGGAGGGGTTGCAGGGCTTGTCAAGTGAGCAGTAACAGGCCATCTCGCTTCGCATTACGATCCGATAAGATTCGGTGAGCGCGTCCGGCCAGTAGGGACCGGACACGCGCTTGACCGGCGTCCAGCATCGCTGAGCGAAACGCAGGACGCAGTGGCGAATCATTAATCACCCGAGGATCCGATCGCCTGTGCAATTAATCGCCTCCCGATTCGATCAAAGTCTTCGGGGGCCAGAGAGGCGATCGCGCTCACGCCCGGGAACATAGTTATATGTACCCAACTGTATGTTCATCGAAGAGATATCGCCAGAGCTATACCTAATGGAACAGTGAACAACGGTGACAGCGACCATCCACGTTTCCGATTAATGTCCCATTGAGTCCGGACGCGATGTTGTCCAAATTGGTGGACCGTTCATTGTTCTGGCGACGGTGGATTAATTGACGCCCCGGTATTTAAGAAACGGCACGATTTCCTCGAATCCAATCGTATATATTTACCTCACGTACAAGCGACCATTGTTGACAGAATTTGCACGCTCAAGTCGTGAAATTCTTCGGGTCCGCCGAACCCATTAGTGGTATTCCAGGATAAACTTTAATAACTTTTTTTTTTCTGTGTAACAGCAACACTATCACGTAGAATCGTTACAATGCATGTCGCAGGAGGCGAACTTCTTTCGCACGTGCACGTGCACGTGCATACACAAATTCACAAAGTTTATGCCCATATCGTAAAAAATAATTGTTTCAGCATGTTTATCTATAACGAGTTTAGCACGAACGCGGCGTCAGTCGCACTCAGTGGTACAAAGGGTCGTTTGCACGAACCGGAATAGACCCTGTATTTCGCGTTACCTATAAATTTAACTTTAGTACAGTAACAGACTAATACAACTATTCAGTTGGCACGCATCATAAAATTCAGCACGCAGAACTTATTAGACTAATGCTGGGTAAATGCAAGTGTATCAGTAAAAAGCCTATATCTGTATATGCGAGAGTTATACCAAGTGCAAGGCGTGCGCGTCACTCGAACGCCCTAAATTTGTCATTTTACGGTCTCCGTGCGAGGTTATTGCATTCGCCACCAGCTTTCTCGACACGCTCGCATAGTGCTCCGAGAGAAAGGTGTCTTATTTGAAGTTGCGTGATCGCACCGTGTCTCGGTGCTTCTCTTTCAACCCGCAGCCCTTTCCCACAATCTTTTTTCCCTTGCTTGTTCAACCCTCTTTCTATTCATTCGCTTTTCCACTTCGGAGCTCCTCTTCTTCACACGTCCCCATTGAGCCTCGTCATCCGTGTCTGTTCCGAGCAATTGGGGCTGCTAGTCGCTGCCGGTGCGGCGGTGGCCGCAAGAAAAGCTCGGCGCTGAGCTTAATTTGCATCGTATAGCCACGCAGTATAGAGGATGTTCCGGGGATCGCGATGGAAAACGTCGATGCTTGGAGAAAAAAGTAAGTTTAAGAGCGCGCCAAGTAGACTTGGCGGACTTCTCAAGACTTTGGCGGAACGCCAATTCCTTCCCTTTTTTTCTTTCGTAATATCAATTTTTTCTCCCAAGTATAACAAAACATAGTGAGGTGTCAGTCGAGAATACACGCAGTTGGACCCACCAAGTGAACGTAAACGTTGAATAGAAGACCGTTATCGCTGTTTATACGGTTTCCCCTTGTTCGCTGAAAGAGATGTTTCGTACAATCCGAGAGTGTGTAAAAACGTGAGCCAAACCAAGTTCGCGCGAGAAAGCAAAAGTCGTAGAATGTTTTATTCGTCATGACGAAAGCCGAATTCCAGCGCAAAGACTTTCAGGAATTCCTGGAAGTTGTAATCAGAACTACGATTGAAATAGTTGCATCCTCCGCTGCAACGGAAAACACTTTCAACGCGAAATATGGCGTTATATGGAAATATAAGAACTCTTCATAGACGGAACTCACGTTTGTGGAATTCTTGACGAGCAGGTTACGACGCCGACAATAGATTAAACGTCCGTACACGGTCTCGCGTGTATACAACACCTTTACAAGATTGAAAAGACCCAAAAGGATGGCATGCAAATAAAGGATGCAAATGCACATTGCACACATTGCATATTGCTGCTACATTGTGCGAAATTGTTTACAAAGCATTGAAGCTAGAAAATGTTCCGCTTACTTTTTGGAACCAACGTGCAAATTTCAATGTGGCAGATGTTTCATAAAAATTCCGTTAAGTCTCCTAAGTCTCCCCTCGGGCCTGATTAATTCCAAGTCTCTCCCGGGTCAATTAAGTCTCCTCCGCAGAGACTTTGATCCCAACGTTTCTTGAGGCGACTTTTCACTCAGAAGTTTCACTTGAAATGTCGTCACATATTTACATGGCGATAAGCTATGAAGGGAACGTAATGAGACCGAACAATTCTCGGCGACGGAAGCAGGACGAGTTGGGCGACAGCTAACAGACCTCTTCCAGTGCGCTGCAAGGATTCAAGGATACCGGGAGGCTTCGCGCGCAGATAAGAGAGACGTCTACCTCGATGAAGCCCGGAGCTGCGCAGCGTCTCGAATACAACAATCGCTCGGGTATCGCGTTTCCTTTCAGGAAAAACGCAAGCGAACGATGCGAAGGGTACTTTGGCTGTGACTCGATTCTCGAGCACCTTGGAGCCGGTCGCGGAGCCGGAAGGAAAGGTGAATAAGAGTAAAAGAGCGGAAACTCTAAAGAAACCGCAAGAAATCTACACCGGAGAATACACCAAAAAAAAAAAAAAAAAAAAGAAAAAGTAAATACAGACGGAACGAAGAAATCGTAAAAGAGGGAACTTAAATGGAACGTGGAGAGTAGGATGAAAGCGGGGATTCAAGAGGAAGAGGTTTTTGCGTTCGACGATGGAATGTAAATGTCACGCGACGTTTGGGAAAAGTGCCCGTGGGAGAGCCCTGGAGAAGAATTAGCGAGCGCGCTTCCCGCGCTCGCTAATTAGGTTTCGTCGCAAAGTTGAAACGTCGACCGCGACGGGGCTCACGACAAAAGCTGCGAAGTATGAATATAAACTGACGTGGAGCGGGGAACTCGGGTGGTCTTCTGGCCACCTGTTATGTCGAATAGTGAAGTGGAGAACGCCACGGACGGTTTCACTGATTCTTCGTTCTTTACGTTTATCTTTTATCGATGAACCTTTAATGCGAGCCCCAATGGTACGATGAGAACGGAGAAGAGAGGTGAATAGTTCGCCCAAAGAACGGTACGAAAAAGGGTTTGTACAACCGTGAAATCAGAGTCGTCGATTATCGTCACGTGGGAATCGTAGGTATCGGTGTTTCGGAAATTGCACGATCTCCCGACAAAATTACCGTCGCAATACGTGCTTGGTTTTTCGAAAATAGGATTGTAGTCCGCTTCCCTCTCACCGAACGCTGATCCGGCTACTTGTTCGTAGAGCTGTTCAATGATTTGTTCGACTCAAATAAACAAATTGTAACTAATTTTTACAGTTAGCGCGGCAAAATCAATCGATTGTGTTTGATTCCTCATCGAAAGGAAGCCCGATAGATCGCGAAACTGCTGCTCGTGAATGTCTTGAATCAGGTAAATCCCAGGCATCCGTACGAGGTTAGTCAACTTTGACGTGTTACTTCGCATGTCCTAGATGCGATATTACATCGAGCAGTTATTAATGAGAGTTTATCGCTTACGTTGAGTGAACATGCCAGCGAGCAGCGGCGTGCTAAAACGATCTTACGAGCTTTTCGAGTGATTGCTCGATCGTACCAGAGCTCTTGATTATTCACGACTCTGTTGGGAACTCGGGTGACGTCGCGACTTGAGCTTTATTATCGGTTTTATAGTAGATGCGTCGCGACCCGTTATTCATTTCATTAGTTTTCATGGCACACTGACTAGACCAACTTTCGACGCATATTAATTATTAAGGCGACGTGCAACAGTCATGATTGCGAGATGAGAAGTCTGCAATTTCGCAATCCATTAATCACAAATATCTGTCATTTCTCGCGAAAACAATTAGAGCAGTGAAATAGAGAATTGTCGGGTGGCGTTTAGCGTTCGTGTCCTATTTACCAGAAATTGATTGTCTCAGAGAATTGCGGATAACAGTTTTTGCTACCGACCGAGCAGTTTTACGTTGCCTTAACGAATTACCGCTGTCTAGATTTGGGGACCATATTATAATTACTCAAAATAATCAAGGCCTGGGTGGACACTCTTAGGGGGCTTAGAATCGTCGGAAAATAATCTACAGGGCGGAAACCAAGAATCTACTCCTAAACAAGAATAAACAGTGAGCAATGGTACTGGGGACGGCTCGTCTGGCAGGGTTCATCTTAATAACTTTCCACGTACAAGGGCGAACGGTCACGCAGTGCACCGCGAGTCAATACACCTCTTGGGGATTACACTAACCTCAATCCTTTTCTGGGATCGATATGTAACGACAGTTCGTAAACGAATGAACTCTGTCATATGTGTGCTGAAACTTGGTAGAAATCTGTTACCAGCACCCTTACGGATCAAGCTGGTATCGGTAAGATTCATTGATGGGAGGGAAAGTGGACACATAAGTGCCGGCGCTGCACAGGGCCTGTATTGGCACGGCGTCGGCCAGTACCGTTCCTGTGTTTCATTCCAACTAGGGTGATGTGATCAGGAAATACTTCCTGGCCACTTTAGTTCACTCGTGGGAGCGTATGTGAATGACGGTGAAATTGGCCGGTTGTCTTGCCCTCTTTATTATTTGGCACATTTACATCTCCACCACTCACCAGAAAACATCTTTCTCTAAACAACTGTACCGGTTAATAACTCTACCAAAATCTTTACCAGAAAGTAAAAAACCTCTACCAGAATCAAAATAAAACTCTACCGGACTTGAAATAAATTTCTATCCGACTTGAAATAAAACCCTATCGGACTTGAAATAAAACTCTACCGGACTTGAAATAAAACTCTATCGGACTTGAAATAAAACTCTACCGGACTTGAAATAAAACTCTACCGGACTTGAAATAAAAACTCTACCGGAATACAACTCTAGAAGGTAGTCTTCTATTCCGATAGAGTTTTATTTCCTTACCGGTAAAGTTTTATTTTCATTCCAGTAGAGATTTATCTCCATTCCGGTAGGGTTTAATTTCAAGTCCGGTAGAGTTTATTTTTTACCCTCTGCCACAGATTTTAGTAGAGTTCTAAACCAGTAGAGGTGTAACATGATAGAGATGTTTTCTGGCAGAGTTGTTATCCGGTAGAGTTGTCAGTGGTAGAAATGTGCCTATTATTTACATAGACGACCATCCAGTACAATTACGAGCTCAATAGAAAATTTCCAATACTTCCGTTGATTTCGTTAATTTGTATCTTTCTGGGACAATCATCGAAACGAGCAGACATCCGGCGGTGGTCGATACGTCAAGGGGGAATCTCACAAATATGGAAATTGGCCGAGATTTTTTTATATAAAACTATAGGAAAATTAGGCCGCGATGTGGTAGTATTGCCAGGGCAATTCTGAATCCTGGCGTTGGGCCAAACCTCCTTGAAATCCGGTTCTGGTGGAGCCCTGCTCGAACGCTGGCCGGCCTGCGCGCGGTATCCTCCCTCTCTCCTCTTTTGTCTTTTTCGCTTTCCGTTCCCCCTTTTTTGTCTATACTGCAATCCGCGTTATCTTTATTTCTACCAGCAGGTAAACCTCCCTATCGCAAGCGAAATAACGAACGAAGAATAGAAAAAATTGTTTTTTTTAATGAATGAGAAAAAAATATACTTGTCGGAGCGCAACGCCAGGCTGAAGATACAAATATAGATGCAGAGTTGAAGGGCACAGCGGTATAGTCGAATAGCACTGCCGGCCAACAATGTGCTCCGATAAAAGAGAAACGCTGACCGTTGTATAGCTATGGATGTAAATGAAACACTGTATCTGGGAGTTCCAAAAGGATGGGAGGGAAGAGTACCGAGGACGATTTTTCTGTCGCAAATGCTCTCAGAAAAAACGACTTGTCACAGTTAAATATACCGTGACTGTATCAGAATGGTGAATGGTTTCGGAATGTATCAGAATGGTGAGTGGTATCGGAATGTATCAGAATGGTGAATGGTATCGGAATGTACCGGAATAGTGAGTGGTATCGGAATATATCAGAATTGTGGGTGGTATCAGAATGTACCAGAATATTGAGTGGTATCCGAATGTATCAGAATGGTGAGTGGTATCGGAATGTATCAGAATGTTGAGTGGTATCGAAATGTATCAGTATGGTGAGTGGTATTGGAATGTACCAGAATGGTGAGTGGTATCGGAATATACCAGAATTGTGAGTGGTATCGGAATATATCAGAATTGTGGGTGGTATGGGAATGTACCAGAATGGTGAGTGGTATCGGAATGTACCGGAATAGTGAGTGGTATCGGAATGTATCAGAATGTTGAGTGGTGTCGGAATGTATCAGAATGTTGAGTGGTATCGGACTGTATCAGAATGGTGAGCGGTATCGGAATGTATCAGAATTGTGAGTGGGATCTGAATGTGTCAGAATTGTGAGTGGTATCGGAATATATCAGAATTGTGGGTGGTATCGGAATGTACCAGAATGGTGAGTGGTATCGGAATATATCAGAATTGTGAGTGGTACCGGAATGTACCGGAATAGTGAGTGGTATCGGAATGTATCAGAATGTTGAGTGGTGTCGGAATGTATCAGAATGTTGAGTGGTATCGGACTGTATCAGAATTGTGAGCGGTATCGGAATGTATCAGAATTGTGAGTGGGATCTGAATGTGTCAGAATTGTGAGTGGTATCGGAATGTATCAGAATGGTCAGTGCTATCGGAATGTATCATGGTGAGTGGTATTGGAACGTATCAGAATGGTGAGTGGTAGATTGGTAACTCACTATCGTGAGTTACCAATCTTAAGCATGAAAATCAATCGCAGCTGCACCGGAAAAAGTGAATTTCATTTGTACATCCTTGAGCATTCACGGACGACGGGGTCCTTGACGGATATTATCCATTGTCTTTCCGTCCTGTCAGCGTCAGTTTCGCGTGGCGAAATTTTCCGCACCGAGCAAGATGATGGCTGTCGGGATGAAGAACAATGGGGCTCTCCGGAAGACGAACGGGTTGGCATACTGGAAAAGCTCTGAAAAGAGCAGACGTGAAAAATTCTCTCGCTTCCAGAGATCCGGCAAGCGACTCCTAGCGGGATAAGCGATATAATCCAGTTTGCAAGGCTTTTCGTGCTTTCTTTCAGCAAATTGTTACCAAGTTTGAGCGACTCGTTATTATTATTATTTCACGGTAGCAAGCGAGGTATCTTTTATTTGGTTCTCTCCCATTGTCAATTGCATGATTGTTTAAACAAAACATCCAGAGATGTCCGACAGATATATTTCGAAACTTTTGTTACAAAAATTACAACGAATTTTCAATCGCCAGTTTGAAATTTCGTTTAGATTCAAGCACGTCCGGTGTTTCGGATGCTTTCATAAATAAAGGGTTCAATTAAATATTCTGGAATGTGCAGTAAGTTCACTGTTTCCAGTGTCCGGCAGGCAGAGAACCTGGCAAGGAAATTGAATATTCATCTTACAGTTCTGCTGCGTACATAAGGTGGAACGGCCAACGCCGGTATTCCAAAGTTACACCGTCGAGCCAACTCGTGTGCAACAGTGTAACAGAATTTGGCCCTCGTTCTTTAAGAGACTTCGCTGTACCGGGGTGAATTCCTCGTTTCCGGGTGGCACATTTGAATAGTATGAAAATTTTAATGTTCACGATCGACGATATTTTTAAATTTACGTTGCAGTTTAAGAAATTTCAAACAGGATATATCAAGTTATATCAAGTTATATATGATCGGATTAAGTTCTGTTGTACAAGATTTGATTCTATCACATAATAAATTTGGTCATGCATGTTAACACGGTCGCGTAGACAAAGATGATGCATCGTTGAATCTACGTTGCTCGGATAGTCGTAGGTACCATGTAGGGCGTTTGCTAAGATGTGCAGTGATGCATGCAAGAGCATAGAGATAGTCAATTCGTTGCACAGCACACGTTCTAACCCAGCAACATTATCCCTTAGGGAAATTCCGTAATTATAAGCTCAGCGCGCTTCTGAAATTGCTTCTATAACATAATATGTAACTACACATGTACGTTTTTACATATTCAGACTGAGATTCCGGTACTCGAGCCGGTAAGAACCTTGTCCTTCAGTCGACAAATTTATTTTACTATCGACGATGCAAACCCCAGGAAGATTGAAAAAAATCAAGTCATCGGGACAGCGTAACGTCCTCCGGATTATTAATGTCTTGCTGTAGAGTTCGATTCGTCCAAATTTCGAGTGTGTGAATAGTACTCTTGCACCACTCGAACCTCCTCCGGGAAACAAGCTTCAAAGTCCAATGAATTTTGCAGCCGCTCGCTATAAGCGTACTCGAAGTACTAGAATCAGTAAGCTACTAAAGTTCTTCCATGTAGGTTTATCGATTGTTGAAGCTAAATATGTCATGGCCCGGGAATTTGTAAAGCTTTGAAATGCTCTCCCGGTCATTACTAGTAATGAAGTTAGAGTCCACAGCAGGGACGTAGCTACATTGAACGTGTATACCTTAGCTTTCGGCTCATTAATTTTGCACCGGTAAATCGGCGGAGTGATCGTTCCGCGCATATCAAAAATTGAGAGCACGGATGCGATGTTATAAACTACTCGGTGCCATATCAGCATTTCGAGCTTGTATTTAATTTGATTGACTTCAATTTCAATTTAATTAGAAAAAAGTCTCGCATGAGTCTGGTGGATCGGAAACATTACAATTCTAGTGACTGTAATTTTAGGAAGAAAAAACTCGTCGAGCGTTCTAAGCATTATTGTAGAAAATCAAATTAACTTCTGGCAGACATCCTCCTTTAGGAAAAAAAAGACTTTGGCGGATCCGAGAGCACGAAAGAGATCGAGGTAGAAAAGGATGGAAGGTACGGAGGAAGCTTCTCTGGCAAAGTTTCCAATCCCGTCGGGCGGTATGATAAAAACGTCTTTCCCTATGGACCAGCCCGTGAATACAAATTAACATCTCGATGCAAATTCTACGATGATATTATTAAAATGAGTCCTCTCCGTTCTCGGTCGCATGGTGCAGTTTTTGCAATGCCTTTCCCGCCGCTTCTCACTTTACTTACATTTTCCTTTCTTCGGAGAAATGTTACTTTGAACTTGCCTCAATCGCTGTTAATCAGCTGTAAGGCATGCGAGAATAAATTTTCTGCACTTTCGTAATCGATTGGCAATCTGGTCGCAGCAAGTAGCTTGGCGAATCAGTCCAGGTTGGATCTTTACCGGATGACTTCGAGAAGTAACCATGGTATTTTTGTCGACAAAATTATTCTTTAATATTATCGGGAATGGGGTAAATCAGGGTGAGATGGCCAGGCATCTGAGATGGCCACCCGTAATATCTTTTAACTCAACAAACGAATGGCGCCGCCGTTTGCATAGTTTTTAATATATTGGGATACAGTTCGATTGTACAACAAATTTCAAGATTGCGCGTCCAAGGGTCAGTGCGAGCAGTGAATCCCTTTTTCGAAGTCGCCAGAAATTTCTCGAGCTATATTTCTAGCGCTCTGGAGACATACTAAATTATAATTTTGCTAGTAAATTAACATTGCACACTATAGGTGGTTCTTTTAAGAAAAGATTAGCGCGTAGTAAACCTATTTTTTAAAATTCCTTCCCTAAATTTAAGCAGCCGCTATTTTAGTGGGAAAATGGGTGATATGGCCACTCATATTCCGGGAGAGATGGCCTCTTGTTTTTCTGAGGATATGGCCATGTCACCCGGATATTGCGGGTGAAATGGCCACGTCAATGGTGGTGGGCTCACAATCACAGGTGGTGACCATATCACCCCGATGTTGCGAGCAAGATAGCCATATGGCCATCTCGCCCGCAATATCCCGGTGGTATGGCCAGTGAAACCACTTTATTTTTAGTTTGGCACCTGAAACATTCGACGGAAGCAATTACTGTCTTTCTGTAGTTTATTTAGACAGTATAAAATATAGTAAGACATGTTTTGTGCGATCCCGATGATTCTCTAGATCAAATTGGCAACCATTATTACTGTGGCCATATCACCCGTAGTGTCCGGGTGAGACGGCCACTAATTTATTTATAGAGCTACAATTAAATCATGCAACGAAAATATTGAAAGTTCTGAGTGAATTACTTTAAATCGAAGTTTCTATGGTTGGTTACAATAAAAATTGTTAAGTTAAAAAAGTGTTAAACCTCCGATTTTCCTTATTTCAAAAACCATGGCCGTATCACCCCGACTTACCCTATGTTAAAATATGTGTATATCGCAACCCCCGACTACCGAAGGCGATCCCGATAGTGCGTCGAAATGTGGTCGGAACGGTCCAGCGAAACGCGTTTCCCCCCCTTTGATTTTACGTTTACCGTGATATTCGAGCACGATATTCAACAGATTACAAACTGGTCAGTCGGTTTCATTAACGGGCACTATTATTCGCGCGTGTGCTCGAATCCGATTATCCGGCGGGTGGGAAGAGTTATTGACAATTGATCGATAATTAATCGTAATTGATCAAACAGCAATTTATTGGAAAATAGTAATGGTTCGATTAGCAGTGGCGTCATCTCGGCAGGGGGAAGAACCACGCATTCGGTTTATCGGAGGTACTTGCTGCCTCCCGAATAGAACAAACTGATTGCCGGCGCGATGGATAGCCATATATGCGGTCGTTGGCTGCAACAACTCCATGGTCTGCACGCGATCAGCTGAACGACCAATACAACTCTCTACCGTAAGCACTACTGATATAAAAAAGAGGAAAAAAAAGAAAAAAAAAACGAAAGGAAAACCCGCTAGTCTCCACCTTTTCATCTCTAATATGATTTCTCAACTTTCGGGATTTTGTCCATGATGGTCGTAACAGGAAGCCCCAACATCGCCGCATCGGTGCGAAGCCACATTTTTATTCGAAAGTCTCAGAAACCCGCCCGCACCCTCCAGCAGCATCCACGACCGATGCTGCATCTTACACACAGTAGGTAGTACATAGTGTAGTTGTGAGAGGTTTCTACCGGCTGGCTGGCTGGTAGCTGCCTTCCTTCAGCGTCCGTTCCTCGCCAGCTGGAATTAAATTCTGGGCCGTCGGTTCGTTATCCGAGAACGTGTCTCGCTTTCGTTTCGAGAGTACATCCTTCTTTCGTTCGCAAGCTCCACAGTTCGCTTGCTTGCTTGCTTGCCTGCCAGCACCAACACCAGAGGCAGCCTTCCGATCGTTTTCCACGGCGATACCGTATATACTACGCTATCCGGTATGTACGCGTAGCTCGACTATTTCGTGCCTCCATCCTCCTTCCCCGTGATCGCGAGCGAGCGACTCAGTTGCGCCCTGATTCGCGTATCGAACTCATCGTGTGTACATACCTTTATCGACTATCCTCGAGCGTATAGTACACTCCGGGGGAAATGAAATTGTAACCCTCTCAACCCTTTCCTCTCTTTGGTGCCTCTTCGTTGCTAAATCGTCGGACGGTTTTTCATTGCAAAATTTTCTTTTTCACAGTATTAATTATTACGGTTCTGTAGTTTTCAATGCTGAGGTCGATTCGGATTTCAGTAAATTATCGTGTAAATTTCAATGTTAATTTATTTGATTTTATCATCGCTTTATATATTTATCGAATTTATTGCCCAGGTGCGGTTGGTCAATGATCGGATCGCGACTAATGCTCAGCATTGGCTAAACTGTCGATTGACTACCATTCCGGCGTTGGGCTCGATAGTTGGCAAGACGCTGCCTACCAGAGTTGAGCCGACGCTGACGTGTCGTAATGATGCGTGTTCTGCGATATCAAGCGCACGTTCGCTCACGACGTCGCAAGACCCAGTCCGCTAGCGATGTTCAGCCAATGTTGAATACAAAATATTTATGAATAAAGATTTTTTTTTTTTGCAATTAGTGCGACTGCCGAAGGCTTTTTTATTATTCCAAAATTCTTTACTAGTTTTTATATACAGCACTGTAGTGTTGACAACCTAAGTTACGTCAACATGAACGATTAAAATGTGAATAAGAAAATAAATAAAATAATAAAACTTAGATAATTTAAAGCAATTGGTAAGTTGATATTACATAGACGTGCAGTGGACGTGTAGCTTATACATAAGATTCTAAATAAACCTCTTCAAGATGAGCGTAGCCGCGTACGTGAAAGCGTCGAGTAGTAGTCCCGGCGTCACGGGTTCGAGTTCCCATTATCGACTAAAAAAATTATTCTGACGATTCCAACGTGTGAAGATGAAAACTACAAAATTGCAATTGTACAATGATATCAAAGTATTTAGGAGTCGCGCTGATTTATAAAAATATATATTTTTATTGCTTATTAATATTTTTTATATGTTGGCTGGTCATCGGCAGCCAACATTGGCCTAACGTCAGCCCGGCTCTAAAACCGCACCTGGGTGATAATTTGCTGTACGGATAGGGTGGATTTGCCATTTTTTAAGGCCGCATTTACATCTTTTCCAGTCATAAATCTACCACAAACGATTTCTCCCCAAACAACTCTACCAAAAACTCCCGGACTTGAAATAAAACTGTACCCGAGTTACAATAAAACTCTACCGAAATTGAAATGAAACTCTACCAGAATACAAGGCTATCGTTTATGCTTGTATTCTGGTAGAGTTTTATTTCTATTCCGGCAGACTTTTATTTCAAATCCGGTAGAGTTTCATTTCAAGTCCAGTAGAGTTTCATTTCAAGTCCGGTAGAGTTTTATTTTTACTCTGGTAGAGTTTTTTTTTACTTTTTGGTAGAGTTCTGATATGGTAGAGATGTTTAATGGTAGAGGTGTGAGTGGTAGAGATGTAAATGTGCCATTTTAAGGATCATTTTTCTCAGTCTATTCGTCGGTTGTGTATGCCTGTTCGAACTCATCGCGATAAGTACCAATCAATCTTTTATCGAACACTTCTTCTCCACTTCGGATGAATTCATGGCTCTCCGTCGAAATCGATGTCTTCAAAGAAAGCTCGGAAAGCATAGATCTAATCACGGCGCTTCGCTTCGGCTGTTATACCGCGCTTACGGGGGAGGCTCAAATATCCCATCCGTCAAGATCTTTCATTCCAACTACCAACCTCATTATATGATACTCAACGCGACCTACTTCCCGCTGCGTTTGATATGCGGATATTTATATGAATTTATATAAATTTCGCTCCATCGCCTGCATTGCAGCTAACTCTGAGATCGAAATGCCATGATAATGTTGACTACAGAACATTCTATTTATTCCTCTCCTATTTAACCTCATTCCTATTTATTTCCGTCTTCTAAATGCAAGTACGATGAATCTTCGTCAATATTTTCAATGTCTGAGAGCGATCGGGTATACTTGATTATTTTTATCTGCACTATTTTCACTCCCGTCTGCCCGCTACGGCAAACGACGAGTTATGCATTTCAATGTGACCCGCCGGCTCGGCGACTTTTCTCAGGTGCCAGTATATGCTGGAACGGCAAAAAAATGACCCAACACATTTTGGTATACTAAAACTTCATACGATGAAATAATTAGCCCCATTGAAAATGATCTCGGAATATTTTTTTGCCAAGATTTCGATCGTCTTCAATTTTGTAATGGACCTTGTGTACTCCAAAACCTTCGGCTAATGAGATATTTCCCAAACACTGATTAATTGCATTTTTGTCTGGAAGATTCGTTACTCCAAACTACCATTAAAGTTGAAATTAACGGATCAAGGCAGTTTCCACTTTTTGCCATTTTTTTAGACCTCTGACGACGGGCCTAGTCTTTGAGTGCACGTATATTCTAACGCTTTTGCTCGACAGTCTCGCTTTTTTTCTCATTCGTCGACTTATCTCCCTCATCTCCGTCGGGGTAAACAAACTTTTCTCGAATCCTCTCTCGTTTCCAGATCGTGTCTTCCTCTCGGGCCGCCCTCGGATCGTCGCGAAAGTCGCGCGATCGTTTCTTACCAACTTTTCTCAAAGGGCGTCGTCGAGGGCTCAACGTGCCGGATCTTATCCCTTGGGAGCAGTGCAGAGATATACACGTACCAGACAGTTCATAGTAGTAGGTACATCCGAGCCCGAGGGAGGCGAATAACTCACTCGACGCGAGCTACCCGGAAATGAGTGAAACCCCGTCGGTCGCGTACAACTTCGAGGGTCTCCCGATAAAAATCTTTACCGAGCTGGAGCGACAATAAAACGATGCAACAGACGTTGCCGGGCGATCAGACATTTTTATCTGTTTAGGGATACTTGCCTCGTTTTCGAGGGCTGGGGTTCGATCCCATGTTTGATTTTTTCCGATCCGTTTTATGATCTCTTTTTTCTTGGAATTTAGGCAGAGTGGAGCCTATCAAGGAAAACCTGAAACAACTGGAAAATTTCGGCGAACCTCGACGTAGTTCCGGTGCCGTGATGCAAATCTGAGACACCTTAGATATGTATCGACATAGGTTTTCTGTAGTTTTTCTATGCCTTTAGTTGTAAGAGTAAAGTGAATGTGATACAGGAGGCTACAGCCCCAAAAATGGGGACCTGGGTCGGAAAGTAAGGACAAAAACAGAAATGGACAAAAAAAAACGTGAGGGTTACTAATTACACATCAACCAACCCGCCCCTCTATAAGGTATTCATAGGTAGCTTTGAAAATCGGGAGCAATGCAAATAAAAAAAAATTAATCTTGACATTTTTCGATTGCCACCTCTAAACTTGGCGGATCGTCCAAAAGAAAGCGTCTATCGCGAGTTATTATTGAATACAATCGATTGCCAGTTGGTAAAATGCAATAACATTTCGGGACTTTTGATGTTCATTATTCTCATGTTCTTTATGTTCTATTATGTAACTAAGTCAAAACTCTCCCGGAATTGAAATTCTACCGGAATTTTATTTCAATTCCCAGAGAGTTTTATTTTTATTCCGGTAGGGTTTTATTTAAATTCCGGTAGAATTGTTATGTGGTAGAGTTGTTATCCGGTAGACTTGTTATCTGGTAGAGTTGTGAGTGGTGGAGATGTAAATGTGCCTGCAGCGCTGCCTCCGGTGTTACTCTGCAGTAGATGTACTTACGGTGTAGGGATGGTCAGAGCGCTGTACATTCCCCCGATGAACTGTAAATACCTATCTACCAACACGGACGTACCTTCGACCTGTACACAGTATCGAAGGTACTATGTGCTACATAGTTTACTCTCATACAGTTTACCGGAGAAGCATCTATCTCATTCGTTCGACGTAATCCACAACGAAATACGGGCTTCGCCCGTTTCTTATAAAGCTCTTGAGACACGTTCGAGCCCTGGCTTCGAAGCTTCGTTAGTCTCTTACCCGCTCGGCTATCTTCTGACTTCCCCTTTTTTACCCTTTCGACTCCCTTCTCAGTTCGCCTCTGTTACACTTGCGTCTCGGGAGTTGAGGGCTAAGTCGAGCACGAGGAATAAGGTTCAGTCTTTTATTCACTGTCCTTCAACCTTATCAGCTTAATATTAAGCACCTAGTGTGGAAAAAAAATCGTCGCCCGGGAACATTTAACTTCTAGAGCCTGTAATTTTTTATATTCGCTATATGCCTCTTAGAACGTATAAAATCCTCTAGTTACACGAGATGTGTACGCAAGATAAGGCGGATTGAACTCCCACAATAAATGAAGAAAATGAAACTGCAGAAAGTCCTCACACCGTCTCTGCGAAAATCAGGGAAAAGTATCGAGAGACTGTCACTCGCTACCACCACAACTTCCACTCGAACGACTTTATCCCAGTGATACTACGTAGGATACGGAACGAAAACGAGGGAATTCCGAAGTTTTGGCACGTTGAGCTAAGTAAGTAGATGTGGCAGAGAGTTGTCAGACTGGTGAGGACGCCTGCCAGCCGGGCTAGTATAGCTGGAACGAGCTGCGGCCGTCCAGTGGTCAGTGTCTAGATTGCAGTGCCCGGTTGGAAGTGGCGTGGCTCCCGAGTAGGATCCCGAAGCACGGATCCGAGAGGCGAAATGTAGAAAGAGATTTCCGACTTCGCCTGCAAGCTGATTGCACAAAGAGTCGGGAGGAGAACCAATTTGATTGATTAACTCATACCCATGTTCTACCGTCCTGTCGTCCTTTCGTGTAGTATCTACTAGCGAGTCTTGCCATCTCATCCAGCGTGTCGCTTTCCTTAAACCGTTGGGTGCGAAGTTGAAACCCTTCATTCCATCATCTCGCGGATATAACATAACGGTGATGTGCAACATTGACCGAGTCGGAAATAGCCATAATAATCCCTTTAATAATTTTCCCCACGAGATGTTGACGATTCTCACAAATGCTTGGGGCCTCCATCTATCAATTACGGAGATGTATTTTCTTCGTCATACCAACGATCTCTGAGAAAAGTCTTCTCGCAACTTGTACATGAAGAAACTGCCACCAAAGCAGTTAATTCCACGAACGAATCTGATGCCAATACGGTGGAGCTGATTTTTCCATTATGAAATCTGATGAAGATTGTGTAAGGTACATCCGAATTGACCATGACTCCTTTCATTTTTCGAGAGAGTGATACGCTAGTCACTTCATAAAGAGACGTTGATGGTTCACTATAACGATTCCCAATAGTCGTTGTTGGCTACGTTGATACTCCAGCGAAGTACTGTCCTACAGTTGGACGGATCTGATGGATCAAATGGGTCTAAGTTGACCAAGGTCAACCTTAGAGCCAGGTGACCACTGACCTGAGTCATAGGAGTTAATGTACACATATGTCCGCGTACATGTAAGGTATGAATAGCTGGTGGACAGGTATGTAGTACGGTCGCTGTGAAACGCCTATGGGACCTGTTAACATAGCTCGTAGCTAAGCCAAGGTTCCTGGTGAATCGGCCGGCAACCTAGGGTGTACCTCCTACACGTTCCCGGAGGTCTTCCGCTACCATCCGGCAGTAGACCTACTAGGGTGGGCAAGTACGACTCAGTGTAAATCCGTCGTAGAGATGTCTCGAAACCGTCGACACTCGGCCAACATGCAAATCCTTGCGAGGGCTGCCAGTCGGTGGGCAAAGGGGGACGCGAGAGACGCGAGAGACGCTGTAGTTTATCCATATTAATGCTTCCAATTAAGCTTTAGGCACCGGCTTTTCCCCTCTCATCGCTTTCCGTCCCATGCTTCCTTCAACTTGGTCTCCGCGTCATCCTGTCTCGCTCATCCTGCTCGTGCACCAGATACACGCTGACACTGCCTTTGCATGTATTTGCAGATATCTCTAGGTAGTACTGTATACACCAGTGCCGTCTGCATGTCAGCACACGGTAAATGGAAACGAACAAAGTACGTAGCGGGTCCTACTACCACGGCGACCGGCTTGTAGCCGCTGGAATACAACACTCGTTGTGTTCAATTCTGCATAGTGATTGACGTACGTTTGTACGTTAACGACCGAAAGTTCTCGATGCTGATGGACACGAAAGCATGAAGCTGTGATAGTGGCGGAGAGAGCTCCATTTTCCACCAATATTGAATCACACATCCCTTCGTTCTCAACGTCGCGTTTCTCCTTCGTCCTATTCGTAGTGAAAAACGTTTCGGACTGCCTCCAAGTCTGATTAAATTGTAATGACGCATTTCACGCGCAAAAACGAAGGGAAAATTCATTCGTTGGCATTGCAAAAATTGATCAAATAAACTACTTCCTCGCGAAACTACTGAATAGATTATAGTATACAAGATTCAAGGGAGGGATTATGTATTCAATGACAGTTTGACTGGATTTGAATAGAGTAGAGTACGTGGAATCGAGAATCGTACGTACTCATCGTCACATAAAACAGGTCACCTTTAAAAGCATCAGAAAACGTCCCAGAACGGATCAATTTAATTGTTCACGCGTCATTAAATCGGAGGATGTTTGAAGGATTTCACCTTCTCGGAGGACAATGGTTTAGGCATACAAGTCCTATAGTGTGCAGCGCTTGTGTCATACAACTTGCTCATTGGATGTTAGTCCCACCCCTTGAAAGCCCGAAAGTTCGAGCGAGCTCAAGCGAAAGCATAGTAGTATAGCCATGTCTACAATCTCAGTATAGACTTCAATCTACCCGAACACTATGTGCTGATGTGAGCGTCGTCGGGGATGTCGCTGTGCGAATTCGTCGGCACCGCCTAAATCAGCAAACCCGCTTAACCGCCAACGGTTCGGCCGGTTGCACTCCGGTGCTGCTGCTGCGCGGTCGTTTCCACCGACGAGCTCACCACCTCCGGAGTGCTAAACACCTCGAAGCTTTGACGACGCTTTTCGCGCTACCTAACGGACACGGTGTATTGGTTCTTCGAATGTAATTACCAGAATACGGAGAACCGCCTGGTGAGAATGTGCGGGCTAATTAAAACTTGATGTTATAATTCAGCGGGAAAACCTTCCATTCATACCGATGCCTACATCTCCTGAATTATAAAACCGCTTTCAAAAGGCGGAATAGTCGAACCAAACAAACATTTACGAATCATATCGAAATAGTTTGGTTATTTCATTGTGATTAATGAGGCTCGAACAAATGCCTCGCCGAGAGCATACAACAACCATTGATGCCTAAATAACGATCCTTTCGGCATTGATCCATTCTATTATTCACGCTGATGCCTATACCTCCTCGATTATAAATTGCTCTCGAAAGCTATACCAAGCAAGCATATGTGAATTAAATCGAAACAGTTTGGTTGTTTCATTGTGATCGGTTTTAACAAATGCCTCTCCGAAACTGATTTTGAAATCAAGCTACCACAGCCTTCGGCATGTAAACGGTTGAATTTGCGAAATTTCGGCGGCCAGTTATGGAACTGCCTTGAGCAGTGCCAAATTGAAACGACAAGACAAGGGTCCGCGGTATAACGTCGTTGGTGAACATGTCTCGTTTTAAAGCGTCGACCGTGGACGGAGACCGCTCTCGAACTTACGCGGGGAGAAACGTGTTTGTATTATGTTACGCTGTTGAAGGGTTGTTTTAATAACACGAAACTTGGAAATTTGAAAGCATGTCTCGACGAACGCGAGTGAGGCAAACACTGCATTAGAGGACTCCGCCGAGTAACAATGTAGAGAAAGCCGCATAATATGACTGCCCTGCCGACCTTACCACTAGCGCAATGACGCTACACGAATTTCAGACGCTGAGACAAGAATTGCAATGAGAAATGTACACATGTATTCTGTTGATCCACTCTTTACGGACTCGCACCTTTTATCAAAGCGCTTTCCCTGTAACATACCGGAGCGTATTTCGATGCACAAATCGGTCAGCCAGTGCTATATCGCGGCATCGGCCGCCGGCTTATTCTTAAGAACTTTGAGCTCTTTGAAAAATCTTTGACGATAGAGGTACCTCCGTCAGCTTTGACTATTAAACGTGTAGAGAATGAGACGTGCGGCGAATGGTCAGAGAACAAAGGGAAATAGGAAAACCGCTTGTGTGTGTGCGAGGATGGCTAGCATGAAAACGCGCTTTGAATATCTAGCCCGATTCCCTCGAAGCATTTCTCCAGCACCGATGAAAGGGGTCGCGCGCCCACCCACCGACTTGAAGAAATCCAATAAAGTTTTTTCGGGACCAATCATTCTCTGCTGACAGACACAAGAAGCAGCCAACAGTCTCATTCGCGAATAATAAAGTGCCATTTTTTTTTCTTTAGTCTTCAAATGTGTAAATCGGATTGAAAGTGCCGGTTATGAAGGACGGAAGAGCGGAATGGGGATTGATTTGGAAAAGCCGGAGAAGAAAAGGGTGTAGCCGGTGAAAAGGGTGAAAGAGGGTCGTGGCATAATGTATGAAAATGTGGTTTACTTTGCCGCCAAGCGGTCGATCCTTTGTTTCCGACTTTCATTAGCGAACTTCATTACCTTTAATTCCAACGGTAGGCCATTTTGTTTCCTGCACCCAACTTTGTGGTTCTTGGATCTCGTTGTCTGCCACCAAATTCTTTGACCCGCCGAATTGTATTTGCATTTTTCACGTTAACCAATAGATGCATTTTCTGACGATCCTTCTTGGGGGAAGACTCGCAATTAGACCACTAATTAAAGTAAGAGACGATGTGAAAAGCTTTTTTTTATTAGTGTGTAGTGCAATTTTCACTATTGGCAAATTCTTTATTTCATACCCCCACTATCCTTGCACTCCACTTTTTCCATCGTGTCCAGCGGACCTTGAAGTCTCTGAAGTCCTTCAGCTGTCCTTAAAAAGGTCCTGGAATGTCCTTGAATTTCACCTAATGTCGATGAGTTTTCAATTTCCACAAATTTGAGTTTGTTTCAAAATGTACATTACTAGCGATCATCCTAAAAAACGGTGTGTTTCAGTTTCGCTGAGATACATATATGCATTCGTGCATAGTGAGTTGGTATTTTTTCCGAACCGATGTCGACGTGAACGAAAACGGTTATCGAACTAAATGTTTTTTCGTACGTTACGCGCGATATGCATATCTTCATTTTTTATAAATGTCCCAACACAACCTGGAAATGCCCTGGAAATTGTCCTTGAATGCCCTTGAATTTCGTATGGACTTTTTACTGGACACCATGTTTTCGCGTTCCATGCTCGATCTCTCTAAAAGTTGATCCCCAGCCTTTTGCGTCTGAGCGAGAAACTTTAAGTTCTACTCTCGCATCGCGTTAAACCTTGGGGGATTCAGCCGAGAATCTATTTAGCTGCCGGGATGCAAGACTGCCATGAAGACGTATACTACCTTCTATCTACTAGCCTAGTCCGGAATGTTGGTGTTCATAGGCATGAGAGGAGTCGTAGCTTAGCGTAGAATGTAGGTGTAGACTAGACATCCGACAGATAGGCGGTTTACCCGGACGATCGAATGGTTGTGAAGCTTCGATTCGTGGTGGGCGCAAGGTGCACTAGGAATTCGCCAAGTCGTATACAGTCTAGCGTCGTATCCTGGACAGGATATCCCACGAGGTATGGGTACATGCGGGGAATTGTATTGATGCAGGATAACCCAGATGTCGATGCGAGATTATCGGGCTCAGCTTTGGCTTGTGGCATCGCTGCGGTCTCCCCTATATCGGGGCTCGACCGGGCTGTTCCTGTCTGATACGAGGTACGAGACTGTTCTGCTGTCTGCATACTCTACTATGCTGCGAACGATCTTGGTATTCCGTGTTCCCTGAGGCTAGAACGGCACACACTGTATGAATATATGGAGGAGGGTATGGGACATAGCTTACGGCACTGTTGGTACTTAAGGCCTCATCGCTTGTAGTACGATTATGGAGGGTGTAGACTGATCGCTTTCGGTGACTTAGTATCAGTTAATTAACAGTTCGTCACTTGATTGTTTTTGCATTTTGCGTGTAAAGATTTAGTTTATTGATGACCCTTCGCGAATCAATATGGGGTTGAGTGCCAACTGCAAAAAAGTTACACTGAAAAAAAATTCAGTTGATTCAAATAAATGCATTTAGTTGAACAGAGATTTAGTCAGGTTGACCAATCTTTATTTAAATGAAATATGGCGTATTTAAATCAACAATATGATGAATGTTGAAACACCAATCTAGTTCAACCATTCTATTTATTCAGAGGAATAAATTCACCAGTTTCGTTGGCTTGATCGGTTGATGACGTTCCCGGATGAAGTTCGTTGATGATCGGTCAACCAAAACGTATGCGTATTTTGATTTTTTAATGTAAAGAACTTAGTCCGTACTTTTCCTTTGATAACTGGTTTTGTTGTACTAAACCTCAAAAGATTTTGCGGAACATCGTTATTTGGTTGAATCATGCAACCGTTCCATTGGAATTTCTAACGCAACATAACTGAATGACATCGCACACAAGTGCGTGCATCAGATTGGATCAAGCTGATTTTTTGTCAGGAAGACCGAAAAAGGTTTCAGTTGAGGCATCGGCCTCAACAGTCCAGTCTATTCATCGGAATAGACTGAAAATCCCGTTCTTTCAAAGCGTCGTTTATTTTGAAAGAAACATCTATCTAATTATACTAACAAATTATTTTGTCAAAGATGAGGTGGGCTAAACGGTAAGATGTATGCTGTTCAGTATAATTGATTCAAATAATTTGTTGAGGTAAAGTGAACGTTAGTTTAGCTTGGACGAACTTACCGGCCGTTTTTAAATGGCTTAGTTTTTTAAATCATAAATAATGTGCACTCAAAAACACTTAATCATTAAGTCAACTACAATTTATTTGATTTAACATGGCGACATGTAGTTCATTCAAATCATACACGGTAAAATTATCGATATTGTGTTTCTCATATTGAACCTTTCCGTTCACTGAAAATGGTAATATTAATTAACATTTTGTTGACTGAAATTGGAAATAGCAGCTACGAAATAATACCGCTAGATGGCAAACATGAGTAATCGTTTCTCGCATATGAAACAGTTCCTGAGATGGTATAAGACTCGCATAGTTTGTCAGTGTATCACGCTAACAGAAATGCTATTTTTTTTATTTGATTAATACCAAGCATTTTCTGTAGCACCGATGAAATATCTGAGTTGGAACAGATAGTTGTTCCTCGCTCATATAGTACCGTATTGGTGCTTATCAGCGACATTGTGGTTACTTTAAAGCGATTACTAATTAAATAAGAAATGTATTTTGTTGTCGTAAACCAATGTTGGTAAGTATTAAATAAGTACAAAATACGGCTTGCTTACTTCAAGTGAGTAATGGTTTCTTTCAACATTACCATTTTTTGTTTCAAACCTTATTATATCGAGTGAACAAACTACGTTTTTCTTTCCAACACGCGTTTTTTGTTTCAAGGAAATATTTATTTCAGAAGCGAGGTCTCTGTTCACTCAAAAAAAAGATGTAATTGAAGCATCAAGAAGTTTGTCCACTGAACTACATATATAAGTTGGATAGAATACCTATTTGATTGTAACAAACAAAATTCGTCCGAAGTCACCTAGTGTCATGTTGGTCGCAGTGTTTCTCATTTTGGCCATACAACGAATTATTTTGTTCGTATTACGTACGTATTTATTTGAACGTATTGACCTGAGTCGTGTAGTTGATTGAAACGAAATTTGTTTCAGTCAACCACATTTTTTTATCAGCGTAAACGCGTGACTAGCAAAATGTTTTACTTCGAGGTATTTTCTGGCTGTATACTTGACTCATTAATGACGCATCCTTTCTATATTGAATCACCAGTATTTGTTCATGTATTTTCATTTCGTTACAATCTCCCACGTAAATTCTTCGACGACACTTAACCAGAAATGTCTGTTGATTATTTGCCTTAACAATTTTCATCCGATAAATTCGTGAAATGTTACATGGGTGTTTGTCGAGATGAATTTGCGGCAACGGCTTGGTCAGTATGACGCGCAGATACCGTGTGTCCAGATCAGTTAAAACCACGATACCACGTTCTCCATTATTAAATTATCTCTCCACGTTGTCTGCTCAGTCGCGTTACGGAGATTAATCAATGCAATCACCTAACCCTATCATCACACACTTGGGTTATCCATCGTGTTTGTGGGAGATGCGATCTTGTTACTGTTAGGGTGTCCAAAGCAATCCGACACGCACTGTGCGGAAATTCATCATGCGGGATTCTCGAATCAAGGAGCCATTTGGGTCTAATCTACCACACTCCGATAACACGCTGTAGTACGTTTAGCATGCGAGATTCTGTAAATGCAATGAAATTCTACATACGGTTAGGTAATTGCAGGAAAGAATGTTCAAACCATAATATCATCCAATTTTTTAACCTTTTAACATACAGTGAGAGAATGCAATTCTTTGCATGCGATGGTCAAGTCAGACATCGTATTGCTTATTCGATCGGGTGTAACACTACGAGAATTCACGTGTAGAAGGGACGAATAAAATCGATCGATAAAGTGAAGAATATTCAATAACCGATTACAGCACAACCGTATCCGATGGAAACTCAATATCCCGTATCCAATATCGAGGCAAATCATTAATGGCCCAAAAACCCGGTACCGGAGGTAATTAATGACGCGGATTCAACCACGAAGCGTCGGAGACTTTTCCAATTTTCCGGCAAAATGATATAATAGCATCTGCATCATACCAGCGTTCAGATACGTCGGGATTTACGAATAACCCGAGAGGTAAGCCCTCCGAGGATTTTTATGTCCTGACGTACAAGCACGCAGTAGTAGTCGCCGTAGCGGTAGTGGTGTTAGCTGTAACAGCCACGGTTGCTCACGTTATGCTCCGCACGATCGTGCACCCTCGGGAATTCGATTGACGCTTCTAATATCATAGAATGCCCTACTCAGCCGCATATTGCGTTCGACTGTGTCATCAAACTTAAAAGTCGTCGAGCGTACTCGGCTCTAGCGAAAGGTCCGTTAATTTAATCGAGAACATTTTTTTTTAGTTCTTTCATCGTTCCGATAACGGAAGTTCTTATCGTTCATTTCTAACTCGCTGGTACTATTTGCATTTTTAAACACAGAAAAAACCTATGAATGTGGTATTAAATACACTTCCTCCCTTGTCGCATACGATATTTTTTTTCCGACTTCGTTCAAATAACCATATTTCTTGCGTCCCAAAACCGCCATATTCGCCAATGACCATTACTCCATTACTACCATTACAGAGGGAGGAATGAGCCCTATTAGTCCCTAGGGAGTGATGAAGTTGTACTGCGCATGCGCACAGGTTAATAACGATCATCGATCTATAATAGGCTATTTTCCGCCCGTATTGCACGCAAGGAATGTGGTTATTTTAGCGAAGCCGGGAAAAAAAATAATTACAATTGGCTTTGTACAACGTACATCGTATAAATAAATTTTGATTTTATTTTCGACGAAATCGCATTTAAAAAAATATTACAATCGGCTTTTTATGACATAAATCGTATAAGCGATTTTTTTACGGGATTGCATTAAAAAACATTTATTTAATATCTCAGAGAAACGAAACACAATCTCGCCCATATATCAGGTTGAGCAGATAACACCTATAGCAAAACCTGTCGTAGCAGCGCCAGGGAAGTCAGGCTCTGCCGTTACATCCAAGATTTACAGACGTCGCTTCTGGCGTTCCTGGGGCGTGAAGAAGCCCTCGACTGCCTCGTAGGAGAGGAACGAGGACCGAGGCGCGCAAGTGGCGAATAGGTGTTGTACGACACGTACTATAATAGCTGTATATATCGGACGGACGGGAAATCACGAACCCTTTCCACTCGAGCCTTCGGTAATCCGATAACGGCATACCTGTATATCCGTTTTATCCATCCGGGATTTAAATACACGATGTTACATAATGTTGCCATAGCACGCTTAATGATCCGATAGGATTGGCTCATTACATGATATAAACGTCGTTAATTTGCACCGTGTTGAGCAACGCCGCAGCATCGTTCAAGATCATTACCTAATAAACATTGTTTCCATTCAATTAATCTTGATTATTAAGTGCTTATGCCGGAAAATTAATATCTCCTGTATATGTCACTTTTTTCAATCTAGCGATGTATATGCTTAACATCTATCATTCGCGCATTTCGGCAAAAAGCGTCCGCAAGGGGGCTGATGGGCCTCTTCCGGGCCTTCGCAGGCCTCGATGTAACCCTCGAAAATTGCTACCAGGGCTAGACTGCGATGCACGGAGAAAAAGAATTAGCTGATCCAACAAAATGAGTTTTGCTGGCAATGACCTCATTCTCGCAGCAAAACGATTAGTAAAAGCAGCAAAAAAATTACTACGTAGAAGCAATTGGTTTTGCTATCACGACAAAACTAGTTCGGTATGAAAACAAACGACGCCTGCTGTAGTTTGACGGCTGAGTAATGGCTGGTAATATAGGATAGTTATAGATACATACATACATTTATTTGCAGATTAACTCACCGCGTTTGTATTTTATCATTTTGTTATATTGAAAATAATGTCTGTATTTGTAATTGAAAATTTTTGAAATGTACTCTATATGAATGTATTAAACTCCGAAAGATATTACCTTTCGCATTTTATACATCCATTTCCATCGAATTTCGAGAGTTCGCAATTCCCCTCTATTTTAATTTTTATCCGAATACAGAGGAACTGTTTTCTCGCGTCTCTTTGTTTCGATTTTGCGCGTCGAGCGTCTCGAGTTCGCCGTAGTTATTGGCACATACATACGCGCCCCACTCAGTCATATAACAAATGTTTTTGTTACAGTTATAAAAGCTGTTTCGTTGCGGTAGCAAATCGTTCCAAGCGAAAAATGTTGCTATGCTTACAGGCTGGCTTTGTTCTCCCGATATAAACAAACTAAATTTGTTACTCTAACATAAATCTTGTTGTACCAACAACCATTTTTTTCTCCCTGTGTTTGTTCTCAATCATGCAAGTAGTTTTGAAAAAATTCTCTGTGCAGCGTCGCAGGGTTGCGGGAGGACAACCCAGGAAGTCTTTGACGGCAACGCTTGATGCAAAATATAGTTGTCGGTAACAGTCTTTAACGGACGCCCTTTCGAGGCCCCGAACAGTTGACGAAAAACGACGTTGTCCCTCCCCGGAGAATAGGCGGATGCGGAGAAAGGCAATTTTCCGTTACCTCAGCTGTCCGCGGTACCAAAACTCCATCCGTTATAGTTTTTGTTACCAACCGAGCACGAAATAGGTGGCCGGGAAGGTTATGCCACGTGACCTTAAGATGTTTTCACGTCAAACAGCATGCCACTGCAAAAGCTCGGGCGAGCAGTTGGCAAAGAAAACGGTCGTAACGTTGGCTTCGAGATTTACGAGCTTCCGCTCGTCCTTTCGCTCTGAAATTCTGGAGGGCCTCGAAGCGGATGGGCAAGACGAGCCAGCCGCTGGCAGACAGTGTAGTACAGGCACCGGAATGGCTATATCGAGGTTGCAAACAAGGTCCAGCACGCACAACAACGTTCACCACGCGATCCTTTGGGATTTGGAAGGTACAGGACGTTTAGTTCATAGTCTGTCGATATATAGGTACACATCAAACGGTTCCGTGTACCTGCAAGAACGGCAATGGTGTGAGACTCGGTAACCCGGCCAGTACGGCACCGAGCCATGGTATGCCGCACACGAGGGCCTTCTCGTTTCGCCGTACGAACATAACGTCCACCGGTTCGGCCGCGCGTGGTTTCGCGTGCTCGTACCGCCGCCTACCCACCGCTTAAACACCACCACAGCCGCGATCGTATAACACTGCACGAGAACCCATCGTATCGACGACCACCCTATATCCTTTCACAGTAACACGATTTACGAAGCACGAAACCTCCGGACTCGATACCGAGAAATTAATGGGACGCGCATCCCGGGAATTGAATCGTTCAGCCCATTCCTCGTATATGCCTATGGCGCTGCAGCCGTCCGAGCGATAGAGGAGATGTTTTTAGACTATCGAAGCTCACTTCCGGTCAATATTTTGTAGATTCTATCTCCTTGATCCCTTTGTTCATTGGTCACGTCCGAACTCATTTTCGAATGAGTTTGGACGCGCTAATTCGCGTTTCATGGCAATTGCGAGGAGTTGAACTATCGATGCGGAAGTGGAAAGTTGCTTATTTCTGCAGGAAGGGCGCACGAAAGCCTCGTGCATTTTTTTTTTGTCCATGATGTAAACAGTTTCGTTTCTATTCGAAACATGGTCAATTTTATGTCAATATTGAACTGAAGTTTAACCTTACATCTGATCTGGCAACACAAACGAAGTCCGATTAAATAACGGAACTGTTTATTTTTCATTTATTTAATTACATATAAAGTTACATCTCTACCTACAGAGTTCCGGTCACCGGTGACTGAACGTAAATTCAAATTTGGCCTGTACTATTTATATTTCGCCATATAAAAAACATAGTTAAAGGTCACTAAAAACGTCACAGGAGGTGCGACACTTTCCGATTTATCGAATATTATAACGGGGTTACACTTTAAAGTTATGAGGTGGGTTAAATACAGTGCGACGGGTGCTAAAGGCGAATATCGAATTTTTCATGCCGGGAATCGAGAACATGCACGAGCCACATTCACCGTGTTATCGATATAGTGTATTTTATTTGAAAAGATTCTCGGCGAATACAAAATTTTACTCGTTTCTCTCGAATGCAGGTCTACGACCTCTGGTACGGAGTAGTACGATCATTGGATCGCCAAGTACATTGTAGGTATAGTGAAGCGGAAGACGCTCTCTCAATCATCCACCGGAATCCATATTCGCGCGGCACATTCTCATACCGACGATATACATATTTCAGTTCATTGTGGCGGCAGCGAAGCATATGTACTATGATATGAATGCAAGCTCGACAGCATCCAGAACAGAATGCGAATACTGTTAGATGTATAGACGGACGCGAAAAAAAATGAAATCTATGCGAAAGTCGCGAACTCATTTGATTTTAGGTAGACAAGGTAATTTTAGGTATCTTTCAGCTTTGGTTTCAGCACTATTTTGACGAGGACTCTGTAACGATCTCGTGTCTGGATACATATCGAAGTTTGCCAGAAATGGGATTTAGATAAAGATTGAAGTTAGATAGAGAATAGATTTGGGTAAAGATTGGATTTATAGTCTCCCTCCAAATTTTCAAGCTGTTACTTCTCACAGCGCACGTTCTAATTTGAAATTACTGTATTGTGGGAATCGCACTAATCAGACGGCACAATCTTAAATTGCGGCCTACGTTTAGATGCGCGGAATAGGTACGTTGCAGAATGAATACACAATTCGAACTGAGCATTTTTTTCTCTGACAAAAAGAGAAGGCATCGAGCGGCCTACAGCAGCGCTAATCAAGCTTAACGTGACGTGAAACACATTCTTAGTGTCTCTCTTTCGTTTCGCCTCGAGCGCCATTGCTGCAATCTCTGTCGCACCCAATGGAGTTTCCCATGCTCTTCAGCTTAAAAATACAGTTTACAAATGTGCAATCTATATGTAAAGGGGATGCGCGCGAGAGCGTTAATTCATAGATTCTCGTTAAACGGAGTGCGCCTGTCGGGAGGGGGGAGTGGGCAACTTCGAAACCCGAAGCATTTTTTTTCACACGCTTATATCTGTATATATCTCATTCCGCCGGCATGTAATTTATGGAACCTCGCTAAGGGAGGATATACCGATTTTCCCTCTGGTAGGCGAATCCAGGGAGTGCAAATCGTGAAACCGCTGAAATTAGGAATTTCTTTTTTTTTCAACCTCTTTTCCCATTCTGCGCTGCTTCTTTCTGTAAATGATTTATTCAAAGTGGCTGTTGAGTGGTGCTAAAATAAAACGTACGCAGCGGCAGATTTCCAATTTGCAATTCTCACACGCATTCTCACCTTGCGAAAGTAATTTTCTGATATTTCAATCCTGGGCAGCTCATACATAGTCTGCTTCGTGGCCGTAATATCTGTACCAGAACAATCTGGCACGTTGGATGGACACACAGGATAACCGGTTAATCATCGTATCCGAAGCCATTTTTAAATCTTCTTATGCTCGTGTCCATATTCTATGGAAGCCTGCGTGCAGTAATGAAAAGCGATAATGCGGACAGAGAGGTATGGATATATAATCTGTTGTCGCAAATCCAACATAATACCTCATCCTCGATATCCATTCCCTGCGGAGATTAGTAACATACCGATAGGGTTTGTTTGCAATGCTGCGGGTACGAATCGATCCTCAAAACGCATGACCATCCTCTATTTGAATTTAATGCCATTAGTACCAAATCTACGGACGGGTGAAGGGATTACCCCGGGATAAATGTATAAAAATCGAAAACTCACCAAGCGTGTTCTCATGACAGATTTTTCCTTTATTTGGTTGTTTTTCTTTGTTTCAACCCTAGAAGACCTAACATGGATCGGTCGTTTACTTTTGGTATGTTGCGACGGTCAAACTAATTTCTGCATCAACCTGCCATCTCACCAGTCTCGCTCCTTACATGCCTGACATATCAACCTTACAACAAACGAGCGAAGACATTGATTTTGCACATGACAATTTAACCGCGTACTTTCCTACGATTGGCATCTGAGAAACCTTAACTTATTAGCTTGGCCTGCCATTTGTTGGTGCAGCAGTCATCTGCATGTGAAACACTTGCTAAAGAAAGAGATGAATCTCTGCCAATAACGGTTATTGTCACGCCCGCAATACCTACCACTTATTCGTAGCCGGATCCCACTTCTGCAAGGCGTTGCTAGTGCGCGTGTTCCTCTCATGCATATTCATCGGTACGTGTTCGTATCGCACCACCGTAACTTCGTGTCGTAAGTACACTGGTATCCATAGATAAATACGTGGTTCGATCGTCGATATCGATAGGACAATCTAGTGCTCTGTTAGGAAACAAACAAGTAAAATAGAAGGGAAGGACGGCAAATGGCTCGTTGGCGATATACGAAGGTTTTAGTTATGTACATGAAATATGGTAAGTCAAAGGTTTACGAGCAAAATCACGGTCGGGCTGTTCATGCAGGTAGTAAAGGGATCAATTTGGCATGCAAAGTCAGCGCTGCAGGCCACGTCTCGCCGAAACGGGGTTGCAACATGGACGAGGAAAAGACTGGGTGCAAAATCTCTGGTGTTATATACTAATGGGCGAACTAAGAAGAGGTCAAACTCCTCGGTGGTCAGGATGTTAACGATGGGGAACCCAAGAAGAAGAACTCCTTTGGGATTGTCGTTGGGGACATGGCGAGAGACATCAGTTCTGGGGGTTGCCACGGGCTGATGCAGAGGCTCACCCCACGCTGGTTTGTAAAGAGGTATAGAGGAGTATTGGAAAATAGTCGAAGTTCGACGGTGATGTAGTCCAAAGCCAGCTTTCCAACGAATTAATGGCCATTTCCTATACCGAGGAGCCAATATTTTATGGGTTTCTCGCTCGCCCGAAATCGGAAAAAGTTTAGCGAACGCCATCGGGAAAGGGAATCTCGTCGCCTTCGACCCCTTCGTTGACCTTTCCAGTAGGCTGGGAAACGACGACAGCGTTCGGGTCTGCTGAAAAAATAAAATAAAAATAAATAAATAAGGGGGTTTTCCATTTTTTTTATAAGCGTTCCAAAAAGGCAAAAGTAGGTCGTAGCAATTGAGAGGCAGCATTCCAGTTATTTTTTATTTATGTTTTATTGTATGACTGAGTATGCCTTAACTGGATTAGTGAGACCACAGGACTGTTGATCTCGTGATTATGTAACGTAACATGAATTACGTGAAAAACAAGCTTGAGAATGCTTTCACCAATAATTCCTGCGAGAGTTCCAGACAAACTTACATATGTACTGCACGATAGTCGGGAAACTCTTGCAAATGCAAATTCATTCTGTCAACAGACCAATGGAATATTTACTTCGTAATATGGACCCCAAATACACAAGTTAAATCGAATGCTTCATAAATATTTGCGCCGTTATCTCACATTAAGCTGAAATCATATCGACGCATGCGTGACAATATTTTGAAAAAATCCCCTGCGGGACATCCTCCTGAATTTCAGATGCAAATGATACCGTAAATAAATGAATAAAATATTACCACGATAATAGTGTCCATTATACTTGTTCCGTACATTCATAACGCACTTAGTCACAGTTGTATGATTATTTATTTGACCGTGTAAATATGATACAATAAAGGATTCTGTGAAAAGGGTGATCCCATGAAATGCGATATTTCGAATTCAAATAATTAAATCATAAGTATTTACGCAAAGTGTTTAAACTCGTCCGCGCGCGCTGTTAGGATTACGTGATGCAGAGACAATATCGAGAATCGATATGTATCGAATGCAGAACGGCAGTCAATCAGAATGCCGGAGAAGAGGATGCGGATTGCGTTAGATCAACCTCTTCGGATAACATCTTTTTAATCAAACTTAAAACAATTTAAAGCGCAATATCTCGCGTGCTAATGAATCCAAAAGCAATTTCACCTATAAAATAACACGCAACTTGTATTGCGGAGTAAAAATGCAATCGTCAATAGCAAAGAGCGAGAGAGAATATAAAAACCGAGAGGTTAGAACGACGCAGCCAGGCACAGATCAGGGCATCGGTGCTGGCTTTGATGGATGTTTTCAATTTGCGCTCGGAATTGAGGCAACCTCGCCTCGCAAATAAACGGTGTTCTAGTATAAACCCTACGGAATTCGCTAGAGAGCGTAGGTATTGCCGTCGCATCGGTGCCCGAATCAACGCTGAATCGATATTCCTCTAGAATCCCGCTGATGTTTCTAACTCGGACAACACGCCGGAACCCCCGCACACATCGGGATTAGCGATGGTTCACGGATTCTGAAATCTTAAATCCTATTGTTGATAATAGCGGACTTGCTTCGGATGACCCAGTACTCGACAAGACGAGAACGGTTATTCTAACCCATATAGCTGCCCAGATGGGGCAGCTATATGGGTTGAGAATCGAAGTAAAATATAAATCTCGGATCAGTCTGCAGTGCTAATGAACAGGAAAAGATATGTGCTGACTCAGGACGGCGAGCTGGTAGGTAAATGATTTTATTGGATAATAGAACGGAATCCAGGATGCGAGAAAAACTATAATTGGATTGGAAATATTAAGATTTTTTTTCTTTATTGACTCAATTTACATTATCGGAGAAAAGATATTTGTGCAATGGAATAGTATCATCGCAACCGACAGTGGTGGGTGCGCGGTTGGCGCACGGCTCTGGCTGTCCCCCAAGTCAAGCTGATTCGTTCGCGGTCAGTACTTGGATGGGTGACCGCTTAGCCGTGCACTAGCTGGCGCATCGCCCGTTGAGCGGGAGGCGCTTTGTTCTGAGACTTTGGTGTTTCTGCACTTTACTCAAGTGCAAAAATACCAGTGGCTCAGTCGAATACGGCCGTCTGTATCGGCACGGGTTTTTCGTAGTTTCCCAGTGTCCTCGGCAAATGCGGTACAGTGTAGCTAAGTCGGCTACGGACGCACTGGAAGTTAGGTAGCTTAGCTGAGTGCGGGTAGGGAGTGATAGTGGGGAATCGGGCTGGGGTTCCGTAAAAACCCAACAGGGTATACCGTGGAAAATGGAACATAAAAAAAACAGTATCATCGCGTAAATGCGACTCAGGCAGAATGAGAATTCCGAGTTTCGTTTAATGTATCAAGAAAATAATTCGGCATTATGAAATATTATGATAGTTCAAGCACGAATTACGTATGCGGAACGTATTCGACCGATATATTGGCGGAAAATGTCACGCTGCTGCGATATATTTATTCTGTGATATACATATAAATTCGTGCATGTTTAATAAAATCTGGGCCGTGGAAGAATGGTACCGTGAATATAAATGTCCATTCGTCAAAAAGCTTGACAACCGAGAAATTAAGGGTGGAGAAGATGGAAGGCTCGTGGTATAGTTTCGAAAGAGTGTTTGCATGAGATTTTGTGTTGGCGAAAATATCGTGAAAAAAAGCTGTCTCAACGAGGAAGCAATGTTAAGTACTTTAACGAGACAGTGAAGATACAACACTACGCTTCAGTCAAATTTATGCCTACCGTTGGCAATACCTGCAAAAAATACTGCAAATATTTTCATTTGGTCCGCTCGAACGGGTATGGCAACATAGCGGTCCCGGTGTGCAAATAGCAGCGCACGTTTGAAAATCGTCAACGCACAGCAGATCGGAATTACTGGATGTTGTATACTTTCGTCGAAATCCGAGGGTCCAGCGTCAACGGCAATGCTGTAGCTGATACCAGTGAAGGCACGGAGAGAGCGGGGGGGTGCAAGCCGGAAAAGGGGCGGACAAGCTCGGCGGGACATTGAAAGGCAAATCGCGATTCGGCGTCAACGTAATCTGTCTTCGTTTGTACTATTCACTTGTGCATCTCGTGTGTGCACACAGTTTTTTTTCAAATCTGCAGCGGTTTCCTAGCGATACACGATCAGGCGGTACGCTAATTGCCGGAGATAGTCGATCGGGACGAAACCGAAGTCCGAAGGCCCAATCGTAATTAATATGGTTACTAAACCGTGGAAATTCGCCGGATTCGTATCAATACGGGATGCATGTATCTCCTGCTCCAAAATTGTCGGAAATATTAATCGGACAGCTCAGGTTCTATCCCTAAAAATATCGCTTTCACCACTGGTGCGCGTTCGTAAGGATATCCTTACGAAATGTCATTTCTGTTCGATTCAAACTTATGTGGTATAACGAAATAATTCAGATAATCCGGAAAAAAATGCGGGGCGCACTGGGCCGGGATTCGAACCCGGGACCTTTCGATTGCCGGTCAACTGGTCTGACCACTGAGCTACGCCACGCCGCTACCCAATTCCGAATTGTCCTCATTAATGCCTTTTTCGCTTTGTTACAGTGGTCTGCAGAAAAAACCTAGCTTTATTTGTTGGAATTTTTGAAGATTCTTTGACGGTCTAGTCTTTTTGCAAGGTTATTTCAAAGTTACCTACTTGAATATGGGAAGAATCGGATCTAACCTCGAAAAAGGATACAATGTAGCGTTTTTCTACGGCAATTTCTGTTCAATTGATATCAAAAAACTAACCGACACAAGAACCAAACTTTACTACAGATTGTGTTCAAATTTGAAATAGATTTACGGTCTCCTTTTCAACTGCCGTTAAGAAACCAAAGTGTCCATTTCTTTTTAGCACATTTGCTTTGTATTACCTTTCTGCACAGTGACTACCGCGTGCAGCGGAGCAGCATTTGTTCTGGTTTAATATATTGTAGAAAAACTGGCGCCACAATCGAGAAAAGCTTTTTTCCGTTAAAAAGAAGGCAGATAGTTTAGATGATATATTACAGCACAAAAGTCAGCTTATATTTACGAACCATATTAGTACATTACGATACATTACGATAGTGCGAAAAAACTTTTTCTGACAAGTGTGAGTTTGCAGCACGAGCCGAAGGCGAGTGTTCCTTTTGTTCGTACAAAATCGGCCTATGAAATACATTCGGTGACACGTGGAACGAATTCACACCCTACGATAGTGAGAAATATTGTATCCATTACGTTGCGTAACAAACGGATCACCATAGAACAAGCAACAAAAATCTACAAAAGCATATGCCGACCACTGCTCGAATACGGACACACCCTCTTTCTAAACTACAACCACCCAGCAAAAAAAAATCCGCACCCCAGAAACAATAGCCCTAAGAAAACTCACTAAGATAATACATCCGAACAACCCCCTCCGCAATCCTTCAAATCTCCTACTATACGAAACCTCTAGAATAACACCGATAAAGGAACGTATCAACAACCTAAGTTCTGACTTTGCGAAAATACACCTAGAAACTATTACAAGCATATGCAATAGTCCTTCTCCAAATGCAAGACCCAAACACAACGGACCAAGCCGAAATCCTGAACGTACTCCACAGCGCATAGTTACATCTAACCGGCCTAGAATAAATCATTTACAACACCACCGCACTCACACTCTTCCTCGTAAATAAAGATTAACAAGCGGACAAATATGTGATACACGGGCTGAAGGACTCCGGTTGATGTCCCATTGGGCAAAGGAAAATACAATCGAGATACTTGTAAACATCCGCTTACTCATCCAAACATTATGCCCAATAAAATTCTTGTACTACTACTATTATTTTATTCGCAGGTTGATATGACCCGGGCGCTTCGCGCACAAACAAATAATATATTGACTATATATATAGTAGTGGTAGTAAAAGAGATTTATTGCCAAAATTAATATTTACAGTTGTCTTTTTATACAGAATTTTATACCTAATGCTACTTTTACACCTTGACAAAGGGCTATCGACCTGGGTCCTTCAGTCCAATGTATGTTATATTTTTCTATATTGTATAATCTTGTTTCTTTGTTTGCACTTGATGCTTGTCTTGTAGACCCTTACGGGAAATGATGACTATTAACCGGTAAGAAATGGCGAGAGAATTAATTTTCGACCAATACTTTTCGGTATATCACGATACGGTTCCGGAATGCATTATTTACGATAAAATTTCAGCTGCATTACTCGAGGATTTGATACCCATCAATTTATCTTTATCGAAGACACTTTGAAATAAATAACATTTGCCAACCTTCTCGGCATAATTGGAGCCCCGCGACGATAATGGGGATGAAATAAAAAGGGTAGAGGCATAAAAAAAAGAAAAAAAAAGTGCAGCTCGAAAGCTTCGAGGAAAATCGTTATCGCACTGCCGCTAACGGTTATTAGCAGGAAGTAATTATCGATAATTAGACGATTACGTAAGAACTATGGTATTATCCACAGCGCTGCGGAAGCCTCTCGTGAGAGTCGTATGAAAATTTTACCCATGGGCCATTGCGCTCCGGCTATAGCGAGATTCTCAAGTGCAACCTTAGGAAAATGGATTACGTTGGCGTGGAGCCCGGTCACCCCGATGAAAAAAAGCTAACTGTCCTCCGGTCTTCTCTAACTCCCTTAGAGAATACGCAGTATCGATAAAGGGCCATTCTTACTTTTTAGAGGCTTTGCGAAGCCGCACTTTCCACTGTTTCAATTAGGCGCCGAATTAGCGATTCAAACTTTAAGAATTGCTATACATATTACTTTCCGCTACAACAGTGATATGGAAGGGCTAATTTTTTTGAACTCCCGACTACTCGCTAGGGCAAAAGATGGGAGTTATGCGTTTCACCGAAGTTCCGCGATTTTGTTGTTTTCGTTGTCTCCAGTGTTAGTCGGAACGGCTCAATGTACCTTAACAGAATTTGGCACATTACTTCTGTATATTTGGGAGTGTGTTTGTAGCAATAGATTAGGAGAACAAGTGTGAAGTGGCAGAGATAACTAACTTCGAAAAGCGGGCCAAAAGCCTATTCAGATATATCGAAAGGCGAGGCCATTATCTAATTTTGCCTTTGCGATTATTTGTCGTCCGCTATAAAAATGCTGTAGTCTATGTACTATACTATAATGCGTTGAACTTGCTTAAAGTGTAGTATAACGTTAAACAATTGTACAGTTTTACAGTTCTAATTCGATCGGTGTAGTGTAAGCTCATATTCACAAAGTGTTATTTCTCAGGGATATAATTTTCTAACGTTGCGTTTCTCCGATAAGACTTTCTATGAGTCGTTTCGCCCCGATACAATTTTCTAAATGTTGTATCTTTTAAATATTCAAAAAATAATTTATACGGTAGACTTCAAAAAGCGCAAAATTAAAAAAAAACTCTCCTTATTTGTAAAACAAACTGACGGTAAAGTATACACCGATTAATAAATGTTAAATATTACTTCAAAATGGATGAAATAATTAATTGAATAACAATAATTAATATTGTTTTTTACTTAATAATATTTTACTATATTAATATTGTTTTTTTTTTTCTGTTGGGAGACGTCTCCCGAATACACAGTTCTTCTATATTTACTCGGATGACCGAACGGTGTCCTCCGACTATAGCGAAAACGATTAATAAATTAATATAATTCATTGTAAATAACAATATTAAGTATTGCTATACAATTAATTATTTCATCCTTTGTGAAGAAACTGTTTTACGTATATTAATCAGTTTATCGTTTATAGTCGGTTTATTTACAAACATTTTGTTTACAGAGGAGTAATTTTTTTTACGAACTTTGCAATTACAACTTCTTTTTTGCAGTCGGAAGTTTTAATTAATTTTTTTATTTACCGAAACTGCCCTATGAAAAAAGGAAAGCTTATAAGGTATGATCTAATTTTCACTTTGACGGAGGGCGTTTATCCCTGTTATCTGTAGTATTTCTTCAGAGTACAAACCTTGGTAAACACAACTATCTTAAGACCCGGCACAAGTTTAAAGAAAACCCGGGACGAATTTATCTTACTTTTCAGAGACAATTCGCTCAATATTTCTCATTATTTCCCCACCCGCACAGCGTTCTCGTTCTGCGGAATCCACTTTTTGCCTTTCAGCAATACCAACGAGAATATTCATTTCCCATTCAAGCTCACTCTGCCGGATCGAGATTAAACTCGCTACTCGACGGAACTGAGCATTAATCTTTCGAATATCATTTTCCGGTAGCTCGACTCGAGTCGCCCAACAGCATCCCAGCAGCAAGTAGGTAACTTTCGAGGCTGCTTGATCCTCCGCCCGGGCGTACGGACAGGAAAGCATAAATTGTGATTGAACTTCATCGATGTGATGCTGACTTTCTAAAGAGCTCTCTCGTCCCTTTTTTTCTCGATTTTTGTCCCGATTAACGAACACCGGATAAATTATAAAGTTGAACGCTGTTCGTCGGGATAACGAGTACTATGAGACTGGTTTTTCCTAATTAATCCCTCCTGACCTTTTGCCGAGAGCAAATTGCATTATCCTTTTTAAACCACACTGGCGATGCGAATGGTTGTATTTCATTTCGTTCATACCGATTGTAGATACATCGAATCACCTATCTATCAGAAGTAGTGCAAAGATTTAATCGAATCTCCCTTAAATTCCATACGGAGTGCAAGACTAACCGGGTAAATATATGGTGAACACAGCAACATTGTAAAGACTCTGAATGTCGAACAATATGTGACATTATTGCGGTCGAAGCACCGCGTTTCAATGTCGTGAAACCGGGACTGGTGGCTCCTCCCTCTTCACGCGAGTCGACGAGCGAGTGTATATTGGAAAACGCTCCGGATACTGTGCTCGGTAAGGTCTATACAGTCAAGTCAGCCCGGTCGCAAGAAACTCAGTGCAAGAGACGCCTGCTGCTGCTGTCTCTGCGAAATCGACTTGAAAGCCTGCAACTTCTCTTCGGTGTTAGTTCTTCGTCCCCTAGACCGCCATCTTCGGGCGAACCTGTAAAATTCTCTTGACAGTCAATTCCGCTAGTGCTCCAGTACAGTTTCTTTTTTCCTTACTATGGTTGGGTCTCTGAAATTGCTGCTTAAACTCAAAATCATCATTGGCGTTTTCCTTCGTCCCAATTTTTGGACTGGAAATATACGTGTTAAAAGCAACTATGTTGGGTTTGGGCAGTGTCGAGAGGCTGGAAGAACGAACAAGGACTGTTACGACCTTCAAGGGCTATGAAGAGCTAAACAGTTTACAGGCTTAATCGTATGATCGTATGGTATATTTACTCACTACATAGTGAGTAAATACACTATTTACCAACTCGCAGAAATAGTATATTATGCCACCAAGGAGCTAAGTGTGTCTTTTCACCGAGTGTGAAGATTGATGCCCGAGCGCAGTGAGGGCAGAAACTCACATGAGGTGAAAATGCACTTACTCCCGAGTGATATACGCTTTTCCGACTATGCTAAAATGTGACCATATTTTGATGCCTGCAACGGGGATGGAAAGTGGCCGATTCTTGACGAACGGGAGGAATAGTATATTATGCCACAAGGGAGGAAAGTGCGTCTTTTCACCGAGTGTGGGGTTTGATGCCCGAACGAAGCGAGGGCAGAAACTCACACGAGGTGAAAAGGCACTTCCTCCCTTGTGCCATACGATATTTTTTTTTCCGACTTCGTTACAATAACCGCATTTCTTGCGTCGCAAAATCGTCATATTCGCCAATGACCATTTCTCCCCCGGGAGTAATAGAGCTTGCAGAGGGAGTAATGAGCCCTATTACTCCCTAGGGAGTAATGAAATTGTACTGCGCATGATGATCATCGGTCAATAGTAGGCTATTTTCCGCCCGTTATTGCACGCAAGGAATGTGGTTATTTTAGCGCAGTCGGGAAAAAAAGTAATTTTTTCCCGACTGCGCTAAAATAACCACATTCCTTGCGTGCAATACGGGCGGAAAATAGCCTATTATTGACCGATGATCATTATTAACCTGTGCGCATGCGCAGTACAATTCCATTACTCCCTAGGGAGTAATAGGGCTCATTACTCCCTCTGCAAGCTCTATTACTCCCGGGGAAGAAATGGTCATTGGCGAATATGACAATTTTGCGACGCAATAAATGCGGTTATTGTAACGAAGTCGGAAAAAAAAAATATCGTATGGCACAAGGGAGGTAGTGCCTTTTCACCTCGAGTGAATTTCTGCCCTCGCTTCGCTCGGGCATCAAACTTCACACTCGGTGAAAAGACGCACTTTCCTTTCTTGTGACATAATATACTATTAGCAGAAGAAAAAGTGAAACTGTCCCTCCCGCTAAATTGCTTTTCCTCCCGCTAAATTACTTTTCCTCCCGGTCGTGAAGAATCAGCCACTTTCCATTCCCGTTGTAGCCATGAAATGAAGTTTTTTAGCGTCGTCAGGAAAAATTACATGTAACACAAGCTGAATCCCCTTTTTCGCCACGCCGATGGGCCGGCTATTTTACCTCGATATATATCGATTCTCGAAGTCATTTTACCGGAGAATGAGCGCGCGAAGTTCAAATGCATTACACTAGCATGTCGGCGATGGCACCGTTGATACAAGAGAAAAAATTGGACAATGTTTTAAGGAAAGAAAAATCCATAATTTTGTTTCACTATAAAATATTCCATTATGTCGTTTGCGTATTCTCTTGCGTCAATAAACGAATACCGTTAGAGCGTCGCGTCTACACATTTTTCTGTATCCCTTGCGTGCGTTACATCTCAATTCCATAGCAATTTATTATTCGTCAAACTGCGCACAGTGAAGCTTTGTCACGCAAGGAAAAATGTTTCCACCTTCCGAACTTTATTTCTTCTTCTACTACTTCGGGCTTCTCGAAACTTTTATGAATTCACGGAATGCACGGATATAAAGTTTCGCATGGACGCTCCGAATAGACGAGGAGAGGAACCTGTCGTAGTAGTTCTCACCGACGGTGGATTATGGCCTCGAGAAAATATCGAGTCGGTCCACGCGAACTTTATATTATACGTAGTCTCTAAGTATACACGGCCGATCATGAGCGATTTATGGAATAAATGAGATCAATTTGTCATTGAATCGAATCATAATTCATTGAAATGAAATTCATCGAGAAGCTCTCTCAAATAGGTAGAAGCACCGACCTCCAATCCGATTGAAGCAATGGCTCACATTTTCCTGATTTTTTTTACCGATATATAAACGATGACGATATAATTTGTTTTAATTGTGGATGTTTATTTGTGTTGCAGTTTGAGGAGGACAAAAATGATGAGGTATCTGTGGATGTGCATCGTCATTGCTGTGGTACTGCCAGCAGCCGCTCCATGGCAGACGGATCGCAGTAAGCCCAGTAGAGTGTCCTTTACTAACGCTTTTACTAACACTATAATATAGAACATAAGGCTAGCTGTGTAATATAAAACTTTGATTAATACATAATGTTCCGTAACATTATAATCTACATAACAAAAAAAAAAGTGTTAAGCATTTCTCCACGTTTTGAACTATTTTAAATGTTTTATTTTCGCGAGAACAACGCTTCCTCTATGAGAAACGAAAGCGAATAAATTCTCTTACATAGAAAAGTCTCCGAGCAAACTGAGAGTTGGAACAATGGAGACAAATATCTGATTGGTGTAAAAATGCAAGAGTTCCTATAGATATAGCGAATTAGATACGATAAACGGAAGGGGAGGAATGGAAGAGAAGAGAATGTAGGACAAGAATATCTACAGTGTGACATGTTTTCTTTTATTTTCAGTGCCCCGTTTGTACGGCGACAGGATTCCCACGAGGGTCTTAACGCCGAGCAACAAAAAAGTTCAAAGGAAAATCGTTCTCTACCACAACTTCTTTCGAACTCATGTCACTCCAACTGCGGCCAACATGCTCGTGATGGTAAGCGTCTCTCATCTTCTCGTACACCTTTTATTCTCTTCTTGTTCGCCGAGTTTGTTGAAACGTAGATAATTCAGGTTTTCACGATAGAGGAAATTGTTCAATGAACGCAATTATCTATAAAAAGAGAAACAGCTCATAATAGTGGGTCTTTGAGTCTCTTCCCTTTAATTTGCTGTCAGTTGTTCTAAGATAAGTAAGATAATAAGTGCCGAGTAGCATTTTAGGAAAGAATATAAAAGTATGTGTCCCTTTTCTCTATCGGACGTTCTAGTTGCGGACGCCTCCGCGGATGGCGTATGTGACTGACTAAACAGAACTGGAGCGTGCGAGCGCCCCTGGTGGTCGCGTCATTAACTGTTTAAACATGAATTTAGCCAGAATATCATTCATGCTGATTTGAATCAGTAACGTCAGCATAAAAGATATGTTGTTAAAGTTGACTCTAGACAATGTGTATTAGAGCATTAGAGTCTATAGTCAACTGCGTATTAATGGAAAAATTCAGTTTTCTTCATCGTTGAGGAAAAAATAACCTTTCGTCACCGCATGAAAAATACGCTTCGGCTTCGGCTGTTTGAAAAATATTTTCAAAGCGATTTATTCGTCGAAAGAAAAACGAGAGAACCCATGGAGGGTATTAGCGGTTGACCACCTAATCGATTCACCTCTCATACGTTTAATGTCCGAAGGGAGGGAGTTCAGTCAAGTCGCGCCTCACTGCAAGTTTAGCCCCGGCAGTCGCGAGACCTTCCTCACCAGGATGAGCAATTAAGAGGGTTCGCTTGTGGCTCGAAGCTTGCGGTCATCTCCTCTCCTCTCCCGCACCGTCTCGCTGTTACTCTCAGACTCTCCCCCAACCTCCCCCGGGCGCCTCCGCGTCCTCTTTTATTCTTCCTTTTTTATTTCCTATAAGAGCGAAAAGCCGACGTCCGCTCGATTAGCTTCGAAGCGCATCCAACCTCCCATTCTTATAAATCACCCCATATTTAGTACGTTATACATTATTCCTTTAACCAGAACCAGAAAGACACCCTGGGGTATTTCGCCTCTGGGCAGCTTCAAGCACTCAGTTTTTTTAAAAACATACTTCAATTTTATTTCTCAGTGAAAATACTTTCGGATCGCGGAGCATTGGTGTCAATGTGCGCTATAACATATTTTTGTAGCCTTCAATGATTACAATCCTTAAAAAAAATACTTCTGGCAATTAAAGGAAAACAAAATCTGGACACAGTAAAAGATAATTTCGTAAAATGGGAAAACGAAGTTTCGTAAAAATAAATTTGTTAAATAAATGATAAACTCGTTTGTTCGGTTTTGAATATACAAACCTCTCCTTTTGTTTCACGTGTCATTGACAATTTTAGTTTGTACTTTTGTTTGTAAATCCGGGGCCGGATGGTGCGATCGGAAAATTGGCAAATAAAAAATTGTCGACGTTTGTGGACAATAAGTTGTTGTAAAAAGTACACTTATTTTTACTGTGTGCGGCCCTTTTGAAAATATTAAAATCATCCAATGATACATAAAGAGGAAATGCATTTTTATACAATTGTGGCGGTAGGCAGGCCACGATGAATCTTCTTATGCCCGCAATAATGACAATAGCATCATCTGGTCGTTCCAGAACCGGTGAATAATTGCTGCAACACAACCCCAAGCCGAATGTGTATTCTCGTGACTGCAATCCAAAATGTCCCTAGAGTCCTCACGAGCAAGCTCCAAAGGAGAATTGTTAATTATAGTCTGCGGCTCTCGTGCAAATCGACTGTAATACCTTGACTATAACCTAATGCATTTCGTAATTCCCCTATCGTTCCCCTATCGTATAAGCACATACATACACACCCTATGAGCATTATGGGCTGCGAATATATCTCATTTGTCTTTCGTTCCCACTAGTTCCCTCGCCATCTTTCTTCCGCCGTATAGAACTTTGCTTTCATAAGTCATACGAGTTTCCTTTTATGTGGCGGTCTTTACACTGGGTCGAAGTTGCGATAATAAAATATGAGAAATGTTAAAATAATCGGTTTTTCAATTCGTGTGATTTATCGGAGGAAATCGAGTTATGCGGGAGTCCACTGTATGCCGTTTATCAAATTTTCACTGTGGACTTCGGCAAAGTGATTTGTTAGTTCTCCGTCGATAAAACAGGCACTTATCACTGGCTCAGAAAATCAAAAGACAATTTTGGGACTATACGGCAGACTGTGTCAGTAACACAGTTACCTATAACTAGATCATATATCGCCAAAGGAAATTATTTACTTATGCAGGATGTAAATTTTAGCTTGGTTTATTTTGTTTCGAAAATAAAAGGAGTTACAATCAGTGCGTAGATTTATTGGTTCGTGACACTGAAGAATATCTCGAACGAGATCTACGACTGTAAAATGTAATAAAAGGTGTGCACAGCGTCTATAAAGCTGCGGTGTCGCGGTTTATTAGCGCATCTCATCACTCTAAATGTGAATTTTATTGTACAATACACTCAAACCGTGGCGCCCATGCCGCCTTGTACTGCATGGTTTATCGATATTGTCGCGTTCTATATTGCAGAAGTGGCACAGCGGGGCTGCCAAGGCTGCGCAACAGTGGGCCGAGGCTTGTTATGCCTTAACACACGACAACGCAACTGGCCGTCATATCGATGCATTTGGTAGCTGTGGTCAAAATATTTTCATATCAACAGCCCAAGTTCCCTGGTGAGTTTTACATTAATCTGATTACTAACTTACGTTCTCAAACTGCACTGAGAAAAAAATTACATAATAAAAGCAACAATACCAACTTTTTACCATAACAAAATAGTTCCCGAGGGGAACACCTGCATTTTTTAGTTACGCCAATGACAAAAAATGATGGTTGCAACTAAAATAATAGTCTAATCAACTGAATATATACTATCAGAAACTATACATACGAATGTTTCCCCTGCAAACTATTCGTTATAGTAGAAAATACTATCCTTTTTCTCGGCACATTTACATCTCTACCAATAAAAACTCTACCAAAATCTTTACCAGAAAGTAAAAAACCTCTGCCAGAATCGAAATAAAACTCTAGCGGACTTGTGATAAAACCCTAGCGAACTCGAAATAAAACTCTACCGAAATACAATGCTAGACGGTAGCCTTGTATTCCGGTAGAGTTTTATTTCCATCCCGGTAGAGTTTAATTTCAAGTCCAGTAGAGTTTTATTTCCATCCCGGTAGAGTTTAATTTCAAGGCCAGTAGAGTTTATTTACTTTCTGGTAGAGAGCTCTAATACGGTAGAGTTGTAATATGCTAGAGATGTTTTCTGGTAAAAGTGTTAACCGTTAGAGTTGTGAGTGGTAGCGTTGTAAATGTGCCTTTTTCTCAGTGAGATTCAATTCTTTACGGCCGGGGAATTTTTTGCCGAGAGCAGATCGTTTCGCCTTTTTTTAACTACAACTATGAGGATGTCTGCAATCCCTTTTGTTATCGATACCATCGAAGAAAGTACCCCGCGAATTTGTATGCTACATAATGTTGAGAATTTTTTTAAAATCGTGATAATCATGTGAAATATTATTGAGAACCGCAGCGCAGATTTCTTTCGTGTCAAAGTCGCTTGAGCTTCCCTGGAGAGATCGAAATAATCCGTAGAAAAATACGACGGAGTTCTGGAAGAAAGTTTTCTTGAGGCTGTTCAAATATTGCGGATTGTGTTCGCTGAAGTAGACGCGGAGCATCAATGTGACACGAAAGCGCCAGGTGTCCCGGATCACGTATAATCCTCGATCCATAGCCCAACTCACGAGCAATTCTCCAGCGAATCCAGTCACGAACATCAAAAGCCGAGAGCTACTGTCTGTCGAACCTTGTAATTACTTTTATTAATTACATTTTAATTAAATTGTCCCGCCGTTAAAATATATTGCTTTTGGTGGAATTCAATAGAAAGTTAATATTCATCGATGCGATACGATCTTTCTCCAAATCTTTCACTCCAAAATTTTTCAATAGTTCGGCGAAATTCCTGCGACCTTCACGATTTTGTCACTCAAAGTGTCCATATAATTTTAATTTTTTTTCATTACCGGCACAATACGATCAGTTTTTTAGACCTTTAAAATTGCAGCTTTGCGATTTTATTATTAACAATTCACCATATAAAATTGCGATGTCATTTTACAATTTTTGGCGTAATTATACTTGCCTCGATATTCGATGAATAACATTTTTTAAGTATTAAACTTTTTGCGCGCTCAACTTACTTCCGCGTTTAAGCTGTAAATTACGTACATAAAAAAAAAAGTTTTTCAGTGAGTTATCACCGTATTTTTCGCGTGCCAGATCCGGATGCCTTTTAAGTATAATGGGCAACACCTTTCCTCCGTCATTAATTATTCCCGGGTTTACAGCAACTCCCGTGTTTGCTTATCACTCTATCCTTCTCCTTGCTCTAAGGCCGCGTCCAACATTTTTCCTGCGTCCAACGCCTCGCAGCTTTTTCACCAGGTGATATAAATCTCTAGACTGCGATTCTGGCCCTGCGGAGTTACGGAGCCACTTAGCAACACCGAGATACGGGCGAAGTGCTCTGTAAAAAATTCGTAAAGGAATAATGCCCGAGTTCCCGTTCTTCGGAACCTTTTACTATTTTTTTATTTCCTCTCTCGCTCTCTCCCTCACCTCACCGGCATCATCTCCAGTTTCTTTTTAGAGTCAACAGTGGATGCAGCATCGGTCCATGCGTCCAACTCGCCGAAGCAGGCAACTGTGTTTTATTCATGACAAACGAGGCTTTTATAACGGTGAACTTTTTTTTTGGATATTTCAACGTATTCACCGAGTTCCACAAAGACCCGCTGTTTCCGGAATTACGTTGTCTTTAATCCTTCGACGCTGGGGAGAGAATCATTTTTTCCCTCGTTACTATAAAATTTTTGCCGAAGGGAAAACTTTTTCTGGCGAGATCTTTTTATGCCGAGAAACCGACAGCATGGCAATGTTGCTGATAGGAAACATTACTCGAAAGCAATTGTGGAAGCCGAGAGTGCACGAATCAATTGCTATGATTTTCGAAGTCCGAAAAGGGTTGAAGTTTGAAGACGCAATCGTATATCCCGAAATGAGAAATCGTAATGGAACTATCGAAAACCTTTCAGCGTCTTTGAGACCTTCCGATTGGTTGTCGTTCCCGTCTCGATATATCGACATCCTGCGGTCAAGGAAAAATAGGCGAATCGAACCAACGAGCATCAAATCGCGGCCGTTGGACATGTTGTTCGACTGACAATCCGTTGCCCAGGAGACCTCGAGTAAGATGATAATGTCGAGTAGCTACAGCACCGACCTCCTTCACCGTCACCAAGACAGCATTCAAGGAAATTGCAACATCTTGCGTGGCCGGCACTGCCAAGCACATTCCGTTCAACGTTTTTGCGGCTCGACCCAATCTGCAAGCTTCGCCGCCAAATCCGGTACCAAGAGCCCGGATCTGGCAGACCCGTATCGGTTCGAACCGTTTTGGATGCACATCTCCATCGGGATTCATTTAATTTTATAGTCATGCTAAAACGAACAGACACGCGAAGCCAGATCCACGTTGTCGTCGTCGACGACGCTAGCTACTGCATCAGCAGTTTCCACCCGCTAGACCATGCGTTGCTTTCCTAGCCAGAAACTTTTCTCGATTCAAACTTTCCGGGACTTGGTTATGCCTTGGAGCTTCATCGTTTTCTTTCTTTCGCCTCCACCCGGAAGAATTATTCAAGCCCGTTTTACTGCTAGTCAATCTATATATCGGGGAATGCTGATCTCCCAACAGCTTTCTTCCCTCAGTTTAGCTGTACTCAGTACGGCCACCTGTTGACTCGATGGAATCGGACGATAAATATGTTTTTGGGCTACCTGTATTGAGTTTCTGTTACGATGTTTTTAAAAAGCTTTCTTGCTCGTGGGCCATTTTTCTCGGTGCAATTCTCGCGGATGACGTATTCATCAAATCGGAATCTGGAGTAACGGATAGGATGTTTTGATCCAATCACGGACAAGGCAATCGCCATTGTTTTTCTACAGCGACGTCGTGGCATGACAAAGAATAGGAATCGCCAGTGTTAGACACAGGACTCTTTTATCCGACGGTCTCTAGGTAAAGAAGATCAGGTCACAATGGCACTCAGAACACTTGAGTCTTCGCCTCCTATTTTTAGGGACTTTGTTCAATGTCTCAAGTTTCATTGGGGATAATCGATCGTGTGACGTCCGGGCCAAAGATGACAAACACTGCGCTGCCAGTCTAATATTATTCACTTGTATTATTACCGAGCTGATCTATACTATATCCGTCTTTCTACATATACCTAGTACACTGAGCACTTTGTCTTCATAGATGTGATTATGAATCTCATAAGTCCTAACTTAATGACGTTCTCGTTGTTAACTTGTTACAGGTTTTTCGCCATAAAGACGTGGTACCTGGAGCATCAGCTTTTCAAGTACGGTCCCCGGGCGAAGAATGATTTGAGCAAGGTTGGCCATTACACGCAGATGGTGTGGGCGCCGACCCACCGGGTTGGCTGTGGCTGGGCAAAGTGCAGCGGGGCTAGAGGACCACGTGGCCGACCTTACTTCAGCTACGTGTGCAACTACTGCCCTGCGTAAGTACCATCAGACCCTCCTACCCGGACCTCAATCTCGCAGAACTTTCATCTAGTTCTCTAGCTATTGCCAAGCGCTGAAATTTAGCATGATAATTTACATTTTACCAACGACTTCCTTGCAAGACCTTGGTACGCCAGTATGTTTGCAACTTCGAGATTAGGTTGACATGAGAAAATAATTTCGAGGATCTGCGGTATATCACATGAAGTCCTAAAAAGTCGACACTATGAAATACGTCATTTCCGGTTTGAATTTTCGATATTGGAAGTGACGTTTTTTAAAAATTAGATCTTTAAACCGATGGTGACATATTTCTGGTGTAACGTCACTTCTGGTTGAAACATGAGACATTCAAGGAAGTGATGTTACACATAAAAAATGTAAGCTTCCTCTGAAATGGATTCGTTTTCCTCCAGATTCACCGGAATCCTGTGTGCATATTATATATACTTCAAGCATGCCTTTTACTCAAACTACGTCTTCAGATCAATAACTTAAGCCTCAGCGGAATATGACCCGGAAAGCGTATGTACGGCAGATCGCAGGTTAAATGAAGTTGGATTACCGACATCGATCAAACGAACCCATTATCCAATGCATTACTGACAACGGGAGTCTTGAATGTGCAACCGTTCATGCATTCACACGTAATATATGCCGTTGTGCTTGTGAATTACTTCCAGCCATCAAATACCGATATCGCAGACGTTGTTCGCTAGTCAAATACGTCTTCAATTTTTAAAGAAAATTAAGTGCCTGACGTATTGCGCGCTACACTGTAAAAATTGTTTTTTGAAAATTGACGAACGATATTGGAAGCTTCTTTGCATAAACTGTTTCTGAAATGTTTAACTCATATGCGTTGCCGTTGTACAGTACAATTTTTATTTTTAATGAACATTTTTGTAAATTTCAAGCAAAAGATTTGTAATTTCATTATTTGGTATTTCAATTTAACAAAAAAAGTACATTAATGTTCCATTAATGTATGTGTTGTAAGCAGATTTCACGTCCCAGTACATTAAATTTACAATTAATTTTTACAGTGCACTATTTTCAACGCTCAATAATATACATGCTGTTCGGGTAGCTTCCACGCCTCACGTGACTTTACGTGTGGGCCACACACAGACACTAAGAAAAAAAATGTCAACTTCAACATTCTCCCCCATCGGCCCCCGAGTTCTCCATGGTGTACGAGGTGCAATCCGGTACACGTATATAGCCTCAAAACTTAGTTAGATAATTTGACGACCTATATTAGGTGACACTCATCACGCCAGAGCTCTTCCAGCAAACATCGTTTGGCACTTCCGCCTGTCGACAAATCCCTGGTATAGGAATATCGACGAACGCCACATAGCAATAGAAGCGTTCAACTCATACGTATGTTTCGAAAAATTCGTTAAAGTTGTGGATTCGTTATATCGGTTATAGGGAGATTTCTCACTTGAATTACTCGGGACAGAGCATATATATATATTTTTTTTTTTTTGCAAAACATCAGCAACAAAAATATATCCGAAAAGGGACTTCACGTCATAGACTCTTCAGGTATCAATTTAAGGGATGCTTCCACTTTGTCAGGCATGTGAAAAATCTTTGATTTTTTCAAAAGAAATCTTAGGAGAAAAATATAAAAAATAGAATGCTGGAATGTGTGTCTGCTGTGTTTCCATCAAACAAACTTTTTGACATTTTGAATAATTCTGGCTCAACCGATTAAGATGTTTGTAGTGAGAGCGTGTCTGCTGAATTTCGCAATGATTGCTCATCTAGGGCGTGCTTAACGCCCTACCACACAGCCGTACCGTACTTCCGCAAACTTGGAAAACGTGGGTTCGAGAAAAACGCGTTTAAAGTTTAACTCAAGTTTATGTGGGTATAAAATGAAAAGTTTTGTACTTACATCTAAACTGGTACGCCAGAGTTGACTTTCCGCGCCTTTAAGAAATATCGATAATGCAATAAAAATTGTTTTTTTTGCCCAACAAAGTACAGACATCCCTTAACTCTCGCTGGAACAGCCTTTTCAGAAGATTTCGGTATATACAAGTTAATGCGAAATGTCTGCTGTAAGGACTTCACAGAAAAATTTGAAATAATTAAAAAATCTGACTTGGAGTTCGATCACGTCATGAGAATTTTCTCAGATTTTTCTGTCTTATACCATTCTTCAACGCTCCCCCCTGTCTTCACAGTTTCTACACTTTCCTTCCAATGCATTTTTTTTTTTTTTTGAATGAATGAATACTTGTCCATAATACTTGTTCATAGTGAACAATACGACTTGTTCATAGTGAACGCGATACAGCAAGATGTGAGCAACGCGTTTGTCGACGCGCCGTACGGATTCAATAAATAGGACGCAAATTACACGCTCCAGAAATTAAACTGGATCCGCTGTACCAATGTGTATTCTCGCGGGGGAGTTTGTACGAAGCGCCTACACCAGTCTGCACCTCCGCAATTTTTCGTCGTTAAAACGGCTATGGGGTGAAAACTCGCTCTCTGTATAATCCGAGAAACAGTGAAAAAGAAAAATCTAAAAATGCATAGAAAGAATAGACACGGTACGCGCATACCGGCCCGCATAAATTCCGAGGGTCGGCGTAATTCACGCTTTTTGCCGGGACTGCAGCGGTAGAAAGGTGACGGTACTGTATGCCGGGTATACCATACACGAGTAGGAAATATATCGTCCGCTTGTGAAGTTGGTGAGGTAGTGCAGCAGCGGCTATAGGAAAAGAGGACGAAAACCGCGATCCTAGTACTAGCGCGCACTCTGCGGCCCCGGGTTACCTCCGGTCGAACCCAGTCAGGCGTGTATGTACCTATAAAGATAAGTAATGGGAGCTGGCGAAAAATATTGGCTCTCGAAGACAAAGCCTCGCTCGAATAGAAGTTCGGCACGTTCTTTGTCGGGCGGCGTCAATGCCCGAGCCTCCGTGCAAGCCACTATGGTAAACGGCCCAGTGGGTGACCACATCGGGTAATGAGAGACACCACACTTTGAAAATGATATTACCGACATACGTCATTTTGCGAATATGACATTACATTACAGCGATCGAGTTAGAACTATGGAACTGTATAATTCACTTTGTTTATCACACTCCTTTTGCAGTTGGGGATTTTTTACTTTGGTATATATATTTTTTTCATCCTTTTTAAATTATAATAAGGAATATAACCAAAAGGCAAAAAGCATAAGATTATAAATCAATGACTAACTAATAGTAATTAAATAAACACTCTTAAACAAATTTTATATATATAAACAAATTGGCATAGACGTAGCGCGACGCGTATTCGAGATGATAGGGTAAACCGGTCAGTGAATGGACAGTAGTTGAGCAGACGAAAAAGCCAATGAATAGACGTTTTTTATGCACGTGCTCTTATGGAAAGTGTCCATTCATTGGCCCTGTCCATTTATTGGCAGGTTTACCCTACTACACGTTCTCGCACTCTATAGCGTTTCACATGCTCTTACGGGAATACGTCACAGATCGCCGTTTCTTAATGGTGGGGGATGGAGGCGGGCATGTTGCTAGCAATAGTTGAGGCGTAGATATCTATTCATATATAAGTTCAAAGCTCCTTCGACTCGTAATATCTTCGAAAATCTATGGGCATAACTCGATTTTATTTTTTTAATGCATCCCTAATAATGTCCTAATGTTATTTTAGCAAAAAATTCGAATAGTCTGGAAATGTATATTTAAAAAAAAGAATGTTGCTGTTCACGCGGCACCAAATGCAGCTCATGCTAATTGACCCAATTTGAAGCTCATGTATCTCGGAATTCACGTGGAGAAAGAATTATTAGAAATTCTTTTTTTTTAAACCTTATTCATTCCTTTATAACACTTGTGATTTTTAGTTCCAAAAGTAGAAAAGTCGTTGTGTTATGGATTCCCTTAATAGCATCCGAATATTTCGTGCAGAGATAGGACGACAAAAAAAATAGTAAAAAAAAATATACTGTCACCTGATGAGTGCATATCAACATCCAAAGGCCTCCTTATTTTGGTGGAGACAAAAGTGGTCCGAGGAACGGGCATTTCTTCATAGATCCATTTTTACCAAATTACGGATGACGATAATGCCAGCTTTTCTTATCGATAATTAAAGAATGCAATGAACGAATGAATGGGCCCTTTGCAAGTATAGTCAATCATATTTTTTCTAGCGGCATTCGCGAGCTTCAAAAGCTGCCTCGTTCCTTCGTTCTTCCACAATCCTTTTGAAGTTCCGAACGACTGAGCTAACTCCGATGGACTGTTATGTCGAAGCGAAAAGGGAACAAAATGACAGTGCACGAAATTTTCCAGCAGAGTTCCAATTACGACAGCACTGTAATTCTCGGAGCCAGGTATCACAGGAATGCGATCCATAGTACGACTCTCCGCCTATTCGAACTCTGCAACTCTGCACGCCGAACGGTCAGAAAATAAAACTGCGTATCCCGGATCGTGATTAATTAATTCTTCTGATGTATCGCTCATATGCTGAAACGAAAAAACTGAGAGAGAGAAAACGAGACAGGCGAAGCACGCCCGGGAAATAAAACTTTGTACGGAATACCGTACAATAGATGTATAACCAATAGATGTACCGCCTGTCGATGTAGAGTACACAATCCTATTGGTACTCGTCCGTTACGCAGTATTCAGCGAGAAATCAACAAGCGGCTCTAATTAACTTGTTTGTGCTCATGCGGGATTGCTCTGGCCAAATGCAGCGCGCATATCCTGGTCAAATATCGCTGATCTCTTCGACATTGATACCCCCGTCATTCCATCCTCGATATTTCGTGAATGTGAGCGTGTATCGATTTTCATTCTTTCGGTTTTTGTACCGAACGAAATGTGAGACAATAAGTTGAATAGGAAATATTACACTTTTCCCGATACTAAAGGGAAAATGTGTAACTGAAGAGTCCTCTTTTCCGGCGTTCTGGTTGGCAGTCCCTGCTTCGACAGACACCGATTATCTAAAACATCTTTATAACACTCGGTGGGAAAATCTCCTTTTTCACATCATGCGAAAAATGCAATTTGCCCTTTTTCACATCTTTTGAAATTTTGTACGATAATCGTGCTGCAAACGTTTTCTTAACGCGAGTGATTGCAACATTCGTCTTCGTCTCGTGCTGCAAACTCAAACTCATACAAAAAAGTTTTTTCACACTGATATCGTAATGTACTATTGTAGGTTACCTAACTTACTGCTTTAAGGCGAGATGAAACAGTCTCAGTCGGTAAAGAAAACTGTAATGCATGACATTCGGAGATAGTAGACAATTCGTGAAAAAGCAAGGTATTAGTGGATGTAGAATTCAATACCGCATTCGATAATACTTCGCTTTTAACCCAAATGTTAACCATTTTTACATTGCATTGATTCGAAAAACGCAGCCATCTCTCTTGCACTCATATCTCACGTGGTACATATTTCACCTCGCCTTAAGAGAATATGTTACATAGTCGCCGCTTTTTAATGGGGGCTTATTGCTAGCAGTGGTTGAGGCCTGCATATCTATTCATATACAGGTCCGAAGCTCCTTTAACTCGTAATATCTTCGAAAATCTATGGGTACATGGTTTTATTTTTTTAATGCATCCCGAATAATGTTATAATATATTTTTTTTTTAAATCTAATAGTGTAATCTGGAGACATATATATTTTTAAAAAATGTTGCATTTCATGCAGATCATTCTAATTCATGCAACTTTAAGTCCATGAAAAAATCATTTGAAATTCTTTTTTAAAAAGCCTCATTTATTGCTTTATAACACTTGTGATTTTTCGTTTCAAATTTTAAAAGGCAGTAACGTATTCCCACCACCGTCAGAAGATATGAAAACGTTTATGAAAATTCGTAGAAAACAGTTGGGACGATCTTGCGGTATTATTGATTGCGTGTTGTTTCTGCTTGTACGCTTTTACAGAGGCAATCATCTCGACAAGTTAAGCACACCGTACGTGGCCGGACCGGCGTGCAGCAGCTGCGAGGGTCACTGTCGTCTCGGAAAGCTCTGCAAGAACGCCTGTCCGTGGGCCGACCTGTGGGCCAACTGTCGCCAACTTTACGATACGTGGCCGGCGTGGCTGTGCCAGAGCGAGACTCAACAGGGACTGGAGAGACGACAATTTTGTCGAGCTACCTGCAGGTGCCGGGACAAAATCGTGTGAGCGCTATCCTGCTCGCTGGTCGGTGAGGACTCTCACGCGCAGGGTAATCACGCGAGCTCTGGGTGCTTGGTACGGGGCTAAAATTTCTCGGAATAAGAAAAATTAAACGGCGTAAACAATAATGAAGCTATGATGCGGAATCAGCGGAGAGTCCTGAGGGCAATTAAAAAAAATATATATGAACGGACCATTAAAGGCGGCGCCTTTAGAAAATGGGATTATTGTATGTAAACACGATGAGCATTGTGCGATATCCGTCGAACGATGGCGTCATTGAAAAATTGTCGAATAAGAGTGTGAACTATAGTTCGAATTACACATAAGCATTTTTTTTGGACATCCGCTACGATGTCTACAGAAATCTTTTTTTATTGACAAGTTGTATAGCAGTCGGGTAATTTGCAGAGGATTTAATTGACGAAAGGGCAGGAATTAGGTTATCGGTGAGAGAACCAACAGTATCTTTCTCAGTTTAAGCTTCTCGTGCAAAATTTACAACAAAAAGTATTACAAACTGTTTTTTTGCATAGGACGACACATATTACAACCGCATTGTATTTGATCATTCATAATTTATTTTTCTCAACAAATGATTGTATTTTTTCGAAAAAGAGTCGAAGTTATTTGTTATAAACATTCGGTGTAGCAATCGCTGAAAAATGCAGCTTCTCGGCAAAGTACCCCACGTATAAACTCTCACTTAGGCTGGGAATTTGTCAATAAAAAAAGCTTTCTGCGTGATCTGCAAGGACATTGAAGAGACTCTTGTGTAGCATCCGAATGAGGAACGAGCGAACGTACAAGGGCGAGAAAGTCGAAGCCGGGGAGCTCCGGGTCGTAGGGTCGTGAACTGTTACATCCGCAGATCTACAAAAAACCGAGAGACTATGTTTGAGTAATCCTATGCACACAATGCATACCATAAGACATCAATAATTCAACGGATCGAATCGCAGCTTAATCTATTATTAGTCAATTGATTGACCGAAATCTTATTATTAAGTCTCGTGCATTATATTTTGTTCGGGGTTTAACAGATTATTTGTTAAGCCGACGTGTTGATCCACAAAGCTCTGCGAACCTTTCCACGCTACAAGGGTAGCACAGCCAGCTTTAAATTAACAATGGGTAGGCTGATGTGGTCTACTTTCCACTTTTTCCCTTCCTCTTCCTAAAGCCCCTCCGAATAGAAATGTAAATCGCTAAAAGTTTCGGCTTTTCGGCTTATCCACAGGAGGGTAGCTTAAAGATAAAATGTGGGCGTCATTATACTGAAAATCACTAAGAATTTGAAGATAAAGATTCGTAAAATTTGAGAAAGATAACGATAAATATTCGTTATATGAAAAATCGAAACAATAGAAATTGTTGAGAAATTTTATTCTAGACTTGACCTACTTAGAATATAACTTGCATGTCCGCGAACCCGGAGGAATGGGTGGGGCAATGTGGATCGGCATAGCAGCATGACATAATTTGCATGGCAAATCAAAATATTTGAAATACCCAGGGCTCGGTACAGAGCCGAATGGCTTACGACACGGAAGTCCCCTTCGGCAGAGAGGTTTTTTTATATCCGTAAACGATAAGCTGTTGATATTTATGCATGCTGTGTAAATAGGTAAATGTACTTATAATATGTACGCGCTATCAAGAGAATATTAGATAGGTAAAAGGCAACAACCTGTGTGTGATCTAGGGCCATGGGCACGGGCACGAAAAGCTCGACACGCGATACATCTCGAAAAAGTCATGTCTTGCCGGGCTTACTGGGAAGTCGCGTAGTTAACGAGACAATGAAAATGAGGCGCTAACGGATCAATCTATGATGTTAGTATATTAGTTTTAATTCATACTAATATTTGTTCGTACGTAGATTATCGATAAGAGGAATGAATCTTTGCGATGTCGATGGGTCGATCGAGTTCTGCGATTATTCTCTGCTACTTTACGTGTACAACTTTTTCTTTTCAGTCCGAATAATAGTTGATAGATTTTAAGAATACAATAGTTCATTCTACTCACAGATAATAGAAACCGAAAAAACAATCTGATGTAGATTTGAAATAATTGAGAAGTGTCGGTTTTTTTTTCTCGATTATAGATTATAGATTAAATTAATTTGTAGTGTTTAAATTAATTTTTAGATTCAATTTCAGAAAACGTTTTGGAATTTTGTTTTGTTAATATCTTGCAAAATAATAAATTTGAAAACTTTCCAGATATGGTGTATTGAGACTTAACTGCATTACCGAACCCTGATTCTCTCGTCCCTGACCATACATATCGGCCCTATTTTTTTTCCAACGGGTTATCCATGTATTGCAATACATTTTTATTTACGCTAGGACCTCGAGTTTGTTACCCTCGATATCCGTAGCAGTTCCCACTACGGAGCAAATATCAATCGGCGCAGAAAACTATGGGCCATGCTCGACAGTTAGTATGGGCGGGATTTGCGCAGCCTCGAATATGGTAGGTGTGATGAGGAGCCGGTCCCGCCGCTGTAAATGAACTCGAGGTCTTAGTGTAGTAAAAAAAAGTCGCAGGTTTAATAGAGAACAATTCAGTCTACACATTTTTGTTCCGAAAACTGGTAATGCGTAACAGATTTAACATTGTACATGTCCGTGTTAAGAAAAAATGTATTAGGTATGAATGCGAAGTAGTGTATCCCGATATTATGTCAGACGAGAAGAATAACGGATAAATGAACGTAAAAATGTATCATAGTTATATTTACTCGTTTTAACTAATCACACTAATAATTTATTGCGGAAAGCGACGGTAATGTAAGGTCATGGGGTATAATGTGTAATAAATCGTAATAAGTCATTCTTTGTCGTATTTTACTCTACCCTAATGATTTTCGTTATTGCTATTAGAAAAGGAACAAAACACCGCTGCATTGATGCTTCCAATCGATAGCCTGACGTGGTCTTTTAATTTAATTGTATTAATCCATTCAATTAATTACAAAATAGCAGTTATTTTTTCGATTAAAAGCCGAGCAATGAAAAGATTGCTCGGAAGATTCCAATTCCACAGCACGGTCAGCAGTTTATGTTGCTCGATATTCCACCGAGGTCGTCCGGCCCGGTGCCATCGTGGTGGTCGACGTTAATGCTGTTGGTCTTATTGCTGTTGCTACTCTTGCAGCTGTGATGTGACGCCCCACATACAAATTTGAAAAATTTCGTTTTGATGTCACAACTGGTTTCAAAATTTCATTTTTCAACCGGAAGTGAAGTTACACCGGAAATACGTCACATCCGGTCGAAAAATGGGATTTCCAAACCGGAAGTGATGTCAGGTAAAGTCGCATCGTTGGACATCGTTGGGCGAAGTGGGACCTGGGCGAGGAGGGGAAAACAAATATTTTTCAAAAATATCTATTAGATGAATGATCAAAGTAGAGTAAACCGACCAATGAATGGACAGGACCAGTGAATGAAACACATTCCATAAGAGAACGTATATAAAAAAGTCTATTCACTAGCTTTTTCGTCTGCTTAACTGTCCATTCACTGGCCTCTCTACCCTATAGTCGAGGGTATTTGAAATGACAGAATGAATTCTGGTAGGAACGTCGGAGGGCGGATATCCTTTTTCGAGTGAGTATTATCTAATCGAATATACACTGGACAGCAATCCCGAATGCCAAAGGGATCAGAGGCCAGTGATGGAATTAGATGCACCTCCCCCCACCATAAAATAATCCTTTCAAGTTAGTCTTAAAATTATAATTTTATTTTCCCTCGTCCATTAACCCTCTATAAGTCGGACCGCCCGAAACTGTACCGAAACGGGACTAACAGGCGCGGAGTGAGGGTGACGCATTGCTACGATAGCGTCTAAGAGTGGGGATAGAATTGTGACCTATAAAGGGTTAAGCTGGTAGTAGTAGTAGTAAGCCTTATGAGCTTTAGACAAAATCAAACCGGATGCGGCCCATGCCCTCTACGAGAGATAACTAAAAGAAGAAGAATATGAAGCAAAAAATCCGGACACTGGAGCTTGGTCTGGATGAAAAGAAACTAGAATACAAGGCGAGATAGAAGGTGCGGGTACGTAGACCGGCCACTGGATCTCTGAATAAACAAGTATGATAAAAATGCTAAACTACCTTCAAGATACGACGTTGCTTGCGTTTTCGCGAAGCGCATACACGTAGGCGGCGGGCTAAAATATATGGACATGAGCAGGAGGTGGAGGAAGAAATGAGATATAGTGCCAGTAGAAGCCAGGAGCATCCCCGCCTCGGTGGAAAGTGGAGGAACGGATGGCCCCCCCCTGGTTTCTTATTACACACGAGGAGGGTGAAGCGCGTTCCGGCTTGTAACGAGCCCTGCAATTTTCAATATTTAGTAGCATTACCATAGGCGCTTGCAACCGCCCCCCATCTTTCCCAACGTCGTAGTTTCCCCTCCTCCCCTCGCTCAACTCTGTTGTGATAATATTAAAAGTTTCTGCCTGGAAAACCTTGTCACCGAAACCGGCGACCTCGTAATGTGTATACTTTATTGTGTTCACAGGAAAACTTCAGCACCGTACTATTATTTTCGGAAGATAGCGAAAAAATTAGAGCATTTAATCCTCAAGTAATTGGGACAGGAGCAAAAATGGCGGCGACGAGACAATGGCGAACAGTTATGAGTTATTTTGCAGAACACCCTGGACTTCCAAAGACAACTCATATATTAACCAACCCTCAGATCCGATCTTCGAATTCTCGAGATGATTTTCGTCTTCATGACCTCGAGATGAGTTTGATCTCGATGACCTCGAGATGACTTTGATCTCGATGACCTCGAGATGACTTTGATCTCGATGACCTCGAGATGACATTGATCTCGATGACCTCGAGATGACTTTCATCTCGATGAACTTGAGATGACTTTCATCTCGATGAACTTGAGATGACTTTCATCTCGATGAACTCGAGATGGCTTTCATCTCGATGAACTTGAGATGACTTTCATCTCGATGAACTCGAGATGGCTTTCATCTCGATGATTTCGAGATAGCGTTCATGTCGATGACTTCGAGATGACTTTCATGTCGATGACCACGAGATGACTTTTATCTCGATGACCACGAGATGACTTTTATCTCGATGACCACGAGATGACTTTTATCTCGATGACCACGAGATGACTTTCATCTCGATAGCCTTAAGATGAACTGAAAGTCACGTGACGAAGCCAGGAGTGTGAGACCGGTAGCGGCATTGATCTTACGGTGGAGCGGGGGAGAGCGATAGAGAACGTGTTTCACTTCACGTCAAGATGACTTTCAAGTTTAATGTAACATGGAATCTCGTTTTCATTCTTATCATCGAGCCCTATGTCTTCCGTTGTACATTCCTCCGTTGCGTAATAGTGTCCAATTTGGTTCCCTCCAGTCGCTATTGGAGATAATAGTCAAAGCGTCAATGAGATGCGATGAACGGTCGTCGTCGACGCGGCGATGCAACGATGGCAAGCGAGACAGGTAGGAACCGGGATGAAAGGCATTTCCGTCGAAAGCTCCGCGGTAGAAGCAACAACCGCGAGATTAAAGGATTGCTCGGAGCTTTGCATCGTGTGTGGCTCGCTGGAGCGGCGAACTAACTGGAAAGTGAAGTAGCGCACGGTATCAACCACTTAGGTAGCCCGTACACGTGTTGTTGATGTTGTAGACTCGCTTGTATACACAATCCATAATATACCCGCACACCCGCTGCCGCCGGTCACGGTCGGTATGCTTCCTCTAGTTAAAGGTAACACGCATAAAGTCTGCGGTATTCGAATCCTCGAGAAAACCGCTATTCTCGGCATCCAAGCAGCCTCCGCTATGCCGTTGATGCTCCGCGCTCGGCACTCTCTGTACAACCGACTGTGCTATGTTAGCCACACCACGAATTAACACACAAGCGGGTAATAGCGTAACTGCGCGCTACTGGCAAAGTTTCGTGGGGGGCTACTTTGAAATTAGCTGTAGTTTCACCGACAGAGTCGAAGTACTCGGCGAGGAGTTCCTTGCGACTTTGTAATTACATTACGATATTATGGACGACAGACTATATTGCGGGACTTTGGTGGATGGTGTTTATACTGTTTTTAAAAACCTACCTGCATAATGATAACTATGAGGAGACGTGAAGAAACATTGGTTGGGAGAGGTACAGTTTCAGTCTCCCCTAAACTGAAGCGGGGCTACCATCGTTGGTCGACCATGCCGCCGAGTTGCTTGCAGAGTTTCTCCGATAATTCTATGAACTGCAAAATAGGAAAGCCCGGTCATCCGAAACAGTTTAACTATCTAGAAATTCATGAAGCTGCTCTGGCTGTGCCAGTGCTCGTTTTGGATTTTCCAAGTTCTGACGGTATGTGGAATGAAAAATTTCCAAAGGATTTGGAATCGAGGATCAGGCTGAGAGAAATAAGGGAGATCCGACTCGCTTGCGAACGGAAAAACCCTCGATACAAGATACAAAAGGTATTGGATTCTCAAATTTGTAGGTACTGTATTGGGTGAAAAATTCTGAATGGTCTGTAGAATTTCGAAGGATAACCCTTTTATGCATCTTATCGCTATTACTTTGTGCACGCAAGTGTTTTCCTGAAAAATTTGCTAAATCCTGAAAAATTTGCCAACAGAAGTCGCTACTATATATATGCCGTGAACTGTATACTTGCCATTTACGTCTGTAAAAAAAATCAGGATAAACAATTACGCATTACAACGCATTTTTCAAGCTGATAAACCGACTTGAACTGCGAACCGCGGAGCTTGATTTTTTTTTATTTTACTAGTACGCCCGAGATACGAAAACAACGGTCGGAGGGTTGCGAGATAAAGGTAGCTGTGACCGTTGTAGTTACCCGTGGTAGAGCGGTATAGCGTGGCTTTACGGCTATATAAGGTAGAAGAAAGAAAAAAAAACAAGGGTCGGATGAGTACTCTCGGGCGGTGCGAGGCAATTTGCACAAGTAGCTAATTACATGGCTCGTTACGGAAGCGAAGAATAATTTTATTCGTATTTTCATGGAATATTAAATTATTTTTCACTTCTCTCGCCCTATGCGAAGGGCGTGTAAAGTTGTAGGACGTTCGAGCCAATTCTACGATCTCGCTGGTACTATGGTTATCCTTCATCAACTCATTCAAATAAAAATTCACAGCAGTATTCTAAAATTCTAAGCTTAAAGAGAAATTAAAGGACGACAAAACTAAACAAGTTCTCGAACACAGTTTTTCTCGAAGACGGCATGCTGGATTGAACATAAAAAAAAAAGTTAACCACTATAAATAAATGATATACCGAATAACGAGCTAAATTAGCCATCGGAAAGACCGGATAGCTTTTCAAGGAAGTAAAGTTGATGCATAGGAGAGACTTTACAGTAAAAAGCAACCGAATGAACCTCAGCAACCTGAAGCATAAAAATGCAGATATGGATATCTGCGGAAAGCTCATCAGGCTTGTCGAACCTAGGGCTCACTTGTACAACGCGTGTCACGATGTGCATGATGTCAACAGCGGTCGTTGGCTGTGATTAACCCAGCACTTCCTGGACAGTGAATATCGATAAATGATCAATCATTATTACTGTCTAGGAAAATAACAGTTATAATATGTAATGTTGGGATATTTGAAACGCATGTTTTAAAGGATAGATTTTCAAGTTGGCGGTATTTCTGGGGAAATTATTGACAAATTAATGGGAATAGAGCCAAGCATGGGAAATAAAAATTAAATCATATCGTTACGATAACAGTCGAAACAAAAAGGGCATAGAATAATAAGACGAAATAAAAATAATAACCAGCAAAGTTTAACAAACAACAAATAATGGGGAAAGATAAGAAAAAGTGTGAAAATTAGGAAGGATGTAAAGCAATTAGTAAAAAAAATCAGGGAAATAACCAAATAAATGATAAGATAAATGATTGTTAATAATTCTTAACTTTGCAATGAATCTTCGTACAGCCTTCGTGGAAATTTGTATGTTCATAGAATTCGCGGCATAATTTGTGTATAGACTTATTGAATTGTCACAACGATTGCAAAACTACGAAATTTGGAATAGGTAAGTAAGCAATTAAAGAAAAAAAATCAGGTGGGGGGGGGGGGGGGGGGCGAGGCACGCGTGTGACAACGATGAAGCGCGGGTGACATGCGGGTTCATGACATTCATTCAGCCAAAAAGATTAAATTAATTTGTTAGCCAATAGATACGCGTGTGAGTCAATTGTATATCTGTCATATTAGTGCGCGTCGAAATATTAGGATTCGAAACAGTGAACGAGCCTTCACACCGCATCTGTTCAGCGTGATGTATGAGAGAGATCGAGAGAGATAACCACGCATCGCGTTACATGGAACGGACAGAGATAGCATCCGGAATTTTCTTGTCCAGTTTCAAATCATCACTTAAAATTTAATAATTTTCGATTTTCGATCATGAATAAAATTTTATCGACACAAAATATACATTCTAAGCCGTATCACGAATTATTTTCCAAAAGGTAAGGTTCAAAACAAGGCCACGTCCTGGATAAAGCGTGACCTCCGAATAACGTGTAAAGCGAGGGTGCAAATCCTCCTTGACCGAGATGGAGTGAAAATTGCTGATCGGGACGGAACACCATCGATCCATTTAGTTGGGACTTGACGTAAAAATAATCGCTTTGAATTTAAAACCGCGACCGATAGAAAAAATATTATATTTTGGTCGAATTGATGTGATACTCGATAGTTGTGACGCTAAAGTTCCATTGAACTTTAAATGAATGCCGAGATGCGTCTGAAGCCCGAATGGCCCAATTATTGCCATTGTTCGCTCATCACCCTGAAATGCTTTGACGTGCACTTGAAGACGCTACAATCGCCGAACATCGATACATAGAACTATTCGGATACTAAGTGTCCTAGCACAAAGGAGTTCCGGATATCACGCCCAGTAATTACGCATAGTGCAGAGTTCTGGCGCTCACAGCCAGAGACAAAGGATTACGTCCATCGCAAGGAAGCAACACTCCGTTAATTAGGGTCTTTGGTGAAACAGAAAGGCTTACGCACTGTCGAGCAAATACTATCGGGAATGTCGTACGCTTTGAGGCCAAAGACTGGGTGGATCAATATTATCTAAGGCAACAATTTTACCGTTTATGTGAATATGAATTGTATGAATGTTTATTTCCAAAAACTTTGTATGTATATCTTAGTACAGCATCGATTCGAACCACGAAGTGCTGTTGCTAATCAATATAACAGCCGCACTGAGGGTTCCCGAGAATGCAACGCAATACTTTCGTCCACCACCTTTGTAAGCCAACGGGTGACCCGATCAACGTTTCACAGATTTATCGCCCTCAATAGGTTTTCAGTCGTTTGATCTTGCGTTTTATTTTATGGCCAAACTGCTTTCGCAGTTCAATGTTCCTGGAGAAGACTCGCAAGAACGACGTCCAGATCGCAATGAGAATTCTTCGCATCACAGGAATCCTCACTTGAAGGCCTGTAAAACAGTTGGAATTAGAAAACCGATCAAAAGTCGTAACGTGATTGGGTTTATGAAGCGACTTACCGTACAAACGCAGGCGCTGCTGAAACTTGCGTGCTATCTTTGTAATAGAAACACAAATCGTTTCCATAATGATCTTGCTGTGTTCGTTTATGTCGTCGAATAGCGTTGAGATGAAAAAAACGCATCGCAACGCCATCATGCGAGCTATTAGTCCTGCATTTTCAACCAATACGTGTACACTATTGATCTTGTGGCTCAATACTATATTGTTCATTTTCAGAGCGTACTTGTTGATCAATCGGCCAATAAACAACCTACAGTCGAAAAAAAGTATGTAGATCATCAAATTCATATGCAACATCCGTATACAAATTCATTAACAGTAGAATCTCATTTATCCGAATCTGTCGAAACCGACTCTAGTTCGGATAATCAAAAAAATTTGGATATTCGAAACGCAATCTTTTTTTGTTTTTGCGGGATTACAACACGTATATAAATAAGACGTATATAAATGAAATAGTAGTATATATTAAATTCAAAACATATGTTTAACATATTTCCAATGTCGAAGTCAAGGATTCTGTGAAATAAAGTTGTCCATTTTTAATTGACGAATGCTAGCTACGCGCTTTCGACAACGAGATCTCGAAGCCGCTTCAGTGTGAACTACTGTAAGATTCAAAAGATTTGGTATATAAACTAGTCTCTGATGCGCGCTGTCTGACTCTGCTGGGGTGGGCGAAACTGTTCGGGAAAGCCGGTATGCGAGCGGATAAACGCTGGAAAAGGAGAAGTGCGCTCCGACACGCTTGAACACCGGCGCGGCGAGCGACAATGTATAATGTTTCCCGCTAACGCTCGGATAAACGGAGCCATGGTTCGGATAATTGAGGGTTCGGATGATCGAGGTTCTACTGTATGCATGCGTGTGTACTTAAATTTGCACGTACTGGATGAAATTGCCTCCGTAGATCTTTCTTAGCCACTTTGAATAACGAAATGAGGAGAAATCAAACTGCGGCCGTACTGCCAGCGTAGTGCCGCTTAAGCGATATCCAAGAAAAGCAATCGTTTCGGATTGTTTGCAAAGAGTCGATCTGACGTTCGTTTGTGTTTTCGATATCTTGAAACGGCAATTGTACTCCGGGATGCCTTGGCTAATGACTTCCAAGAATCTGGAAGAAACATTTATTGCAAATCACGAAACGGTACGACGCCGGAAGATCTAAGGAAGTAAAGTTAAGCTATAAATCAAACCGCTTCGCCCAAACATCGTTCTTCGTGATGTAAAGAAAGTCGTCGATGTATCTGATCAAACTCCCAGATTTAACGAAGCTATGGAACTCCTGAGCTCTCATGTGTGAATAGTAGATGTCGGCTAGAACCGGCGATAGCAAAGATCCTTGAGCGACTCCTTGCGTCTGAATGTATCTTGCCTTATTGAACTGAAACTGTTTCGTACGATCTTATTGCCGTATCTCGTAGTACGAAAAAAAATACAACCAATCGGCAATCTACTAAATTATTAGTAGCACTATGTTAGTCCAACTGTTTATACGTACAGTTTGATTGAAGATATAATCCTTGATCCAATTAATCGCCGTTATTTTCTCTATGTAGACTGGGACGTGGTGTGCGTCACGAATAGGCCTCACTAATGCCCGAGTCCGAATAATAGGCAGTTCGGGACAACAAGTGAACCAGCGTTTGTAATCGAGGCTTATGTCAGACTCCCACTTGGGCCGACCTAATATTTTATACCACTGCGCCCTTAGCTTTTGTTCGGGAATCTCGTTGATCATGGCATTTACAATATCGAACAATTTAGCTGTGTGGAAGGATAATATTTTTATAACATCATCGGCAACACGCAGTATATGATTAAAACCGCTTGCAACATGATCTTTGTTAAATTGAATGAAAAACAAAAACATCTCAGAAGTAAGATAAATTTCGAAGGCTCACGTCCGGAAAAACCATCATTTACGCAACATATTTGTTCATACACAAAGTAGCTATTTTATATAAATTTTTGTTCTGCTTAGCATGGTATCTCATGCGGCAAGGGGTAAATCAAGTGTTGATATCAGGATCGATATATTACTTTGAATAATCGATCCGTACGCCTCTGCGACGTCGCATGCAACGAGATACAGTTCATTAGCCTTTCGACGATTGTTCCTCGAAGTCTGCGATCGCCACACCGAGTGTAGATCATTCAGCCTTGTATGCCCGTATCTCTCGAGGTAACATTGTTGTAGCAGCGTCCGGAGTAAGTCGACTTCCGCTCTAATGTTATCCGCGTACCTGGATGAAGACAACATGTTCAATACAATTATTCAAATTCATGACAATATTGTTTATCTCCAATATTTGAAATCTGTTGTTGGGGGGGGGGGGGGGGGGTGCAATATATAGACATAATATGCTATAAAAAAATGGTTGCAGTAATTTTTAGTAATGTCACCATCGATAATTAATCTGCCCAATCACTCACTTTATTACGTATATCGGTCGTACACCCGTGTCCTTCGGAAACAACTTCATCTCACCGGAAGGCACAGTACACATTACCGGAAGACGTGAATTCAAGCTAATTTTCTTTATAGCTCCTTTTTTTTCTTCTGTATGAATGTAGCGATATTTACTCATTATCCAATCCTCGGAACACATAAAGACTTTTTGCTCGCTGTGAAGGGACCTTTGCACGCTGAATACAGTTTTCAATACCGAACACAAGTATCTTTCGAATATCCATTTCGTCACCTTTGCGATAACCGACCAGCGCGTCGCTTCGTCTCTTATCGGTCGAAGCCAAGTTATACACGATATCTGTAAACGATTTTGCTTTGCAAAATAGATACGATAATGATGTGATATTTTATATGTGCAGTGCACGAGCGATACCAAAAGCGTTTGCCTATCGTTAATTATTTAATTTACGTATTATACTCGTTAAATCGAACAGGAAAATATTTTATCTTTTGTAAAAGGGTTTATCCCGTCAATAAATAAATAAATAAATAAATAAATAAATAAAATGTTAATGCTCTTTTCGTGAAAAGATCAAACCTGACTTAGACCAGTTTTACCAGTGGTCTAAATTTATATGGGCCATTCCGAGTGGAACGAATGACGCCGTTTTTCGCCACAACTCGACACATATACACTTAATCGTGATATCAACGATATAAACTAACGTTTAGCTAGTAATTATTAAAGAAGAAAAAAAGAGAATTGCAATTGAGATATTGGCAATAAGGAGTGGTTACATCTGGTAAATATGTGCTTAATAAATTTCTGTGCAAACTTGTAACTCACATCCATACTGTGTACAAAAGAGGTCAATGAAATTGTTTCATTGTAAGTGACGAAGAAGTACTGCTTCAACGCTTTTCTCACTTTCTTCACGTTTCTGTGTTTACCGAACAACGACAATGGAATAACCACAAAGAAGATCCTGCTGAAGTATTTTTGAAACTGATGCAACGTAACTGGCTGTATTTTTTCAAATTGTCCAAGCTTTTTGATGTTCATGATATGTCGCAGCTCATAGCAGTAATCAAACTTTTCGTGGTTGCGATGAAACTCTTCGAGAACTACTTTCAACTCGTCAAAACAACTCATGTAGTTGATCATTTGTTCGCAGCCTATATCAGTCGCCATCATAAGTTTGAACATGTTTTCGTAGTCCCACTGCCACGTGCAACCACGCTTCCTATCGCAAGAAATTGAGAGCCATTCGATAGGCTCGTTTGTGCCGTAGCACTTTTCAAAAGAAACTGTTAGGTTTGTCGCAACTCCCAGAGTTGCGCAGGCTGGCTTTGCAATGGCATTGTTAATTTTTGATGGAGCCTTTGCTTTATCGTCGTTAACTATGCGTCGAAAAGCCGCTGGAAAAATTGCTATGTTAGTGATTGCCTGGTAAATTGGTGCGCAAGTAAGAAAGCGCTGAAATACATATTTATGTACCGGGTGAATCATAGCAGTTTCTTTGCCTTGGAGGTGCAGGCTTTTTGAATTTATTTTTTACAATCTTTTCCTTAGGCTTGTCTCTCTTGTCATAGTAATCTTTGAACAGCCGATGACATTTTTCAAAGCCTTCCTCTTTTGATAGAATGTACGTGTTGGATATTGATTTTTTCTCAATGATGTTGGATTCTTTTAGGTAACTGCAAAATTATTTACAGTATCAAGAACATTTTCTAAATATGTTATTATAATGTTTACATTGAAATACCTACCTCGATACATCCTTGCCGTAGCATATCTTCAAGCAACGCAAATCTGTGCGTTTCAAAACGACAGAACTTTTAACTGGCTTTTCTGTCTTTTGAGCGTTAGGCGCGCGACGTTCTATCGATTTACTGATCTCAAAATGTTCCGCGCAAAGGGTGTCATAAGAGCCATCGTTAAGAGTTTGCTCTATCATCCGCATTTCATCCGTTGAGTCATCTATTTGATTCCACACGGGTTTTCCGTTATTGTCATCCCAAGACTCGCGGCGTTCTATGGATTTCTTAATCGCAACCCGTTTTGCCGAAAGGGGATCGGGAGGATCAGAATCGAAAAGTTCACACATCATTGCTTCTTCCGTTGCGTCAAACATTTTATTACACGGTGCACTATTGTACACATTACTCGACACTATAAACACGCTGCAACCGATCCTTGCATGCGTTTACCGGCACCACAGCGTCCCGATTAAAATAGTACATAACCTAACGAACGCCTGATGGAATCTTGCAACAACAGCGCCCGGTACGATCATCAACTACGGTAATCGTATCATAGGGTATCATTTCCGCTTAAGGTTAAGTGAAATATCGCGGTCAATAATAAAAACTGTAATGAACTTTTCTCGAGGCTGCTAATTTTTTTCAGGAAAAAGCAAATTCGAGCCGGATGCACACGGTAATTTCGCATCCGGCCGGAATGCATTTTTTTTCTCAAAAAAATGAACACCATTGAATAAAGTTAATTTGAAAATGGCAACTATCTCTCTCACACTCATGGCGCCGTCACGTGACTTTCACTTCCCCTTAATTCATTTCAGCCAAAACTTGCTTCCGCACAAAATGATTAGACTGGAGAATCACTATATAAATCGTGTTGCAAGGCTGCTTTGGACCGAATTTAATTTTTATCATAAGATAGCCGCAAAAACTTTTTCCTTTGGATAAACATTTGTGGTCCAGTGCTCCAAAGCATTTGATAGGTAGTAACAATGTGGCGAGCTCGCGCCGGAGTTTGTGCCATTTCATTTTTTTTTCGTTGCTTTTGTAATTTTTAAAAATTAATGACGCCATCATTTCATTACGTTTGAGACGTATTAAACACGTTTTTTTATTTACTTGCTTGTGTTTATTAATTCATTTAAAAAAATTTGTGACGTCACTTCCAGTCCAAAAAGATATTTGAAAAACCGAAAGGGAAGTTTCCCGTAGATGACATAACTTCCGGTTGAAAAATGAGTTTTTCAAACCGGATGTTCAAACGAAATAAACTGCGAAAGATAGCTCACTAGTTCGCCAATTTCGTTATTTTTATGTGATACAAATTCTTTCTTTTTCGTTTTTTCAATGCTATTAATACTGTTTAGGTCTTTAATACCATAGTCAACCCGGTACCTTCTTCTAAGATCCAGCAAGAGAATTCGAAGTATGTGTCCTCATTTAATAAAAGGACGCCTAATTTTCTCCACCTTTACGACACGAGAGTCGTTACCGATCGCCTATTTCCCATTGCCTCTGCCCGTCGTTTCTTTTCACTGCTTTTTCGAAGCTGTACTGTCCTTGGCGAAGGTAATTCGAAAAGTCCTTCACGCTCAGCGCCCTCTGCTACGGCAATGGAAGCGCATCTGGCGGATGTGATCGTAAATACACGGTCCGCTACAACTACACACCTAATCTGTATGGAAAGGGAGAAAAGGCATTAAGTGAAAGGGGCCAGAAAACTCTTGGCAATAACAGTGAACGCTCGGCGTGCGAGAGGGCAACCGAGGAGTTTGAGCACTAAACGCGCAGGTAAGTAAGAAACAAACAGCGCAGGGACCAAGAGGTTATTAGAAAAAAGAAAATGGAGACAACGGCGAATGAAACGCACTACATGATAACTCACACGGGTGGATTACACCCGTGGGAAATTATGAAACAGAAGTGTAGTTGTCTCTTACAGGCCGTGCCGTCCGCGTCCACTTCAAGTATTTTATTGTCGAGCAGAGTCACACTATCTTTATCGTTATATCTTTCACAAAGTTGTACCTTAGCAGATTGCATGATAACTTTCAACAAAATGGCGTGTTCTTTTATCCATTAAACCCCTAGACCAGGCATAATTTAAAACTTTTTATTACGCCATATAACCTTTTTATTTTACAATTAGACAGCTCGTCATCGATTGCTCCGGGCCAAAGCACTGAGTAAATAACATCAGGATACCGGCCGCTGACACAACTTGCGGCGCAAGGAGCCTTACGCGGGTTAACCTATATTTTCTTTCTTGCAAATCAAATCGGTCCTCCTATATCGCCACCACATCGATCCTATCGCCCTCGCATGAATAGACTTTCGAGTTAAAGTGTATCCCCCCGCCGAGAAGTATCGGAGACTCTCGTCGGATATCCCCTCAGGAATCTAAAAGACTTATATGGTGATTTCACGATGTAGCTGATAGTCAAGACGCTAGGACGAACGCCATTCCATTTTGTCTCAGCGTGCGGGGCTGCAGCTGGCCGAGAGTCATACGCTATTCGCTCCGAGATGGGCAAACTTAGATTACTGCATTTGTCACCCGTCTATGCAATGTTCGGACGGCTGCACTTTCTCTCGAAAATGCATCTCGACGACGTTGGAGTGTTAGAGTCGAGTAAAACACAGTCCTACTTCCAATCCTGTACCATACAAATCTCGTTTTGCCAGCTCGTTCCGCTTTAATATCAACGTTACCGAGATCTGCTACCTACAGTTGCATCATTAACTGTAAACAAATACTAGTTAAATCCAAAGGTCAATTGTCAAGTAATAGATATCAAAATCATTTTGGCTGTAGCTACTCAGTGTAGGTTTTTTTTAAATCGAAAAGCATAGCGTAGAGACACTGAACGAAAGCTCTTTAATAAATGTGTTCCTTTCTTTTTTCTACAACAGAGGACATGATGGTAGGGTATTATTCACATTAGAATGTCAATTTTGGCTTGAAAATGTGAATTTTGGACCGGAAGTGACGTCAAAGGGCAAAACGGCACTTCCCGTAGGAAAATTTCAGTTTACCATCGTAGGCGACATTTTTTTTATTAGATACTTGACATTTAAATTTGATACTTCATTTCATCGTACGATATAGCTTTTACCCGATCGGATACATAAAGGACCGCATACCAATCGTGCAGTGGGATAACCGGCTGACATGCAAGGGAAATGGAAGAGTACTTACAAAATGAATCACGATCCGCATCAGTAAATATCTAGATGCTCGTGGAAACGTGTCAAAGGAGTCTTTGACCCGTAACTACTTTTTTCATTGGCCGCTCGGCATTCGAGATATCAATCGCGCAGGGGTTCATGTATTCACGAAAGTGTGAGGCGTATATCGATATACGTGTATCGATGTACTGTAGACGCTGAAAAGGATGATGAAAGGTACAGAGTATTTCGCTAAATTTGCACTCAATGTATGTAACTAGAGAATCCGTCATCAAACGATGCAAAGAGTATAAATATTAAACGCTCGATTGCTTTCTACACGATTTTCAACTCTTTTATCGCATTTGCAATAAATATTATCTGTATGAATAGTGCGCGTCGATCGAAATTTTTCTCTTATTTGTGAGTTCACAAGGAGTCTTATGTATTTTTTGAACTCCCCCCTGTTACGACACCCTTTCAGATTGAAAATCAAATTGGCTTTTAGATTTCTATATATCTATCTTTATCAAGAGACATGGTAGAGTCTCGACGGAAACTTTTAAAAATTAAAAAAATATTGAGAAATATAAAAAGAGCTTATAATATAAGAGAGATGCGTGGAATTATATTAATTCCAGCATGGCTGTAGTTGAAAAACTTCAAAAATTGCACATCATCATGCCAGAAATATGCCGCTTCCAGTTTGAAATTCTCATTTTTCGATTGGAAGTGACGTATTTCCGATATGACGTCACTTCCGGTCGATAAATGAGATTTTCAATCCGGGAATAACGCATATCCAGTATTACATCACATTCTGTCGAAAAGTGTGATTTCCGGACCGGAAATGAGGGTTATGTATTTGAGACAAGAGATGATCCTGTCCGCCTAAGTAGCTGTAAAGTGGAGCTATCGAGGTTTAGCTGACGTTACAGTACGGGCCGCACCGTTTTTAATTAAAAATCTTGATAAGAGCCGGGGTATTCACGGGACATCTCGTGTAGCAATAAAAAAAAAAAAACCTTGAATAAAGCTCTCCCTCGAAGAGGCTTTGTGTTTACCATCATCTTCTTTTATTTTTTAGCCACCTGGTGAAGGCGACGTCGCACAGCGCCGATGTTGGTACGCTCATACGCGGCAAAGCGATAGTTTCACAACGAGGCTTTATTATTTCGTCGCTTAAGACCTGGCTCAACTTCTCAGTCCTCCTCTCGTCGGCTATCGGACGTAAAGAACGCCCAACCGAATTACCCGTATACCGAATCTTTCGACCAAATGTCATGATTTATTGGCACATCAAAAGTTCAATGCAAAATAGAACGGAAAGCATTGGGAATAAAAAAGTTGGGATTCATTTATAATTTAGCGAATTTTGTTCCGCGTTCATTTCATCGATAATTCATGGAGTGATTTCCATTTTTGGAGTGATTTCCACTCCGGTGATGGAGTTAATTCGAGTAATTGGCTACATATTTGACAGCGCGCGATGATATGGAATATAATCCGATAATAAACTCTACAAGGAATTTTCGTTCTGCTTTGGCTCTAATTACATGGACCATATAACACGACAATGTGAATTACGGAAAAGAGAGGGACAAATCAGGAACCAAGTTTTCGCTGGCTATTAAATTACCAGTGGAAACTGGAGAGCGGACAATTTTCTCAAGTGCATATTCACGAAAATTACGAAATTCGGTATACGTTAAAGTAGAATGAAACGGATTGAAAGTTGAGTACAGGTGAGGTCGGTTTCCCTGGCTCAAGTAGGTAAGCAAATACAGTCGTCGCCAGGGTCGTTGGGGTGTCTCCAATCTAGAGATTCAAATATTTTGGTCGCGGGCTAACAATGAGACCCAGGGGCGCCGTGGTTCCTTCTTACCCGTACGTTCTGACGGTACACTCGAGGATACCGCCGGGATATGCGCTCCCGGGTGATATTATATAACTTTGGCCGCGAGGAGGCAACGTCATGAATTCGGGAAACATTATAATAGACCCTCAACGTTTTGGAGATGGTTATAGCCTCAAATAATTTGATTTTTTATTTGTATTCCCCCACGGATTTTTGTGTCAAGTACCAAGAACGGGAAGGAAGGATGCAAAGATTTTATTGCAACGCATGAATGAGAAGTGCCCCTATTTGTGCCAGTAAGACTGGCAAATGTGGCGCTTTATCGGAAAGCTTACTATAATGCCGCTGCGCATGCGCACATCGGAGCAATTTTACTTCTCTCACGATGATTTAACTTCTCGCCCGAGTGCGACAAACTTCGGCGCATGTGCACTGACTGTTGCCACCCTTTACAAGCATGTAAAGTGGCACATCTCCTGCATTTGTTGCAAAAGCATTATGCAACACTCGTACGAAAAAACAGACTCCCGGCGGCGGTTGTGAACTAGGAAGAACTCGCGTTCGCTGGCGCTACAAGCAACCCTCGGCTTCGCCTCGTGCGATTTCCCAACCTTCCCAAGCTTCGTCTAAAGTCCGCTTTCTCGCACTAGTATCACAAATGACTATTTTATCCTCTTCAACTTACAAAACTCGTCCATTTATACGCAACGGATAATCTCGATGACCTCGAAGTCAACCCTTTTTTGTATTAACGACAAGAGAGCGGGCGTCGAAGTTTCACGGGAATGGCTGCTTAACTACTGCATCCCCTTAATCTGATGATTCTTCGCCGTTTAATCTCCCACGCTCACGCGACATACACGAAACAGCCAACATTTTTTTCTCTGTTTATTCTAAGACCGCCATGTGCTTGGACGAACAGGCCAGGCGTGCAGAGGTAGGGAAAAGGGGGTTGAAACTAGAGGCATCGATGGTCTGGTAAATAAGCCAGAGGCCACGGCCTCTCGTGTCGCCCTCAATTTTTCTGTTTTTTTTTTTTTTTTTTTTTTTCAGGCTGCACGGTCCGCTCGAGGCACTGAAGAGGTATCCCTGGATCGGGTGAGAACCTGTGAACGGTGTGCGCTGCCGAAAGCGCGCAAACCTATATGTGCGTCCTCAACGAAATTGAATCGGGAAAGGTTGTCGTCTCTAGTTGGTACGGGCAGTCCGACTCCACGATACGTAGCAATTAATTTCGGACTCTGGATATTGATTGTCCACTCTACCACAAGCCTAAATTGTTGACGTATAATTTCATAAAAAAAGTCATGATTTTTTAACGCCCTTCCCACTAGTTAAATTTTTACTTTAACCGTTTATGTATTTCAACTCCTCACTATTATCTTGAGATCCGTTCGAGTTGATAAGCTGAAATTTAACAGGCAAGTAGAGCAATCAATTTTCCCACTCTATTCCAGTTTTTGATACAATTTTTGGGCTATTCAGGTTTGACGTGGATCGTTTTGAGTTTGATCCGCTGTCCGGTTAAACCGTTCCCGAATAATTAACCCTTTACTTTGCCGCAATCCGTACCTTTTTAAAAATATGTATCAAGACAAATGCATGGAAAAAAATAAGAAGATTCGGCAACGTCGAGAGTTGTCGGACGAATTCCGGAACGAGAAAGAAATGGTTGGGAGGCAAACCAACGGATGTTCCCAAGTTGTTGGAGAAACGATTGCGAGCGTACGAGTGGAACGACCACTCGACGAGAATAAATCGGGGACGAATGTTTGCGATTCCACAGCAGAGAGCAAGGGATACGCAGTAGATGGAACGACGTAACAACCATTCGAGAGCTTTTGCTCTCGAGAAGAGCCTCCGGTCCCTTGGGATACTTTCTACTGCGTGCAGTAGCTTGTCTTTCAACATGCAACAGACTCGCTAAGTATTTCATCTAACGAAAAATCGAAAAAGCAATGGGGAAAGTATCCATTCGTCCGTTCGTGTCGAGCTCGCTGTGGGATTCGGTGCTGCCTTATGTTGTCTTTTCGGACATGGGAAGTGGTTCCGAGATTTTTTCCCGGGCGGACCGACGGCTCGTTTTCGTTTATGGCGGCGTAATTCTTGCGCGACGGGAGGAAGTACGCGCTGTTGCTTCCGTCACTGAAGGGAGTGGCGATATTCTTCCTCACCGTAGGGGCGAAACCCGCAAGGCCAGCGCTACTCAAGGCTACCAGCAGCACTTACTGCCGATTCTCTTTTTTTTCTCCGATTCTGATGAATTATTCGACACAATGACCAGGTTTCGACTCGGCATGATAAAACTACACCAAAAAAAGGGTTTGGTAAGATAAAAAAAAATTGATTTGAATGAACCAAATCCGGCGGTTGCGGGTGGCGAAGGAAAAATTTGGTTAAGTTGATTAAAGTTGGTGGTTACATCACCGATTAAAAAATCATTCCATTGTCCCAACTATGATTGACTGAACAAAATAGGCAATTATATCAACGGAATACTTTTATTCATCATATTTATTCTCCATTTCGTTGAATGTGCTCAATATGAAATTGACGCATAAGATTCTTTGGTGCAATAAACAATTTATATTCTTTATCGCACGTAATCTGCAAAACTTATGATTATCAGTAGCGAAGTGAATGTGTCCTGTAACTAAACGAGAAAACCTGTGTTCGAAACAAATATTTAGGCACACAACGAAAAAAATTTTCCGTGACAACAGCTGTGAGGTTGATATTACCAAACCTTTTTTTCGGTTTAGAGAAGAACCTCGATCATGCGAACCCTCAGTTATTCGAAACGTGACTTCGTTTATCCTAACGCTCGGTTATCTGAACATTAGTGCGAAACATTGTACATTGTTGCTCGCCGCGGCAGGAGCTGCGCCCGTGTTGAAGCGAGGCGAAGCGCACTTGCCCTCTCACAGCGTTAATCCGCTCGTACACTGGCTTTCTCGTGCAGTTTTACCCACCTCGGCAGAATCGGACAGCGCGCATGAGAGACCATTTTCAATAATACCACATCGTTTGAATCACCTTCCATACGGAGTTCACACGGAAACGGCTTTGAGATTCCGTTGCTCGAAGGCGCTGGCGGTCGGCAATTGAAAATTGACGACTGTATTTCATAGAACCCTTGAAATAAGACTTCGATGTTGGAATATTGTTAAAAATATGTTTTGAAGTTTAATATATGATGTTATTTCAATTATGTAATATCTTATTTATATATAACTGAGAGAAGGATCTAGTAAAAATTACCGATCATCTAAAAAAAATTACCATAGTACATAGTAGTAGGGCGCCAGGGCGCCACCTATGGCAGAAAGTCTCAGATTATCCAAGAATTTTTACCACAATATTTAAGAAAAATTCTTATAAATCCGGTACTGCCCACCATAGGTGTCCTTATTACTTGTGTGCTATGGTAATATCTCTCAAGCGATATAGTCATTTTTACTATCCTTCTCTCAGTGTACGTGTTATAATGCCGTAAAAAAATGTGCGTTTCGATTATTCGATTTTTTTATTGACCAAAATAGTCGCGGATCCGACCGGTTCTGATAATCGAGGTTCTTGTTCAAGACCTCAATCTTGCCCGAAGTGTTAGTCTGCCATTGGTGAATATTTTTTTACTTGTTCGTAGTGAAATCGATACGACGGGATTTGACAAACAAATTTATCGCGGTACCATGCCGATCCTGAAAACAGTTTGGCAAACGCAGGCTCTACAAGCTGAATGCTCAGAGTCAATGGTTAGCTCATTGGTGGTCTTCTAATCTCGGACTGCTTGACCAAACGCTGTGATAAAATTTTTTTGAGCCGTTAAGCCCCTTAAAATGTATCATTCAATACAAATGTACAGCATGCAAATGTTAAACTTGCCGAGGTCAAATTTTATTTACGCATTCTCTGTTTAATGAGGAGGACGGTACAGATTTCTTTCCGTGTCAGCATTCATGCCTGAAGTGAATGGCTATGCTCGTCTATTTTCTTTTTTTTTTTTTACTTTTTACTGTAGCGCAACGTGCATTTATCTCGCGCTGTAGTAATTTGGAAAATCCACGTGCGTGCCCTTAATGAGGATTCCGCGCAGATCAGCGTTTTTTATTTATTTTTTTTCAAGCCGACATGCTCGCTGTGTCCGGAACGGTGTGGAACAGAGAACTTAAAAAAATCGTCGACCCCAGCGGGGGAGTCTGGTACGACCATTAAGTTCTTTTTCTATGAAACACCAGGGTGCACGTGGAGTTCTTGTTTGATAGGCTTCGCAGTTGGAGAATTCAGCCCTGTGGCAACGGAATCCAAAAAGGTTGACCAGGTGAATCAAGCATTACAAGGAATCTGTGCGGAGAATGAGGCTTCGAATATCGGAGAGAACGAGTTTTCAATTTCACGGCAATTACGGTGATCCCGACGGGAGGCTTTCGTGTCAAACTCGATACCACATATATCGTTCTGGTCAGCAGGGAAACCCCGAAAATTAAGGCATACCCCCTAACGAACCGTCCTCTTCAATTCGATGGTCGAAGATGCACCGAAGAGCTCAAACATTTTACTCTACCAAGAGCGTCATCCATTGAACGATGGATGATTAAGAGGAAATTCTAATTGCGAAAAATAGTACCCAAGATTAGCAACAAAATTAAAATTGGAAATCTTTACGTCACTACCGCGTGCAACTTTCTTGTGTTTCCCTCTCACAAATAGACCCGTTCAACGGAGCATCTTTCCAGCTCTTGCAATCCTGGCAAGGATATCCTTTTAAGGCCTTCGGCCAATGGGGCACTCCGGCGCCGTGCGCGCCATTCAACCTCATTGGCTGTAAACTTTGACTGCTCGTAACTCTATCACTGTGCACCGTAAATTTTTTTTTTTTTCAAATGTACAGTCTGATTAGTTTTAAACATAAGAAGGAAAAGGGAGGTTTCGCGCATTCACGGAATACGACCCTAACGGTTTTTGTACATTTTTTGCCAATTTTCAGGCAGCTTGTAACTTGTAAAAGAAAATGTCCAGGTCGCGTAAAAGAGTTCCCGCGGCTAATATGCGCACGTTTTTACTTCTAAATATTGAGCACAGAGTTGCGAATAATGCATTTCTTGAGTAATGGATTATGGATTTTTTTGAAAAATTTATAATGGAGGCGAGATTCATTACCAATTTTTCAAAAAATGGATAATAGAGAATGCCCTTTTTTCAGAAGAATTTATGATGCCGCAAGAACCCATTACCCATTTTTAAAAAAATGTATAATGGAACTCGTTCCATTGCACATTTTTAAAAAATGGATGATGTATCGTTTGCCCACCGTGATTCTCACAACCCTGATTTGGCAAGGGAAATGAGTATCCATTATCGATCCAGTGTGGTGTATTAATGAATATAGGTATACAGCTTTATAATAAAAAAAACTCTTCAAGTCTTCAGGCTTGGGGTCATGGGTATGCTTGATGCTTACCAGTTTACAGTTTTACCGAATTTAGCAATTTTCAGGAAGGTTATAACTTGTCGAAAAACATGTCCAGATCGTGTAAAAAAGTCATCGCGACCAGAAGGTGCAAATTTTTACTTTTAAATATTCGGAAAGGGAAATAAGTATTCATCATCTATCCAGTGTGGTGTATTCATGAATATAGGTATACAGCCTTATAATTTTAAAAAACTCTTCAGACTCGGGGTCATGGTGTGCTTGATGCTTACCAGCCGTATCCAGCAACGTTTCATTTTTCATTCAAATTATAACGACCCACTTATGAATTCCGATTTTCTTAAGATCGGAGGCGGAATTGTGGTGCGATTCACGGAGCGGAAGTTTTGCCGAGGGGGAGATTGGAGCTGTGGGCGGGTTTTCTGCACGGTAGCGAAAAGAGCCCGAGAAATGACGGGAACGCGGCCGACCAACCGAAATTCGATGGTTTTGAATAATTACATAAAAGGCGTTAGAGACTCGTATTATACGGCAAGAGGAATGATAATGAAGGACGAGAAGTTGAAGGCCAGCGCCAAGAAAACGAGCGAAAAGCAAACAAAGGAATTTTTCTCATCATTATATCGAAGTCGCGTGTTGTCTCGGCTGTCGCGAGGGGCGAGCTGAAATTATCGTTTGAGCTTTCTCGACCGCGGTGCGGTCATTCCTTCATCCTAATTAAACGGACGGAAGGCTCGCTCAATCATCGCAATGAGTAAAACTAACGAACCACTTTCTATGCGATACATTTAACAATACTTCAGCCATAAAAAATGCAATTAATTATTGACATTTCGATACTACAGATCCACTAAGTTTTATGTCCGTACTTTGAACCTTCCGTTTACGAAAAAAAAAAAATTCTTTCTACCACGGAGAAAAATGGTTTAGCTGCTCTAACAAAATGCGTTTTGCTGACAATGACCTCGTTCCGCAGTAAACGATTAGATAAAGCAGCAAAAAAAAAAAAATTCTACGTGAAACCAATTGGTTTTGCTGTCACGACAAAACTTTCGTTACTGCGACGACTACTTTGCTATGAGAACAAACGACGCTTGCTGCAATTTAGCGGCGGACCAATGACTGGTAATGGGATAGTTATAGATAGGTACATACATTTATTTGAAGACTAATTCACCGCGTTTGTATTTTATCATTTTATTAAATTGAAAATAGTGTCCGTACTTGCAATTGCGAATTCTTGAAACTTGCTTTATATGGATGTATTAAACTCCGAAAGGTATGACCTTTCGCAGTTTATACATCCATATATAGCAAATTTCAAGAGTTCGCAATTCCACTCTACTTCTTATTTTTACTCGAATACAGACGAACTATTTCTTCGCGTCTCTTTGTTTTAATTTTGGGCGTCGAGCGTCTTGTCGTAGTTGTTGGCACATATACGCGCCTCACTCAGACATATAAGAATTTTTTTTGTTAGAGTAACAATGGCTGTTTTTTTACGGTAGCAAATCGCTCCAGGTGAAAAATTTTGCTATGGTTACAAGCTGGTTTTGTTATCCCTAAAAACTAAACTAAACTAAATTTGTTACGGTAACAAAAATCTTGTTGTACCAACAAATTTTTTTTTTCTCCGTGTCACGAAAACGTGAAGAAACATACAAGAACGAAATTTCATATTTTTACAGCATCGTTAATTCGTTAAATTTAAACTCCATCACGCAATTATCCCCAAGGTGCACCCTTATCACGGTCCCGTCCGATCTCGAAGCAACGTGCTATTTCGCGGATCGGGACGTGAATCGAGTAATATTGACCAACGGCGAAGGGTCTGGATACCTGTAGGAGGAGAAAGAGGAAAGATTTACTCGTCTACCACTCCGTATCCCGGTCTGATCGCCAGCAGCAGCGAGACTTTGTCGCTTCATTATTCAATAGGTGTGCACTCGAGCGAGGCTCCGGGGCTCTCAACCGTCTGTACAGCAAGTCTGTACTTAGACCGTAGCTGAGACGTCTAAAACCCCCCCAGCGATTTCGTGCATTCCACCTCGTTTCGTATCCGCTGTACGTGCATGTACAGACATACAGGAAAAGCATCGAGTACGCGTATTCCCCGTGAGGTTTATTATAGACGTTAATGGAACGCAAACACACGTGACTTTACCGACTCCGCCCTCCTCCTCCGATAAGACTCTTTCCATGACCGTCGAGCTTTGGTCGTTTATACCTTTCGACATATCCTCCGATGTGTTTGATCGAGGGGCTCACCGACTTGTCGATTCTCCTCCCGATCTCGATGAGAAATTACAATAAAAAAGAAAGACGGAAACCCAAAAGGAAGAGAGACAAATTTGCAGCTGGTTAAAAATGAATCGATGTAAAGTATTTTATACTGGAAAAGCGGCGCTTACGGAAATTTGCGTGATGCTTTCTCTATTGATTAACCAGAGATTCCCATTCATGAGAATTCACCGGAATCATTGGATTAGGATTTAAAAAATTGTTGTAAAAAAAATAAAATTATTAACCAAAAAAGCTCATATCTAATGGCGGCGAATTTTTTATTTAATTTATGCAGTGAAGCAAATCAGACCTGCACGGGTAAGACTACTTTTCTGTGTAGTTGAGAGTTTGCAGCAGATTTTTCCCACGATTCTCGTGTTCTCCACTTTCCCTCTTCCGTTTCGTTGAATATTCGGCAGCGCATCCAGCTACGCCCTTTCCGCACGGTGAAGAGGACCGGCGGAGTGCGCTTTGTCCTTAAACTCTTCGGCGTTGAGCGGGTCAGTTTTATCGTGCGGGATATCGACAGAAACGTGCAAGTCTTCGCCCTTCGTGTCAGGAAGTGACCGTGGCGAAGGAGTGTCGTGTCTGCGGTCCCTCGAAACGACAGGACATTCAAAGGATTCGCTCCGTTGGTTCACTTCGAAAGAGAGCCTGTGCGAACGACGCGAGAGCGCCCAATGGTAAACTGGGCGATGTCCGAAGCAGAAAACCCATCGGGCGCAAGGAGGAAGGAGAACGAGACGCGGACAAAGAGCAGAATAAAACATCGCAAGCGGAATCGTTAAAATCCCCAACACTGTTATATTCTCTCTCCTCGTAGGATGTACCAACGGTTTTTTCTACCAATGTATACACGAACGGTGTAAGTTGAAAAACGATGGGTGGAGCCGCGGCCAGGGATTCGCGCCGGCTGAGATACCGGAAGTAGCGAGAGCTGCACTACCTATTGAATGAGCTCCGCATACATCGGCCGCGGTACCGTAGGATTAATTTGTTTTTTTTTCTTCTAACTTAATTTGTGTTTTACGCTCTGAACGGCTGGAATGAAAAAAGATAAATTCGTACGTTATTCGTACGTATAAATATTAAAATTTTATCACACTATAAAATTAAAACAAAAATTTCATGCCAAATTAATTAAAATTCAAATTTCGTTACAAATTTAAATAAAAAACTTAAAATTTTGTCTCAAATAGAAATTTTTATTTCATCTCACATTTAGACAAATTTGAAATAAGGAGACATTTTTCAGTCATCTATTTTTCGATCTTCTCGTTGATTTTCGAGTCCGGTACAGAGTAATTTTTTCGCCTGCGGATAAACGTCGATAAGTGGCGTGCAGAAGAGGATAAACGGTTATTTCTATATAATTATCGTCTTTCGTACTTGAACGTTTAAATGTATCGGTTTATTAAACGAATTCTCGTAATGCGACGAGTCCGATCCACAGCGGACATAGCCGCGAGTCCGTCACCCGGGTATTCGTATCATTAACCGGTGCATCCGTACGGAAAGAGTTCAAGGGGCGGAAGTACATCCTTCCCCTACTGTACATACTGCATCGGTCTGAACACTCGGGAGGTCGGGACTCGTTTCCCCGTAACCCGATCCCTTCGGACCTACAATGTATAATCTCCCTTCCTAACTATGCTCGGCCGTGCTCCGGTATGCAACGTTTTCACCTGCGCATATTGATGCCAGGAGGATGGATTAATAGGCCACACCCTTTGAAACCTTCTTTTATTTCTTATACATTTGCGAGTATGAAAAAAAAAATTACAACGTGCAGCACGCGCGTGTGCATGGAGAAAATTGTTAGTTAGGCGAACCATGAACTGTGAAAAAGAAAATAATAATAATAAAAAAAAAATCCTCCTATAGATGTGGTAAGGACCAGAGTTCAATAATGCATTACGTCCACAATGTTTTACCGACTTTTTAATATTATATTATTCAGGGAGTGGATAATGAAAACTCCTCTTTATTACCATTATTGACAATTAATGAAATCGGAGATATGGAACACCTAGATCCTGAAATAAAAAACATGGCACATTTAAAACTCTACCAAAATCTCTACCAGAGAGTAATAAAACTCTACCGGAATACAAGGCTTGACCGTAGGCCTGTATTCCGGTAGTTTTATTTTGATTCTGGTAGATTTGGTAGAGTTCTAATAAGGTAGAGTTGTAGTATTGCAGAGACGTTCTCTGGCAGAGTTGTTTGTGGAAAGATGTTTTCTGGTAGAGTTGTGAGTGGTAGAGCTGCAAATGTGCCAAAAAAATACAAAATCATTTAAAAAAATGACTTTCATGCAACATTTGTGTGAACCAATGAAATAACAGATGGCAAGAGGTCTCGTGCGTCGAACCTCGCCATTAGCTCCCACCCTTCTTTTCTCCTCGCCCCTTCCACTTTACTTGCAACGTAAACTATGCGCGTGGCCCACGTGCGGCAAAGGGGAGACGCCCAAGTGAGAGGGAAAGCGAGCAAATGTATAGGAAGAGTGTATACTTCCTTCTTTCTTTTTTTATATGTTTTCCTTTCTGCCTCGCGCAACCAACAGGTAGAAAGAGGAGCACAGGTGGCCGGACGATATTCTCACTTCCACCAACTGATGTTCCCGCCGACTGTTCACGACAGAATCGTCGAGAAGAAAGGCTGATGGTCAGTCAGCGCGCGGTGATGCTTACCGTGTGTGTTAGCGTTCCAACACGCTCCATGTACATTACGAGCTCCCCGGGTCATCGTTGGCATTCATTGTTTGAATCGTTTCGGCGCACTTGACTCCTCGCGGACACTCCGAAATACGAATAGTGCTCGGTTATTCTTAGTGTTTTAAAAAGTTTAAAAAATGAAAAAATTCACCTGTGAATCGAGGCAAATCGAACGGTGTGAAAGTTTAAGAATTATCCAATTATCGCTATGACAACGCATTGGTTAGTCAGATTTATTGTTACTTTTATTTATTGCGAGACGTTGTGTGTTTTCAGCATGAGATGATTTTTGTGTTTTTTTTTTTGCGACGATGAGTGTAAAGTGCGTTTTTAAAAGTGGTTTTGTTTAATGTGCGACGCTACTGTTATTGGAGTTAACGGTGCATTAGTGATCTTGAGAGTGAATTTGACGAGATATTGAAACAGTGCATCGGGATAAAATTTCACTGTTAACGGATACTTGTGAAGAAAAAGATTTTTGACGAGGTTAGTTGATAATAATTTATATAATAGTTTAAAACCTCGATACCCATTCATGTTCGTTTTTTTTAGTGTTTAAAATGATTCAAACATACGAATATAGAAAAAAAACTTTGGACCACACAATTATGAGCAAATTATTATTTATAAATTATTTAGATTCTTTTCTAAGTATCCCGAAATAAAAAAGGCGTTTATTATAAATATCCATATTGCTATGCCCAGTTAAGGGGAATAATCGAAGATTTAATGAAAAGTTATATGATAAAATTAGCCAATCACGTGGCCCAAAGATGCAGGATATCTTCTCGTTCCTTATACCACATATCCAGTAGTCAATTTTTGTTATCGTCTCCGGTGCATATTATAATATACGAAGAAAAATAAGCAAGGTTGTCCTGCCCTGATTGCGGAATTCCATTAGAGCTAAAAGCCATTAATGGACAATACGGGCGCGTGGAGCACGAACTGAAAATTATGAAAAAAAAAATGAACTGTTGTTAAGTAGAGTGCGACTGTATAGTCCAAAGCCGGCGAAGAAATCTCGCGGTTCTGTCGTTTTTGCGGCGCCGGCATCGAGTTTGGCGTCTCGGTAACGCACGACCGCGATTCGTTCGAGCGTACTTATCTTGATGAAAGCGCGAGTATAGGTACGTCCCGCGTACCGCCTAAAATCTACTTTGCATCAGGAGAAGCTAACGTTTTCCATTAACATCTTCCAGTAGTTGGAGTAGGAGAGACCGGGATTAATTGACCCATTCGACCTTGCAACATGGGAGACTCGCGGCAAGAAATGTGATTGGTCAGAGGTGTTAGGATTTTTTTTTTTGCCAGATAAATTCTATTTCTCGACGAGTGGCAAAAGGATAATAATTGGTTGGTCCAAAGATACCAAAAACATAAATTAGAATGTAAAATTATAACATTTTCAAAATTGCAATGACAAAAACCCAACGTAAACATTAACACTAATATTCCCGAGCAGACTCCATAATTTTTCAAATTGAAGCCCAGTGATAGATGAAGAGCTAAGAACCTACATAGATTTTTTTTTTGCTTGTTCTTGGTCATATGGGTGACTAGCCAATTCCGCCAGGGCACCCAAGAAAATGGCCGAGAATTTCCTTGACGGAAGTTTCTCGTCGAGAATTTCCACAACTGTAGGCCATTACATATTCACCGATAGCGTCGTGGCTCGTCGAGCCGGCCTTGAGTTGTCCGAGATTCTACTTTCGTTCTCTCCATATTAGATGGGGTAGGGGGGAGTCTCGCCTGGCATGCATTTCTCAAACCCTCTCCGAGGAAGCTTTGTACTGTGGTCATGAAAAATCGTCACGCATTACAACTTAATTACGACATTTTTTAACTGAACGCGCGAAAAAAGAACGTACATTCGTCTGCAGCGAAGATGATTCTCATAATTACTGACTTGAATATTTAGCCGCGAGATACCGCTCGTAGAGTTATTTAATATGAAAAATAATTATTTCGACTATTTAGTTGCTATAAAAAAAAATTAATCCATTTGTTAATCTCAGGGAAGATGGATTATAGAGATCGGTCCACTAATTCCCGTATCTTTAAACGCACTGCCCGCAGTGTGTCTCAATTCATTGATTGCCGATAAAAAAATCGAACGCAATAACCTTTAAAAAAATGTTCGCCGGAAGGACACACACGTCTAGGGGTGAATTGATCGCCCCACATTTCAGCCGTCCGAGAGAAACGATCGGCGTGACTCGTTCGTTCGAGAAAAATGCTTTCACAATCGGATCCGAATTGGGATAGGATGGGATACATAATATACGCATATATATACGTAGTCATACACACAACCGCGAATCGTGGAGGGGAAGGCGAGGGGGGGGGGGGGGCGGTTTCCAAAAAATCGTGCTTCCGGGTCACGTTGCGCCGGTTCACCATCCATCGATCCCTTCGGATCCCCACGGATACCAGTTAAATTTATCGCTTCATTCGCGATATTTATATTGGCCCGACGTTCCAACATCGGTGCAAATGCCCCTATCTTTCTCTTTGCTGCGACATAATCGTTTTTCATTTCGCACAAATCAATGATTACCTGGTTTACTCCACGTGGACACAATTGCGATTTTCTCGCACAGCATTGAACCCCAGCGTCTGCGCGATCAAAAATTTTTCGGCATGTCCGCGTCCAGTTCCCCTTCCCTCTCACCACTTGCCATCCTGCCGGCGAAGCCCTCCCAACAACGAAATACGAGATGCCATGCGTGTCGCCTTCCGACTATTTCGCTCTGTTGCTGCTTCTGCTTACCGGTGTATACAGCACCGAAGACGCTCATCGTATGCAGAGTGTTTCCCAAAGCGGGGTAAAGGGACAGGATTCCCGGATGCCAGCACCAGACACGGTCCCGGAATGACAATTGTCCCGGCGAATTTATCGTACAAACTTATCCCCGTGTTTTCTTCCCTCCAGAACTTTTAGAGTGGTCTCGACATTCGGGTCTTGCGCGCTCGTTTCCCCTTTGAATGTATCTAATTATTACCTGTAATAAACCCGACGTGGGTCTGATGGACGTGATCGGTTTCCACATCGTACAGATAATTCAAGTATCTTCCGCTTGTGTCGTTTCAGATCTATTCGCCAGACCGCCAGAGTAGCCATCGAAATAATACAAATATGGTGCTCACAACTGTAATGGACTCGGAAACTTTCTCCACCGCGTCGTCGAAGCTACGAAGATCAAGAAGACTGTCATCGACGCGAGGTCTGCGATCCCATGATACGCAAAATACGAAACTGGCGCCACATCGCCAAGATCTCAATCGAAAAATTGGCACGAGTTCAATGGCCATAGAACCCGTGGCTGGAAAGACAATGAACTGGGAATTGAACGATAGAATAAGCCTCAGCAGTGGTTCTAGCACCGGCATCGAAATTCGTCCGGACACGAAAAAAGGAATCGGCTTCGGTGACAGAAGAAAAACCGAGCATGAACCTACCGATCCAAAGAATCAACCCAAGTCAACTTTGGTAAGCTCCAATGTTAATCTTAAGAAGATACCTCGTGCCACTTCCAAGCAAACCTTGGAGCTGCTGAACGTGTCAGGCTTCAGCCCAGCAAGGAAACAACCAGTCAGTCATGGTGCCGGTTCCGGGAACATCAATGGCGTCCGAGAACGCAATTGCACTGACGGAAACGTAATCAAAAGCGACTCAAAGTACGAGATAGGCGTACCGGGAGGCGAGTGCACTATGTTGCGAAAGAAGAAGAAACCACCTCGGCCATCCTGTCATCAGATCACGATGGCCAAGCCATCGAAGACGAGCTTGAAGAACGAACGAAATGATCTGACCGGCACGGCCAGCAGAAGGCGATGGGACATGTCCAAAGACAAGGTTGACAAGAACAGCGACTCCATAACCAAACGTCTGGAACTGATTCACGACCTGAATCAGAAGATCCTAGCGAACTACGAACGGTTTCAGCAAAAATCAAAGAGACCGTACGGAAAAAGCCTTCCGGAGGTAAAGTCCAATGGGAGTCCAAAGAGTAGGTTGCGAAAGAAGGACCCGGAAGATCCGAAGCAGAGACCTGTGTTGAACGATTTGAAGGACTCCTATGGCAATAAGGAGCACATCTACTCGGAGATTAGTTTGCAACGAAAAACCAAGTGTTACACATCCAGTCAGGACGGGAAACTGGCACCGATTGATCCGGAGCAAGAAGAGGTCTCCAACGTGGAGGCAACTTTGAGTAGCTATAAGGTTGAGCCATTGAGGGATTGTCACCCAGGCGACCAAGTGGCGCGATCGACTGAGGAGCGGTTGGAAAGCATACAAAACAAGTCAAAGTCGACGATGTCACGGGCATTGAGAAACTTGGGTGGTGCTCCATCGGCAAAGCCAACGATGAAGAAGCCTCCGGGCCACTCCAACGAAAACTTCAGTCTCGCGGCTAAGCCGGAATTTCGAGTTGATACGAAAATTCCCACGGGAGGACAGGGCGAATCTCCAATTAAGAAGCTACGCTCCAAGTTCGAAGAAGCCCGAAGCTCCGCGATGAGGCAGGCACCAGCAGTTTTCTGCACTCAATCGAATCACCAACCGCGGAATGATGATTCCCACAGGAGAAATCTCAACTCAAAGAAAACAAATAGCATCCGCGATTGTCTGGAAAATTCTAGGCTCTATCCGGAAACGAGTGCACAATTTTGTAGTAGCTTCAAAGAAGAGAACGAGGTGGAAGGCGAGGAAGGTGTCCATTCAGCGGTAGATGCGGATCGATCGGGGATGTACCAAAGCAACGGGCTGGATATCAAAAATTGCCACGAGCCGGTAGACGTCGTGAGAATCGAAGTTTGCTCGGAGCCAACGGGACAGATTGATAATCAGAGAAAACTGTTGGAATCGAGAAGGCAAGAGATATTGGAGAAAGAGATTCTCGACAATCTGAACGAAACTATCGGCAGGTTCGACAATGAGAACGAGAATGAGAACGACAAGATGAAGGAGACTTACGTCGATGAGGCGGAATCGTGCGCCGGCGGAAGTGAAAGCTTCAGTACCGATTCGATTCAGAGCACGAGTCCAACGTCGAAACCAAAGAGTCCTGTTCGCGCTGAGAACACGTGTCTCCAGGAGACGTTTAATTCCTCATGGGACTCCGGAGTCGGGGTCGACGTTGGAACTGGAAACGGCTGGGTCAGAATACATACCGGGATTGAGAGCAGCCTCGTCTATCTCACTCTCGATACCACGGCCAAAGACGTCTGCAGGGACATGCTGCTCGGAGAGGACTTGTCTCTTTTCATGCAGGTAAGCAAGCGTGCACGTTTCATTACACGGACTCTCGCGGAAATTCACGTAAACACACTTTTAGGTCCTATTCAGCGCTCGAAGATGGGAAACATTTCCCTTAAAACAATTTAATTAAAGTCCCTTCCCGGTACGCTTCGCAGATTCTCTCAACGGTTTCGTATAATTACATTAGTGGCAATAAACGTTCAATGTAAAAATGTGGGAATAATTGTCGTAATGGAATTTTTGAATAATTGGAATCTTGAATTAATTACCTTATATGTGCGCGATAATCTGCAGCTCCGCCGAAGCCTTGCCAACTATTCAAAGATAAGACCCCGGGAGTGATAAAATAAATTCGCGGCAAAGTGCGGGTGGAAGCAAAATTCAAATCGTCGAAAGGAAATAACGAGAATCCGTATATATACATGTATATCGTGTGTGTAAGCTGAGCTGCGAAAACCAGCCATCAGAGTATATAGCTGCCGTAACACGTCGGCGACGTGGAGCGAAATTGCGAGCGCGCATCCTCGGTTGCGATTTAATCCGATTACGGAAAATTACGTTTACGGAAACGTACAACGACGGGATCACGGATTCTTGAGATACGAGAGTGGTACGGGCTATAAATACATCATTTTTATTCGTATTATCTGTTCAATGCAGTTGCGAATATACATCAATGGCGTAATCTAATTCGCCCGTGTGCACAGTGTCTTTCGTGCGACCTTTCAACGTAACAAGCAATTTCGTTAATTGGGAAGGCTTTCCAGACTCATTGTCACAAAAGGTTAATTAATTAATCCTCGAAGGCGTAACATGAAAGTGATAAAAGAAAGATTTCACCACTGCAGATCATACAAATTCTATCGGGTGGCATATCCTTATCTTTGACCCCATTGCCAAACCTAAATTGATTGCAAGGAAATAAATAATTTTATTATTCAAGGTACTTTAGCGGCGGACTGTCTCCCGTCGGGGCCGTATTATTGTCGCCGCAGGCGCACTGCCAAATGGCTACTTCAATAGTTTCACCGGTCGGGTTTGCTCGTAGGTACTTTTCAAATCAAAGTTATCGAAAGTTACGGTACGTAGATTCCTGGGGTGGCTTACGAATCTAGGCCATCTTCAGCTACAGAGCTGAATTCGCAGATTTAAAATATGACGAGGAATCATTTTTATGAAATGCAATGCCAACGATACAGACCACAAGTACATATGTGTTTGTAACTATAAAGTACCAAAAAGTTAAATTAATCTCAAACTCGAAAAATTAGGTAGGACATATCCAAATATGTTTTGCTTAATTTTTTTTAGATTAAGATTCAGTATGGATAATTATCGGTATAATGAAATTTTATGGCAACCCTCGACGTCAGTCGTTGAACCGTGGCTACGATCGAATTATCAGCGACCCATGGGAGATGAGGCATAAAGGTGCGAGCTCCTCCGGTTTCAAGTTTGTTTAGTATTCCAGTTTCCCCGATGGGAAGCGTAACAGATATTAAGCCGCTACGCTTTGATCAAAACCGTAAGACGATGGGGCGTTCTTATCGGCTTAATGTCCGATACGCTCCCCTCTGGAAGGCCAGAATATTAAAATACCCGAAGACGGAGGAGTTCGCACCTTAATATTTTGTTGTCGGAAGCAATCTATAAGTCATCGCACCGACTCTTATTTTTCGGTGCAAAAATGTATTTTGTACATGAAAGACGCTCGCCAAATTCTGCAGCGTTCGACAACCTTTTTCAGAAGTTGTCGCGTCTTTGAACCGCGTTTCGACACAGTCATCCGGGCAGACGGACGGAAGTTAATTAACGTTTATTTTAACTGTAGGATATCCAAAACATGTGATTACACCGTAATCTGGTAGAATTTTTTTTTTTTTTTATAACAGCACTTTCTCCCTTCACACACGTCGCATGCGACGGAAAAGCATGTGAGTTCGAATCGTTTTCCAGAAGGCAATAAACACCCACCATGAAATTAAAGAGTTTGATAAACTATCCGTAAGTACGACTGTTCAGATCTGGATAAAATGGATCTTAGGAGTGAGGAGTGTAGACACTAAACTCCGGAGAGTCTGGAGAGCGAGACTGACACGTACTCACATAAATGGGTTCGTGTTTCCTTTCGCAATTTCATGACGTTCCACACTTGGACCGGGGATGAGACACGATCGCGGTGAGTTAGATCAGACGCGCGGACTGAAAATGAACGCGAGGAACTTCGGCAGGGACACCTTTAACCCGATTACAGAAAATATAGACGAGAAGCGTCGAAAAGAAAGATAGAGAAAATGCGGAAGAGGTGAAGAATCGGGAGATCTCCGAGCGGATCACGTAAGAGGATATTCGCAGGCATCTCCGGAGAGACGGGAGGATTCCGTTCCCAACGGGAGTTGAGTTTGAGGGACGTGGCTCCAGAAGGAAGGACAAGGAATAGCAAGGAAGGAGAAGCTGGAGAGGAAAGTCGAGACGAGTTAAAGTGCCAAAGGCTTAGCGAAAAAATGAACCGAAAAGGTTTGAACAAAAGCAAAGAGCGGACAGGACGCGTGTACAGGAAATGAAGAAACTGAGCGATTAAGCTGAGAAGGAACGGGAAGAGATTGAAACATTATAGGGTTCATTAACAATCAACAATATTGATGTCAAATAAAAGCGCCCCACTAGTGCTTGTCTGGATTCGCTGAGGATTTACCTTGGTCGATTGAAGTTCCACAAAAAAGTCTTCCAACGCGCTAAATCTGTGAAACAATTTATTGAAATATGTGGGATTAAATATTTGGTCAGCGCAGTATCGATTTTTAATAGCTTACTCGATGAAATTAGACGTTACTGTAATGTCGAAAAGTTTCGCTGCGCGACATCCTGTGATAGTTGAAGAACGAATGCATAACCGGAGGAAAGCAGTAAAAAATACGGCGAAGAGATAAGGGACGCAGAGAAGAAACCGCGTTTCACTCGCCTTTGCTTCCGATCTTATCTTTAATTTCTTTCCTCGCAACTCCGATCAAAAGTTTCTCGAGATTTGGGTGTCGCCGTGAAGGCAAAGGTGAAGTTTCAAAATTATTCTCTCGTCTGGGTTGAGATCCCCATCACATGTTATGACAACGTTGACATAATGCTAAGCTAACGCTATGATAACGTTGCGCTAACACGAGCGCGAATCCGATGTCAGTGGCAGATTAATCAAAAATAAATGTCAGAGTTGCCATTTAAATTCTATCTAGAGTTTTACAGGTTATTTTATTTATTATTTTTATTTTATTACTGATAATAAATTCAATTTTTTTTATTAAAAATATTTTTTTTTATTTCGAATTGTCTGCTACTAACATCTGATTCACGCTTGTGTAGCGTAGTGTTATGATAGCATTATGGTAACGTTGTCATAAGATGTGATGGGGATCCCACCCCTGGTTAGCAGAAGGGAACGATGTAAAGGATCAAGCAATTTTTTCTTTGAAGTGCCACGTCAAGCCTTCGTCGGTAAAAATGACTGGATAAATAATAAAATGGAATCGGAACCGAAGCTGAACAGAGATGAAAAATATAGACACAAGTATAGAAGATGTATAACAATTCGATAGAAACATACAATCCAGGTCAATTACTTAGGTAGAAGCATTTTTACGATATTTGATTTTTTTCGTCATTGCCTGCTTGTTCCCACCGTAACATCCTTGAAGCTCATCGCGTCAAGCATCCGTCGGTAAAAATGGCCGGATAGATAATGAAGTGGAATTGGAGCCGATTGGGGATAATGGTGTGACGTGGAGAAACTGAACAGAGATGAAAAATATAGACACAAGTATAGAAGATGTAGAACAATTCCATAGAAACATACAATCCAGGTCAATTACTTAGGTAGAAGCATTTTTACGATATTTGATTTTTTTCGTCATTGCTTGCTTGTTCCCACCGTAACATCCTTGAAGCCCATCGCGTCAAGCATCCGTCGGTAAAAATGGCCGGATAGATAATAAAATGGAATTGGAGCCGAATCGGGATAATGTTGTGACGTTGAGAAACTAAACAGAGATGAAAAATGTAGACACAAGTACAAAATATGTAGAACAATTGGTAGAAACATACAATCCAGGCCAATTACCTAGGTAAAAATATTTTTACGATATTTGATTTTTATTTTTTTGTCAATGCGTGCTTGTTCCCACCGTACCACCATTGAAGCTCATCGCGTCAAGCATCCGTCGGTAAAAATGGCCGGATAGATAATAAAATGGAATTGGAGCCGAATGGGGGATAATGGTGTGACGTTGAGAAACTGAACGGAGATGAAAAATATAGGCACAAGTATAAAATATGTATAAAAATTCGATAGAAACATACAATCCAGGCCAATTACCTAGGTAGTAGAATTTTTACGATATTTGATTTTTTTTGTCATTGCTTGCTTGTTCCCACCGTAACATCCTTGAAGCTCAATTTACATATACCTACTCGAGGTGTATAAAGGTAGTATAAAACGTTGTCGCTGAGTCTCCCCTATCTCGCGGAATTGAAGATAACGTTGGAATACGAGGGGAATAATCAAAGGGTGGCGTTCGATGTAAATGTCCTCGTCCCAGAGTCACTCGAGCTATCCGGCTCCAAGTGAAATATACATTATCCTTCCGTCTGCCGAAGAAAGCCTTCCGAGTCCCTTCAGTCTCACCATAGCACCTTTGACGCTATAAAGATCTTCGTCTCTGGACGAGAATGAAAGAGCGGAATGAAAAGTCCGCCCGTCCCCGTTCGGTCACAAGGGCTCGGCTCGTTTATATCGATTTTCGGCGCGCAATTTCTCCTGACGAATTCGAAGCATATACTTTCGTCGCGAATCGGGAACGATAGGGGGAAAAGTGAGAAAGAAAAAAAACAAGCTGATCCGAGAGGAAGGAGAACCGATAAAAAAAAAGCTTCGATGTGCTCAAAGCTTGATTCAAAGCCTCGTCAGATTCCTTTCTCGATTCCGTCGATCGTCCATCTTCGCGGCACCTTTCTTTTTTCTCAAGTGGAATGCAAAGCTTTGAGGATCATCGCATCCGTTCGGATTAGATATAGAAACCGCATCAGCGCGACGATATTCTGAAGGTTCCCCAGGGAGAACTCTGGACGAGTGCGCCTTTGGGAATTGGAAATGCATTGATCGTTCACGCCAGCAGAACTAAAGAGTGGAACCGGAAAAATCCGCGCGGCTATGGCGTTCGGCTTCGATATTATATTCATCGGTTATCGGGCGAGCGTGGATATCCTGAATTTTTCGTAAAAAAGGGTTAATTGCAGAAGTCCAAGGAATCCATGTAAAAATAAAAATGGGCAAATTTGTGTGCGAAAAAATGAGTAAACATTCGCTCATCTACTATGCGATCTCATCGGCCGAAATCTTCATCAGCTTGTAAGTGGTAAACTGTAGGCTGGCCAAAGTTTTTCCAAAGGGGAAGTTTTTTTGGTATGTTCAACCAATTGTGGGGCACATTTACATCGCTACGACTCACAACTCTACCAGACAACAACTCTACCAAAATCTCTACCAGAAAGTAAAAAAACTACGAGAATCAAAATAAAGCACTACCGGACTTGAAATAAAACTCTACCTGAATGGAAATGAAACTCTACCGGAATTACAAGAAAACTCTACCGGAATTACAAGAAAACTCTACCGGAATTACAAGAAAACTCTACCGGAATACAAGGCTAGACGGTAGCCTTGTATTCCGGTAGAGTTTTATTTCAAGATCGGTAGCGTTTTATTTCGATTCTGGTAGAATTTTTTAAACTTTCTGGTAGAGATTTTGGTAGAGTTCTAATACGGTAGAGTTATTTGAGCTGTCTTTTTCGGTAGAGTTGTGAGTGGTAGAGATGTAAATGAGCCAAGTGTGGGACGTTACGTTTCCATCTGCAAACGCTATTCACCAGATCGATAATGTCAAATCGTCTTGTCACGGCGCGAAGAAACGTTCGCCATTCGTGGAGTCCAGCTGGTTCAATAACTCCCACAGTTTCTAGCTGTAGTAACGAGCAGGATGGTATGGACGCGTCAGGAACCATTGGCAAAGTGCAGGGATAAGGTCCGGTTCCCATGGCGCACTACCGACAAGAAAATCCTGTTCGAGATTGGAATAACCTCTTATCGCAAGATTTCGCGCGTTTCTGTGACCCAGATGGGACTCGGGATATCGGCGGATATTCCCGGGCTCCGTTGAAAAGAGCCTTAAGCCCGGATAAATGCAACACGAGCCGACGAAAACTCTTTTACCCTTGGCTCTCGTTATTGCGCGATTCTGCAACGACATCGGTGGTGAGACCTGCGCGCGCTGCTGGTACCATACAACATCACTCCGTTCTCCGTTAGCTATCGTGAAGATAACGACCTCACTATCGTTGAAGAGAAGAACTTCGCCGCAGCTACATATACCATACCGGCTTATACCAGACATTTTCCGCCGAGTCGAATTGGGCCACTCACTGTTAGCTGTTGATAGAAATTCGCCGTCGATCTTTTCAATACGACAATTGACCTTTGCAAGAATGGCGTGCGGCAAGACACGAGGGTCACGCCACATTATATAGAAGAACTATCTCATAGTAGGTCACTATATAGGGGGGGGGGGGGCAAAATGGCACAGCGGGGCAAAACGAGACAGTGAGGGCAAAACTCAATTTTCCAATAATTTTCGGATGCCCCATTTCGTCCCAACGATACATCCGGATTTTCAAACCCGTTCTGCCCCACGTACCACCATCGAAACCATCTAAAAGTTATTGGGAATTGCGCTTTGTCTCATTATCCCGTTTTGCCCCGGTGTGCCATTTTGCCCCGCTGTCCACCTAGTCCCAAGCGGAAGTTTCAATGAAATGTCTATAACGATTTTCGTAGTAATAAGTGTGTATTTACTAGCAATACGTACGATGCTTTGACGACAGTTACAGTTTGTAAACATTTTTACATTTATACATTTGTAAGGATGTTTGGGCTAAAATCGCGGGAGGGGAACGGGAGAGAGGGGCTCCGCCGACCGCTTTAGTCAGTGAGAAACGCGGAGAAACGCGGACAAAGCAAGCGGCTAGACAGGGATAGGTTTTTTCCTTTATTGAATTTATCTCAGAAACGAAACAGTGAATCTTCTTTAAATTTGGACACGATCTGTCTGATAGTATGACCTTCGCTCTGGTAGATTTTGTATTCGAATTTAACAGAAATCGGCGGATAAAATCTCTACGTTCTGTCGTTACCGATCGATTTGAGAAAAGGTTACACGTCACTTTATATAGCTTTGTACACGCATTACTAAAAAAAACTACACTGTCAAAAAATCTAAAAATTAAAAATTGCAAACGATTCAGTGGGTCTTTCCCTACAAAGTAGCAAACTTTTATAGCGATCGAACAGAACCGCATTTTGGCCTAAACATCCTTATAATTGCATCCACATGATGTCAACGGGTCATCGATCGAAGTCCTTCAGCTCGAACGATCTTATTTATTTATCGTCAGCAAACGCTTCATGAACACAATTCCTCATCAGACATGCCTTTACCAAACCTGACACCTGACGTCCACTCTTGCCGGTTTTAATTTCCCGTCGCTCAGCTCCACAGATCGAACGATCGCCATCAGCTGCTACACCCACCGGTCCCAAAAAATAAAAAAAATAAAAAAACCACCTGTTCTCTTGAAATCAATCCTAAACGAATTTCATCAACTCGGACAACAGATCCCGTTTCACTGGTATAGTGTTCCGGGGGATTTGAAGCAAACCGTCGGCCAAACCGAAAGCCATCGCAGAACTTTGCAGCAGGTTGCTTTTGACAAACGAATGAAGACGGCCGTAGCTGTGCGGCTCGGTGTTGGTGCTGCAAGATCACCGAGACTCCAGTTTTTCAATGCCTCTGCGTCGATACGTGTGCGGCGGTAACGGTATAAGTGGAAACGATGCGGAGGCCGGCAACGAACACCTGCCTTTTCCGCGTTTCGTGGCGTGACAGGTGCATTGGAGAATTCCACTGTGCCTTCCGACCGCCCGTCGGCCCCGGGCCTCTGTGGTGGCACGTGCTCTTGTGGGCTTGCCCGTGAAACGACAGAACCGTGGGTGTAACTTCCTCCTCTGTGTATCGAAGAAAAAAAAAAACACAGACAAAAAAGAAAAAAAGGAGGAAGTCAAAAGGGTGTTGGGAGACTGGCGCCGGGGTGTTTCTGCCCACATCGTGACCTTAGCTCTCGTTATAGCTGAGCTGCCACTGGCGCGACGATCAGCAAAAGCAGGAAGAAAACAGGACGAAAAAGGAAGAAGAAAAAAATGGAATTGAGAATAGAAGAAAAGATCTCGGGAACCTGAGGTGCCACTTCAGGCTTTTTGCTTCACCGTTTCGAAAAGCTTTCGCCACTACGTGTCGCTCCGTCGATATTGACATTCCTAGAGAGGAAAAACGTATTTCCCAGGAAAACGTGCGTCCTCTCGCCTGCTTCCTTATACCCGCACGCCTCGCTTGTGTGCACTTCGCACTGGTACATTTTCTCGAGAGAAGCTGCTCAGCTTCTCTTCGTGATTTGGCTGAAATGAAATGTACCCGTCGACTGCGGAGCGCGTTATAGTAATACGGAGAATGCGGCGAGGGCGGAGCGAGCTGCAAAATTATAAGGAGAACAACGCTGCGGATCGAGATTTTTTTATTTTTTATTTTTTGTCTATTCAATGCGAAAACTTCGCGCGGGCATGTGGACGACGTGTAACTGTCCTCTGGCATTCTCTCGGAACGAGTGTAATCATCATTATCTGGAAATTGCAAGGAACGTTGCGAGAGAATGCGAAATAATGTCTCGCTGTGTTTGAGCCATTAGCGTTTCGACACAATATTTCCCGTTTCCTAGATACATTCACTCGAATGATGGGGTACAATCTTCGATTAAACTGCGAGATTTAATGACGATAATTATCACAATTGTGACAACAACAAAAAATGTCTAAATCTTTTCCTTGAGTTTAGATTTAAATAACTATATCTTTTGCTTAAGTTTGGATTTTAAAAACTCTATCTCTTGCTTAAGTTTGGATTTTAAAAAAGTACGTAAATCGCTTACTTTTTTTTGGTAAAAGTACTATAGATATTTGCGAACTCTCTACATCGATGAAAACAAATCCCAAAAAAGACAATCGACAGAATGTCGACTAGATATCACTCGAACTAATTGACAATGGATTATGGCAGGATTTTTTTCCCGTTTATTTAACACTAAACCAATGGTCACAAATAACTAAAGGTCAATCCCGGGGCATTCGTTCGACAGCTCGAAGCTAACTATACTCATATACTCCTATACTCCTAGCTCCTATACTTAATAATAGCTCAAATTGTGTACCAGAATTTTTCACATTAACAGCTTCCTTTTCCCCTAGCTCAATTTGGCTTCAGACTAGCAGCCGGAAGAACACATCGCCGTCCATCCAACGTCAAATTACATCCGACCCTCAGTTCACCTATCCAACTGATTTATCCACCAAAATACCCGACAAACCCCGGTACGATTATGACCGCCGTTTTCTTTTACTGTCGTCAGGGTTAGCTTTGCACGTTCGAGCCTCAGCTACGAAATACGATTGACAATATTTCCTATCCTCAAAATATCGCAATTCAGATGGATAAGCTAAATAGTATTTATGTAATTTTATGCTGTACACCTCGATTGATTAATATCATTAATATCATTATTCTTAACAGATATAAATATCGAAACTGATAAAATCGGATTCGGATTATTAATTTAGGATAGGAAAATTAATTTAAATGTCAACGAAAAAAAAAGAGATATTTTTTTTAGAGTTCTGAATGATGTTCGAAAGTTGAGCTTGTATCATATATTGCTGTAATCTTGTAATTATTAATAACATTTAAATACTATATTGACGTACTTATCCCGCATGCACATACTGACTAATAACCGGAATATATATTATTGGATTATTGTTTGAAAGCCACGCATACGTGGGTATCGAAAATGCAGAGTGTACCGTATCCATCACTGTAACTGCTCAGCTTTTGCCGATTTAATAGCACGAACTGAATGGGGTTTTCCGGCATTGAGTATGCAAACGCCCCCAGGTGGTATAACCTGAATGACCCGTCGACACCGTTCCCAAGCTGATACCTCATAACACTAAAAGCTTTCGAGATTCATTCCCCGCATCTGTGCAATATAGATGAATCGTCCATGTTGAATTATGAAATTTCAAACCAAATATGTATTTTACATATGAAAACATATTCAGAATATGATTGATGTATGTATATGGTCATGGCTCGAAGCCACGGCATAAAGTACTGTTTAATTTATAGCTCGTTATGACGCAATCGAAAGTTATATAATTGTCCCCGAAAATGGTTATGAAACACACCAAGTAGGCCATTGGTCAACATAAAAATAGTTCCTGCGGTGTACGTGAATGATTCATGAAACATTGTAATTGATGCATCAGCTACAATAACACCCAGAAAAAAAATTATTTGACTGATGCCCCGTAAATATTTATTTGATTTAAATAAATATTTGTTTCGGTCACCCGTTGAATAAACAATTTTCTGGATGAATTTCATTGTGAATAAATGTTGAAATATTTCTGCTTAATAAAACTCGTTTGACCTACTTTTGGAATTAAAAAAGTCGGAAAATAGCTTTCGAAATTGTTCGCAAGCTTAAACCGAATAACGTAATAAGTTGGAAGAAGGTGAACGGTTGAAAGAACACGAATAAAAGGCGCACTGGATGCATTTTTGTGCGTACAGCCGCACATGCTTTTATTCCATTGTGTTACAATCATCGTGTATGACAAAAACACGAGCGTTTAGCTGAGACCATCGAGGAGAAAATTCCACGAGTCTCGAAGAACTTGAAGAGGCGAACAATAGTCGCGGGTTTAGGCATTTCTACATCAGACAATAAGCAAGTAGGCGCTGAGAGTCGCTAGTAGGGTCGTGTACCACTTAGCCGTGTAACACTTGGCGTGCATGATTCGCTCTGGAGCAGCTCTTGCTCTTTATTTTTTTCTGATTATTCTTCAGCACTCCTTGCGCACGTTTTCCAGCCTACCCTTTAAACTCCATTTCCTGTCCAACTTGAAACTGTGTTTCAAGTTGGACAGACCAAGTTGTTAACCGGCAAATAGGTCAAAACGGAATTATGAGCCTCCTCCGACCCGACATTGAACCAATACCGAAAAAAAATTTATAATTCGTCCTGAAGCGCATTCTTGGAATTTTCGAAAAATTTGTACCCATTCCATGGTTTTTCAAAATTGTGACTGGGTAAAAAAAAATTCTCCCATCCAATCTATCATTAAAAATTCTGAAGACGCGGGAAAAAAATCTTGATCTAATCGCTAACGGTAGACGTGCCCAATTATTTTTTTCGTAAAACGGCCCTATAACAATTTTTTGCAAGAGTATTCATAGGAATTACGACAATTATCGTTTCCAAGCTAAACCCTCAACCCTACACCTGCAGGTTTAACACCATAACTTTCTTTTTCCCGTCCGCGTTGAATTACCAATACATCGGTACCGATTTCTTAATCAAACGCAATGCAACACGCTCAAACTTTTCGTTATCTTTATGCGCGCACCGCCCTCGACTTTATTTATAATTTACTGTTAAATTTGTTTTTAATTTATAAAACGTCGACTATATGCGGAAACATCGCGGTGCTGTACACAGCGGAGCGCGCGACGCAGAAACGTTCGTAATTCTCCGATCCATTCCCTCGGGGCGTCTCTCGTCGGTGAATCGACCTGCGGATGGAAGCTTATAATGAGTTTTGTTAATTACGACCCGTGGAGAAAGGAGGGGGAGCGGGAGGGGAGAGAGGGAGATCTTCCCTCGGTAGCGGAATCACCCGGGAAATGGGGGGACAGGCAATTTTCCGATTTCTCGCCTGGAAAGTTCGATTGACCGGAAAAATTGCTCGACCGATTCCTGTGCAATGTTACTTCGGATCAACAAAGTGTCCTGATTTTCCATTTTTTTCCATACCGTACACTGTGAGAGGTATCTAGTAAATATGACTATATCGCTTGAGAGATATTACCATAGTACATAGTAGTAGGGAACAAGGGCGCCACCTATAGTAGGAAGTACCGGATTTATAAGAATGTTTCGTAGATATTGTGGTAAAAATTCTTGGAAAATCTAAAACTTTCCGCCACAGGTGGCACTTTATTGCCCTGCTATTACCCAGGTAGCAAAAAGACATCTGGTATAAAAAAGTTACCTAAATGGGTTACATATGTCCGTTCGGATGGTAACTATAACATATCCAAAAGGTAACTTTTTGGATGAGTGATAACTTTCGCATATCATTCACACGGACATATGTAACCCATTTAGATCACTTTTTGATAACTAATTTTTTTTGTGCTTCCTGGATATGTACTATCGTAATTTTCTTAGATGATCGGTAGTTTTTACTTGATCCTTCTTTCAATGTATATATCCTACCAACTCTTTTCGCATCGGATGCAACTTGACTCAGAGTCTTGGTGATACAACACTCTGAGGCAAGTTCCATCTGATGCGAGAAGAGTTGTTCGGATATTATAAGCTGTGGAAAAAATACGGTGCGGGAGAAACTGGCTGACATCTTGTTCGGACTCCAATAACTTTTCGTTATCTTATCAACATAACAAAAAATTCGAATAGCTACCTCTGCGAAGAGATCAATTTCAATGAACCAGGCCTGATCGCCAACTAAGAGTAGCTCATAACCAAAACCCAATGCCTTACTGGGGTGGAAACAAATGCGTCCATGATGCGGAAAGCGTATGCCTGTCTTGCAACGCAAACCACACCGATGGCTTAGAACAATTCTTAACCGAATGCAAAGCTTATGACGGGCTGCGTACCCATTATTTAAGACACAACAACTCAGTGAACGAAATAGGGGAAACCGGGGCAAAACGGGGTACTGGGGCAAAATGGGGACATGTACCCCGTTTTGCCCCAGATAGTTTTTTTTAATATCCTTGCAAAACCAGTGCCAATACAATTTCGGTGTAAAATACAATGGATCTATGCTTTCGGTATCGTTTTAGCAGGTTTTCTTGCTTAGCGTCCCCGTTTTGTCTCGGTCCACGGGAAAACCGGACCAAAAGGGGGACATGGGGCAAAATGGGGACATGTACCCCGTTTTGCCCCAGATGGTTTTTTGTTTTTAACCTTTCAAAACCGGTGCCAATACAATTTTGGTGTGAAAAACAATGGATCTATGCTTTCAGTATCATTGTAGCAGGTTTTATTGCTTAGCGTCCCCGTTTTGCCCCGGGTTCCCCTACTCTGCGCCGACACGCATGCGGAACTCGAAAATATATTTTTATTCGTCGTGCATCAGTTGGAAACACGGGCTTTTATACGGTACAACTAAAAATTAATTTGGTACTTTTATTTATTTATATTCTTATCTGCATTTTGTACTATGTTATTTGTATGTGAAACTACTAAACTTGTAAGAAAAATTGCTAAACACTCTACCCCCTTGTATTGATGGCTATAGCCATACTTAAGTATAATAAATACAATACAAATACAAATAAAAGATAACGAAAAATTATTGGAGAAGATTGTAAGCCGGTTTCTTTGACCGCTGTTACGAGAGCACGCACTTTCAATACGGAAGCTGCATGTGACTAAGGTTGTGCGAACCTTAGCTTCTCATAGAAATGAATTCGGAAAGGGGGTGCGAGCTCTAACGTAAATTAGAGGAGAATTGGAAGAGCAGAGAACTTCAGCCAGCTCAGCTGGATTTTCAGCGTGATTCTCGCGTGCCCTCGTTTCCGCTGTCGCCCTCGTTATCTCCGACGTTACGTTCGTGTGCGTTCGTCCGTATTACGGGACCGACCAGAGCGCACCGGGCATTCCAAGCTCCTCCACTGATTGGAACTTCCGATTTCCGAACGCATGCTGCATCACAGCCGGTCCTATCCCTTATGGCTCTTCAATTCGCGCTTTTATTCCACTCGCACTCTACCATCGGTCGTGCAGCAACATTTTTTTTTCTTTTTTCTTCGCATGCGAAGTTCCCCTTTTGTTTCCCTCGACGATGAACAATGAGGTTTTCAATCCTTCCGCTCCGGTATTTATTACCGCATGTCAAATCATATTTTGTTTTCATCACTCTCTATGTTATGTATTTTTATAAATCTATGATCAGAAAAAAAAACTAAAAAATGTTGGATTTTTAAATTTTTGTATTAAAAGTCAAAAAATGAAAATTCAACGCTTAAGGTATTCCTTGCGAATAGTGTTCACTATGCATAAGTTTCAGAGAAATGAAAGGGAATTGCAAACACTACTGCATGGTATAAAAATCTGAAAAACATCAAGCATGTTGAATGTGCTGAAGACATTAATTTTGAAAAATTAAACTGTTCAACAAAGCTCCCGGAAATCTAACTTATTTTGTAATCAAAATGCTTCGTCCATTTTTCTGAATACGTATGAATTTTTGCCGATTTTTAAATTCACTTTGGTTTTTATGACTACATATTTTTCCCATATAAAAAAATTCAAAGTGAATTTAAAAATCGGCAAAAATTCATACGTATTCAGAAAAGTGAACGAACCATTTTCATAAAAAACAAAGTTAGATTTCCGGGGGATTTGTCGAACAAATTTTATTTTTCATCAATTTGTTAGTAACATTTTAGAATTATTATTATGCAAAATTAATCTTTTCGGCATCTTTAATATGCTTGATATTTTTCAGATTTTTATACCATCCAGAAGTGTTTGCAATTCCCTCTCATTTCTCTGAAACTTCTGCGAAATGAACACTGTTCGCAAGGACTACCTCAAGGGTTATTGCCGCGGTGCGTACCAAATTACAACATCGAACCATCGACTCCCTGGATTCGTCACTTAGCCTCAATCCAATACTTGCTCACGGATCGTAAAATAATATAACGAGCTAGCTACAAGTTTATAGGGAAGAGTAAGTTTGCCGAACCGAGAAGCTCATACCGGGTCATTGACGTCATGATCGTTAGTTTGCGCCAGCTTTCCGCCTTAATTCTAAACATTTAGTGATAAATTAACAAAATCACAATTCGATTCTTCACCAAAAAATATTTGCAGTTTTTTGTTTATAAAAGAAAATATTTTCACATTTTTTTTACAATTCTAGTAGTTCAACTTATTGAAGACGTTTATTGTCTGAAAAAGGATGAATGAAGGGAAGGACAATGCTTCACTCATCCTTTTTCCTCTCTTTTATTAATGGCACGAAGTTTCGTATTTGATTAGAAGACATTCGAATCGAATTTAACGTTGAACCCTCGATATTCCTTCGCCGTCCTTTCCCTCATTTGTTCTCGCCGGCAATTCTAAACCTTCGAACGGAAATAAAAAAAGCCGCTGACATATCTGCGAATAGTTCCACGATCGCGAAAGTCGCTTATCCGGGGTGATCACTCGACGTTCGCTTCGTTCAACGACGCACTGACATTTATCATCCGAGCAAGCGCGAAGCGAGCCGTTTAAAATCGAAGGCCAACCCTCGTTACTTGATGTATCAGCCGCTGAATCACATTCTCATTCTCCACGGCTATTCCACACCCATTTTCTACCCCGCGAAATAACGACCACCCGCTATTTTATTTTTCATTTCCATTTTATTTTTTTATTCAGAAATTGAGTGCAACCGCGGCTATTCTCGACCGGCGAACGACAATGATGGAGCAGCCGTCACTCAATTTTTTTTAGTCTTTACTCTCCACAGCAATTTCAGGTAATCTCGCAGAAGCGCCATAACGAGAATACCAGAAGAAATCAATAGAGTTAAAAAAGAAAGGAGCAGAAATCTTTCAGAATTGTATAGTTTTTTGCGATTTTTTTTTATCTCCGACTACTCCGCCGGCTGAAAATGAAGAAAAACTGGAATGATGTCCTTTTCGGCTTCGGACAACCTTCATTTACACAGTCAAAAGCAAAAACGTGTGGAGAGACAAGGGGAAAAATGAAAAACTTAAATTAATAGAAACTATGAGGCACTCATGCAGTCGAAACGACGAGGAAAAAAAATTAAAATTGTAATAAAGGGAAAAAAAGGAATTGAACTATTTATTATTTATTATTTATTATTTATTATTTATTATTTATTATTTATTATTTATTATTTATTATTTATTATTTATTATTTATTATTTATTATTTATTATTTATTATTTATTATTTATTATTTATTATTTATTATTTATTATTTATTATTTATTATTTATTATTTACGGGGTCCTTCCCCTTTTACACAACCCACGTCCTCCTCGGATTGCGTCCGCAGCCGACTTACCCGCTTACTGTGCCGCATTCGCACAAGGGCACAGGGAAACTGCGGAAAACCCGGCCATACACAGACGGCTCTTTTCCCAGAGATTGGCGTTCCTACAGCGTAATCACCAATCTCGGAGAAAATTGCCTCCCCCTCCACGATTCGATGCGCAAGCCAGCGCGCGGCTAGGCAGTCACCCATCCAAGTACTGACCGCAAGCGGTACTGCTTGATTTTCGGGACCGCCAGAGGCACATACCAACCGCGCATCTATGGCTGTCGATTATTGTTTATTATTTAATCATAGCAAATTTTCAAATAATTGGTAAATTGTTAATGAATTTCTTATTGTAGTATGGCGGTGAGCCGAGCCGGAGAATGGGACCGGGGGAGCGGCCATTGGAGTATCAAGACGAATTCCTCAAAGAATTGGGCTACCAGGAGATCTCGAGGAGGGCTAGACTCGGCGTCGACCCGGAACTTCGGCATCTCATCGCGTTTCACGTTGGTGAGTAAAAAAAAACGCAATAAAACAAATGAAACCTCCGCATGGATAAATGAGCTTTCGAATCGAATTGAATATTTCCCTTCTGAATCTCCCTGTACAGCGGCGTGAAAGCGTTGACGTAATTTATTAACTGATCCAGCGCGATAGTCCGGACGATTCAGTCGTTTATCGTTTTGCCGGGATATTTCGACAAAGCAACACCATTTGTCACGTTTTCAATTTTCCGATGACAAAACATACTAGCTCGGCAACAATTTCGAGCTGGTGTCGCTTAAGCGGAGCATTGTTCATATTCCCCAGCCCGAATTGAGGGCAATCGAAACACTGCATGTGACAGCGTCGGATATTATGGAGTATCGAATCTATGTCGAAGATCATCGGTAATTAAAACGATTTTTTCCCCATCGGCGAAATACGCTCATTGCCACGGTAATTAAGCAATTTACCGTGCAGCAATTTAGCATATGCCGCGGACACCCTCCGGATGGTCATATTTGCAGCTGGTGTACTAATTAAAATATAACAGTTATGAAATTATCGTTACACCCATATTACGTGAAATTAAAAAATCCTAACGAGTGTAAAAAAAAATCGTTCACACTGCCTCGTGCTTCTGCCGATCACGTTGATTTCACCCGCCAAAAGCCGCTTAACTGCTTTTCACTGCGAAATGCGTAAATGATTGCCCGGTACTTAACAACGTACCGTTGAGCACTCTCTTTTATTTCAAGTTCAATGTAAATAATTGTTGCGATAAAGTTCGAACGTCAACAAATTTGTGTCTTTAAAAAATACGCCGTATCGTAAAAATACATAAATTCGATCGGCGCTGCCGATCGTGCTCCAGAAAGCTCTAAAAATCGTCCCCAATCGAAAATAAATCGTGGACAAAAATTTGCTTGCATATGCGAAGCTGGATGCACTGTTTTGTTCATCGAGCAGCGAGCCAGCTTTCCATTTGCACGATTGAAGCCCGCGAGCCGCGAGAAATATCGAGGTGCGCACACGTGCGTGTGAGATATCACACGGTCGTCCGGGACGTCATATAATTCATCGATAGGGCCACTTCGACTAATGATCACTGTGGACACGTGACCATCGGAAGAGAATTTTTTTGTTTGTTTTGATAGTAAACATGTTTTATATAAAAAAATTATATATATATTTTATTTATTTATTTTTATATAAAAAATTATATATATATTTTATTTATTTATTTTTATATAAAAAATTATATATATATATATATATATATTTTTATAATTGTTCCATTTTCCACCGTATACCCTGCCGGGTTTTTACGGAATCCCAGCCCGATTCCCCCTATCACTCCCTACCCGCACTCAGCTAAGCTACCTAACTTCCAGTGCGTCCGTAGCCGACTTAGCTACACTGTACCGCATTTGCGAAGGACACGGGAAAACTACGGAAAACCCGTGCCGATACAGACGGCTCAATTCGACTGAGCCACTGGTATTTTTGCACTTGAGTAAAGTGCAGAAATACCAAAGTCTCAGAAGAAAGCGCCTCCCGCTCAACGGTCGATGCGCCAGCTAGCGCACGGCTAAACGGTCACCCATCCAAGTACTGACCGCGAACGAATCAGCTTGACTTGGGGGACCACCAGAGCCGTGCGTCAACCGCGCATCCGCCGCTGTCGGTTTAAAAAATAGATATATATTATATATAATATACTGTATAACATAAGAGATTTCAAAATGGATGATCATAGATACAGCTAAATGATAGTGAAAGCATGTCAAGACAATGACGCGATTCCCGTAATACCTAATCGGAAATTTCGACGCCGAAATTTTTGTGAATCGAGTGAGAGGTCTGGAAGCTGGCGCAGTCTATAGGAACGGCACGAGTGTCGACCCAATCTTGGAAGCTCCTGGATTCCCAAGAGCACCGACAACCGCGACATACTGGCACAGTGGATGCCCCGACTGAGCTCGAAACGTGGGCACTCGGGCCTGCGCCGTTCTCAATGGTTGTTTGCTGATCAAACAACGTCCCTAATTGCCTCCTTCGCTGAGTACTTGGCCGTCCGAAGATTTATGGTCTCAGCGAAATGTCGACAAGCCATCGGACCTTCGCCTCACCTTATCGTTTCTTCCTTAAGCCTAATTTATTTTCTACAGTCGAGATCGACGCGAGTTATTGACCCCCGTAAGTTACTGACCTGGGCGGGCGATAGTCCTCCTTAGAGTATTGTTAGTGGCTTCTGTTCGATAAGACATTGACCAGGAGGCTCTGTATAACTCATGGAGAGCCATCGCAATTCCAGTAATTACAATTATTATAATATAATATAATGTAATATAATATATTATGATATAAAAAATAATTTTCTCGAAAAGTATATGGCAAAAGTAATTTTTTTAGTATTAATTTTTTCGTGCGAAAATATATATTTTTAAATAATTACACATATAAATATATTTACACAATTATACATAATTTCATGATATATGAATTGTATACGACTTTTAAAAAAAGTATTTGTCATGTATGATAATCATATTTTCGCATATCCTTTTTTTCTACGGGGGCAATGCTTTTAAGCCTTTGCATAAACGGACAAACTGGATGTACGTGAAACTTGGTGCACCAATAGGGATTCGCGAAACGTGCGCGCTACTGTACACCGAGAACTAATATACATGTATCACACGTAACATCAAACTTTCACGCCCAACTTCTGCTGGGAATACGTCCTTGAATGCGGATGATCCTTCCCTGCGTGTATGAGAACTATTTTCATTTAGCCCATCACTGTAACAGCTTCCATTTATTTTAAATTGACTCCAGGAGGTCAAATTCAATTGTAATTGAAGTTTACACTAAAAAACCACACTGGACTACCGGTGGACTACGAGCATTTAATTTCTATAGCTTCAAATTATTATGACGTTTTCTTCACTTCAATCTTTTACCCAAGTGATGATTCCTCATTCGCCGCTGGCGAATGACGAAACCAGCAAAATAATTTATTTTTTAATGAATATTTATTTTACTCCTTAACTTATTTTACTCTTGGAACGGTATTCGATGCAGAAAGTCTCGTCGGACATAAAATAAACATTTTCCGAAATATTCAAAAATTTGAAAATCTTATACAATCTAAACGGTTCGATCCAGTTCCGCCAAACTTAATAGGAAACATTGTACAGTTGTAGTCCATTGCCGTCTCAAATTTAATATCGATGCCTCCATGGTTACTCGAATTAGACCGGTTTTAGTATTTTTTTTTAACTCAAAATGCCATAAAATCCGACGACTTCCATAGATTTTGACCAAATTCAATACCAAAGATCTTTAATCAAAACAGCATATGTGTGTGCAGTTTTAGGACGATAACTCAAATTTTACACAAGTCAGAGCTGCCACAGAGAATTTTCAAAAAATTCAAAATCGTGTATAATCTCCGATTGGGCCTCAATATTTACGAAAATCATACTGAACGAAGCGATGTGACCGCTCTACTGATGTACCAAATTTCAACTCGCTGTCTCAAGTCGTTTTCGAGTTATAGCCGGTATAAACGATACAAATCTGTCACATACACACGCACGCGCACGCACACGCACACACACACGCATCCGGACGCCAGCTAAAAATCCCATTTCTCGACGTTTTAGACTATTTTAAGTACTGTGACATTAAAATCTGAACTTTTTTTTTTACCAAAATAAAAAAAATCAGCCGAAACCTAACGGATGTTCATTACCATCGCAATACTGATTATTCTCCCCGTTCGACAAAAGGCTCCGGGACGAGGTTGTTCTCGGGCCGACATTGCAAATTGGTGGATTCACTAGTGGCGGCGTGGTGCTGTCGGTAACGAGTAAAAGTTTGGGACCGCACTGCTCTCCCGGCGTCCAAATTACCGACACACGCAACTTAGCCGGCGACGTCGTCGTAATCGGCGTTTAACGTTTGGACTTAGCGGGACGTTATGTCGTTTGCTGCTGGTGTTGAATCCGCGAGAGGAAACATCCACGAGAACCGTCGGATGGGGAATTGTGAGGGAGGGGGGGGGGGAGGAGGGGCTGAAGAGAGGGGGCACCGATGCCCGACGTTCTGGAACTTCCGGAGGGGAAATGTCTAGGCGCGGTCGTTAGCGGTTATTATGGTTAAATATGGTGGCTGAGCGCCGAAGCGTGGTACCCTTCGACTACGTACAGAGGGGGTCGTAAGTTGATACGGCGATAAAAGCCCGGCGCGCTAGTACGAGATTGCGACCAACGGGAGTATTAAAGAAAAAAAAGTAAAAAAAAAAAGAAGAAAAAAAAACGCTAGCCCAAACTAATGCGAACAGGTCGAGCCAACTTCGTGTTTGCCTCTGTGGTCTACTTCACTTATTTCTCTCCCGTGCTTCATTTAACTTCTTCGCACAAGTTCCACCTCACCTCGCGCTAATTATACTTTGTCCAAAGTTGATCAGCCAATGTTCATAAACCGTGAAAACAAATCTCACGGCAATACTTTTCCATTATTTTAATTACGTTTTTATATAAAAATTTTGCTTACGTTGCAAAAGTTGTTTGATTGAGATGTAAGAATGAACGAGTCTCGATTCGTTTGGTACTTCTTCGCTGAATAAAACTGTTGGGGTCTAGTGTTTTCGGACCGTGAATTTTCCTATTGACTTTGCATATTCATGATCGTTTCAAAACCGTTTGGACAGAAAATTCATAAGCATAATTCCTTTTAGATACACTGAGAAAAAGAAATGGTTGGATTAACCAAGGCGTGGTGACATATGTTTGAAGGTGTTATATGGTTGGTTTAACAAAAATGTTAGTTTGAATCGACAAATTTCGAATCGATTGAAGCAATTAATCGGTTAACAAAACAACGCTTTATTTGTACCAAACAAACAACAGCTTTGAACGTATTTCACCGCGACTGTTGATTAATTCAACCATTTCTTTCTCCGTGTACAATAAATGACGTACAATTTGCGCTTCGGTGCACACATCAGCTTAATTGTGACCCGTGTGTCCTGTTTATCTTAGATCCACTCGTTAATCTTCCAACGATTAGGAAAACTAATGGGAAACTTGAGATAAAGACATCGTTCAGGATTTACATGACCACCATGGCTTTGGTCCTCCCTCGAAATTCCTCCGGTAACGCAACTGTGTGTCTACCCGCTGTTTCAAACTTTCTTCTCTATGCTACAGGATACGCTCCTCGTATCTAGAAGATCGGATGGCGGCCGCGGGCACCGCACGCGGCGGTGGCAATGCAGTAACCGGCGAGTGGGAGTTGCCATCAAGTTCCGTGGTCTAACTTTGAACCCAATTGGAAGGCACTCGAGTACTCTTATGTAACAGTCGGCTGTACATACAGTTTGAAGTTTACTGTCGTAAAGAGAGAAGCCCGACGACGTACCCCGGTGCTAACTGAAAGTTACGATGATTCTTACTCACCGTAAGTCGAAGACACCGACAAGATCTGAAATGTGATCTGGACGGCAATTAGAAGGCTCCTGCTGGCAGCAAGTCAACTTTAAGACACTTCCAAGTGCTGTGTACGATAACCGCACGTTTTACTGTTTATTTTGTTTCCTCATAGAGGAAGTTATGTTTTACAAAAAGGTATGAAAAGATTCGAAATTTTTGTGTCAGAGTACTTAAAATAATCAAAATTGTCGAGAAATGCGATTTTTAGCTGGCGTCCGAATGTATATGTGTATGTAGGGGAACCCGGGGCAAAACGGGGACGCTAAGCAATAAAACCTGCTACAATGATACCGAAAGTATAGATCCATTGTTTTTCACACCAAAATTGTATTGGCACCGGTTTTGAAAGGTTAAAAACAAAACACCATCTGGGGCAAAACGGGGTACATGTCCCCATTTTGCCCCATGTCCCCGTTTGGCTCCGGTTTTCCCGTGGGCCGGGACAAAACGGGGACGCTAAGCAAGAAAACGTGCTGACACGATACCGAAAGCATAGATCCATTGTATTTCACACCAAAATTGTATTGGCACTGGTTTTGCAAGGATATTTTAAGAAAACCATCTGGGGCAACACGGGGTACATGTCCACATGTTGCCCTAGTACCCCGTTTTGCCCCGGTTTCCCCTATGTGTGTGTGTGCGTGGTAGATTTGCATAGTCAAAAGCGGCTATGACTCTCAAACTGTTTGAGACATCGAGTTGAAATTTAGTACACTAGCACAGTGATGACATTGACATTCTCTGTGGTAGCTCTAACTTGCGTACATTTTGAGCTATCGTCCTAAAACTTCTATCAAATTTATTTGTATAATATTTTTATCAAACTTTTGTTATAGACGTTTGGTATTGAATTTGGTTGAAATCTATTCAAGCAGTCAGATTTACGGTCAAATCTTTGGTATTAAATTTGGTTGAAATCTATTCGAGCGGTCAGATTTAATGGGATTTAAAGTTTTTTTTTTAACATTGACCAAAGACGAGTAAACATGGAGGTATCGGGCTTAAATTTGACATGGGAATGGACTAACACTGTACAATATTTGGTAATTAATTTAGCGAAAATTGATCTAAACGTTTAAATTTTATGAGATTTTGAAATTTTTTGATTTCCCGGAAAGTTTGCATTTTTCGTTCAACACGAGTTTATGCGTCAAATCTGGCTCTAGGAGTACAATATTTTGGAGATTCGTCATCAGCGAAAAAAAATACATAAAACAGCCTCAAAACGTCGAATTATCACAGTTTCAATTGGCGATTTTCTACAATAGATTTTACGGTAAATTTTGACCATTTCAATTTTATTAGATGTAGACATTTTTTTATATTACGAAAAAAAGTGCAAAGTAGATTGCACATGGCTTTCTCATTTATTGCAATTTTGTGCAAGTTTTCTCTATGAGGAAGTCAAAATTGATCAACGAACTTTCTCACAGAGAAAGAATTGCACAGAATTGTAATAAATGAGGAAGCTACGTGCAAATGTTTATTGTTATATAATACAAATTAGGATTATTAGCATTAGGGTAAAATAAGTCAATATGACTTGGTCCATATATCATTTTTAACATTGTATTGTTGATCGAATACCTTTAAAAATCAATCAAACAGGCCGATACGACTTGATGCTGTTATTGACGCTGTATCCGGCAAAAAATAGGTCAAACTTCCCGGCTCTCGAGCGGATAAAGATGATTGGTTTTACGATTATTCTCTCGAGCATTTTTTTGCCGTGTACTAGAAACTTTTTCAATTTGGCGTGGATGGCAAAAACGAAGTTGAAGCGAACGAAATAACGCGGGAAGCGTAAACAGAGACCGGCAAGGATATCGATTCGACGAAATGTTCAAGGAATATACGATGAATGGAGCGAGCAATTCCATCGAACCATTTGGTTGATTGGGTCAAGATGATGAAGAGTTTGCGTACTTTAAACTGTGCGTTCCAACTCCCGCGGTACTCACTGTCGGGCTTGGTTTGGATCGAGTAATGGAAAAACAGTGTAATAATATTCCGCGTGAGAAATTTATAACAGACTCTCGTTTCAACCCAAAAAAAAAAAAAATGAACTAAATAGTGCTCACAGAGTGAAAATTATTTGCGCAATCCCGTGACAAGTATGGGCGGTAAATCCTCTCTCGGTAAGTCGAGGGTACACGCAGGTATGCCGAGTGGAATGTCGACTCGTGAATCTAGGGCTAGCTTAATTATTATCATCGGTCGTAAATGTGGGCTGTATACAGGTATACCACAAATGGAGAGAGAATTGCTAATACATAGAACGAGCACGAGCTTTCAGAGGGTTATTAGTCATAGTAATAATCCCGAGCAATTAACTGCGGTCAACTTAAGGCCTCGTTAATCATGCGCTGGAAGACGAACGACAGTTGTGTACACAGTTACCATCCATTACAAACCGTGCATTAAGGTACGCCCATATAAACACGTCGTGATATAGTGTATATGCAAATATAAATGCAGGTATATCTATGCGGCGGTAAGTCCTTTAGGAATTCATTACCCCTCTGATTTAGCCTTCCAACTTCACTGCGGAAAAGTAAATTCCATTTCCATAACCGTCGGAATTCCGGAAGAACGGAGCTTGACAGTTATTGTCCATTGTCCTTTAGTCCTGTCGACGTTAGTCTCGAGTTGCGGAATGCAACGTATCAAGCAAGATGCTAGCTGTCGGGACGAGAGGAGCAATAGAGGGTCTTCGGAAGATGAACGGGTTGGAGCGCCGGAAAAGCTCTGAAAAGATCAGGGGTGAAAAATCCTCTCCCTCGGTCCGGAGATGCTGGGTCCGACGTTCCGGTCCACGCAGGGTAAACTGTGTAATCCATCTTGTCGAGTTTCAGTGTCTCTCTTCGCCCGGTAAATGCTCGACGTTACCAATGTCTCCATAACACGTTCTTATTGTTTTCCTCTTGCGGGAACGAGCCCGCGGATTCTGTTACGTGGTTGGTTTTGATCAATGTATGGCACGATGATTTTTCAAAATCTCAAGATATTTTTATCGGAGGTCAGATTGGACAGCTTCTACTAGTTTCATCGGTACGATTAAGTGAAAAAGAAGTTTTTACCTCTTAGACTGATTCAGATTTTAAATTAAGTTAAATTAACAATCACAATTTTCGTTCGCTTTTAAGGGAACAAAAAATTGTTGCAAAGTTTGGTACGATTTAGCATTTATGTAGGAGCGAGTATAATCTGTTTTTAAGAGAAACCAGAATACGGATTTCGTAATTACAATGACAAAATTTGTATTCGGTATCATGAAGATTTTTGTGCTTACGTGGATTATTATAATTGTCTGCAATATGCATACGCAGAGAGCGAAACGCACCGAGATATTTCATCACACTTTCCCTATTACCACATGTGGCCGCATTATGTTAACGAGGAGGCAGTAAAATTGCATATTAAACCCACTCGCGATGCATCCGTTAATGCTTTCATAGCTACTCAGTGCTTCTTTTTTCTCCCTCTCTCAATGTCCAACCGAGAATGCACACCGGTGCTTTTGCCTGCTGGTCTGCCCAAATTCAGAGGCTCCGCTGTTTTTGTAATTTCGTATACGGTAAAACCTTCGTTATCTATACGATGGAATTTGCTCTCCCATCGCGGCCCCAATTTCAATCTCACGGTACGCGAGGAAACGTTATCGAATTCCCAAGTAAAAATAAAGATCGGATAATGAATACCTATCAAAGCATATCGACATTTTCTTGTTGAATTTTTATTTTATTTTTTTCTGGCGAATTTTGTTGTTTTTTTTAAATATCTAAATGTGTGTTTTTTGATCGAACATTTTTTCCCAAATTTTACAGCTACCCCTTATACGCCATAAGTCCATGCGGAGGACATTTTTTTTTTCTTTGTAAAAAAAATTTGACGCATTCATTTAAACGTAAACGTATGCGCAAAGTAATTGTTACAACATCCGAAACTTCCAGCTCGAAAAGTATTAAATGACCTAGCCAAGATACATCCTTTAGTACGGCTGGCGCCCTCGACCCGAATCCCAATGCGAAAACATAATACGACTGATGGTGTATTTTGTATGTTCTCACAGGTCCAACAGCACCCCAGCCAGACTTGACAGGATACAGCCGTTCCGGTCACGCCCTCGTGCTGAAGGGCTTAGTTTTTCCACAATGGAAGAGACGCTCCCTCGCTGTCATCGGATCGAGACTTTTTCTTTACCCGAGTAAGTAGTGGTTCTAGCTCCCTTGCGTACCAAACCCCTATACACGCGCGCAGCACGAAATAAAAGAGGGAGACAAATGATGAAGCGGAGTTTGAAATAAAAAAAAGAAGAGAAAGGAGAAGGTAAGCCTTTGCGGAGCGGCGACAGTAACAACTACGAAAAGACGGGCCGGAAAAGCGGTGGAAGCAATCTTTTCGCGTCTACACACATCCATATATTATGTTCTCTCTCGGCTGCGAGTTGTACCCACCAAAGAATACTGAAAAGAGACGATTTCTTCTCAGCTATTCCCTTCATCATTCCGTCTCTTCTTTTCTACGCTCTTTCATTATTTTCTTCGTCATTTCGAACCCCGGAGATTTATCTTTCAAAAAAGGCTTCAATTGGACCGAGCATTTTTTAAAAAATGATAATCAAATAATTTTTAAAAAATTGTAATTGTGATTCTTTTATGGTACTAATATGTGTCGGACCTTAAAATTCGTGATCTGTCGGGACGGCGAAGTGCGAAAAAGGGAAGAGTGAAAAAGGGATCGTTCGGAGGGGGAGGGCAGGGGGGGGGGCAAGTGGAATGCCGACGGGAGGCACGGACCATTATCGGGATTGAAAGGTTCCGCCGCTCCATCCTAGAGTTTTCCATCGCTTTCATCCACTGCCAGGGGCGTGATAGGTGGATCGTTATACACAGCAGCCAAGTCAAACGCTTCCCCTGCCAGCCCCGAAGCTCTCTGCGATCTGCACCCCCCTCGACCCCATCCGCGGCCCGTTCGCTCAACGAATATTTCGAGCGCATTCCATCCGTACAATCTTCAAACGCCCGCCTTTCGCCTTCCCCCGTTCTACGTACAACCACAGCGTTCAATTATTATTCTCGAGATTGAAATGTGATCGTCAAAGCGCCGAGTAGGTAAACCTAGAACGGAGGCTGTCTCGATCACTGTTTATCCGCGACGAGCCCCGAGGCACTCGCAACTGTTGTTTCTAAAAATGAATACTACGAGGCTTTCGCACTCTCATTTCCTTCCTTTTACCTCAACCGATCTTCTTTTTTTTAACCGAAATCCATCGCAGACATGTTTTTCCCGCTGTTCGTTTTTATTCGCGCATGACATCGCGTTATTGAAAATGGAAAACGTATTCGCTGTTTATCGGCGGGAAATTCTGCACACTTTCAACAATTTTTCGTTGTTGTATTTTTCAAAGATTGGATCGCTTCGAACCTAATTTGTATGTATCTTTTGCGCATGACATCGCGTTATTGAAAATGGAAAACGCATTCGCTGTTTATCGGCGAGAAATTCTGCACATTTTCAACAATTTTTCGTTGTTGTATTTTTCAAAGATTGGATCGGTCCAAACCAACTTTGTAGGTTTATTGATGGTTTTGACACTACCGTTTTGGCGTTACTATTTTTGGGCGACTGTTTCGACTCAGAAACTTTGGTCTCACTGTTTTGGCACGACTACTTTGCCTCCACTATTTTCATGCTACTCGCTTTCGCGCGAGTGTTCTGAAACTGACAGCTCTCCTCCCCCTCCCTTGCCTCAATAATCTCAGCGCCTAAACACGCGGCCTCAAGACGGCCTCGCCAACACCCTTCGCTTCGAACATAAATGACTTTCGTTAGAAATATTTTTGTGGAATATATACTTTGACAGAAATCTCAATACGTCTGGTACAAAATGTTTTGTAATATTTGGTGTATGAAGATACGAATACAAGTCGAGGTCTCGATCCAAAATGCTCATCGATTGCCCGATAGATGACGACGAAGGCCTCCAAGTCATATCAGCTCGTCTTTGTATAAAACAAGGCTCTCTTGTCTCAATCAGGAATCTTGGGTCAGCCTCTCGTTTGACTATGCCGGAGTTTGTATATTTGGTAGTTCCGAGAAAGGCGTGTTAAGTCTCAGCTCTCGTTGCGTCGCTTTCCCTTTCATTTCCTGAACAATAATAATGATAATAAATCCCAAAAGCCTTACGCTAAAAGTTTCCCTCGGGAGGAAGGCGAAAAGCGTGCAGCGTGAAAATTTTCCACTTTCCCGATAGATATACCGTTGACAAAAAATCTATTGACGGGATGAAAATGCAAGCGATATTATATGGTCGAGGTCGGGAAATTCGAAAAGGACTTAACAATTGCAACGCAAGGGAGAAAGAGCGAAAGAGCAAGAAGATATAAAGTGGCAGAGGGAACGAAAAGAAACAAGAGTCCTCCGATAATGAACGACTTCGAAAAGTTTTAATTGCTCGGAGCAGCGATCTCTTCTGCAGGCGATGGGGGGGTGGTTTGCGGTAGTGGAGGTGGCCGTAGCCGCCGCTCGATGCTAACTTCTCGTTACTTTGTGGTAGCTTGTCTCGGAATCAGAAAAGCGGTAATTTCTTTACCTTTGAGTTGACTTCGAGCTGATCGGACTTAACTAGCGCCATGCTCCGCTTTTGGCTCGTGCAGAGGTGAGCTTCGATAAATGTCGGCAATATTAACAAAGGTAATTTATTCCAGAAGTATTCGACGACGAAGAAGCTTTTGACGTTAAAACTTCGAGCCGCCGGCAGTTCCACGGCTCTCCTTTCCTTTCCTCAACGCCATCCTTTCCTGATGGTTTCGGTAAACAGGGTCTCGGTTACGAAATTCAATCTAGAAAAAAGCTCGAAAGCTCCACCAAGATATTCGACCGGATCGTGTTATTCGAACTGGTTTCCTATCTGTCCGCATCCAAATTTCCATCGAGAAACTTCCCTATGCTCGGCATCTCTCGATTATTCCAATCATATTTAGCGAGAATTTCGAGATCCATCACGACGCGCAATATTTCTCTTGTGGTCATTGATATTCCGCGTACGCTCTCGCATCCGAATTCCTCGAGATTCCCTCACACTGCCAGCTGCCGCGTCGCGGCGTTTCCTGAATCATCCTCCTCCCTACTTTCTCAATGTAGTCCAACGCCTACGGACCCCCTTGCTTCGTCGTTATGGGAAAACTTCACCGGTTTCATGTTTTACTCACTTAGAGAGGCGAAGTCAAAGAGGGGGAAAAAAAATTCAATACCCCCGTATCGAGGCCGGTACCGCGCTGGTCTTCTTTATCGCTAGGGAATTTATGACTTCCACTACGACATGTCTCTCTTCCATTTCCTGGCCCTTTCCGGTAGTGCCCTTTTCCCCCGACTAACTCCAATATCCCATTCTTCTTTATCATTCCGTCTTATTATGCAGAAACCCGGAAAAATTACGAGAGTCAAATTTTCGTTCGAGATGTGGATCGACACCGAAGCGAATCGTCAGGATAATAATAATATTTCGACAATTATATGCTCCAGATAAAAATCTTTGTTGCCGGGCGCTGACTGTGTAAGACGTTTGCAGAAAACTCATAATTTTTTTTTTTCAATTTACATAAGTGCTTAAATCCATCGACGGCAGTGATCTAATTTGAGAATATCCCATTGGGATTTATGGTTGAAAGAATTTTCAGCAACGAAATTGATTAATAATGGAGATAACAGCGGTTTGGATGCTTGTTCGCCTCAGGTTGCCCGGATTCGCGGCCAGAATGGATGGAATTGGGCGGAGGAGGTGGTGCGGTTTGCTATGCGCCCTCTCGCTTCGGTAAGCTAGTGCTGCGCGTTACGGGCTTTCCTCGGATCAGCAACACCCAACGGAGTCAGACAGCATCGAGGTTTGATGCGCATCATCAGGAGAGCAGGCATCTATATCTTGGCTTTCAACATCCATGGGATCGCGATTTGTGGCGTGGTTGGCTGAAGCAGGTAAGAATATTGGTAAGAAGCAGGTACCAGTGGCAAGCGGATCTGTAGATTGGGGGTTAACCGTGGAGATACTTTCACAGTTTCCCCATGGACCTTATGTGTATCCTTTAACTCCTATATGAATGCCTTAGCACGCCGTCAAACACGCGCTGAACTGAGAAGGGTTTGGAAGTCGAGAGGCAAGACATCAAAGCCCGCTTTAGCTCCTCCAGTCCGTTGCACATGTATATGTATGTATATATATATATATATATATATATATATATATATAACAGCAGGAGTATTCAACATTTAGCAAGCTCTCACCAAAGTTTCACCGAATTGGCTGGAATCACAACGGTCAGTGAACACGCGCGCACTATGCCGGCTTTGATGATGGCTGTGCAGCCGGGAGCTAAGCTACCACCGAGAGTTTCCTGCTTCTTCGAAGCTAAGGCGTTCAAGCGAAGAATTGGATCTCAAAAGGAATATAGACAGTTGCAAATTGCCCGATTCGAACACCTATAGATAGTGATATAGCCCAAAGACGAAGTGGTCTGGTCTGCGATACACGAATATAATTCAAATCGGTTGCTGAAGAGACTCCTTTAATATAGGATTCGGTTCCTTTTCTGTGCCGCTCGACGATCAAGTCGATGACGCCGACCGAACAGCGCACTTCTGGCAGCTTGGCAGAGAAAAGGAACACTATGTTGTGGGTGTTGAATTTTGTAAGCTACTATCAAGTTTGGAAGGCTGTTTTACAATCTCGGGGCTGGAACCGTATCTAGCATTTCTACTTGAAAGGATATGATTGACTCCGCTTGAACGAAATCTGCCGCTTATGAAAAGGGAACGCTGATGGTTTTACAAATAGCCAACTCGGCGAAACCGACCCTCATTTAGCTCTGTAGCTTTTTCCGCGGATGCTCCATTCAGTGTTCTCGTAAGCCGGATCTGGGTTCTCAGTCTTTGCACAAATCACCGTCGTCACCCCACGGTCTGTAGAAATGGACGATTAGCTGATAAAAGGATGTCGTTGCCTCTAGTCGCCCGGAGTTCCGGCGCGGCTGCCTCGCTTTTCTCTCAATTTCTTTCTGTGAGCGATGAATGTCACGTCGTGAAGGGAGTAGCTCTCATTGTCGGAAACGCCGACGACGTGCCGACGCGTCCAAAACGTCCGACCCATCAGTCGATGGCGACGGGAAAAAAACAAAGACGAATTTCGCCAATGATTCCGAAATGGTGGAGTGGAAAGAGCCGAAGCAGTGAGGCAGAACTGCCCTATCGCTCCTTGAGGCCTGGGGATATTTTCAAAGCACCGGTCCGGTCATAAATCCACCGAGAAACCAAACAATACTAAACTCGGCGACCTTCTCGTTGAGGCATGAGAAAAAGCTTCAACGGGAAGGTCAAAACACCATTATAAAACGCTATGTGGTATTCAGCAATATGCTGAAACCAGTTTTGTACGCCGTTACTCATCCATCTATTGGGAAAATACCGACCATTATACAGCTAAATGTTTACCTTTCTCGGTTCATTGCACCAGTCAAAATAGATCCGTATTAGTGTTACACGGTGAAAACATTCAGTTCGATGTTATCTCCTGTGCTCTGTACCTTACCTTCGCAAACACACGTGCCCGAGGTAGTGATCGTTACGGAATTACAATTGCGATCTATAGACAACTGTATTTTACTCCAGGCCAAACTACGTTTGATGTTACATCGTGGCATAATACCGTCACTCGAAGGTTGTGTGCATGCAAATTAGAACAAACATCCAGGAATACACAGTGTTTTCTAGCCGTTATTATTTAACTGATATCGTTAACAGTCGCCTGCCGGCCGTATGACGAACGAGTTTGGGTGTACGTAGGAACACATGCGTGAGTCGAACGCGCGTATGCAGTAATTTGGCTCTGGCCTGAGGGTTGATAGACGCGATATAGCACTATCAACATTGATACCATATACGGCGTGTTCCTCAATTCAACTGCCTCCGTAATTGGCAGCATTCACGATAGAGCCCGGATACATCTCGGATGTAACCGACAAGACGTCATCTGTAAACATGTAATCTGAATTCTATATCGCCCAAAAAACAATATAAACCAAGGAAAAGCCTGTCCCTTCATTTTTCATGGTGCAATCTTGGCTTCCACCGGGATCAATGAGAGGTAAAAACATACTTCGTTTATCAAAGCTTACCCGCTTGAAAAAAAGGAATGTAGCGTATGAAATGAAAAAATATTGGTTTTCGTGAGTTGGGGATTGGAAGACGAAACGAGCCGTGGTGAGGTCGGCGAGGGGTGCGGATGCGATGTACGGGAACGGTACGGTATCGGAGGGGTGGATTCAACAGAAGTCTCACCGTACGATTCAAACATCGACTGTAAGGCGGGCGCCCCGTCTTCACCGTATGCATAAAAGCGCGTTGAGCAAACTTTAATACTCGGATGCAGAGGGGGGGGGGCGGCAGTTTAAAAGAGGGAGGTAAGTCTGAAGAGGTGAAAAACCGCGAAATCTCCGATGTATACACTTAGGAGTAATCAAGTGGCTCGGGCATGGACGCGGCAGCATCGGCGTCAAGCATCGCCGGGTAGAGAGTTTTGGCCCTGCGCACGAATATCCAGCGCATGCGCACCCGCCCTCACCTTCGCCACAACTATGCCAGAAGCTTTTGCTTTTCCATTCAATGCAAACGACCCGAGGCTCGTATAACCGGCTGCTTTTATTTATACACGCTACGGCATATCTATAGAGAGTTTTAAACTCTCTTCCTGCTCGCGCGCCGTGCACAGGTATCATGCCCAGACTCGAGAGCTCAACGGGGCATTAGTATTTTTTCTTCTTTTTATCTCTCTCTTTCTTGCCGATTCGTAGGAACTCTCCGCTCGGGACTGTGGATAAGGATACTTTCCGCACGGCAGTTAGAATACCCAACGATTTCGCTCGTCTACTATCTACTGCCACAGTTTTACTCTGTGCATTGTGTGTATGTATATATATTTATGCATTCTGCAGCCAGTTACGGATTCATGTTCCAAGTTTACGAGAAAGGCACCGCGGATAGACTGCCGCTCTGTTTGGTCAGGAAAACTGAACTCGTCGTTTGGTACAATGCCGCGAAAAAGACATCTTCGTGTCGGTAAAGTCTAATATGCGTGCATCTTTGTGCGAGAGATTTGTTTCCGGTGTTGGGGTTTTAGGATCAAATTAACCACTCAGGGAGGGAAGATGTTTCTCTCGGAGTGGACTTTTATCGGGTTGCCTTTTGTCTGTAGCGACAGTGGAGACGTTTAGGATAAATCAGTGATATGGCCACGGGGATTAAATTGCCATCCGTAATATCTTTTAACATAACAAACGAATGGAGCTGCTATTCAAACAGTTTTGAGTATATGTGAATACAATATGATTGTACCGAAAATTATTTGTATGTGCAAGGGTCAGTACGATATGCCACGTGGCAATATCCCCGCAATTTTCGGGTGATATGATCAGTAAAACCGTTTTCTTTTTAGTTTGGCATCTGAAACATTTGGCCGAGGTAATTATTGTCTTTCCGTAGTTCATGTAGACAACATAAAATATACTACATGTTTTGTGCGATCCCTCTATGCTTCTGTAGGCTTAATCGACTACCATTATTGCTATGGCCATATCACCCGTAGGGTTCGGGTGATATGGACGACTGCAAACATTTATATATAGAGCTGAAATTAAATCACGCATCGAAAATATCGGAAGTTCAGACTGAATGACTTCAGTTCGATGTTTTTAGAGTTCGTTACGAGCAAAACTTAAAGGTTTTTTAACGTTAAACCTCCAGTTTTCATTGTTCAAAAAATCATGGCCATATCACCCCGACTTGCCCTCTAGCAGAGCTGGGCAAATACCCTAAGTACTTGAAGTACGTATTGAAGTAGCAAGTACTTAAAGTACTGAGCGATGTGTGATTCTTGAGTACTGACGTGCTGTGTACTAGCAGAAATAAATTGCTCGAGTTCTGAGAACAGAGCACTGACTCAGTACTTGATACTTCCATACGAACTTCAAGTACTTAGTGTACTTGCCCAGTCGTGCACTATAATGATTATTCTTTCGGACAATCAAAGTCAGTGAACTGTAAGGTCGCTCCTTATAATTTCTTTAAAACTCATTTACGTCCTTTAAATCTCACTTTGGCCTCGAAGCGCATGCGTGACCCGTCATTAAACAAAAAAAAGTCGCCGCTTAAGTATCCATGCCAATGTGTTTCCGATAACCCTGCGACGCGTTGTCACAGCTCAAAATTGATATGTCAAGGTAGCTTCTCGTTTGAAGGGGAATTTTAACGAGACGGAAAATGCTTTGCGCGCGGAACGCGCGAGGTGGCGCGAGGTTGACGCCGGAGCAATACACAAATTGTGCACGATCACGATCGGGATAAGCGCTCTACTAAATATTCATCATCACCGAGGGGAGTAAAGGGAATGTACGTACAATGCGCCAAATCGAATATGCGTTCATTCATCCATTCTGAATAATTCAGTGTTCGCGAGCCAGCGCGGCGATTTCCGGAAAATCCGTGTTCGAGGATCACTGCAGGTCGAGCTACATTATATGCTGCACAGTGTCCGTAGTATGTTATTTGACCGCGTGTGACTATTTATTTCAACCGTGTGGGAAGTACGAGCAGCGAATGATTGCGATACAGAAAGAGAGACACTACGGATTGCTTTGGATCGTCGAATATTTACACTGGCGTCGATAACGTTACCGATATCCTCGGTGATTTGTATTTTATTTACCGAGGCGTGATTTTAACATCCACGTTTCGATCTTCATTATCGTTGGCCACACTTCTGGCTTTATATTAATCGCGGAAAATGCGGTTAAGTACAATTAGGGACATCCGATTGAATCATCGGTGCAATTTAATACGGATATTCCTGCTCGGTACGAAATTCACCGTTTGTCGGTCTGTTTATCGAGAGAAATTGCAAGATTTCATCAATCTTTATATTCAAAATATTTTTATAGCAATCGTTACAATTTAGATAGAAAAAATTGCAACGCTTATTATGAATTTTTAATAATTCATATACTATTTGGTACCATCTAAATTAGAAGGGTTATTATAAAGATATTTAGAATCATCTAGATAGAACATGAATGTCGCTAAAATCTTATTATCCGTTTTTCGCGTGTTTATGCACGCGGAAAGCTCGAGGACGGCTCAATCGATTCACACGCTATTTTCTCCGATGGTATCTGACATATGCCAGGAAAGATTTAGATTACCAAGAACGATGCCGCGAGCGTGCGAAGCGTGCAACCCAAAAAAACCTACCTCTGTATATATATATATATATATATTTATATACTAGGGGGACTCGGGGCTTGCCCGCTTCGCGCGCTCGCACCCCTTTATGGACTTAAGCCCTTATTATTCCAAGTCCTTTAAAAGACGTATGCCCTTACAATTCTAAGCCCCACTATTACGCCCATCCAAGTACTGATCCCACCTTAAAAGAAAGACGGGTTCAATACTTGGATGGGTGACCGCGGTCACCCCCCCCCCTTCCTCAATTCTTGACACGGCGGCGGCGACAGCGTCGAAATCTTTTTATATTATAGAGATATATGTATTTATTTATTTAATGACGGCCGGATCCCATTCAAAAAGACGGTGAGAAACCCATCGCCCAATGAACAATTTGAGAAGAATCGATCGTTTATAAATGGCGCAAATTTATGAGTAGTAAATAAGATTATATTGCATACATATCTATAATATGTACACAATTTTTTTCTGCAATCATTATCGTCTACTTTATAATACGATCTTATCATAAAATAACTCATATCAATAGTTCCTTTTGAAAACTAGCCTATATGCAGCACGATTTCAAATAAAAAAAACATGTTCTACTTTGAGAAAAAATCTATCAACATTTCAAACGATATTAACTCTTTAAATATGTCACCCAAATTTGGTATTATTTCATTGAGCCGTTCCGCAATCTTAGAGAGTTGAAAAGAGAGCAAAGATATATGCTTCGAACGATGAAGCATAGTCAGATAAAGAATTTCTTTTTATTACTAAGTTTCTATTTCGGTTTGCAATGCAAAATGTGACGAACACGACGTTCGAATTTCGTACCTCAAACTCATATATGGAAACTTGTTTCTCGAGCGCCACCTTGATGGATTAATCATCATGAAAACGCATTCCGTGTTACGACGATGATGTTACGCCTGTGGCAACGATGTTATGCATTATCGGAGCGTCGTGTTGGTTAGCATGCATGACACACTGACGCACTACACAGAATAATCGATAATTAGGTGAAAGCACTTGGATGGAATATGAGGTTTGGTACGGATGGTTCGGGTACACTGAAATAGTATGCAGATACATCTTGTGTCAGTGAGAGAACGAGCGAACGAAGAGGGATACACGTAAGCAGCGGCCGGTTTGCTCATGAATCATAGTCCAGCCCGTTACGATCGTAATAACACTATAATGGTCAACTCGGTTCACCGGTACACCTGCAACTATGAAATGTTCCCTGTGGCAGCCAGTCCTAATTTTGACCATCCCAATGGTATAACGGACTTTGCACTAAAAAATCCTCGATCTCATCGTAAGGGTGATGATTTTGCAAATTACATTAAAATCCATATTATTTGACAGTCGGTATTGTCTCAAATCATGTGATATGATCAACCAAACATATAGCTCAACAGTACAATGCCAGCGTACGTAAACTTAGTTATAAATTAGCGGTCACTTATTGTTCGGAAATTTTTCAGTCATTTCGTAAATCAGTAATTTTTTTGAATAGGCAATTTTTTTGAATCAGTGATTTTTTTATCGGTTATTTTTTTAAATCGACATTTTTTGAATCAATCATTTTTTTAATCAGTCATTTTTTTTTAAATCAATGTGGTTTTTCAGGCGTTGTATGTAAGTCGATGTAATTTTCGAACTCGTCACTCATAATTTAGTTTATTTATTATTATCCATGGTACACATGGAGACAACCGGGGAGAAAAAATCATGCTAATTCCCTATTGCTTGTGGTGAGAAAAGTCTCGGGTCTCATCGTCTCCCGTTTTGTCTTTCCGAGGTCATTGAGTGTGAGATAAATTCGCGAGGAAAAGTCGCGTCGGAAGACTCCCCGGAGGATTGCTCAGCTCACTGTGAAATTGTTACGGTTACACCTTGGACCGTGCCATCCAGCTGGGAGAGCCGGGCCAAGAAGCAAGGATGTGCTTCGTTCGTTATATGTGTTTACCGAACGGTATGTGTACATGCGCCCTCCCACATATGGACTCGAATACCGTCAGTCTGCAGCGAGGAAGTGCAATCGAGTTAACTACTTTGCTTCCACGAGTCCCCCTGCTGTATTTCGTTCTGACACCACTTTTATTTGGAACTTATGGCTGAAATTCTTAGCTGTTAGAGAGGACGCGGAGTCCTGCAGAAACTTTTACCTTTGATCATTTTTCCGCCTCGCAGAGGAAGCTTTTTTTCATTAAAAAAAAACACATTTTTTTCGACATATTTATGGGATGTTCGCAATGTTCGAAAACGTACCATAAAATCGGGTTTGGAAAAAATGTCTGCACGCGACTTTCGGTAAATGTTTTAAAGAGACGAAAATTGTGGGTGTAAAATCCTACATGAAACAACGATATCCGTTGCCGGTACCGCCCCGGACCACGCGACGCAGTTGCAGTTTAATGAGAGAAACCCACGTTCGGACTTTACCGCCGCTGTACTGCCGGACACACTATCCAGCGCCAGTATTAACTTTTAAAAGATATAATTAAATACGACATTCCGGGCAATTGCGCCGTTAAAGTTTACGGGCGGGCTGCTTCTCGGTGATGTGTGAAAAGTAAATAAAAAAAAGATTAAAAAAAGGTCTGAGGTCTGAATTACATTATCGAATTACCAAATTGGATTAAGAACAAAAAACGAGGCCGACTTAATGCTGGCAAAATTTTCAGCGCTCAGTCTATGTTTCGTGTAAAAATACGAAGCCATCGAATCAATGTAATTCATAAGCTCGTCAAGAAATAAAAAATTCTAGCAAGTCTGACCAGTTTCTACGACTCAATAAAATTGAGCGTCACATGTTAAAGGAAATAAAAACTGGCAGACGATATCAACAAATACTAACACTTCTGGTAGGAATTTTTTTTACAAATGTTGAAACGTCAATCAATTTTTTTAGTCCTCGAAATTGTATAAAATGTTTACTCTCGAATGAATCAATTAAATAGATAATAATTGTTATATATTCAAAAAAAGGGAGAATAGACTGCAAGGAAAAATGATTCGGAAAAAGTTCGTCGGTGCGTCAATAGTGATTTTGTAGTCGGCGGACGAGTGAGTGTACCGAAGCGTAATCGAGATAAAACTCGATAGGTGGGATTCAGTCGGACGCTGCACGAACAATAAATATATCCAAAATCCTCCCGAGAGCCAGTTTGCTTTTCGATGTGCAGGGCGATAAAAACGACAAAAAAAACAAAAAAAAACCTAAAAAGCCAATCCAAACTCGCCAACGAACAAAACAGCTTCGATGTACGAAGCATGGGTCGCGTTTAATTTCGGGGAAACATCGATTTCGCGGTGTGCTAATTCCATACAGAGATTCCCGGAATGCATCAATAGTCAACAGTTAAAACACCACCCTCGCTCGTATCCGACTGTTCGATGGCCGAGCGCGTGTTCAATCTTTTGGTACGAATTATTCCGGACTACACTTGGCACAAAAGGGTATTTAAGCGCAAAGCTCTGGAACGGATGTTCGCTCGAGTATTGCATAGCCAGTAGAGTCACCTGGCGAACGGGGACAAACGAGAGATCGCCCCAAAATAGAAGTGTCCAAAGAGTGAATTTGGAGCGAGGACTATCACGAACAGTGGTGTAGAGCCAATTTAGTCGGAGCGGCATGGAAATGAATTGGGACGGGAGCATGTAATTGAAACTATGAGACGACTTGCTGCCTAGCAGTCCTCGAGACCCTCGGATTTTGCTTGTCCTTGAAGGATTCCTGAAAGTGTCCTTGAACTTTCGGTAGAGCCTTGACATTTTTATTCTTCCCTCGATTCATGTGAAGAACAAAATACCTGAAGGCCGATTTTTTAATTTGAAGGTAGTCCTTGCGAATAGTGTTCACTTCGAATAAGTTTCAGGGAAATGAGAGGGAATCGCAAACACTTCTGTATTGTATAAAAATCTGAAAAAAATCAGGCATGTTAAAGGTGCTGAAAAGATTGATTTTGCATAATAATAATTCGAAAATGTTATTGACAAATTGATGAAAAATAAAATGTTTCGACGAATCTCCCGGAAACCTAATTTTTTATGAAAGTGCTTCGTTCACTTTTCTGAATACGTATGAATTTTCGCTCGCTACATGATTTAAACAAATATTTATTTAAATCAAATGAATATTTTACTTAAACCAAATAAACGGTGGCCGTCAAATAAATTTTTTTTTCGGGGTTGTACCTCTAGAAAATAAAAACAAATCGATTTAAAAATGGGCTTTGGTAAAAATGTGCACGGTGATTCTGCATTCGTAAACTACGATTCGGAGCCGAACCGTGCTCATTTTTTTGAATATATTTTCTCATTTCGTGCTTTCCCGGAAGTTTGAATGAATACTGTATAAGTATCCCGGGTACAAATGAATGAAAACGTGCTCCGCCCGAGCCCGTATATATATTTTTTTTCTAAGAAGACAACGGTTACGGGATTGGACTGCCAGGCTCAAGATCACTCGAGGAATCTCGTAAATAACGACGTGGAGTCAAGAGTAGAACGGCCGAGCCTGAACAGACGTGAATGCAATCGAGCGTTCCGCTGTGGCATTTGGCCGGTTGGCTTTAGGGGAATCCAAAGAGCTAACTAATTGTACGAGCTCTGCTCTCATCCGTGCATCTCCTCCGTCGAGGTATGAAACGCGAGCCTTATTCGAAATGCCGCTTCACATACATTATCCGTTGCTACCATCCTCGGAAAAGCTCTGCCGACGAGCGAGGCTAATTAAAGGTTGAATTTCGTAATATGTGCCGCATACGGATTTCGTAATTGCAATTAGACTTTTTTTTTAAATCGCGTTATTCGCTGTCCGGAAGTCCATAGTTTATAGCAGGCTAGTATTCATTTTTCTCCTTTCAAATGAACTTTTTTACAAGTTTTTTTTTACGGTCTCCTTTGTTCTATAATTTTAATTGAGCCGCTGAGGCACTTTCACATTTCAATATCACATTGGGAATTTCGTCAGGTTTCGAATTACCTTTCGAATAAATTCATCTACGGGATTCGGAGTCGGGTCTTGACGACTGAATCCACTGTGGCGACTGCAATCCTGCGTGATTACCGGCAAAATGGTACTCAGAGACATCTGCCGGAGACGGTACGTAGTGTAAACTCGCGGTGCGTGGTGTGTGAATAGCATGGAAAGGTAGATTTGAGACACTGGTAAAACAGTTTCCTGTAATCGAGCAACTTTGCAATGTTGACTTTGTGGTTCGCTGACCGTTGTGGTGTTACAAAAGTATGTCGGTTTAAAGGTGAGTGGGCAGTAGACAAACTGATCGGATTTTGGAAAAATGCACTCTACGATCATTGATCTATAGACCATTATTAAAAGTCATTCATTAAATGCAGAACTGTATTTAATGAATAGAATTTTCCGAAAATACTTTGCTTAGGATGTTTTTTTTTAAACAATAATTTATTTTTTATGATGGAGGTTTGATAATACATTAACTGCGATTCGAATCTTCGTCAGTGAAATCTCGAAAATTGTTAATAGACAGCACGCCAAGAATCATTTTAAATCAATGAACTTCCCTAAACTACGTCTATAACAGCGGCTATTTGAAACACGAGTTCACCATAACCTTTGATATAGCCCTGGTTCTTTGCCCTGCGAAAGAACCAAATTTGTAACTCAGATCGTGTTAGTTTCATGTTTACTAATCAGTTCATATTTTATTCATACACCTCTATCCGTTCATCCGCTTTAAAACGGACGCACTGTTTATGGGCTATTCCATGTCAAATCAACCTACCTCTGCCCTTGTCTAACCTTGCCTGTGTTAGTTTCATTCCAAGTTATCTTGTATCCTCTTTCTATAAATAACGGAACACCCGTAAACGAAACTTGATATTTTTCACTAGAGAAAGTGTTTTTTCGTGGAAATGTGTTCCAGTTTTTCTACATGTTAACGAATTCTTAAAAATACAAGATATCAGTTGACAAAGATAAAGTCTCGTATTTCGTCTCGATGTCGATTTACGCGATAACGTTGCCCAACCTTGCCGTTGTTAGTTTTATTCCAATTGGTATTGTATTCTGTTTCTATAAATAAAAAACACGCGTAATCTACACAGTTATATTACTAATGTTTCTCGTCCACAAACCTCCCCAACTCTTTTCATGTTGATTTACAAAATCTTGTGCGTTTTACATAGAAGTCGGACAATTTTATAAATATTTTTTGTGAAATTAAGAACAAAATAATTGTAGACTTTTGTGGACAAGAAAGGTTTGTTAAATGTACACATTTTTTTTTACTGTGTAAAATTTATATTTTCCGCTGAAGAAAGTTTTTTTCCTGAAAATGTGTTCCAGTTTTTCTACACATTAACGAATTCTTAAAAATACAAAATATCAGTTGACAAAAATAAAGTCTCGTATTTCGTTTTGATGTGTCAATATTTACGCGATGACTCCGCAAGGGAGTAGAGAATCCTCCGCACAGACGCCATCCATCCCCGTTCTTTATTTTATAGCCCGAGGCCTACGCCACGTAGTCAGCGATCTACAATAAGGTAAAGAAATATATGGGTAGGGGAAAACGCCGTGAGGTTCGAATTTATTCTCCGCTGCATCAGCCTCATCGTATTATTCAAATGATATCCATCGTTCGATTCGGTATATCGAATATCTCCTCGATGTACCGCGTCCTCTCTCGAAAGAGAATGCCGTCAGTGTGCGAGAAGCCCTGCATACATATCGCTATATCTGTTTCCCCGAGATAAAATTTTAACGCCTTGGAGGCTTCGAGCAAATTCGAAAGACTTTCGTCTCCGTGAGTCGTTACCCACGTGCAGTCTCCCTCGGGGAGAAGATACAACACAGTCTGAAGTCTGATGCACAATGAAATGTGAGAGGCAATTTTTCTTTTTTCGTTTCCCAAACCGAATACCTTTTTGCACCATTTCCGCACAACAACATTCATGTGTAGGCTTTAAAGAACGTCTCGTTATCGAGAATGCGGTACTTAAGGGAGTCTTCTAGTCTAAACGAGGATTTTTTTCGAGGTTAAAAAAAATGCATAGGTATTCGACTTTTAAAAAATGCACAGGGACTATTAAATATTTCATCCTCGGTATTTTTTCCAGTTATTTATTGATACTTGCAGGTACTCTGCAAATTTTTTCGAGTACAATAAAAATATATTAAGGGTAACACGCGGTTTCATTTTCGAGCGCTAAAACCGTGTAGCACCCTTCATTTATTTTTATTTTACTCGAAAAAGTGTGCAGAGTACCTGTAGGTATCAATAAAGAGGTGGAAAAAATACCGATGTTAAAATACTTAATAGTACACATGATATTTTTGTTCTCTAACTCATGTATAATTTTTTCTACCTTCTATCTCATGACTGGGGTACATATGTACCCCTCGCGTTTCTTCAACGTACAAGGGTCCTATGAACAGTAAATGGGTTTTGCCGCACATGAATCTCTTCGTTTTTTCATAAGGAAGAGAATGGTATGTGGCAAATTTGATTTTATTAAAGTTTAGGGGGTAAACCCTTAAAGCCCAAAACGTAACGAAGATTGGCAAAAACCGCACTTTTCGTGAAAAAAATTGTACTTCTTTTTTTTAATAATCCGATTTTCAAATCTCAAATGAAATTTTACAGGGGACACATCAAGCTATTAGGAAAAAAATAGTCCCATTGTATTCCGCTCAAAAAGTATTTATTTGGACATCTCAAAATAGGAAAAAACTCGAAAACTCGTAACATGGAAAAAATGTATGAAAACGTAAAAAAAAATTAGTTTTGCATGGGTATTAACGTTTATTTTTTTTAATCATTGTAGGTAATTAAAGATAATGATAATTATTATAAAAAATTGTGAAAAATTATAAAAAATTATTAACAGATTATAAAATGCCGACTATATACGTCCACATTACACAATAGTAACTTACATTCCATAGTAACAAAAAAAATCACTTACACAAAACACTAACGGGGACTCCTGACTGGGGTATTTTGGTACCTCAAGCGCGCTGCGTTAGCGTCCTGTGCGATAAGCAGCAAGTTACTGAGGCTACTACCGGCCTTCGCACATTGTCAGATCACGGAACTAAATTATCGTGGAGGTTCCAAATCGATAATGTTAATGTCTTCTATAGGAGCGCCGTTTGAATATCATCTGGGGTACTTTTGTACCCCATACATGAGTTCTAGGCTTAAACCTCGAAAAAAATCCTCGTTTAGACTAGAAGACTGCCTTAAAGGGTATTCGGTGATATGCGTATCGATGTAACGGCGTACTTGTTACAGTGAATCCAGACATCCACTACATCGGCACGGAAATCGTGTACAGGTATTGCCAACTATGTGTGGATGCAACTCGGTATCACCGGCGGTTTTCGACGAAGCTCGAATAAAGCTTAATCGCGAGTTTCCCGAGTTTGATTCCGATCGGATCGGCTGTGCTCTCAGTCGGCGAGTCAATTCCGCACACACTTACAAACTCTGTACACATACACATCATAATCTTCCCTCTACAATCTATCTGTATCTCCGTTTAGTAATCTCACAAAAGTAGCTTTCATTGGCTGGGAATTAAGCATCATCCACAGTATTGCGTTTACTCTCTGATCGAATTAGGAAGAAGCAGTTCTATTACTTTTTGTAATCACAATAATTGCATACGAAATACGTGTCGGACTAAATATATACATTGATTTCTGATGAGAAAAAAATTGAATATTCATGTCATGGTAGTATGACATTTTTTATGAAAACTGAATTTAAAAGAATATGAAATAAATACAAATTACGTTTATAGGAAATGTTTACAATATGGTTACAATAGCTACTTTGTTCCTATAAGAATAATCTGCCCACACTTTAAATAGTTTTTAAATAATAATGAACCGTATTGCAAGCTTTTCCACATAAACTATTTCTGAAATTTCAAACACATGTGTGTTACAATTTTACGGTAAAATTTTTATTTTTAATAGCATTTTTTGTAGATTTCGGGCGAAAGATTTTTTTGAATTTTGATATCTGATATTGTTATTTTACAAAAAAGTACATTAATCTTCTATCAATGTAAGTAATGTAAGCAAATTTCAAGTTCCTGTACATTAGATTTACAATTTATTTTTACAGTACATGTGCATTTTGTGTTTTTTTCTTGTTTGAGATTTTTAAACACGCGCGGCAAGGTCATAGAAAGAGTTGGAAAGTGTAAACTCGAATATGCAATTTCTCAACGAGTTATTGCACAGATCAAGCACTGGTGGAGAGAACGGGAGGTGCTTTTCGATAGCGCATTCACCGAAGTGGCGAAACGCTGACTATTTTTACCGAGCCTGAATCCTAGGTCTCTACCGTATACCGTGCATTGTATACGACAGATAGGCTTTGCACACTGCATATGTATATAAAACACGTATAACTACTATGTGTACTCGGTGCTCCCTCGACGCCACTGTGTGGAACATCAGTGGAACAGAATACGAGAGCACGAACGTGTTGCTGAAACGCGAAAGTTTCGATCGTCACTGCGATACAGAGAATGAGCTTTTTTCGGTGCTTCACACGGTGCGGGAAGCGACAACGCACCGGTAACGGTATAAAGCAATTTACCGATCGCTCGACCACGGCCTCAGGCTCGCCTCCCTCGATGCACGAAGTTACGTGTATTTCGATTAGAACTACGCGCGCGTCGTGGCACTGCAAATATTTGTTTGGTGTCTGGCATCAAAGCTGCCACTGGCATCAGCTCTATAAATTCGTACGAAACATAATTATTGAAGAAACTCTTTTTCCGAGAGCATACCTTGGGTTGTCTTCTTATTGCTGCAAAAATGGTACACATTTTTGTAACACATTCTCTTTTCTGTCCCATCGAATTATTGTGCCGAAATATTGTACCAGGTATTCCTTAAGGATTTTGCGAGAAATATGAGAGAGGGGCATTGATTTTTCTGTTATAATAAATTGGCTCCTTTTGGTCCTCCTCTACGAATTTGTTCCGAGGACAATTAATTATTCCTAACCCGCCGAACCGTCCCTCTACCATCCCTGCAAGGATGCGGCTACACCGTAAAAATAAATTGTAAATTTAATGTACCGGACTGAAAGTTTTTGTGCATAAAATGATACATTAAATTTAATGTACAATTACGATGAAAAATTAATATACTTTTTCATTGATATGAAAGTAAATTATAAAAATTAAAATACTTTCATAGTGAAATTGAAGTAAATTACTAAAAATAAAGTATTCCCAATGTTTTCAATACACTGAACATTAATTTTTCATCGCAATTGTACATGAAATTTAATATACCTATTTCTTTCATAAAAACTTCCAGTCCGGTACATCAAATTACATACAAATTTTTTTTATTGTGTAGCCGAGCGCAGTCTTGTCCACTTGCTGACATATTTGCCGATCGGGTCGCACTCCGCGTGCGGCTGGCCTAATAAAATAGTAACCGATCGAGGAACAAGCTTTACGGTGCAATTCTACCGGTAGTTATTTTGGGTAATAATTTAAGTCCCAAATTGGCTCGCATTCCACGATGTTTAGAGCATTTTTTTCGCAATTTATTTTTTTCGCGTTGCATCGACCCTTTTCTGTAAATCTTCGATATTGATGGCCCTAAAATTACTATCAGTGCCCATACTAGGATTATAAAATATTAGAATAGCATGCACACGCGAACCTGGTAAATATGCAATCTGCTTGGCGGACGGGTGAGCGCTTCTCCCCGGAGCGATTTAACGGAGCAGGCGAAATTGATTCGCAAATTGGCCATTATGAAAGCCGACTTTGCGCATCGCGAAAAATTACTTCCAAGTCCGTAGCTGTACCGCATCTGCCGCGGCGCTGGGATTCGACCGCTTTAACTATATCGAAACCGTTACCTGATATTAGCGGCTCTTTCCTCCGGCCGCGGTCAGTCTCTCGCTAGTCCATCGCTCTACAGCAATTACCTCGGATATTAATTCCTTATTTATATCAATAATAATTATCGCACCAAATCTTCATCTATTTATTTCTTTCATAGCAATCGGCATGCTTTTGTGGTAATGATACCTTTAAAATTTGGCCCGAGTGTGCAGAAATGCGAAAATTTTATCTCAACGGTTCAAATTAATTTTTTATCAAACTCAAGGTAATTGTATTTAATGAGACCAGTAGTTAAATTTTTTTTTAATAGCTAAACGTCTATTTTCTCCCATTTCAAAATCTAATATTTATTTTGATTTATTTATTTAAATATTTAATTAAATATGTATTCAAAAAATATTATTCGAAACATGGAAAAATGTTTTAAAAAATTCGTCTTGTACATTGAAAACCCGGTAACGAATTTCCTCCTGTACGTAACCCGAACTCACCCGGATAAGTACCGTATCATTATAGTAGACACGGAATTCGAGTCTGAAATAGTAGGCAACGGGGTTTTCTTGGCGCAAGAGAGGCGCAAACGTTAACAGAAAAAAAGAGTTCGAAGTGACAAAATCTCTGTGCGCACCGTTGTAACAGAGTGCGGTAAAGGAGTGACGCGAGTGAAGGAGCGAGAGAAAAAGGCTGTGAAGAAGTTGCGCAATGGGTAAGGACACGAAGCGTGTCTTCCGGTTTACGTTCCGCCACCGAGACACGCGACAAAACTCCCTGGCTGTTGCTCATCCTCGAGTCTTGCAGTGACGTACAGCGGGGCCAGCGATCATGTATCATGCTCCGCATCCGGCAGATACGTGCCGGGATTGTCTCGATTTTGCGAAATAACAACAAAAGTCTCGATGAAACTTTTCGTACTCTTACTGTGCATTGAAACTAAAATAAACGCATCCTGTAATCGCGCGTAACACATCAGTGAATCCGTGACAAAATAAAAATATGTGTTTGCAACTACGCCGAGAAATAACAGTGATTTCACTTGGATGACGAAAACTACATGGTTGTTTGTATCTAAATTTGTGTCGGTGTCGTGTTTAGTGCTCATTATTGTCAATATTTTTTATACAAATTCCTTTCTGACCATCGCCAAAGCTCGAAAACTGGTATTTCAAGGAGCATTAAAAAACCTAACTTTAATATCTTCGCGTCCATATTTATATTTTTTAAAGGTCGACCCTTGTGAATTAAAAATACAGTGCGCGAGTCATTATCGGTCTTTATTCTTGAATTAAGTAATTTAAAGGAAAACGAAATTGTTTTAGGCTATTCTTGTCCATTTTTTTTTGTTTCAATTCTAATTCGTTAATTTCTATGTGAACAACTGATATTGGTTTGAGATCGTCGGTTATCATCGCGCCGACAGAACAAAGGGAAAACAGTTCGCCGTTTCGCCTGCATCTCGCGAACGATGCAGATCTTCTCGTTCCATCTGCTTTCACTACTTCCTCCGGGGCTATAGAAAACTCGTTTGTTTCCTTCGTCGGGTTCTCCGCGGCTCCGACAGGCCACACCGAGCTCCGGAAAGATCGTCAGATTTTCGCGTTTAAATTCACCATCCAGCATCTCAAACGCTGCATCGCGATTGTTAAATATTATCATTATCGGTGTTATCCAATTGTGCTGAGGCGCTCGGACATGCAACGAGAAAATTTAACGTTCGTCAGCGAAGCGTGTGACAGACTGTTAACGCGGGGACTGCGGCAAATTAGCGTTTTCACTTCCTGTCGTAAACGAACAGATACTCGGTCGTTCGGTAACATAGGAAATCTATTCATTTCGTAATTCTCCGCGCACGTGAGCGTATCACTTCTTTCCTTTACCAAGTCGACGCCAAAGTGAAGATCCCAAATTTGGGGCAATGTCGGGACTTGACTTCATCATTGGCACTACGTCTATGAATATATGTTACATTTTTTTGCACTCTCTCTCTGACCCCAAGAGCTGCCGTGTCACCGAAAAAGCCATAAAAATCAATCCAGTAGGCTTTTACTGCATGCCGAAAACCGTCGAAGTACATAAAAGGGTCGGATGTGTTCCCGTCCGCCAGCAAACTCGATCGGGAGGACACAGAAAACGCGGTAGTCGCGACACGAGTGACAGACAAGAACCGTTTTTTATGCATGGTTTACGAGTTATAAAGCTAAAAAATATAGAAGGGCGCCTCCTACATAATTTATAACATGTAAAACGAAGTGGAGTACAAAGTTCCGTTTTTTTAGCAGTCGATACGGTAACGTGCCGATGGCCGACCAGCTTCCAATAACTGACCTCTTTTGCCAGTATTTTCCCTCAGGCATGCCGCCTCCTATAACGGCACCCTAAAAGGCCCGCTAATAGGCGGAAGGTAAATTCATCTATTAAGGGAAGTGTCCCTATTAGCGGCCTGTTTACGGCATTATGTCGTTTTAATGGAAACACGGGACGGTTTTGTTGGGAGACGCGATTCCGAGAATCTGGACGCATGGTGGCTTCTAATGGGAGCTACATGGCGTGACCCGTAATAGGAACAACGTCATATATAATTTTATTATTATATACTTTTAGTATGTAATAAAATAAATGAATGACGGCGGTGGATGCGCGGTTGGCGCGTGGCTCTGGTGGTCCCCCAAGTCAAACAGATTCGTTCGCGGTCAGTACTTAGATGGGTGACCGCTTAGCCGCGCTAGCTGGCGCATCGACCGTTGAGCGGGAGGCGTTTTCTTCTGAGACTTTGGTGTTTCTGCGCTTTACTCGAGTGCAAACATACCGGAGGATCAGTAGAATATAGCCATCTGTATCGGCACGGGTTTCCCGCAGTTTCCCCGTGTCCCCGGCAAATGCTGTACAGTGTAGCCAAGTCGACTACGGACGCACTGGAAGTTAGGTATCTTAGCTGAGTTCGGGTAGGGAGTGCTAGGGGGGAATCGGGGTGGGGTTACGTAAAAACCCGGAAAGGTATACGGTGGAAAGTGGAACAAAAAATTAATGAATACAAATGATAATTAATCAAATAAAAAGTATTATACTTTTATTCGTATTTTGTTGTTCTTTAAACAAATAACAATATTGTATTCTTCAAATTTATTTTTTGTTCCTCTGATATTTTATCTTTAAACAAATACAGCGAACTGGTCCCATAGGGTGTGATTTCGCAAGCTAAGTACTCTTCCCATTGGAATTTACTCCAATGACCAGGTACTCATGGTTCTATAGATATTGGCAATTGTTTGCGAGACAATTCTTGTATGGCCCGTACCAAGAGCTATGCCGGATTTGCCTCGCAGTTGTGCGCGTGGGATTGAATGACGACACCGATGGTAGGTCGGCAATATGGACTTTTACCCAGGTGTTTGCAACATGAGGGCGTCTGCTCTGTGGGGACAATCGATGATAAGCCGTTCACCGTGGATTGCCTTCCAGTCTTGCTTTACTGCTCGCACTGGTTACGAGTCGCTTTCGCAAGATGACAGACCAATGTCGAAAGCGGATCGGATCGCCACTTCGTGATTCGTGGACTACCGATATTGCGTCTCGCCGTAGGCCATTCGTCATGTACACTCAATCGAGGCGGCATAGAAGTTCGCTTCGAATTTGCGCGTCACTATGTAACGAATCGTACTTTTATCGTAGATACGGGCGCGTAGATATCTCCCAAGAACACCGACACATTCGCAATCTCAATGTACACCGAGATACCACCTCCGGGTTTCATCGACCCGATGAAACTCCGAGAGATAGTGATACAATTTATTGTGGGTCGTATATCTACCGGCGAGAAGTCTGCGCACACTACGGAACTGCACGACACCTCCGGTTTGCGTAGATATATCTATATCTAATGTAGTAGACATCCGTTCCAAACCGGTACGTTCTGAAGTTTCCCAATCCGCTGCTTTGTTCCGATACTTCACCACGCGGCATCAGCCGAGATACGCGAAACTTCATCCTCTTGGGAATCCTCAGCGTTGTACATTTTTTGTTAACTCGTTAAAACTATTTCCTTCATCTCATTATTTGGTTGTTTATCGTGAAGGAGGAAGCCCTCGATCGGCTCTACTTTCACTCTAGGAATACTCGAACCGAATCTTGCAATCGGAGCACTTTTTCATCGCTTTCCTCATCTGCCTGATCGGTAGTTTTAGTTTTTTGCCTGATGGCGACTTTGATGAATTCCGGTGGGTCTGAAAGCAATTTACTTCTCAAACAACACTCATCTGGAAGAGTCGATTTTTTTCTTCTTTTCCAAGTTGTTGCTAATCTATAACGGGCAAACGCGATCTACGACGGAAAAACCTCCTGCGTGCCAATAGCGGCAACAGATCGCAGAATCTATCGCAGGTCTCGCTTGTTGTCTTCTCCGCTTTCTTTCCGGTTCGGGTTAAGGAATACTTGAACCTACTTCGTCCGATTCATCCGACTGTTTTTAGCGCAATACTTATGCTATCATGTGTCTCCATTGTTTGGTGGATTGCTATGTTTTTCATCCTCCCATACACGCTTTCTTCATCTTCTTTCTGAGCAATAATTGGGGGAGCTGATGTGCTATGAGTACAATGAGTAAGCGCCGGTGGAATGGGACGTTAACTTCCACGGCACGCGCAATAGCCCGTGCACTTTATTGCTATCAAGCTCGCGTGTATCTACCGAAAAATAAGCTGCAAAGCCGGAGATTCGTCTTCGTGTCGCTGACGAATAGTGAGAAAAATGTTGAGGATTTGCGAAACGTGTATCAAGAAACGCGGCAAGGTCTCGTCGCCGAGTAAGGCAAATATTATCGCTACAATGCTCGACGAGTTGAGGAAATAGCGTATTGCGCAAGCATAGGCTTATAGATATATATATATAAATAATATATAGCATAGGCAAGCATAGATACTGGTAATTGGGGCATTCGTACAAGACGAATGTTAGATGAAAAATGTAAATGTAAATAACGAAAGGTGTAGGGGAGAGCGGGGCAAAATGGGACAGCGGGGCAAAACGCAATTTTCCAATAATTTTTAGATGGCACTGTGAGACAAAACTGGGCAGAAAATCCAGATGTATCGATGGGGCAAAATGGGTCGTCCAAATTTTTATTGGAAAATTGCGTTTTCCCCGCTGTCCCGTTTTGCCCCGCTCTCCCCTGCTTGTGGAAGTACATAATGGAAACGATTTTCATGGAATTTCTATGATGGACATCTTCTCGATTTTATTGTCGTTGGACCATGCGCCGAAGGGGAAATTCTTACAGAATTTAGAGCTCATACCTCGATTATTAGTTTTTTTTACATATCGCGGACCTGCAACGACGCATCTTGCAATGTGTAAACCTACTAATAATCTAATAATGTGTAAACCTACGGATGGAAGTGAATTTAAAGATCGTACGTGAAAAACCAGTAGCACTGACAATATAAACATTGTGTCATCGGCGATTTGCAGTACTAATTGAATAATCGATAATATCGTTGGAATGCTTTGGCATTGCCCGAAAATGGTACCCATTGGAACTTTGGTCGCCATAATGGAGGAATATGATAAGGACACAATGGACACCGATTCGTTGGAAAGTGAGGTGAAGATATCGCGGCAGTCGTTCATATATGTGTAGTCTATGCTTACCATCTTTCTGAGATGGGCGATGTTTTTTATTGATGAATCTTACGATGGGCTAAATTAACTGGAAACAAATTCAGTAGACTGGACGTTTCAGAATCTTTCGTAATATTTGCGAAAATTGTTCGTAATTGCAGGCAACGCAGATGCCAACGTGCCCAAAGCGACTGGATCTAAGCAAGGGAGGTTTATCGAGAATCCCTGAGAGCATACTGGCCTTTCCTGGTGTCGAAGAGATACTGCTAGCTCGCAATCAACTTAACAATTCAGACAGCAATTTCGCCATTCTGCATCGGTAAGTTGACAATAATTTCCACCGAGATTCTTTCGAAATTTCTACCGAATTTAATAAATAAACATGAATAGTAATAATAATAAATCACTTTTTATTTATTTATTTAGTTTACGGGATAAACCCTTTTACTTACATACAACAGTAAAATAATAAATAATAAATAACAAATTTTTTTTAATGAAAAAAAAGGTTTCCACGTCTTCGATCAATCCGGATCGAGTGCAACCGGCTGAAATCTATTCCCCATGAAATTCTCGAACTCCGTGCTCTAACAACGCTGGATCTGTCGGACAACAAAATCGAACAAGTGCCAGCTGAGATCGATCGACTAGTCAAGTGAGTAGTACCGTACAGTCGATATAGTTTCGATCAACGTCAACGTCGTCCCTCAACCAACTTCCTCCAGCGAATCGTCCCATTTAAAAGTTCTCCCGAGGTTTATTTTTTCCCCCTCACTAGTAAATCCGACGGAAACTTTCGGCAGTAAAGCGTTCGGTGGGTGGCACGTAGATCTCGCAAGCTTTCGCTGGCTTTCGACAAACTTATACTCACACTTTGGATAAAATATTGGGAATGTGGCTGGCTTGTGGGAAAAAAAACAAACGAAACTCCAACTAAATTCTTCAAATTCGTTTAATTACATTAAAAATACAAAAACCAAAACAACAAAAAAAAACTCACTGTAAGCTCGGTCATTCGGCTAATTGTTATCGCAGCTCTGTTGAACAGGAAACAATTACAGCGGACATAGATGAATGGTTGGATGAATGATCGATGAAAAGCAGAGAAGTGTTACATGCGCCGCTTGCCACGCAAACGAATTCGTAATTGTACATTAATTGATAGCAATTAACAGCTTCGAACGAAAACCAATAATTAGGGTCATGCTCGCTTCACTATGCAGGAACTTTAATTATGACACTCACCATTATGACGCTCGGAAATAAATATGTAGAATTATAAAGGAACTTAAAATCTCAAGTTCTAAGACGACCAGACATTTCTACACGCTAAACGATGTTTGTACATTTAACAAACTTTTTTTGTCCAAAAACTTCTACCATTATTTTGTTGTTATTTTTACAAAAAAATATTCTTAAAATGATCAGACATTTTTGTAAATTGGACAAGATTTTTCTATAAAATTAGCATGAAAAAATTGTGAACGTTTATGGACAAGAAACATTGGTATTTTACTGTGTCTGTACCGATATTCGTTGTCGTGCTAATTTCCCGACGATGAATATTTTTTAGCTTCGGAATTCTCAATTGCTCTATTATCTTTGAGTGCGCGAGTTTTTGTACGTTCCACAATTGAGATCCGCTGTTGATTACACCATGCCCTTTTTCAAACGCAGGTAATTTTTTGTTACTTCACAAAACGCAGAATTCAATTTTCCTAAATTTATGAAAAAAAAGATAATTAAACAAATTGTCAGTCAACGGATCGCTGGCATTCTTTAACCCTTCACGTACAACATCCTTGTTGAACAAGGACCTAGAATTTTTCTCAAGACGCAACCTTCGAACGATACAAATACCAAGTTGATGTGCTAAAAGAAATCTGCAAAAATTTGCAGATGTAACCTGGTGTGTTTTTTTTTAAATAACGCTAAAGAAAATCTATTACGGACATCCATATCCACGGCTTCTGTATAGTGAAATCGATACCGCAGGCTGTAAGCAAAGTGTATCCAGCAGTCCCACGGCTGTGTAGGAAACGGTATAAAAATTGCGAGCTCTCGAAGTTAAATACTCCGAATCAACGAAACCCGTGGCTGGTATTCCAGAGTTTAAAATGTGTACGAAGATGAATCCAATGTAAAGAGAATCGAGGATATAAATCATGGGGCAAATACGAGGCGCGAAGCAGTAATTTGGCTCGGGCGTGATTAGTAGGAATCAAGGGAGGCGATCAATTATATGGGAGCGATTGCGTTCGCTCATGCGCATTGCCGTATAACACTGCCGGATGGAATCGCACACCCTGGGCTATGAATACTACAGTTAGTGTATATGTTAACGACCAGAGAGGGCATATCCTTGGGCAGTTCCGTCGATAAATCACGACTTAAACCGGGGCCGCATGATAATGAAAAGTTGATCATTCGTACCACCATTTATCCCACATAAATGGGATAAATTGTAATTTAATCTGCAACTGCAATACCGACACGCAATCAAATTTTTATGTTAATTTGATGGAATCCTCGGGTCAGAGGCATAACGATACTTAAGCACTCCCTCCATAATAACAGCCGTAGGTTGGCACAGTACGACCAAAAAATCCTACTTGCTATGCCATTCGGGAAGCATTAAAAATATACTTTTATCGAAGGTGTACCGACCGGTTTTTAAATTTTTTCGGTAATACTTGAACAAAAAAAATTGCTATTCCCTGATATTTGAATAAAATTAAAAAAAATTTAGTGCCGAATCGATTTGAAAAGAGTGCACAGTAAAATAAAAACCAATGTTTCTTGTCGACAAACGTCCATAATTCTTTTATTGTTAAATTTTACAAAGAAAATCTTTTCCATTGTACAAAAACGTCTGTCAATTTCACAAATATGTATATTTTTTTTGTGAAATTAGCAACAAAATAATTGTGGGCATTTGTGGACAAAAAAGGTTTGTTAAATGTACGAATCTTTTTTACTGTATAAAAATAATGTGTCTAGACAATAACGCAGCCGCTCACAGGCCCTCGCAGCACCCACACAAATGCGCGCTCAGCACAGAACAACCCTTTGATGGATCATCGTACAGGCACCCAATCACTCGATGAATGGAGGCAGCAGCCATTATTCCCAGAGTGGTTTACCATCCAGGCATTGATGTCCGCCCATAGTAGTATTAGTTTGATACTAATGGGCTAGAGACAAACAGCGACGCCGGTTACAAGCGCTACTAACATTCCAAGAGAGATAAACAAGCCAGGATGAAAAATTGGGGAAACAATCAAAATAGTCGAATTTAAACGAGAAAAAAATAACAGTTTATAAGCGAAGGAAAAACAAGGAGGAACATTTTTTCGAAAAAAGACTGCACCGATAAAAAAAAAATTAGCTACTCTGATGAGTAGCTGAGTCTGTCAAGTTTAGTTATTGAAACACGACCTGTCGTTTACGCCCTCTTACGTGACAAAGCAATCCTCGTTTTCGCGAGCATTCTCCGAAACGCATAACTCCCGTTTTTTTTCACCCGTTCCCGCTATCATCCGCGAGTTAATTACAAGCTAGTTGGCGCGGGCAACATGACTCTACACGGTAGGGTAAAGTCGTCCATGTGCCGACGCCACCTTTCTCAACGGGTTCTCGATGTACTTGATCCCTCAGGGGTTAATAGCAGAAGTTCACGAGATACTTTAATCGCGCCGGAAAAGAAAGCTTTTTTTGCAATTGCCAATGTTCCGCTTGACGGGCCAATACAGTTACCGAATTCGCATTCAGGATTAAGGTGAAGTGTAACAGCTACGAGTGCGAGAGTGATAGCTGCAATTTCGCAACCCAAAAGTCTCCGAAGCCGTTTATTTCTTGGAAAAATGATGAGAACAGTGAAGTGCAGAATTACTGCGCATAGTTTACCGTTCTCGTATTTTTCCCTAAAAAGTAACCGTCTTAGAGAATTTTGGATTGCAATTTTTTTTACCGACCGAGGAGTTGCACTTCACCATAAAAAAAAAAATGGACGATTATCATGTAAAACATTCCTTGGAACCGTTAAATATTTACCTTTAAAAAAAACCTTTAAAAAATTGCAAAAACACTTGTCGTTTCGCGGCTATATCGGATATAATTTTATTTACCGATCACGAAGCGGCCTGACGACATTCGGGATAAAACGAAGTTCGAAAACTCGAGCAATGTTACGGCCCGGGTTTCGCCTCAAAGGGTTCCCCGTAATTACGGTACACATTGCGGGGTATTGCACAAGTTTCGAAAACTGCTTTCGAGAAGCCACGCGAGTAAAACGGAGGATATGCCCAAGTCTCCTGAAGGAGGAACTACGGGTGTGAACACCGAGAGTGCGAGCCGCAAGTCGTACGGGCGGTGAACAGTTCTACGGGTACGTTTACTGTATGTACGCATCACGCAAGCAGATCCCCTCCTACCGTTCCTCACGACATAGATATAAAGATATATGTAACGTACGGACATAGGAGTACGCCATGGGTTGTACTCTTTGCGGTGTGCGCATCTTCGCAACGCCTATGTTAATGTCTATAATCTACGACACGCACGTTCTTCGCACAAGTCTCTGTGCGGTGGCTCGTGCCCGTAAGTGCCGCGATCCTAAGTCCTGACTGCCGGCACGTCCTTAAGGTAGTCCTTTCGTTATGTCTGGCGCCACCTGAGTCTGAAAGAGGAACGAGAGAGAATCACAAACACTTTAGGATAATAAACGGATAAAAATCTGAAAAAAATCAAGCTTATGAAAGGTGCTGAAAAGATTGTTTGGGCATAATAATAATTCCAAAATGTTATTAATAAATTACAGAAATAATAAATTACGCAACGAATTACCCGGCAAACTAATATTTTTTCTCACGAAAATTATTTGTTACTTTGTTTTTAATAGGTATGCATTTTTTCGGAATTTTATGCAATGTTTGAAATTTGCGTTTTCTTTATGTTAAAGTTCGTTTAAAATCGTAATTTTCAAAAAATTGACAAATCGTTATCGTACAAAAAAAAAATTAAGTTGCCAGGTAATTTGTTGCAGAGTTTTTATTTTTCAGTAATTTGCTAGTAACATTTTGGAATTATTATTATGCAAAAACAATATTTTCAGCACCTTCCATATGCTCGATTTTTTTCTGATTTTTCTTCCATCGAGAAGTGTTTGCAATCTCTCTCATTCCTCTCTTGAACTTAGGTGGTGTTAGAGATAACGAAAGGACTACCTTAAACGAGATTGAGAATCAAGCTTATATACGGCGAGTACAGACGTACGACCCATTCAAACGGCGGAGTACGTGGGGAACATAGTGTTGCCTTTCGTCGGAAATTTTCGTGTCTATTGATCGTTTCCGGTTCCATCGGTTGAAATTTCTACGGCCGGTAAACTGAGGAGCATTCGACTTAATTAAAATGGCATTTACCTTCGAACTCGCGGGACAGTAAGAACGAGCGAGCGGAGCACCCGTTAAACTTTGCAAGAGCAAATCGTGATTCTTCAATAGTGGAATCGCCATTTGCTCTTTCGCACTTAAAAAGAGACGCTCGGAGTGTCCCTCGCGGCCCCGGTGCAGTCTACCGAAGCGGCGGAGCCTCGGCTCGGGGATCGGCAAACATGAAGGTACAAAGAAAACTTTTCATTGTTAAAATTGGTCGAATGAATCAATTACAACAACGGGTTTTCGCGAGCACCACTGTATCCTCACGATTTCGAAGGTAATTTTACCAGTCGTTTCATCGCTTCCTCATTCCTCATCGTCGTTCGCGAGAAGCATGCGATGTGGAAAATGATGCTAGTTAATTTTTAACATTGCTTCCTCATTTCTCATCGTCGCTCGGAAATCGTTCGCCATGAGGAAGCAATGTGCAAATCCAATTTGCATGATTATTTTAATCTATAATAGGAAACAGTGACCTGACAAGTGATATAAGGGTTACACAATAGCTTAGTTCTGGCTATAATTTGACCCGACACTGACTGCTAGAATTGCCTATGGTATGACCTATATAGTAGCGCCAGCTCTGCGCTTACGAAATGTTCATAAAATTCCTAAATGAAATGCCGATCGTTGAAATTGGATAATTCCAACGAGCACGAAACTGTCTTTCACCATTATTGAAATGTAAGATTGAGCAAAACACGAGTACTGCGATTGGCGGATGATCGTTACATGAGCGGCGTGATAGCTCGATGGTGGCGGGGAGGTTCGTACGAGCGGCACATCAGCGGGCATTATGCGGTCTCGCTTTATACACCCGTGGAACAGAGGTAATTTCTTTCTGTTACGTCAGAGTGGTCAGCCAACCCATCCTTGATAGTCCGAGAAGGAAGGGATGCCCGGTACTTCTTTCTTTCTTTCTGCCGGTCGCCATGTGACTCCGAGGCTTCTTCTTCAACTCGGCTCTCAGTTCTTCGGCGCGCATCTCGACGAGTGCACCGGCCGACGAGTCATCGACACGCTTCCGCGAGCTCGACTCCTTCCATTCTTTCCGGTGTAACAAACGCTCTTGTGATTCTTATTTGTGCCGATGAACAAGGATATCGGGGCTAAGACTGTATATATAATGTATATATAAAACAACCAACGAACCTCCGCACGAGCTCTGCCCTGTTTATTCTCTTCCCTCGCGTCTTTGTCGTCTGAAGCCTCTGGGGCGCATGCGCATAGGTCTGGCGCATTAAAAAAAAAGCGAAACAGTTCTCGAGTTAACCAGTAGGGGTTTGGCGTGTGAAACAAACAGTGAATATCTTAGCGAGAGTACAAACTGCATTGATATATATTGTGAAGTTTAGAGTTGAGGAATATGGAATAAAAATTATTAATGGCGATAGTCATTTGAGGACTTTGGTAAGTTTTGAATGTTTAGCTTGGCGCTGCTCGAGCAATTATTCACATCATCCAACGTCGTACCTAAATTAGAATGAAAGTTGGGTAAAGGGTTGCTGTGAAGGAGCTGAAGAGGGGGACGTTTGCTGTAATGTAAATTCAAATGACATCGATTCAAAGTTTCGACTTCCGGCGATTCGAGTATAACTGCTTGGTAGCATCTCGCCTAAAAAGTTTTTTTAAAGTACTTGGCGTGGGAATCCTACCGCGTCTATTTATAATAAAATTATCGAGTAATATGAAAGTCAAGACCGAGAAACGATGGTTTATAACGCGAAAGGGTGTCTTTGGGTCGATTTACGCTTATGGAGGCTCATTCCGTGGATTAGGTGGTTTGAGAATTATTTTCGTGAATTGGCTCAAAGACAGAATCATATAGAGCAATCGGGGTTTTCACTTTAATTCAAAACTTTCACGTTACCAGCACATACATCCGGTGGGTGGGCCCGTGTTTCCAACCTTCTGGCTTCACTGGTTTCATTACTTCGAGCTCGCTCAACGTAGCAATCTTTCGTATCCTATATGCGGGATAGTGAATTTTATTCATAATATTATGCCAGGGATCTTAAATAAGGCATCGTTTAGATAAAGTTTCACCCGGAAGTACTCAGCGATGTAATAACTACGTCATGAAATTAATTTCATTCCTTAGTTTTTATTCAATTCTAAAATAAAAGTTAATTGTACGTTTGTTTGCAGCCTCAAAGAATTGATCTTGGACCGTAATGTTATCAAGATATTGCCGAATGAAGTGGGCCAATTGGAACATCTGATGGTACTGTCAGCAGCCGGGAATCAGATCGAATTTCTGCCGTGCTTTCTCAACATGAGGGCACTCGCCCTTACGGTAAGCGCGGAAATGTCCACTCAAAATTTCATTTATAAATAATAATAAAGACATCGATTAAGGAAGCATGAACTTTCATGGATCACTCGTGCATATTTTTCCACATATTTACAAACTCAAAAAGTCGTAACCAATCTTTTTCTGGCAAAATTGTTGATATAATGATACAAAAAAAATAGCACGTGGCTTCCGCATTTACTACAATATTGCGCATAGGTTCCTCTATGAGAAATTATGCTGATCGATTATGGCTTCCTCATAGAGGAAACTATGTGCGATATTCTAATAAATGAGGAAGCCAAGGGCAAACTAGTTTGTACCTATTTTCGTAACATAAACAAATTTTTACATTTAATAAAATTGAAACGGTCAACATTTACCGAAAAATTTATTGTAGGAAATCACAAACTGCAATTTACGGATTTCGTCGTTTTGAGGCAATTTTTAATTTATTCTTCACCGCTGAATACAAAACTATAACTCGTTTTACTCTTAGCGGGACATTTGGAAACATGTATCCGGCGTAAAAAAAGATTTCAAAAATTTCAAATCCCTATGAAATTGAAACGGTTAGATTAATTTATGCCAAATTGAATACGAAATATTGTACAGTGTTAGTTTATTCTCGTTTCAAATGTAAGCTCAATACCTCCATGTTTACACGAATTATACCATATTTAGTAATTTTTCAAAAAAAATGAAAATCCCATAAAATCTAACCACTTGGATAGATTTTGACCAAATTGAATACCAACGATATTTGATCAAAATATTATATTCGTGTGCAGTTTTAGGACGGCAGCTCAAAATTTACGCAAATTAGGGGTATCACAAATATTTTTCCAAAAATCCAAAATCCTCTTAAATCTCCAATTCAGCCTCAATCTTCATGAACATTGCACTGAATGAAGATACGTGAGTACTTTACTAGTATGCCAAATTTCAACTAGTTACCTCAAGTCGTTTCCGAATTATAATCGTTTTAACTATGCATGTCCGGATGTACACATGTACATCCGGATGCCACCTGAAAATCGCTTTTCTCGACGTTTTAGACTATGTTAAGTATTTTGACATTAAAATCTCGATTTTTTTCACGAAAACTTGAGTAATAACATAAATCTCGGTTTGATTTTTTTTTTTACGAAAACTTAAATAATAACTTACAAAAAATTGAGCGCAGCTGTCGCTCGATTGGTTCTTGCGCTACACTACAGATGGCTTCAAGTTGAAACGAAACCCGCAAGCGAAAGATCCTTTTAGTTTCGATATAAGGGACCCAGCGCGTTAGGTCTCTACCTCTGGTTTCCCTTCAACACACGTATAAATCTTTCGCCTTTTACTAAAGATTTCCGTGGAGGGGAACACTTGATGAGTCTATATGACAATTTTTTGTTGTGCCCTGCGAAAGCTGGGTCATTAATAAATTAAAACATAATACCAGCTAATCAGTGGCTTTAATTTTCGATCCGAAAAAAAGATTTATATTTTTATTAATATTTATTTATGGGCTCTTTGAAGGCCCAGTCGGTATCTTAATTTCGAAATTTATCGGGTTACTCATCAGTGGGACAGGGCTCGCATTCCTCAAAAATGTGTATTGTTACTTAGTAGGGTCGGTTCCCAGTATACCCGGGAACGCTAGGATTCATTAGTTCGTTTTCCAGTACTCATTTTTATATATAAATATGTAAAATATTCTTTAGAAAGAATAAATAAAATTTTACTATGTAAGGTAAAAGTACCAATGACCGGACACCGAAGAGAGCAGTCCCAGTCCTCGGTCATGCATGAAAAATCGTATTTCCATCTTCCTTCACGCACCCTTTGTCTGGCCATTGAGACTTGTTCCGTCGTTGGGACATTTACCTTATAGGTATTAGCTGCAAAAATGTAGTAAACGAAATTTGTTTAAAAAAACGTATCCTGAGCAAGAGTTTTTCATAGCACGTGTAAAATGGAAAATTTCGGTTTCTTCTCACTTCTTAAAATTTGTTTGAGCTTATAATAAGTGACTTTACAGTAAGGGTACCAATGCTGGAATGGTTAAGAGCATTTCCACATTCCAGCAATTATTAATTGGTCGGGAACAAACTTTTTGTAAAAATAGCTAAAACCAATGGTGAGCTGATAGTTTCTAGTTTCCAGAACACATCGATTAAATGCAAAAACAATTGAAATTTTAAAGAAATATTGGGTATTAATATTGAGTATTTAAAAAAATATTAAGTATTAACGCATGCTGTGTGTGAAATTTCAGCTTCATCGGTCGAGGCATTCTCGAGTTATAGCAGTTTGAATTGCTCGCACACACATACATACATACATACATAAATAAAAACATCCGCATATTTTTTTTTTTAAATGTGGTTTTTCGACATTCTCGAACATTCTGGACAACGTTTCGTGTTTCGCGTTTCACATTTTACGTTTTGCTTAAAATTACGAAAAAAAATGTTCTCCAAAACAAAGCTTTCTCTGCGAGGAAGAAAAAAGATACATATTTTTAATTACGGAGGAAAATAATAAGAGAGTCAAAATCTGCCAGTCTACGGACGCGGTTTTTCGGTCCCTATATATTCGAACCCTGTATGTCCCAATGTTTTGGACACTCATAGATTTCGAGAATTCTAATGAACGACGTCAACTAGTTCATATCAACTAAAAAAATTTCTTTGCCATTTATTAATTGGATCAATGAAAAAATTATGTTTCCACGAAACAATACTGAAGATAAACTACGTAAAAAGCTGGCTAACAGAACTTCTTCGAACTGTCCGATTATTGGTCGCTTATATTATAAACACTTGTACCAATTTCCGAATCTATATCGTTTTTCTTTTAACAAAATGCGACAATAGAAAATAATTTATTCTTTAGACCTTGTATAATTTTGTTCTGTGCATCAAATAATGATCGTAGATACGATAACAGTGTCAAATTGGCTTCCTAATCCTTAAATTCGTAAAAAATTAAATCTACATAGGAGTGTCTGACGACTGGGACGTATCCGAGCATCGGTACTGTTACCTCAAATACTGAAGATAATAATGTATAAACAGCAGCAAGAAACAAGTGTTTTATCAGCCCAACCAGTAGCTAATTATTATGTTTAAATGTTATTAATGACCCAGCTTGCGCCGGGTGCACAAAAAATTGTCTTATAGACTCATCAAGTGTTCCCCTCCACGGAAATCTTTAGTAAAAGGCGAAAGATTTATACGTGTGTTGAAGGGAAACCAGAGGTACAATTCCGACGCGCTGGGTGCCTTATATCGAAACTAAGTTGCCCTTTCGCTTGTGAGTTTCGTGTCGACTCGTGGCCATCTGGCGTGCACCGCGCGCATTAGGCCGAGGGTCGTATAGGACCGAGATTGCTGTGCGAGTAACACTGCGCCAAACTCAATGAAGCTCGGAAACGACGAACAGCTCTGTACTTTCATTCTTCTCTCCCTCTTCTCTCGCTCTTCCTAGCTATTCCCCTATCCATCTCACACGCATTAACGCGCTGACCGTATAGTCTCATAGTCCAATAATGCTGACTGTTTACTGAGCATTATTCTACTATAAAACTATCGAAGAAATCTACTATTTATGATTATTGCCCTCTAAGAGGTACAATAGAAATCAGTATTAATAATAAATAAAAATAGCAAATTTATAATAAATTTACAATAAACAAATTGTATGCCTCATTTTCAGGATGTTCACTCAAAAGTCGATAATGGAAAAAATTTGAAGGATGACAAAATTACGCAAAACAATTTGCATAAAGTGAATCTAAGGAACAATAATTTGAAGGGGAGCATCATACTTGGCAATTACGGTGTAAGTTTCTTCACATTATTCGTGCAATTGTTGAACCGGGCCGTTGCAGAACATTATATTCGATTACTATGTTAATAACGCTGGACGTTGTGTTTACTATGCACAGAATCTCACTCATCTGGACGTGAGCGAAAACAGTATCGAGAAATTGGACGTCAGCGCTCTGCACGAACTGCAGAGCGCCCGGTGTGCCCGAAATGCTTTAACGGAGCTGACCTTGTGCGGAAGAAATCTCGTTTCGCTCATTGCCGGCAATAACAGTAAGCAAACAGCAAAACTTATAAATGTATATCGTTAACAAATTAAGCATTAATCTTTCATTATTTGATTAGCTATTTTCCGAAATTATTTATAAATCGAAATTAATTAATAGGAAAAGTAATTTACGAAACGAAAAATGCAACGTAATTGTTTAATTAATATAAAAACAACTAACTCTTGTACTGCACTTTACAGAGCTGAAGAAATTGACCATCGAGCCAATACCCACAAACCTTGAACACCTCGATGTGTCTTAGTAAGTTTCCGCACTAATATTGTACAATAAAGTCAATCTAATCCTATACGAGAACTTAAAAAATTAATAATAATTCGTAATGTCATTTTAGCAATTCCCTCGATGCTCTGCCAGAGTGGGCACCCGATCTGCCCGTATTACGTGCCCTCTTCGCATCACACAATGAACTGACCGCACTTCCGGACAGGCTACTGTCGCAACCGTCGAGGCTCGAGGTTCTTCACCTTCCCCACAACAGGTTACAAGCACTTCCACCGCCTCGGCAACCTTTGAACATTGTTCATCTGACCCTCCAGGATAACGCGCTAACTGCCTTGCCTACCAGTTTCTTCACGAATACGGAACGGTAATTCATTCTTTTTTGTCCTCACCTTTTAGTCGTCAATTCAACATAGCACATAGATGTGAAATTATCTATAAAAAATATTGTCGGTAGTTCAAATTGTATGAACCGTTTTTATCTCATATTTTAGAATGAAAGTCCTCAATCTTTCCAACAACCGACTATCCGAGCTGCCCTACAGTGACGAGGGGTGCAAAAATCGCCAGAGTTCCCACACATTGGAAAAACTTTACCTGACCGGTAATTGCCTGACGGACACCGCGCTGGATGCTCTCGCGAAACTTCCGGCACTCAGAGTACTACATTTAGCGTACAATGTGCTTGATACCCTACCTGAAAGGTAAGATGTCATTCAACATACTCAAACCGTTCAAATTAACTTTCTAAATGAGCATTTGTGTTTAAATCGTACCATCCCCCTTTTATTTTTAAATCGTAAATCGTATTTAACATCTGATTTAATATACGACGTAATGTTACAAAAACAAAAAGTTTTGCATGCGGATAACAGCTGAAACTCGTATTTTAAATTTATCCTCGGGCACTAAGTACATATAGAGGGAAGGTATTGTTATCACGGCGTTATTATTGAAACGCTCAGAGTCTTAATTCTATACATTATTCATTAAAAGCCTGAAGGGCGATAACGATAAAAAATAAAATGTGCATGAGTATTGATAATAACTAATGAGGCTGTGAATTGCATTTTTATCAATCGATAAGAGCTCCACGTACGTGAAAGATTTTTTTATTATTCCGTCTGCAGATAAGAGCAGCACTCTGTATGGAATAAAAACATTCGATAAAAGGAGACGGAACGGGCTCGGCGACGATTTAAAAATACGAGAAGAATACGCATTAAATAGTTTCGTTTCTCTTCCAGTTGCATCGCATCTTGGCCGGATTTGGAAGAATTGGTGATGTCGGGAAACCGTTTGCAATATCTTCCGGACAATGTCGCAAATTTGCAACACCTGCGAGTACTGCGAGTTCACTCCAATAGACTTCTGACCTGCCCGACATTCAATAAAACTACGTCGTTGATGGTGAATGAACAATTTCAACCCCACAATATTTAATCCCTTTAAAACCACTCGCGCATTTTTTTATGTAATTTTCAAGGTGTAACTGACGCTGGCATTGCAATGACAAAAGTAATTATCGGCAGGTTTTGGATCTGGCGCACAACCAATTGGACAGAATAAACTTGGCGGCTCTGGTACCGCCTCAACTGCAGTTTCTCGATATATCGTGCAACTCTCGGCTTCACGTGGATCCGAGACAATTTCAAGTTTACCGATCGCAGAGGCCCGTATCGCTGGTCGATGTTTCCGGTCAGAATAGGCCGAGCTTGCCATCGCATCCGCACCAGCAGGACATCGTCAAGTCCGAGAAAGGACCCGACCAACCGTGGAGACTGGGTTTTTCGGAAACGGCTGGCACCAGAGAAAAGTAACAAATTTTTTTTTCATGGTCGCCGCTTTTTCCGCGGAAAAAAATTCCTCGACTTTTCCCTGACTTTTCACTGACCAATGAAAAATGTTCCCTGACCAAACTTCTAACGACTTTTATTTTAAAAAATTAATGATGCAAATGAAAATGCCTAATTATTGTATTAATGTTTAATTCTATTTTATTTTGTCTTCAAAATGTTCCCTATTATTTTCAAAGGCTCCCTTTTATGTACTTCTTATTTATTTATACAACGTTGGGCGACAATTTACTTTTTCCCTGACCAATTTTGATCTTCCCAGACCTTTCCCTGATTGCATGACCGATTTTCCCATTTGTTCCCTGACGTTTCCCGTGACCGCGGCTGCCATGTTTTCCGCTATCACAGCGGAAGATCAAATCATTAATTTCAACACAAAATCGATAATTTCCAGGCTCTTCGTCTCGCAGCTGCGAATGCCATCATTTTGCAACGTGGAGGGCCTCTTCGGTATATTCGACGGTGGAACGAATCAGGAGGCGCCCGCCGCCCTGCAAGAGATGATCCCTCGTCTGCTTCTGGAGGAGCGAACTGTTCGCGAGACCTCGAAGGATTACTTGAAATACACGCTTCTCTCGGCCCACCGCGAGCTCAAGGAAAACGGTCAGAAATATGGTGTGGACGCTACTCTGATCCACATAACGCGTCAGCCGGTTCCTCAAGGTTACCCAAGGACCTCAAGAAAGTATACTTTGAAGGTCGCTTCTTCCGGTGAGGCTAAAGCGGTCCTGTGTAGAGCAGCGGGTCCGCTGGTCCTCGCACCTTCGCGAAAAAGTTCAGTCGTGAAAAATCAATTGGGTAACGCCGCCATGTTTCCCCTGGTGGTGCCCGACCCGACCGTCGAGGAGGTCGCCCTCGAGGACGACGACGAGTTCGTGATTATTGGAAACCGTAAATTGTGGGAAGTTCTGAGCATTCAGGAAGCCGTTCGCGAGGCTCGAGCGGAAGCCAGTCCTGTATTGGCTGCTAAGAGGCTGCAAGATTTAGCGCAGGCTTACGGAGCTGAGGACAATCTGAGCATCGTTGTGATAAGATTAACGGGTCCGGGGAGCGGGGACCTCGATCAATTGATGCGGGAACTTCGTCACGCCGTCAGCAAGAATAGAGGACAGGGCGAGGGAAACTGTTCGTGCCCGTGCTGCGTTCCACCGACGCCGCACAAACCGCCCGCCCCCTGCTGTTGCCACGCTAACGAAGGCTACTATCTCAATGGGGTTCTCAAGAATATCGTCAATCGGTGAGTCGGTACAATCATAAGGAGCCCCGAATCATCCCATTTAAGCAGGCATGAAAGTGCGATAAATTGCAATTCAACGGCAATTTATCTACCAATCTTTCAATTGTCGAATATTGAGACGTTGAACTTGACGATAAATGGAAGATGAGCATCTTCCGTTTTGAATAAACGCGAAGGTGTTTCGATCAATTGTTTCGTAAATAAGGTAAATGTCCCAGTAATCAACCATGCACCAGTAATCGACCAGTCGGCGGTAAAAGAGCGATAAATAAGACTGTGAATGCTTTTAGACGCTTAAATAGATTAACGACACTTTCTCCGAAGTATGTACAACATTGTATGAACTTTTGATATTTGTGAAATCGCAACATTGATTATAAGAAAATCAAAAAGTTGTGGAGACCGGTCCGAGCGTGATTCCACCGGAATCCTTGATTTGGAGATTAAGGTGCAACTCGTGACATCTGGTTAAATTTTGCGCTGCACGAAGACTTTAGCTGTATAAGTTTAATTTTACATCACATATAAAGCATCTATTATCATTAAATGAATGTTCTATTGTTGTAAAATTTTTTTTCGCGCAAAAAATCGCAGCTGTCGATAATTGGTTCAGAATAACATATAAGTATCCGGGTAATCGACCTATTGTCGATCACTAGGACAAAATCGTGGATCGAAAGTGTATGAAAATCACGTATTGTTTTTATGAATTAGATGATAAAAAATAATGTAAGAATTCATTCATAGATCAAACTGTACGAGAAGTAGTTATGGATAGGGGTTTTGGGTTCTCTATAAGTAATTAAACAGTAAAATTAATCATGTCGACAACTGGGTCATGTACATGTCCATAACTGGGCTATCTATCTTGTAATCAACTTTTTTCCAGAAAAAAATGGCGCCACAATTTTTTTATCCGCGCGTAGTACCGTGATGGTATATACTTTTAATAACATGCTGAGAGTCTTACTAAATTGCTGTTTCATTATTATGCCGTTAAATAATCCATTTGTCGTTTTTATTAGTGAGCAAGCGAGCCTCCTGTGCACAAGGATAAAATACGGGTGTCGATAACTGCGTCATACACGGGTCGATTACTGGGCAATCCATGACTTTAGCAGATCCATGACTGGTCCATTTGCACATCGCAAGTTTTATGTTAATTTTTCTATACAACAAGATAAGGTAGACCTAAAGTTAAGCGTTCGATTTGTTGACAAGAGTACACTGATTCATTACAACATGTAATGACACTTATTGACAACTTAATGTTCGAGTTACAGCTTATTGAAGTTGAGAATTTTGCTTAACGTGTCGATTACTGGGACACTTACTTATTTACCCGGCCCATCGATCGAAAACGCTTTGGAAGGGTTCTTTTGCATTTCCACGCCGTACCGTTTGATTTCAGGCCAGGCCACATTCACAATGGCTCAGGTCGTTTCTTCAAGCACGGAAGAAACACCGAGAACTCGAGTCCCCCTTACAACGAGGACCGTAGTTCACCGAGCGGCCAATCGGATCAGACGAGCGAGAGTACCTTCAAGATTCGCCATCCATCCGGGCGTGCGTGGTCCGGTAGCGCGGCCTCCCGAGCGACTTCGAAAAATCGTCAAAGCGTCATCATGCAGGAAAACGGCACGAGGAAGATCGGCGTCGCTTCCTGTCTTCCGCCGCAAGAGGACGTCGGATCCATGCGCTCCGGTGCCCTAAGCGAGGAGCAATTTCGATGCTGGGAATACATGCTCGAACAGAACACTCAACTGCTCTTCGACAAAGAGCTCGACACATTGGCACGCGTGCCTCTTCGACGCGGACAGTCAAGGTCGACGCCGCATCTTGCTGGCAACTTGCCCTTCCTGTCGAAACGCTTCGGTAGCGCGAGATCCTTCAATCCGGCATTGCCAAGAGCCCCGATGATGCGATTCGGCAGTGGCCGACGCTTTCTCAATGGCGGACCGAACGCCGCTTACTTTGGGAGCTTGCAGAGACTCATGCCCTACAACTTGGAGTACGACTTTGCGGTCATTCAGGAAAGAGGCGGCCTGGACTCGCTCGAACAGGACGCGTCGAGGATGCAGCAGTACTGGGGCGTTGCGACTACCGAATTGTGAGACTACCCTTAAGGGTGCTGATTGAACCGGTCGAAGTGGAGCGCTGCACTTGAAACTTTCGCAGTGTGAACGTCGACACTATTAGGACACTTTGCAGCAAGGATGAATGGAGCTTGTGATTTTGATTTCAAGATTTCGTGCATGAAAGTTGACCGGCTCAAGACGGAAGAACCACTATCTATTATATATTTTAGAAAGTTGTGGATTAGTTAGTATGTTTGTTCCACCCCGGGGAGATTATTATTTCCCTTACCGGAAGTGCATCACTTCCGGTCGAAAAATAAAATTTCCAAACCGAAAGTGACGTATTTAGGGTGTGACCTCCCTTCCGAGTCAAAAATTGGTTTTTCAATCCGGAAGTGACGTACTTCAGGTTTGACGCCTCTTCCGGTCGAAAAATGAGATTTTGAAACCGGAAGTGACGTATGTCTGGTAAATATCCAGAAATCTTAATTTCCGGTTTCTCAATTTCATATTCCATAGCGAGGGCGTGAAGCGCCCACAACCTGCTAGTAACTTATAAATCACACTACTAGAACAAGAGTTGAACATCTCACATGGTACGTCCATGAAATGTAACGCTCTGTTGTTTCGAGGCTCCGAATTTAATGACCAGTTTCCTGACAAATAATAACGAAAAGTTGATACTTGTCAGTTTAAAGTGTAAACAGTTCATTGTATATAACTATGATGGATTATTGAATAATGCATTAAGGTTTAATTTTACTCAGTGGGCGGACTGAAACAATAGGTCGCTGAATAGTGATTAAATTGCGTAACATTCGATCAATAGCGATAACCGTGCGACTGTGAGTTTGTATGTATGTCTAAAGTTGCAGCATGCTAGAGCATCACCGACTTTACTTCCATTAAGGTAATACATCAATGTCGAAGTAGAAGGTAACTCGAATAGACGCTGTGCGAAGCGAGTTACTCGTGTACTGTCTTAAATCGCGATAGACTGCTTTAACACGTGTATTGTTACCAGTTTTTAATATATATATATATATTCTATATGCTGACGGGGAACAAGGTATTGCCGCATATCTTCGTTCAAAGAGTACCTGAAATTTGAATAATATACTGGCCGCCAAAGCACCCGACGTTAATTTTTAACTGTACAAAAATATTTGATAAACATCGTGTTCCGTACTATTTCATGAACATTGTCTGTACAGATGGCGAAACTATAATAATCGTTGATGCATTTCACCTACGTTAAATATGTGTTTAATAAACTGACAATTTTTATACTCTATAATGATTTCATATCTCCTGTCTACGTTGAAAACTTCCGTTTAGACCCAATTGAGGATAACTATCCTCAATTGCGTCAAGAGGCAGCGTGTTTAGCATGCCGCGTTCCTGAAGCGATAACGCTATCTTACTCGGTAAGTGCCTTTCGCACCTTTGCGAACAAAAAAAAATTCAAATTTGTACGCTGTATGAAATATTTTTCTCAACATCGATGTATTGTTTCATATTTTTGAAGCACATACCTTTGCACAGACTGAAGATGTCTCACCTTAATACTGAAGATCGAACTCCTGAAGACGTCATAAACGTGGGATGTCGGACGTCTCGACGACGTCCTCGAGACGACTGCCGAATTCAAGGCTATTTGGCCCTTTGAACTGAAAATAAATACCGGAAGTGATCAGGCCGCGATTTTTTTAAATTAAAAAAAATTTGAACCATTCATTACCAAGTACAGTGAAAAAAAAATATCAATGACTTAAGTAAAATTCGCTTGTGGGCTGCCAAGGAAAAAAATTGTCATTTCAATTGTGTTAAAAAGTGTAAATTTACTTTCTGTAATAAATAATGATTCTACTAATAATAATTCCACTTTCAATTTTTACAATTCCATACGGAATTGAAACGATAACATGTCACTGTGACAGTCTTACTGTCGTTTGTTCAATACCATTTGGAATTGTAAGAATTGAAATAATTGTTTTTTCTTTGGCAATCCGGAAGCGATTTATTTTCAGCGTACTTTCTTTTTTTCACGAAATATGCTAAATGGAAAGTACTTATAACTGTTTACGTTAAAATGTTGTAAAACATTTTCCTATAAGGAAGCTATTTCTTATGTAAATACGATTATATGGCAGCAATAATGAAAATGAAATATTTATTTTCTATGTTCTATGCGTTCAGCGTCTTGTAGGAACGAGAGGACGAGCGTTATCGCCCACTGACTATGCATCTATAAATTGTACTAGGCTTAGGCCTGCGATTTTAAAAAATTAAAAAACATTCTGCCTGCGCGATAACCGTGCACTGTTATGACGTTCGCTCGTGACTGTCTGCCCCCCTACTTGCGCTCTGTGTATTTGAAGAACGCTGTTACGATTAGTAGACACTCGCACGTCGAACGAGAAACGTGCATGGGTTCGCGAAGTCAAGTCCGGACAACAGTTTATTTTATCATATCTCGGAGTTTGGGACAAGAGCGCGTTTACGCACGAGTGATTTTCTTTTTTCTTTTCTTTCTTTTTGCAAATTACAGTGAAAACTTATCGTGAGAAGTGTTATGAGACAAAAAATAATAATATAATAAACCTACATAATTCCCTCGAAAATCAAAGTGGCAAATTGACGATTAATTATTTCTTTTTTTGGGTGTATTATTAAAATCAGTCCAGCGACACCACTAGCAGCGATCTAGTGTTCGATTCAATGATTACATCAGTCTCATGATTTGTTAAGCAGGTGGGCAACATTTACACAAAAAAAAAACATTCCTCTACTCAATAAATTTTGTTTTCGATACTAAATAACGTTTCTAGAAACGTGCTATTTGAATTCGGTAAAACGAATATATAATTCTGTTATGAGCTATTTTATGTCATTATCTGGATGGAAAAAACCGCGTAATGAATTCCGTCTTTATTCAACAATTACAAAATCGAAACTGTCCGACTTAAATCGACACTTGGAGACATTAAAAGCAGCTTTAAGTGAATAATCGTTTGACGCACTGAAAAACAACGGTTTCGTCATAAACCGAATCTATTCGATGCTACAGAATAATTAAAACTGTAGCTATAACATAGTAGCTACAGTAGTAGTAGTTAAAACTGTAGCTCTTTCCATATAGTCCATTATAAATTCAATTAATTCCATTTGAAAAGGGAATGTCCGAAGAAATTTCTATCCCCGTCGTATATCTAATGGTTATACGTCAGGTGTCGTGTATACATAGTACTCCGATAAATGAATGTTCCCCGACGAATTACGGTGATCGATAGTCCGCGGTTAGCGTGGCGTTTCATATTGCAGCACGCTGCAACGGCCATTCGACGCCAGCGGTCAAGGTCGCCGCAACGGGTAAAGGCGGGTGAATTGGAAAACTCAGTTGAAAATCATTTATCATTATATTTGATTCAACGAAAACGAGAGTTGATATCAATATTTTTTTAAAGGAAACGTTACACTTCACAATGGACATTGACAAAAAAAAGTTAATGAAATTTTTTATAATTGCAATGTCAGATATGAAAAAGTACATTCGATTGAAGGGCAAATGCATCGGATCAAAAGGACTGCAGCGTTTGGAATATTCATAAATTTAATCGTTCAGCATTCTACGTATTCAAAGCAATAAACTTTCGCTTGTTTTTAAACGCGAATACAAATATTTGTAAAGGGAACGTTATTCTTCACAATGGTCATTGTTCAATGAAAGTTAATGAAATTTTTAATAATTACAATGATTGATATGAAAAAGTGCTTTCGATTGAAGGGCAAATGCATCCGATCAAAAGGACTGCAGCGTTTGGAACATTAATAAATTTAACCATTCATCATTTTACGTATTCACAGCAAAAAACGTTCGCTTTTTGATCGAATAACTGGATTCACCCTGTGACCTTATTCACGCACCTATGCTCAGTTGCATGGCGGAAGTGCAGCTCGAATGTTTAATAATCAGTGTCGTGCAATAGATATCAATGCATGTGTGTAGATAAATCATGCGATGTTATTTTGTTATCCACGTTGGATTTCTTTGGATACAAGGCCATACTATATAGAATAAAAATAGCGTGCGAAGGCAGAGTACATAAACGCTCTCGTAATCCATTATGTATTATTGGCGATAACAAATCTCTAAAGACTCATTACACGACCGAATACGGATCGATGGCGCATGCGCACGTGTTTTCGTGTAACGATGTTCTACTGTGAAACACGTGTCGGTAGAGAATCTTAGATAGCGGTGGAGAGACAGGAGGAAAGGAAACGTCAGACCCAGCGCTAATCACTGGGCAAGACAATGCTCGACCGGGTTCCGCGTTTACCGAGAAAAACGACACGAGACACGACGGCGTTAGAACGCGAGGTCGCGACTTTGAAATGGAATTTATCTCAAGAGGCGTGTTACTTTTTATTACTGTATTAAAAGGGTCACGGATTTTCCGAAGACTCAATTTTTTTAAGCAACTCGACTAGGAGCTTTGTTTACTCCTCAAATTAAATTATGTAAGCTTAACCCTAAACCGCTCGCATATGCATTCCATGTAGAAAAAAAAAATTAATTTTCACATCACTTTCTCATAAAACTTGGCAATAGAAATTCTCATAATGTTCCTTTGTTCGCAAAGTTTCTTCTATGAGGAAGCATTGTCTGTATTTTTGGCTCTTCAACTTTTATGAGTACGTATATGAAAATTTCAATTTTCAACCTTTTTTTCACCGTAATAAGGCTTTCTCTACGAGGAAGCAACAATCGTTCAAATTTAAAAATAGCTTTTATTGAACTTGAGCTTCATACTTGTATTCGAGTTTAGGTTCGACTTGGCATTAAGCTCAAAATATCAAAAGAATCGATCCGTTACGTGTAACACAAAAGTAAATAGAAATATAAATCTTATGCTCGGCTATGAATAACCGTTCACTCAGATCTTTGCCTCGTAGACCTGTATTTTTCGTTGAGTTGACATAACGAAGCGAGGACACGTGAGTCTCAAAAGCGCCTCAACAGTTGATATTGCTTAGCGCACGCACTGCTCGCTTCGAATTTATACGAAACCTCGTACAAACAAACTGGCCACGTAATCGAACGAGTCCCAAGTAGCAAAAGGACGAAAAAGTCATCCGAATGGGTTACATAAGTCCGCCCGAATAGTAACTATAAGCTATTCTATGTCTAAAAGTTATCTTTTGGACCTAGGATAGCTTATAGTTATCATTCGGGCGGACTTATGTAACCCATTCGGATGACTTTTTCGTACCAGATGTCTTTTTGCTACTTGGTGTAGTTGTGAACCGCGCACACCACTACTGTGGAGAATGCACGTGTAAATTTGGAACATCGGACTCCCTGTGCTCCCACCGGTTTGTTGACTACCCGCGATTGCTTGTTTACGTTTCTAACACACGTGCTATTGCTCCGTCTCGCCTTCCTCTTTCCTTATCTTGTATACCAGCGATACTAATTTAAAGTTTTGTTTTCGTACCACCTGAATGTCGGAATATAGAAAGAAAAAAAAACCTTAAAATTAGAAATTCTCAAAATTTTCCAGCACGTTTACGTAAAAATCGCTAATATAGATGTCTACGTGAAAATCGCGAAAGAAAATAGTACTGTGATACCAGAGAAAGCTCAGTTTTTATGAAAACATTTTTATTCACGATTTTTCAAAATTAACCTGAATAACAAATGCAACCCCTGGCAGTCTCGTACAATGTGTACAATGTTCCGTCAAACACATGGAGGCCCAAAATGCGAATTTGTAACTATAGTAGATTGATATTCAATTCTCGATCGTATCATAGGTATACATGCACAGGCTTGCCGTTGTAGTCACCGGAGCGCATGAACAGCTGTTCCCGCGGGGGCTGTTACATATATTAGTAGATTTGCTCGCTAGATTATTGAGCATGTACCAAGCAGTGGCGAATGCATACACCCGAAGCTTGGCTCACGTGTTTTTGTCTATACACTGTATATACACGCGAGTAAACTCGTTATCGGTGTATTCGATACTACCCGCGAAATTCAAATTTGTACAAGAAAACTTTCAGTCGTATCCCTTTCAGGGTAATAATTACGAATTCGTTTGGATAAAATACGTTTGGAAGTCGAGTTATCGCAAGTTTATATCTGTAAAGATTTAGGTGAGAGCAAACTCGAAGCGTCTAACCGAAAGAGACGATTGGATTTTTCTCAATCGAGCGTCAGCGTTTACCGAATCGTGAGCAGTGCTCTATATATATATATATATATATATATATATATATATATATATATATCTACTCAGATCAGCTGGTGACGGGACTGAGAAATATAACGGCGACCCCACGACGCATGTCGGTATATCGTACGAAGGGTGGCGAAAAATATTCATGGCTGTCTTTGTACTTGGACTCATAATAAAGATTTCAATGTAATTGGGACATATCGACAAAACGGGCAGTTAGATTACCTGTTGGAATGAGACCTGCGGGATGAAAATAGTGGCTGTGAAAAATGGGACCGTTTGAGGAGTCTTATGGCAGTAATCGGCTTCCATACTTACACTCACGTAATTTCAATTGATAATCAATACAGGTTTGAATACAATCAAATCTACATGTTCAGGAATCTTAGGTTCATTGGACACATAAACTTATCCCGTCGACGAATACTGAAGAAAGATATCGGCAATTATCTAGAGTAACGCAACTACTCAAGAGCCCTTGACTCGAGTTCTATAACTGCTCATTGCTGTACGCTTTCCACAACCGCGCGCCACCTCGCCTCTCCCCACCCAACTACTTCGCCCAATCCTGGAAGACCTACCATAAACAACTCGCCAATCGACATGCTTCTCTTAAAAACAAAATTTCGTCACGGTTTTTTTGCTTTTTTAAAGAGTTTGTTCTATTAAATTTTATACATGTATGCATGTATGCGGTTTATGGGAAAAGTATGATTGAATAATTGTAATTGATAAAATAATGAATATAGATCTATAATAATATTCTCCAGCTCCATTCCGGAGCTATTGTTTATCATATTTAATGAGTGAAAGTCCAAATTTAACTGTTTCAAAAGGTAATCCAGATTGCATACAATGTAAAATGATTTTGCATCAGCCGCAAATTTAACGACTAAAGTTCCTCTGAGTGAATGATTACCTAGAGTGAAATTGACCGGGTGTTTCTATCACCCTAATAACAGGTCTCGTTAGCTCTCATATTTCTCGAAGTGAATGATTGCCTAACGCGAAGTCGAGGTCGTGACTCTTGTGAAGTATTGATACCTACGCCAAAAAATTAGAATACCAAAACTAACATTGCGTAATAAGAAATGTTACTTTCGGTTTACCCGCTATTTTGAATTCTTATTATTAATCGAGACGATAAAACCGACGGCAAAACGCACATCCGATCCTAGAATATTCAAACTGATTTTGTCAAAGACGAAGTGTTTGATTTTGCGTCGGTTCGCATATAGTAAATAGGGAAGTAAGCGTACGATGAAGACGCGATCGAACTAACGACAAATATCTTTTACGAACAAACGAAAAATTACATAAACCCGATACAACTTACGTATTATTCAAGTTCATTAGTGTTACCCATGAGACGCTGTTATGATTTCCAATTCGTTCATTCTTTCATGAGACTAAGGATAAAACCTTCGGTACGCTTCGATTCCGTCGTTCGAGCTGATAATGTCCGGTATGAAAACAGTTTTTCCTCGCAGCGTTGCCATATCTCACCTCTCCTGTCTCGAGCGCTGCATACATCGCGACGGTCGCGACGATCGCGACGTACGGCAGCCCAGCGCAGCAGTTCGCAATAGCATTCTGCACACTTCGCATTGTTTGTTCGCGTCTGCCAAGAATCCTTTTTCGAATATGTCATACATTCGGACTGTGTCAAATTCTGTGAAGGGTCTCGATCCCGTTCTCTGCGCTCTCGTCAAATAACGCAACTTCTGACACTCTCATTGTATTACAAAAAAAACTTCGTGCCACTACGAGAAAACGGTCGATCCTCGAGGACCCAGGAGGAAAAAGCTTTCATCATACTAACCACCCGTGAGTTTACCAACCAGCACGTCCTGACACGTAATTATTTCGCAGAAAAATCACTTTCACGAACAATGATACGAGAGTCACCCTCCCCTCTCCCTCCCCACCCGTTCGTCGGAAAGAACTTTATTAAAAAAATAATCGAAATATACTCAACATCGTAATTCACTCGTGAGTTTATCCGTCCATTGTTCACGACTGTTGACGCGACAAAGTTTTATCTACGTCGTTGCAGATTCAACGTGAGTCTCGACAATTGAGAAAACTCAGAATCGTTATGCGTACATTTTATTAGTTTCTTAAGCCGAAATTTTCGCTAGCCGCCTGTTTGTGCGCGAGGAGTTTCTTTTAGCATGACAATAACGACGAAAGGTTACTAAAGGTTGGACACGTAATGTCACGATGAAAACATACCCGATTTCACAATGTTTTTTGTCTCTTCTCTTTCAAAATTTATCCGATCACATATGGACGGGACAATGATTGGGTCATTTACGATTTGCTCCCAATGGATTGGCAGTTCGTTGACAGTTTGGTGCATAATTATTATCCGTTGAAAGGCTCCGAGTTTTAAAGTTACAATGTTTTTTGATAAAATTAATTATTGCAACAGTATTTTTGTCTATGCACTATTGTTAGTCTTCTCTGAGAAAGATAAATTGAATGGTCAATCCTCAAAGTTGGCATAACTAAAACTGCATACAAAGGCAAGTGGACAGATTGTGTTCCGGATGTAAACATTCGTTGCTGCTTAGCATAAAACTCAGGACCGTTACGCATAAGTGTAATTAATTTCGTAAGCCAACATTTTCATCAGCCTGCTGTTTGTGCCTTAGCAGATCCTATTAGCATAACAATAATGACGAAAGATGACTAAAGTTTGGAAACACAGTGTTGTGATGAAAACTTACCTAATTACCCAATATTTTTTGTCTCTTTTCTTTCCAAATTTATCTGATCAAACATGGACGGGTCAATAATTAGGTCACCTACGATTTGCTCCGAATGGGTTGGCAGTCCGTTGACACTTTCATCCATAATTATTATCTGTTGGAAGTTTTCAAGTTTCAAAGTTACAGTGATCTTCTATAAATTGACTTATTTGAACAGTATTTTTATCTGTGTGTTATTATTAGTCCTCTCTCAGAAGGATAAATTGAATCGTCATGTGACAAAGTCGGCATAACTGAAAACTATGTACAAACGCAGTTTGGGTTCCAGCCATAAACATCTTTTGTGTTCAGCATAAAACTTGAAATCTATTGGCTGAAGAAAGTCACGTATCGACAAGTTGCTTTTATCTAGTTACAAATCACTTTTAACTGAGCGTGTTATTACTGAATCTTGGCAATTGTTTGCCAAGATCACTTTCACGAACAACGAAACTAGCGTCAGAATTTCAACTCCTTCATCTCTTAATCGTCAGTCAGTACTTGATTAAACAATAATCGCAATATGATGAACTTTGTAATTCAGTCGTGAGTTTATCCATCCATTGTTCACGATTGTTGACGTGATGCAGCTTTATCTATGTCATTACAGATTTAATGTGAGACCCAACAATTGAGAAAACAGGATCGTTATGCATAAATTTAAATAGTTTCATTGCTGTTTAGCATAAAGGTTGAAATTTATTGGGTCTAGGTATCGGCAGGTTGCTTACACGTGTTCATGAATTATTCTTAACCGAGCGTGTTATTGCAGAATTTTGGCGGATGTTCAAGTTTCATGGTTGAAAAAAGAAATTGAAAAAATACCAAGAATCAAGATATAAATAGTAAAATGCAGCGGATGTGGTTTCTAGAGATTGCTGCCCAGCGTCATTTAACAGCGTTGGAGAAGTCACGCGAGAAAAGCTTAACCGGCGTGGAGAGCGAAAAAGAGTACACAATGAAGGGTACCAAGCGAGACTGGCTATTTCGAGTTCAGGTACGTCGCTAAAATTATTGGAAAAATCTTTGCGCTCATTCATATTTGAAAATTATTCTTATTTTCCAGAAATATGATTTCATTAGAAAATTCTCATTATTACAAAAATTATTATTATTATTATTATTATTATTATTATTATTATTATTATTATTATTATTATTATTATTATTATTAAAGATTATTATGAATTGATGGATCATATCAAATGTGGGTTTTTAATGTACTGAAATTTTGATATTTTAAAAAATTCTATGAACATTTTTTATGATAAATATTACGAAAATCGATCGCAATTTTAGCTACCAATTTTGTTGCATCATATGGGACGGTCCAAAGAAAATATTTTAGCCCACATACTTCGATGTATTCTTTATGTACAGAGAATACAAATATAGCCTTTTTTCCTGGATTATAATCAGTTGCCAACTCATCATCAACGTCAAACTCATCAAACTTTGTAATCTGCTGTTCAAGGTTCCAGGCCTGGAAAAAAATGAATTTGTTTACGTGGTCGGCAACCTCCCGGAACTCGGCGCGTGGAATCATAATCAGGCAATCCAATTACCCCAGGAGCGGAGTAATCCCACATCGATGCTTTTCGACGGCACTAATAGCGGCGATATGTTCAATGACGACGCGCAAGAATCGGCTTCCGACAGGCTGTTCGAAGGCGAGGATGAGTGAGTATTAATTGTACATTCTTATCGACCGATTTCCTTCCTTCCTTATCGTTCACACACAATCTCGCAATGTGCACTAACCGTTGCGACATAATACACATAGTCATTTTTATCTAAGATGAAATGTCCGTATAATGAACTCCTCTCCTTCTCAAGGCTGATATCCCTATTTTCCCCGGATAAGTCCGGTCCTTGGATCCCGACACTGCAAGTCCACTAAAAAAGTAATTCTCTCCTTCTCACACCAGCAATCCTGAAACAAACTACATGCTGAGATGTATACGTTTCAGAGGTGGACGAATATTTTCGCGAAACATCTCCCTGCCGACTGACGCCGATATTGTATTTCGATATTTCATCGGCGTCGTCTGTGAGTCAAACGGCACGAAGAATTCGGCAAAGACTCTTATAATTCGAAAATGGGAGACGCACATGACTCCTCGGCTTATTAAAAAGAACGGTACATTTATTGAAATTAATTGACAGCGATGAGTTCAAACAAGACAATAACCAATTTTTAATTATACATTTTCCAGCTCCGAGCAATTGTTCGGAGTCGATTCCCGATCCGGATCGTTTTGGCTATCACAATGGATACTGCAAAGTCGAAAGAGGCTGGCTCACCGACGAGACCGTCATACAATTCAAACTCTTCAACAACCCCATTAAGATATGGAAAAATCGATTACAGAATCGGAGCCTCTTCATAAAAGTTTGTACTTTATTTGTTCATTCGCGAAAGATTGTATATTTGTATTAAATTTTGTAATCTCATTAATGCATTTTTTTTCGATATAGATGACTCCGGTGAATCTAGTCAGGCACAACTCCTTAGAAATGCCGCAATTCGGGGCTGATTGCGTGGACGATAGTCTATCAATGGACACTCAGGATATCGTGGATCAACCTGCGTTCAGTATTACAGAAATTGGTGTAAGTTGTATAATTTTGGCAGAATTTTTATGATAATTTTTCAGCGCTAAAAGTATACATTTTGTGGACAGGTCATGAACGACGAAGAGGCTACTTTAAAGTATCAAGAACAATTCGGTCGAGCCTACGTAGAAGACGAGTTCGTAATCTTCAACGTCGCCGTGCGGTATCCGGAAACGATCGTAAGTATCAAACGGAATCCTACACATTCCCAAGACACATATAGAGTCTCTCTCTCTCTCTCCAACGAGACTCCGTGAATGGCGCTAGGTTGATATTTATTGCTTGCGTCAATTATATTCATATTATAAACGTCATAGGCCATTCAATAATATAGAGAAAATAGCACCTAGAGCCATTTCGGGAGAAGTTCGGATAAACACATCCACTCTTGTCCTTGCTTCGTACATCGTTAATAGGATAAAATTAGGAAAAACTTTAATTTATTTTGTTTTACGTATTCAAAATTTATTGTTATACACGATTAAAAATGTTGATGACCGTGTCGCTTGGCATAGCAATAAATAACGAGCTAGCGATTCGTTCACGAAATCAAACAATTACGCGAGAAACATACATTTTTTTGGGAAGAAAGAACATGCATTGACCATACCATGTGAGTTTTCAGTAGTGACCACGAGTAAGCCGGCCACGTCACGTATTACGTATTTCTATCTTGAAAGGATGTTGGTAAAAGATAATTCAAACTTGTCCAGCAGCTAAATGACCAAGTGGAGAAAAACGTGCCGACGGGTGCAGATGACGTTCGTGACGATGCACGCCTTGGGAAGAAGACAACCCCGTGTTGACACACTTGTACAAAGCAATGCAGGACTGCGGTGATGCTAAAGTTGCAATCTGAGCGATCTCTATGCCGATGCTAAAAGCATCGACCTACCCGATTAACATCTGTGTCACATGTGACCCAGCACAGAGATATGATGGTTTTGATTGTCGTTACCTCACCAATACCCCATCCCTTGGGCTGTGAACTCGAATAAATCTGTCGGTTTCCAATCGGATCTTCCTGCAGTCCTTTAGAGACCAAAAAATATCTTTCGTTTTTTAAATTTTCGGTTTTTTTTGTCGACAATCGATACTTTTAAGAAAGAAATATATTTATTTAGCCGAAGGTAAAAACTGGTCTCCTGAGGACGCGAAAAACAAAATTGACAAATGTTTCGATTTATCCGAGTCCAAGCTTTCCAGTTCATAAACTTTCCATGGACAATATTTGCGATATCAACACTGTCACGTCTCGTATACGTCTCTGTGTGCGCTGAAAATGGTGAGATTCCCATCACTCCTAAAGTATCCTTTATAGAGTGTATTTGCCGAAAAGAAAAGCAAAAAAAAGAGAAACAAAAAATTACTTTTCTAGCTCCGAGCAACTCTACCGTACGTGGCACCTACGTGTGTATGTCCAATGCCCGGGAATAAGCCGTCACAGTCTGTCGATGCTGAAATCGATAGATTGTGGGAACTTTTGTACCCGAAAAATTTAATTTCTTTCTTATTTAATATAACAACAATGATTGGCAGGTGCTGCGGGCGTCGCGTCACCCATGCAGTGAACACAGCAATTTCACAGATTGATCGGTCTTATTCACATTGCTTGCAATGTTTCAATTTTGTATTTCCGTACAGATTGCGTTTTTTTTATTTTATTTTTTAATTACTATTAACAGTACATATGGCATTGATTCGTTCGGACTTGAGAATCCACGTTCCAACATCAGGGAACGATATTTGAAAAAATTTATTTGCGCTCGGTCACAACATTATACTTTATAATTAATTGTTATTCTAAATCACGCCAAGAGGAAGAATAAACACGAGCGTTTAATTATTTGCCTCCTGAGTTATGATTGATGACATTAATAAGATTAAATTTTTCATGAACCTCCTACATAATTAATCGTACATGTTTGTTCTTCATTAATTGAACTACTTAAGGACTAACTTACCTGAGCAAGCCCAATAGTGGATGGACAATGCACAGTTGGATTATTGGTGTCGTAAAGAAAATAGATAGTTATTTTTTTCCCCCATAAGTACTGAGAAGGTATTGCTTTCAGGCGTATTTAGTGGACTTCTACGTGTACAGCTCGAGAAGCTTTCCTGGTGAATCGCCGCCGAGTCACATCGGCTTCAGCTACATCTTGCCAAGCACGCTGCAGGCCAGCGTTGGACAAATCACGGTACCCATTACCAGCACCAAGCACAGACCTATCGGTAAGATGATTTTATTTCATTCTGACTCGTTCAATCTCTCACGAGCAAGAGACTTTGCAAGCCAAGTTTTCTTCCTTTAGCTAGGACCATCATATTAAGGTATTCTCGCGAATAGTATTAACTTCGCATAAGTTTCAGAGAAATAAGAGTGATTTGCAAACACTTCTGGACTGTTAAGAAAATCTGAAAAAAATCAAGTATATTAAAAGCGCTGAAAAGATTAATTTTGCATAATAATAATTCCAAAAAGTTATTAACAAATTGATGAAATATAAAATTGTTCAACAAATCTCCTGGAACCCTAACTTTTTTTATGAAAATGATTCGTTCACTTTTGTCAATACGTATGAATTTGTTCAGATTTTCAAATTCACTTTTTTTTTTGTTTATATGCGAAAAATGTGTAGAAAGTCACAAAATTCAAAGTGAATTAAAAAATCTGAACAAATTCATACGTGTTCAGAAAAATGAACGAATCATTTTCATTTTTTTTTTTAATTAGGTTTTCGGGAGATTTGTTGAATAATTTGATTTTTCATCAATTTCTTAATAACATTGTGGAATTATTATTATGCAAAATTAATATTCTCAGCACCTTTAATATGCTTGATTTTTTCCGATTTTTATACCGTCGAGAAGTGTTCGCGATTCCCTGTCATTTCTCTGAAGCTTATGCGAAATGAACACTATTCGCAAGTTGCATTTCTCTGAAGCTTATGCGAAATGAACACTATTCGCTTCCTCAGGGCAACTCACCGTGGAGTACGTCTCTATCAAACCCATACCGGACTATCCGTGGGACATGAGCATCTCGTACGCGAAACATTGGGAACAGAGATGGTCGGGCTTGGACGTCGGTCATCGAGGACTCGGCACTTCTTTCAAGTTTGAAATGAAAAAGTACGATAATACATGAGCAGCTGGAAGCTTAAAAAAGAATAATTTTTTTTTGTTTCTCGCTGAATAACTCATTGAAAGCGTTTCCATTTCAATGGAGCTGATTTTTTCTATACCAATTTAAGAAATCGACTCATTTCGCTGAGAAAGAACGGCTGAGAAAAAAATTGTCGAATTATTATGTAACATCTCAACTCGAGGTCGACGGTTAATTAACAGCTATCGTTTTGTTCAGTTGTGCCAATGTACGTGAGAACACAATAGCGTCATTAAAGACAGCGTCGCATCATGGTGCTGATATGGTTGAATTCGACGTGCAACTCTCCAAGGACATGATACCGGTCATCTATCACGATTTCCATGTGTCAATATCCCTGAAGCGCAAAAAACAGATAGACGCTATGGATATGCTGGAGATACCGGTCAAGGATCTCACACTTGAACAACTACATTTGCTCAAAGTATGTATATTTGTAGACATTGTTTTTCACAAACACATGTACCATAGAGATTCGTTCTATGACTTCATGAATCGACGCTCGAAGGGGGAAAATAATGTTATCGAAAACGAAAAGTTAGTCAATACCATATTAATCTTTTATCGGTCAGGGAAAAGATAATTTCCCAGTACATTATAATTTTTAGTCTATTTATAGAACAACAAAAAACATTCCGATATCGGTGTTCTTCTTTTACATGGAATTACCTCGAGCAATTCAAGTTTTTTAACGAAGAGAATTTATTCAGTTTGAGCTCGATATTTAAGATCCAAAAGAAAGTTATTTTCCCAGTAACTGGTAAAACGTAATAGTTATTTGTATGGCAAGGGCGTAGAAAGGAAGTTCTTGACGAGTGTGAAAATGCCGGCATTCACACAAGCCAGAACTCCCTTTTCTACTCCCATGCCATTCACATAATTTTTCCTAACAAATTCACGGAAATCACGCTTTTCGTTCCCGTGAAGTGTGCGTAGAAGGGCACTTTTTCACACTAGTGCTGAAAAAAATACCATATTGGGTTTGTACGCATGCGCAGTATTTTTCCCGCACACGATGCGACAAAGTGCCTTTCTGCTCGCACTTCACAGGAACGGAAAGCGGGATTGTACATGCATGTGTTAGGAAAAAGCTCTTATTCATTAAGGAGTTTATTGTATTGTAGGAACAAGCGAATGTTATAGAAATTACAATTGGTATTACATTTATTCTCGTAGAAAGTTAGTAGCGTCTTTTCTTTCGATCGAAAAATTTCTTATCTGTGGGATCCTAATGTGCGGGATTGTTTCTAATACTTAGGATGGTTCAATGAAAATGAATCGTATTTGGCTTTCGTGTATTATTGTATAGCTTCGAATATGATGTACCTTCGACACACGTCTCTAATCCACGGTCATATTCTTTCTAATATTTTTTTAACCGCAATATTTTCTGATTCGATGTGAGTTGAAACGTCTCGGGTTTGTGGGCTTTATCAATTTTTCAATTTTCCGCCCTCTGCAACACGCCCCTTATCGTATTTTCGTTTTATCTGTTTAAATTAAACAGGATTTTTGTTACCCTGGGGACTCAATGGGTAAGGTGCTGTATTACATTGATAAAGATGAGCCGAGGTGTAATCTACCGGTGAGCTTTCGCATCGCTTCCGCAGACTAACATGCCTCAGTGTTTTTGCCGTAATGAATGAATTCATTACAGCGAACTTGTGCATGCACACCTATCAGCCGATCGAATTTAATAAGACTCACTTTAGTGTAATTAGAAGAAAAAAAGAAAGAAAAAGATCGACAATTTACATTGTGCTATAGCTTCGCTTTGTCAATGAGCAAAATTTCGACAAACATTCATTTCTTCGATCATTTCGCAACATTCAATGTTTCGACAATTATTTTGACAATTCAAGCTGCAATAGTGATTAATCTGTAAATAAAAAATAGTTTCACTCAAATACCCCACCCAATATGTCATGCGAATCACGACATGCACAAATTCGAGCAAAGGCATGTTATGACCATCGGTATAATATGTTTTTTTCTAAATCATCCCCCACGGTCCAGAGCGTTGCATTTTTCGTTTTGACAAAGATTCCACCTTTACTAAGTCTACCAAGATCCAACCAATACAATCTTACGTCTCGGTAGAGACACAATAATTTTTATCGATTATGAATTTTTAACATACATACGTTTTCTAGGTTTACCATTTGGCTGAGGGACGGGAAAAAAATCCTAGATTTTTCGACGAAGATCTCGAAGATCATCAACCCTTTCCCACACTTCAAACGGTGCTTCAAGAGTTGGAAACTCACGTTGGATGCAACATCGAGATTAAGTGGAATATGCAATTGAAGGTGAGGAATAATTCAACTGCAGATTTAACAAAAAATAAATGGTCGACTTGGAAGTTAATTTCGAAAATTCGTTTTCTAATCTTGTACCATTTACTAATCATCGGTTTCGTTTCCGCTTCCCTACAGGACGGAACGTTCGAACTCAATCATCCTTTCGATCTCAACACCTATTTGGACATAATACTCAAAGTGGTGCTGGAGTACGGTGGCGATAGAAAAATAGTTTTTTCCTCATTCAATCCGGATATATGTGTTATGATACGTCTGAAGCAAAACAAATATCCAGTGGTATTCTTGACCCAGGGCGTAACCGCCAAGTATCCGACCTATCACGATACTCGATGTCAGACGATACCGATGGCCATGCGGCACGCTATAAACGCTGATATCTTAGGTATCAACGTTCACACCGAAGATATTCTTAGGGATCCTTCGCAAGTTAAAAACGTCAGAGACGCCGGTCTCATTATATTCTGTTGGGGCGATGACAACAATGACAAAGCAACGATACAGCATCTCAAGGAATTGGGTCTTCATGCTGTTATCTACGATAAGTAAGTCAATCGATGATTTCGTTAAAAAATTTTACTTTGGAGCTTGTGTGCCAATAATATATATATAAATTTACGTGAACGTAAACAAAATGTCTCCTAAGACTTTCATCCCTAACGGGTTGCACGGCCAACGTTTCGACCGAAGAAACGATAGTCGTGGAGGTGCACTTTTTCGACCGTTCAAAAGCAGACATTTGGACCACAGAAATTACCGAGAACGCTCAATACGCACAGAATCTGCAAGTCGGAAATTGTTTGTACGGTTTTTTTTAATTTCCGACCGACAAAACTACCGTAGAATCGACCACTCCGAGATCACTGGTTCTCGTTTTTCGTTCTCGTTCTTGTTTTTTGACTGAAGCAACGACCATGAAATCGTCCATCCGATTGTTGTTCGAGCTCGGTCGTTTTTTGGTGTCAGACCGACGAAACAACTACGAAATCAACCATTTTGAGTACGCCGTACTTGGTGGTTTTGCTGTTCTCCTCGACAAAATCACCGCGAAATGGAAAACCTCAATTGGTCATATTTCGGTCCTCGACCAACAAAATTACCGTGGTATCGATAAACGACTGCAAAATCGAAAACGACCGTAAAATCGGCAACCCTGAATGCACTTTGTCGTAATTCGGTTCTCGTCCGACGTAACGACTGTGGTATCGAATATCCGGTTGCTGCTAAGGCTCGGTCGTTTTGTCGATCGGAAACCACCAAGCTTAAAATGACCGGTGTCCTCAAAATGGTCAACTTTATGGACGTTGCGCCGGTCGAAAAACGAGTTCCAGCGACCCTGGAGTGTCGATTTTACGGTCGTTTTGTCGGTCGAAAATCAAAAACGATCAGACTATTTCAGACTGGGAAATCCTGTGAGTCTTGAGGATTCTTGGTCCTTTCCGTGATCGGAGTGTCTGCTTCTGAAAGGTTGGAAAAGTGCAACGCCACAATTATCGTTTCACTGTTCGAAACGACGGCCGATAAAAAAAATAACGACAGTCAAGCAACCTGCTAGGGGTCCTCGCACCGACATCGCGGAATTGGCCGACGTAACCGAATAAAATATAAAATGTATGTTCATTGTGATCGGCCGCTGATCTCTCCAAGAACTCGGAAATAATATGTATATTTGCTTCAGGATTGACGAGTACAACGCGAAAGAAGTCAAGGAAAGTATATTCCTCGTTGACGCTCGGGAAAGTCAGAAAGCCCTGATAGCATTGGCGCACTGCAATCAAACTTGCGGACCCCAACAAACCGTGCTGCCTGGTCCAATATCTACAGAGAAGGTAACATCTATATCACACATTTTGAAATAAGTACTTAGTCCCGTGATAGTTTGTTTTTAAAAATTTTCGGAAATGAAATATTTAAAAAGATCTGCTAAACCGCACACGAACCATATTTTGATCGAGTGTAATAATATACAACCGTTTCTTTATAGGATTACTACCTAAATTCAGAAAAATCAAGGATGAGTGCCGCGTCGACAGCGACCTCCCAGTCTTCCCTGTCGAAGAACAGCATCGGTGACGGTAGTTTATTTCCTATGCCGACAACCAAATGCATAGCAGATTGCCAACCTCAGCAGGATACAGACATAGGTGATCTCACCAAGGATTTCAGCATCTGCGCGAATAGCTTCGGCCACAGCCAGCCAATGTCATTACCGGATGTTTGCGCAGACGACTCAGCCAAGGATTGCCTCTGATATTTTCAATTTTCTTAAACATTATTGTCATTTAATTTAAGAAAATAAAAAATTGGGGAATAGCCGTTAGTGTCTCGAGGCGACACACGTGCAGTCCTTCGGGATTACCTTGAAAAATTAGCTAACGGTATTTCATCGAATGTATTGCGCTGCACGTGGAAATTCGTACATACCTACATTCGCGCCGCATCAAACATAGTTTTTTGCTTTTCTTTATTCTTAAAAAACAAATCTTTAAGTCCACTCAATTGGGGATGAAACTTAGGTTGTCTATTCACGATACATGTTCGCGATTTTTTGTTTGTTTTTTATACTAGTACAAATAACTGCGTTTACTATATACATATATATACATATATGTCGTAATTGTTATTTAATGCGCAGAAATTCTCGCCAATATCTGCCGAATGTCTAATTGAAATGAGTAATTTAAGTAATATTTTGCGAGTAACACAATTTTAATTTGAATTAAACAAGGAAAGATGGAAAGACATTTAGGAAGTTTTAATCAACGTAATGAAAACTTGTATACTATATTTTTTTAACGAGCTCTGTATTATAATTCTTGATGGACAGACTTCCACAGGGCTGAACGATATCCACGGTCACCGGGCTTTATTCGCGACCTGGTTACCGCCAGTTTCTTGCTAGGACGACAGGCGATCTTTTTTTCGATAAGGGGAACTTTTCCGTCACTTTCGTCAGAGCTGTAGCTACGCGGTGTCTTAGAATTTACGCAGAATGGGACCCGTATTCAGGCTAAAAAAAACTGCACGACACTTCCTTGTGGAACATTTTCGGCCTAAATACGACCCAACAGTTGTTTTTCTCTGAAATTTTAGGGCGCCCATTAATAATTCTGTAATAAATGACGAATCGCCTGAAGAATATAATTTTATAAACAGCCACACCATATTATCTTGCAGACACCGAAGCATTAAAAAAAACGATTTACACAGACTCAAATGATATGTCGAATGGGGTAATTGCATAAGGGGACCGCATGATACTAGTTTGTTACGTGGACAACTGTAAACAAACATTTCTTCTTTTTGGTTCGGTGTGCTCATGTCAATACGGATGAGTCTCGGATATTATAAATCTAAGGCAGAGCAACTAAATATACCGGTATTCAAGACTTTTGACTGTGTCTTACTTATCCTTAACCGCCTTATTTTTTTTCTACGTATTCGACCAGAAGTGACGTCATACAGGAAAACGTCATTTCCGGTCTACAAAACTTCGTTTTCAAACGGAAGTGACGTTTTTCCGTATGACTTGACTTCCGGTCGAAAACAGAATTTGAAACAGGAACGAACTGTTTCAAATTCTTCAGCGTGACGTCACCTCCGGTTTAAAAGTGAGATTTTCAAGTCGGAAGTGGCGTTCGGAGAAAATGTTTCATTTTTCCCAGGAATGTATCTTGAATGTTAGCTACATGTGTGAAAGAATTATGTTAATTAAAGAGCACAGAAAAGTGGGTACAGGAACGTGTGACATATCTGAAAATGTATTTGGAATTCATTTCCAATGTAACCAGCGACAGAAACGGATGAATTAAGGAACACACGGAACCTCACACCCCTCAGACTGTCATCTGAACTTCCGGTTTGGCGTTTGACATTTCTCGGATTTCGGATATTTCCTTCGATACGCGTATAATTAAAAAGGAAATAAGAAAACAAAACAGTGACAGCTGAAATTAACAATAGTTCATTCACAGAAACAGCAGTGCAACAATCATGGTAAGATAAAACAAGTCGGTGAATCGACGATCTCTGTATATTGGTTACTTAACCTCAAAATATAAACAGTCCAAATTTTTGTATCGTTTATTATATCATTAATTGATAAGATTAATCTTGAGCCACAATTTATCATCGTCTGGAGATTTATCGTAAGGAAGAGTTTATCTTACAATCGAACTATTATTATTTTTTGCCAGAACATGCATAAATGCGGTTCAAATATAAGCAAACGGAAGAAACGAAAATGATATCCGCGGCCAGATAATATCGATCCCAAAAATATGAATTGGGAGATATCTTTTATGGAGATTCGAAGTTGCGTCAATTGTTCAGATAATTGAGCGAAAAATAGCGATGACAGAATCGCGACTTGCAATACCACTCAACTATTCTAGTTTAAAACAATGTTTTTACAACGAAGCAATCTTCTGGTTTTTATAGCTTGTTCTAGTTTTGGGTGATCTACACATTCCACATAGGTGCAGCAGTTTGCCCAGCAAATTTAAGAAGCTCCTCGTACCTGGCAGAATACAACACATTCTATGCACCGGCAATCTTTGTACCAAAGAGTCTTACGATTATTTGAAAACGTTAGCCAGCGACGTTCACGTTGTCAGAGGGGACTTCGACGAGGTAAATTTCTTTCTCAATTTAGTTAATGTTACTAAAATTTATATATATATATTAGCAGTGTCTACTAATCACTTTTTTTCATTCATTTCAGAATCTCAATTATCCGGAGCAAAAAGTAGTGACTGTGGGCCAATTCAGAATTGGATTGTCACATGGCCACCAGGTTGTTCCCTGGGGAGACCCCGAATCGTTGGCGCTCATTCAGAGACAGCTAGACGTAGATATATTGATATCCGGTCATACCCACAAGTTTGAGGCGTACGAGCATGAAAATAAGTTTTACATCAATCCGGGATCAGCCACCGGCGCGTACAATCCTCTGGATACGTAAGTTGCTCTTACAAACAGGCGAAACCGTCAACAATGTTATATTTTATAGTAATAATAATTATTATTATACAGAAATCCCCAAAAATCTAGAGACTGGTACATAAATATAGCACAAGGCATTTGCAGGCACTTCCAACTTTTTTTGGCTATTAACAATTTCTTCCAGTCCTTTTTCTTTCTAAGGTTTCTTGTCTTTATCAAATTCAAAGGTGTGGATAAGATGTTTTTCGAAATCACATTTCGAGTTGATGCGATTTTCAGTAGCTATTCTGAACAATTGTGAATAAAGAAAAGCAGCAAGTAGTAGATCCCTGTTTTATCGATAATGGATCTTTCATATCATTTTCATTCATAAAAACCTCGTAGATGAATCTGGATAACTAATTTATGCTCCAGACAATCGTTCAATTATGTCATAGACAATCGCTCATAGTTTTGTTACCTTGACTCATGCGACTTAATGAACTTAACGTGGCGACCCTCAATTTTTTCCATAGATCTGTTATCCCGTCTTTCGTTTTGATGGACATCCAGAGTTCGACCGTCGTTACTTACGTCTATCAGCTGGTCGGCGACGAGGTCAAGGTCGAAAGGATCGAGTATAAAAAAAGTTAAGAACAAGAAAACTCTATACACGCGTCATTCAAATTTGAATACTATTATACTTTTGTAAGAGAAAAATCTCTACAGAACAAAAGTTGCCACTGATATATGAAATATATATATATATATATAGCTGTAAAAAAAAAAAAAATTGCGTAATCGCCAATCGATTTTGCAACCATTTACATGATATAATCTGTACTATGGGCACTCATAATCTGAACCAGGTGAATGATGGCTTCAATTGTAAATAAAGTGATAATTTAACAGTTATTTGCAAAGAAACACAAACGAATTGCGTATTTGTTTTCACCGCGTCGAATTTGCAGTTGAAAAAAAAAACATTTCATCTACTCCTTTGATACTAAGTCTCACGTTCGAAGCGATAAAATCAGTCAGAAAAACATACAGTCAGAGTGGGAAAAAAAACCTAGAGGCGCAAAATATTCTGCATCTTTTTTTCTATATGGTTTCTCGTGCCCAAAAAAAAATATACGGCATATCTTCTATCAACGTAATCTAATTAGATAAGATTTATCTTGCCTAATAAAGAAAATGTTTACAGACTGAATATTTTATTTCAAATCACGGCAAACAGTTAAAATAGTACTTTGCGATACTAGTGCGATAGTAGTAATTTGCGATACTAATGCGATAAATATTTTCTGTCGAGTGTGAGTTTGGAGCACGAGCCGAAGGCGAGTGTTGCAATCGCCCAAGTTATGGAAAAGTTTTTCACACGAGTATCGTACCAAATTTCACTTCCCAAGGTTTGAAAATGGCGGTTTTCACACATGCGAAGCGTGCGTAGAATTGCTATTTTCGCACCGAGTGCGGTAATAGTAATTTATATCACTCGGTAGGAAAATGGGTGTTTACGCACGCGAAGCGTGCCTCAAACTACCATTTTCACATCGAGTGAAGTAACGCTATATTACAATGGAGGTAAGCGCGCGATTTTCGTCGGGCGTGAAGTTTGCTGCCCGAGCGAAGCGAAGACAGAAATCACACGCGGTGAAAATCTGCTCCCTACCATGTATAAGATACGATACTTTTTCCGACTTCGTTAAAATAACCACATTTCTGTCGTTGCAAAATCATTATATGGGGAATATAATATTCCCCAAACACCATTACTTCCCAGCGAGTGATAGGGCTTCTAGAGGGAATAATCTGCTGTATATCCGTAGTTAACAACGAGTCAGGTAAAAGGCGATCGGAACGTGTGTAAACAACAAGACGAAGTTCGATTGTCTTTCGAGTCTACGTGTTGTTTACGACGAGATCAAGTACGTAGTGTCCGGTTGACCGAAAGCTTGCCATGCCGCTGGTCACGTACCGCAAGCGATGTGCGAGCGTGCTTCACGACCTGAATCCCTCCTGCCAATCATTTGTCCCGCGCGCCTCTATTGACGTCAATTTGTTTTATACTATACACGCAAAGTTGCTCCTTAGTACATACTCCGGAATAATCTCTTGTACCAAATTATCTATCGGGAGATAAAGTCTCTTTTGGACCGATGGTCACTACGAGCGATAAACCCTGCAATGGCGTCAGGCTCAATAGATCCCTTCTGAAAAATAAATCTCCGCTATCGAATCTCATCATTTAGCGTCGCGCTATAAATAAATCTCCGCTGTCGAATCCTATCATTTAGACTTCCTGTAGGAAAATTATAATTTCTATCAATGTGCGGTTACATGCACATTATAGGCAAAAATCCCGTTAGTTTTTTTCGCAAGCGGTGTCTTCTCTATAGGATATGTAGGTATACGTATTCGTATACGTATACGTATATCCTTGTATACGTATAGGTATAGCAGAATAAGACGTTTTCTGAAAACTCGAAGGGTTCTCAATTGCAACTTTAATAAATTATGTCCGAACGAGGTTTTAACGTTTGCGTTTGCGCCAAGAATTATTTACTTTTTTCCTTCTCGGTCCAATGATTCTACGAAATATTTAATTTTTTCTCAACGCAATGAAGCTACGAATGATTTATTTTCTGCTTCTGTCTCGACCCAATGTAGATAACAATCTGTACTGTGTTCCGGAGTAAACACGTGGCGGCTTTCGCCTAAGGCCCAACTATCTGTGCCACGGTGATAGGAACAAGCTCTCTACGCCAATGTTTTTGTATCTTCACATCCCACCCCGATCCCGTCGAAGTGCGTACAAGCGCCAAAAGAAGCTTCGCCGCGTGTAGGAAGGCCAAGTAAAAGGGGACGAAGACATTTCGTGCGCAGGCGCCGAACGGCATGGTGGGGAGGATGCGGGAGCAACACGTCTTACAAAAAGGGCCTCACCCGCTTGTTTACGTTTAGTTACGAGTATACATTCTTCCCGGCACTTTATCGAACCGACACTGAAATTTTGAATATTGTTAACTTCGTTCATCAACAAAAATGGCGACGATATTCCTGAAGACCGGACTTCGTTCGGTGATTTCGAAACGAGCTTTCGACAAGAAAATAATAACTGCCCTCAGCAGTACACTTCGTCCCAATAGCGAGCAGAACTTTGTCCAACCAGCATCTAACTACAAGGTAAGACCGGTTTTATTTTCGCTTGCAATTCTTTTATAAAATAAAGAAAATCGTTCGTACGTTCGACCGAAATATGTCGATGCTCGTTCTCGTCCATAGTTCGATGTAGTTTGATTCCGTTGTCGAAAAGTCCATTGGAATGTTTTTGAGAAAATTGTAAGAATTTTCAACGTGTTTGTCCAGTACACGGTTTATGGGGTACGCGCCGCCGGGCATTGGCATCGTCAATGGCCGTTCTCTCTCGACTCGACGGCGTCCCTACAAAGCAAATGCATTCAAACACTTAGAAAAAATGACATCGAAACTAGAAATCTATCCCCGGTACGATTGTTCGGTTCGCAAGTGGACGTTCCCATCCGACCCAACGGTTGCGAAAAATAAAATAAAAATTTACATACGAATTATGGAAACTACAAAAAAAAATATTAGAGCGACAAATGTATCAAAATTTTGTACACGTTTGCTTTGACGAGGAATTATGAGAATAGATTTAAATTTAGCAGGCAGGTGTGTTCGATGCCGCAGCTGAATTTCACGAGGCGTTAATCGAGGGTTCAAGGTAATTGGGCAGCGTCTGTTGCATAGTTAATGATTCGAGAGAGCAATGTTAGTCCCGGTCATCGCGACTCGTAACGTGTCGGCACGTGTGGCACGTACACCGAAGTTTTGACGTCATAATGGTGGATTATCTTATTGTACGGCGGCCAGAAACGCCTGAAGCGTGGGCCTAACCGCTCGATGTGGCGCACACTTGTTTGTAAACACCACTGACCGTACGCTACTGGACCGCACGCTCTCCTATAATTCCTATTGGTCGGGCTGGAGCGGATTTCATCGTAGGGGCCGGACTCGCCGGACTAGAACCAGGGACAAGTATAACAAAGGATACTGGTACTTGGCCTAGCGGCATAAAACCTTGGGAAGAAGAAGAAGATACCAGGGAAACCTGCGATCCGAAACGAAGCTATCGATTCTGCTACCTGAAGTGCTGTAGGGTCAGGGAAAACCTGGAAAATCAGGAAATCGCAAGGAATTAAAAGCTGGTTAGGCGAAGCAGTGAACAGTCTCGGATAACGAAAAAAAAATTGTTCAGGGAAAATGAGTGGAGATACAAGATCGTTCTCTATTTCACTTGGTGGAAAAATGTCAGCTTTGCGCACGCCTCGCGTGCGTGCAAACTTGCACTCGTTAGAAAAAGTTATATCGTACTAGTATCATAATATACTATTGTATGGCAAGGGTTGAAAGGGAGTTCTTGACGAGTGCGGCATTCACACGAGTTATGACTTCCCTTTCTACGCCCATGCTATTCGCATCATTTTCCCGAACGAATTCACGAAATGCACGCTTTTCGTTTTTGGTAAGTGTCCGTAGAAACACTTCCTCGCACTAGTGCGAGAAAAACGAAGATATTGCATTTGTACGCATGCGCAGTATTTTTCTCGCACGCGATGTGAAAAAGTGCCGTTTTGCGCTCTTACCATGGCGGGCCATCTTATCGTACGGCGACTAGAAGTGCCTGAAGCGCTCAAGGTGGAGCACACTTGTTTGTAAACAACACGGACCGTAGGTTACTGGACTGCATGCTCCCATACATTTCCTATTGGCTGCGCCGAATAGAAAGCACTTCTAAAGTATAGTATTGTCAGGAAAAACCTGGAAATGTCAAGGAATTAAAAGCTGGTCAGGCGAAGCAGCGAAAAGTGAACAATTCAAAAAAAATTATTCAGGGCGAACGAGTGGCGATACAGAAAAAGAATTGCACGTGTTCGACTCATCAGACTTGCAACATCGCGCGCTCTCTCTCGAGATCCGACGTAATAAGAAAAAAAGCTGCAAGTGAAGTACAACTTTTATAAAACCTCTCTGCAACGAGCACGCCGGGTTAACGAACTTGCCTGAACCCTGTCTCTCGCTCCCACCTCGCATAGCTCTCTCTATATTCTGCTGCTGTGACATGCAAATGCAATGTCACCTCAATAAATGGCATAGGCAAATGCATGCGGGTGCGAAACAATCACAATAGACATCAAACTTAATGCGTATCGCCAGACACGATACGTTGTTGTTTTTTTTTTTTCTGTCTCCGTCCTTGGCCGGGTGATTTCGATAATAAAACCATATGTCTGCAGTTGTGGCTCCGAGGAACGAGTCTTGAACTGACGAGATACGTACGAGCGATACACAAGCTGTTTTGTTTTTTAGATTCACATTATTTCCTCTCTTCTGTACACACGTTGCAAACATTTTACGAATAAGATACAACTTTTTGTTATTTCCTCACAAAACACTGATAGATATAAATTATTATGCTTGTCACTTTCTGTTTGTTCGTACAGTTTACACAAATAACGAGGACAATGTCGAGCAAGAGAAACGTTCATCACACGAGAACCTCGGCTTCGGTGGACCACGAAAGCGACAGCGACAGCGATTCCGATTCCGACGACGAACGCGACAGAGTAAGTCGTCTTTCGATTTTTTTACTACACAGTAAAAAAAAATCGTATGAAAAACTTCATGTACCGGACTGAAAGTTATTATGCAAAAACTGGGATATCAAATTTCATGTACAATTGTGATGAAAAATTAATGTTCAGTGTATTAGTAACATTGGAAATATTTTATTTTTAATAATATACTTTAATTTTAATAAGTTTCTTAAATTTAAATGAAAAAGTATATTAATTTTTCATCACAATTGTACATTAAATTTAATGTAGCAGTTTTTGCATAAAAACTTCCCGTCCGCTACCTTAAATTTACAATTTTTTTTTGACAGTGTATATAATTTTTTTTTTTTACAAATGCATAAATCGTGATCAGTTTAATTTTCTGGAGGTAAAGGATCGAAATAAGGCGCGTTGTTTCAATTAAGATAGTTAATTTTTTTACAGTGATTTACAGAAAATAATACGTTTACACTATATAGTTAAATGTGTCGGACTCATAAAATCAACAAAGAGACATAAGCGCGAACCGACCGCCTCGGTTATAGCTTCTTCGTTCCAAGGACGAAGAAAACGACGTCGCTGAATCGAGTTTTTACAGTGTACACACTAGGTGCTGACGAGCCAATTGAAAAATTAATGTATTCTATGGAAATTAATGACACGGGCTTTCGTGTGGACGAAATGTTTATTCTGCTTATCCAATGACACTCCCGTTTTATCATCATCGCGTTGGGTAATCGGACGAGTGTGTCACATGTGTGCGCTCGGAGGTCTGGAACGAAATTGATAATTTATTCAGCTTGCTCTTTGTTCGAGCTCATCTCTGTCGATAGACATCCGCTTATAGTACGTCTCGACCTATCGGTAACAATCAAGTATGTATTTATACTTTATAATGAACCTACGCTTTTGTACAGTTCTTTACGACTTTCTATCCCACTTTTATGCTTTCTTTTTTTGTTAAGAGTAGCTTATATAATACGGATTTTTTATTCAATTTTTCTAGCCGACAATAAATCCAGTGTTTCTAATCTCGTATTTATCGAATCGGCGAGGAAGTCGTATTAATATTCTGTACTGATGGGAAATGGGCAAATTCCAATGGCCTACGCCAGTTTGTGTTCGATATGCTCCGTCAAGCATACCTAATGCTTTGCGGGCGCCATTGCTGTTGTGGTATAATCCACTTGGTTGCCAGGATTTCACGATTGAAGTAAAGTCCGGTTGAAGCGAAAAGTAACACAATATTAAAGTTAGTGCTGCGGTGAAATTATTATCTTTCCAATTAGACAAAAAATATAGATAATATTGTAGACAAATCCACTTTTAAATCCTGTACTACAAATAATTCTCTAAAGTCTACTTTTTGTTTGCATTAAAAAAAAGAATAGTAGTCTTAAAATCGAGAAAAATTGGAAAGTGATATTATAGTAAAAACTCTTAAAAGATCCTACAATATTTTTCGTTCAGCCGGTTAATATTGTATCTTATGTTCAGCGCCTCTTTGATGAAAGTATATTTGTGGGTTAATCTACAGGCGCCGGACCGGTTTTTGGTCGCTCGAATCTTTGCGATACTTTCAGATCAGACAAGAGCAAAAAAAACCGTTGTAACAGAAAACATGATAAAATCAGGATATATTTAAGATAGGTTTTGAAGCAGTGATCGAATGAGACCCACCCTAAAGATAATTTTTGTTAAAAAAATCAAATTTTTCCCTGAAACGTCTTCTATGGACTGCTAAAGGTCCAAAGGAAGTAATGACGGGAAGAGCCGTCGCAATGGATGAGGAATACGGCCTTGGTAAATTTGAGCAGTCGATAGTGTCCAAAGCCTCGCATTCAATAAGGTGTATAATATTCTCTTTGGCATTCCAAACGAGGCTGAAACCAGTCCCACGTCTCTTTCGTGGGACAAAGAGGCGAAACTCTTCGTCGTGTCCGCCTACTAAGGTTTCTGTATGTATGGACGGTATATCCAACAAACAGCATCCGGCGTCGTATATTACTACCTCGACTTCTCGATCCCTTGTTTGCCTTCGCCCGATTGAAAGACTCACGTCGGTCCCTTGCTGTACCGCAGATGAAAAAGGATTTTTTATTTTTCGGCAGCGACTTGTTAATAACGAATCGACAAACACAAACTCGAAATAGCGATGTAGCATTCGCGAATGTTTATAAATACGCCTAAACCAGTGTAGTTGAAATGTAGAACTCCAATAATGAGGTAATAAATAAATAATCAAATAATACTTAAATAAATTGAATACAAATTTTTTACTTAAATTTTATCAAAAATATTATTTGAAGTTTCAAGTCAACATTGGCAGTAGCGAGTAAGCATGAAAAACGAAGACGGTGAGGAAGAAAGCTTATCCGCCCAGCGGCCGGTATGAATTTCCTTATAAATAAAACATCTGGCGGCCAGTGTCTCCAGGGTCAGATACTGGTTGCCCTCGGAGGGTCGCCTGTCCTATATAAATACTAAATTGGAGAGTCAATATAAAACGATAAAATTTAAACGAATCAAATCACCGGACGTCGACCTATTTTTATCTATCGGACAATGAGCCGCGCTGTTATCTTTTAGTAATTGTAGTCCCGCTGAATCTGACTGACTTCTTGGAAGTCTGGTCAAGCTCGTAGTCCACGTGCAGCAAAACGTGAATAAAAAAAACTGTTGACGACTTTAAACGCGGTATGTATGTAATATGATAGATATAACGCTCCAGCTGTAACATAGCTTATAATTATAAGCCAAGGGATCGCTAGATACTCAAGCGTGAAAGTATAACGCCGTGTTGCCAAAGTAACGGGAGATCGTCCTTGGCTCCGGCCAAAGACTTGAGCTTGTAAAGAAAATCGTAAGGTTTTATACATGTTAATTCTTTAGTGTTTTTATACCTCTGGTTCGACGGGCGATTTTTTCATTCGATTCACTGGTTCCCTCCAGAGGATTAAGACAAGAAAAAAACATTTATCCAAAGTCACTGATGAGGCAGATAAAAGGCTATATTTGCACTCTATCAATACGAAAGGTTATCGCAAATGTGAAGCTGTTTATTAACCTTCACCTAAATTCGATTCCATAATGCACGTCTGCAACAGATATATGCTAATTGTTATTGGCACGTAGTACTTAAAGTAGATTTTTTTCCAAGACGCTAACTATCACTTTATATCCGACATTAATTACCGGCTTAAAGCGATACGAGAGACTTTTGAAGGCAAATAATTACGCTTAACGAGACAGAGGCAGGGCCTGTGCAAAAATTAGACTGCGCGAAACCAAGAGTTGTCTAAAATTCATTGAAATCTATTTATTTAATGGTTTTTTTAAAAGTCTCTTTATCAATTCGAAAGCGCCATCCGCGTACAGAATCCGTTTTATCTTGTGTATGGCTAGACAATATGTTTTTCAAATTATGTAACGTGAATGCAAGATTTTTTACAATAAGTAATGATTTTTTTTTGTTCTAGGGTCAATCGGCTTTCTGGAGAAGAAAGATGCGCACTCTTCACAGCCATTTGGATGTCAACAAAGATGGTGTTATTAGCTATGACGATTTTATGCTTCTGGCCGAAAGATTCGCCGAATTGGGTCATCTGACTCCGGAAGCTAAAGAAGAATTTATCAAGGTCCTCAGTGTAAGTATTAACATTTTTTTCGAAATGGAACACTGCACAGTAAAAAAAAATCGTATGAAAAACTTCGTGTACCGGACTAGAAGTTTTCATGCAAAAACTGCTATATTAAATTTCATGTACAATTGTGATGAATAATTAATGTCCTGTGTATTAATAACATTGGGAATACTTTATTTTTTATAATTTACCTTAATTTTACTATGAAAGTAGTTTAATTTTAATCATTTGCTTTAATTTAAATGAAAAAGTGTATTCATTTATCATCACAACTGTACATTACATTTAATGTACCATTTTTGGCATAAAAATTTCCCGTCTGCTACATTAAATTTACAATTTTTTTTTGACAGTGTGTATATTAGCGTTGATGTGAGTTTAGAAAAAACTGTGCTTCAAATATCTATACCCTCCGAATCGGATGTCTCAAGCCATGAATTATACGATTTTCTGATCTTATCCCATCGACGATAACCCAGATAGAAAAATGACGGCACTTCGACGGAACGGTCGCGGTACCAATGGTACGATGCCCATTTCACGGCACGTTTTTCTATCTGGGAATTGTTATGCTATTATGTTTACTCTATTTATTTGTTATTCCTTTAGGAAATGTGGATAGAGCAATGGGGCGAGATCAGCCCCTATAATCTCGTAGGCATCGAACAGTATCTCGAGGAGATGCATCACGTTCTCAACGACTGTTCACTCAAAAAGAAGTGCCACAACTTCTTGCCATTTTTATTCAAGGTAAAAATTGATCAAACTCAGTTTTACCTATTTTTTTTATCAATTTTTCTACGGTCCTGAATCTTGGATTTTTTAAAACTATTTTTCAGGCAGTGGACAAAGACAGAAGTGGAGAAATATCCGTCGAGGAATTCAAGCTTTTCTTCCAGTGCCTCGGCCTCACGAACGATGTAAGTAACGCTCTTCTCTCACAGCGAAAGAAAAGTCGGTTTAGATCTTCGTTTTTCACTAAATTTATTTTATCAATGTAGCACGCTGTCGTTTCGTTCACCTTCATCGACACGAACGAAGACGGCAGGATAAGCCTGGAGGAGTTCGTAAAATTGGGACGTGACTTTTTCCTGACCGAGGATCACTCGAAGCCCAGCAAGCACTTCTGGGGACCATTGGTCGATTAAGCGAATCGATTTTTCCGCTCTCTCGCCGACCTGATGTAAAAATTGTGATAATTCATACTGCGTGATGTTTTTTTTAAATTTTTTTAACGCGATATCGACTCGGTTGAGAAACACCAATAGATTGTAAATTAGTTGCTATGTTTAGTCCATAAGTTTTTTTTATATGACGAAGAAACACGTATGTATAATAAATAATTTTGTCATTTGTAAGTGTTCCGATTTTTTTTTGTTTTTTGTTTTAGCACTTTTGGCCGAACTTCTGTGCGCAGCAATCGTTTTTTTTGCTCTCTCGCGCATACAAAACCTTAAACGATCGATGAACAGTTTTTTAAAAATAATTCCAAGTTTTTTTTTCTTACTTTAACACACAAATTGTAATCACTTCGTAAAGTAGAGCACATTATTATTTCCGACTTTTTCGTAGAGAAAAGCCTTCGCCGGTAAACGCCTTGAATTCATCGGGGTCTTTGACCTGGAAAATAAAACGACTCATCAATTCAGATATTTTACAATCGATTTCGTGTTCGAGCCTCATTCTTATCTCAATCGATGCGTGATTTCTGATCGAGCAAAAAAAAACGAAGCAGTGACAAACTTAACGTCGAGACTGTCTGCTGCATTGTAAAAAAAATTGTACTGAAAGTTTTTATGCAAAAGAAGGATACATTAAATTTAATGTATAATTGTGATGGAAAATTAATATACTTTTTCATTGAAATCAAAGTAAATTATAACAATTAATGTACTTTCGTAGTGAAATGAAAATATATCATTAAAAATAAAGTATTCCCAACATTTTCAATACATCTAAATATTAATTTTTCATCACAATTGTACAAGAAATTCAATATATTACTTTTTGTATAAAAAATTCCAGCTCGGTACATTAAATTTCATACGATTTTTTTTAACAGTGTGACGTACTACCTTAATAGATACAAAATTGCGCACCTCTTTGTTGTTGACGGGTTTAACGTTTCGAAGAAATCTCAGTGTGCCTATCTTGTAATCGTAATCAGGAATTCCTCTAACATAGACCGGTTTGCTAGTTTGATTTTCGGACAGCGCCGAATCTTTTCGTTTTTTCCCATCCAACCGATTGCCCTGTCCTTTGAAAGCGACGAAGCCCGTCGGATCGGGCATCATGTCAACGGGATCTATAGAGTTTTCGTCTTTCTTAACTTCCCTCTCGGGCTCTTTGTAGCCGACTGGCGCGGCGAATTCCACGTTCATGTCGCACTCGATTATACTGACTGCCGGTCCAGGACGAGTCTCGAGTACACACATCTCGTATATTCGCTGATTGTATCTAATTGCGATTATATCGCCAGTTGTTAAGCAAGCGAAACTTCGAAGACCGTTCTCGAGAACAGCTTTAGGATTTGTTATGTCGAGAAAATCTTCCGATTGAGGCTGAAAACGGGAGAAGGTTGCGACCGGCAGTGAGACGCTCTCGATGTTGAGGATTTCGCCTTCGCCCAGAAGAAGATTGTGCATCATCTGTAAATGAAGTAAAAATATTCTGGATGACATCTGAAATATTCATATATTGATATAATAATATATTAACAGCACTAACTTTGATTCTGTTTTAGTTATGCCTAGATAATATGGAGAATGAAAAAATTTACAGATTGCACTGTAGTAAATTATTTTTCCTGTCTGGTACGCTATTATCAAATTTGAGCATAGAAAAAACATATTGGTATTCTTTTAACTGAACTCTAGTACTACTCTCAATGTCCACATTCCAAAAACAGTAAATAATTAAATATAATTTAGCCTCTTGATGCATCGATTTGGTTTATTGTTTAACTTGATGTCTTCCGACTCGAATGTGAATAAGAAACAAATTATCCGATTTGGCAGTATTGGCTTAATGTCAAGTATCTTAAATATATCTCAGCCATGTACCCAGTAAGGAAGATAGACTTTTCCCTCGTCGGCAACAAACTCGAGGACACCACAGTGTGTTATACGATTGGTCTTCTTGTTTGTGAGTTTAAATAGCATCGGATAAACGATATTCAGTCTCGTGAGTTGTTCCAATGCAGACGGAGGCATGATAACTGTAAAGTAAATGAGACGTATGAAAATGGTAACGTTTCGTGTCACAATTAATATAAACAAAAGAAAAAAAGAAAAAGTGTCTGTACTTTTTCCACCACGTTCTACGTCTTGCCTATCATTGCCAGGCAGCATAGAGACCGAGAAACATTTGTACTGGGTGTTGAATGGCCTCGGGATATCCGGGAACATGTTAAATCCAAACTGAAATTGAAATGTCATCGCAATCATAAACATAACCTCGATCTATTTTTCACAAATGTTTTTTTTTTTTTACACATAATTTCGTTGATGATCGTAAATTTGCAATTTTTGTTTTCTTTACCATTGTGACGTGTTTTTGTTTAGTTACGATTTATTTGACGACGAAGATCACAGATGAATTGCGAGGACTGAGAAAACTACGATTTCGGAAATTTGGAAGCTGCTTGGATGGCTACCAATCATGCGTATTGTCTGACACGTCCGGTTCGCCAGTGTGCAGTGTTGTCATTGGTGATCATCTGGTGTAGCAGACGACGCGCCGATCAGCGCCATGTTGGATTAGAAAGTATTTTTGTTTACTGACAAAGTTGAGCAGATATTTTACAGAAATACGTCACTTCCGGTCCGGAAATCGCTACACATACGTGTCCGAATGCACAAGATGATTTAGTACTACAATCTGACTGAGAACGAAATGTAAGGCAGACAATAGGTAAACAAAAAAATTATGCGATTTAATAGGCGAAACGACATAATACAATTCGCATTCACGCCGTAAAACATCGGAAACAATATTGATCCAACACAAAGAACACGGAAAATAATTATATGTATTTGCGGAAATTATTTTTTTCTTTGATGATTTTACCATGCTAATTTATCGATTACTGATTACGGAGTTGACTGATTTTAGATCATTAAGAACCGCAGACGTTACTATTTCGATTAGAAAATTATTTTCAACAAATCGCATTTTGTACTTTCTTTTCACGATGCAGAGGTAGGTTAATCCACCATATTTTCAAACAACTATCTGTCATTGGTTGGATTGCGATATTTTACGGCGGAAATGCGAATTGTATTTTATCGTTTCGCTTCGTAACTCGCATCATGTACCTACACCTACTCATGTACTCGCACCTACTGTTTGCCGTACATTCCGTTTTAGTTAGTACTGGTACTGACTAAAACGGAATGTTCAGTACCAGTACTTCAGTACTGGTACTGAACACATCTTGTGGATTCCATTAAATATGTTAACCCCGAAAATCTCATTTTGCGACCGGAAGTGACGTCATACCGGAAATACATCACTTTCGGTTTGAAAATCCCACGTTTTGATCGAAAGTGGTATAGATTTCTGGTATAACGTCATTTCCGGTAGAAAAATGAGATTTTAAAACCAAAAGAGACGAATTTTCCTTACGAAACCCCCTCCGAGGGCCTGATAAGTATTTCCCCGGACATTTATCTATATGTACGATTTTAATTGGCATTTAAGACAGTATTTGCGGACAGTCCGATCTCACGTGAGTTCAAAGAGAATTGAGAGAGAATTGCCAACAGTCTCCATGGGATACAAATCTGAAAAAATCAAACATATGAAATGTGCTGAAAAGATTAATTTTGTATAATAATATTAACAAATCGATGAAACAAAAAATTGTTCAACAAATCCCCCAGCATTTGAATACATATGAATTTTTTCAGAATTGTGTGTAATTCTTGAAAATTGTGTTTTTTTACTTGTATAAAAATGAAACTATCGAAAAATGAACAAATCGTTTTCATAAAAAAAAGTTAGGTTGCCGGGTGATTTCTCCAGCAATTTTTTTTTTACTAAATTTTTAATAACTTTTTCTGAATTAATATTATGTAAAATCAATCTTTTCAGTACCTTCCCTTAGCTTGATTTTTTGAGATTTTTATCTCCTCGAGAAGTGTTCGCAATTCCTCTCTAATTTATTTTTGAACCCAACTGGGGTCAGACTGTTCCCAAGTATTACCTTAAACTCCCAAGTACTACCTTACACTCACAATCCAAAGTTCCATAGTCTATAGCAAGGGCGCAAAGTGCCCGAGCCACAGCAACCTGCTAGTAAACAACAAACCATTCTTTATAAGGAGTTTTTTTTTAAGACACATTTATTTATTTACGATAGTGGACAATACCATCTTAGGCAGTATAAATAATATCTCGTATATATTGCGACAAAAAATACGTCACACTGGAATCCCATACCAGCTTAAATCTTTCTATATGACCTGGAATTAATTAAACTGAAAGAATGTTCTCGGAGAAAAGAATACTAAAGTTGAGTAGTGATGACAGTTTTCCTTTTCACAGCGGAATTATTAGTTACTGATGTTTCCGAAGAAATTGCCGCTTGAGATGGGTCAGCGACGAACCACGGACTGATATCCGATGCTGCGGTACGCTCTTCCTGTAACAAATATTTATATGATATAGCCGTACGATGACCGACAGATGTAATTCGTGCAAGTCGATCTAAACTACCGAGTTCGCGAGATATTTGCATTCTCGCTAATGCCGTAACCATCCAGTGTTGTTAGTATCATAAACAAAAAAGATGACGTCTATAAAAAATATATATATATAATACATACAATTATATAATATATACAAATATGTATAATGTATGATGCATTTTCATATTGCCAATCCTGGGACACGGTTATGCGTATATTTGTTATTATACAGAATAAGAAATATTGCACACACTCCACCGTTCTCGTGCAATCAAATAAGTTTCACAAGCAGGTCACCGACACCAGGGGAGCGAATCGTTTCCAGCGAATTTCATGCATGGCGTTATGCATACGTGCATGAATCGGTCACAAAGATGAGGCTTCGACGAGCTCGAACGTTGCGTCTATCGATACGATAAAGATTAAAGTAATGAGACGTCGTCGTGCCTATGGCGTCGAGCTAACGGAGGTCTGTGGCTTGAACGAGTTGCGCTGAACGAAATGAAAAATTCACAATGAACAGGCGATATTGCATGCTGTAAAAAAAATTCGAAGGTCAGCGATTTTTGGTGCTCTCAAGATCTCGACGACGTACCGCTCGGGAATCGACGAGAGATACTTTTAGTCGACAGGGGGGAGGCTTCTCCCGTGGATCGGGTATGAGCGCGACTGATCTGCTGAACAGTCGCTATTCGACGATCCACTCATTTTCTTGACCGCAAAACGGACAAGTCTCGATAAGTCGCAATTAACTCAGGACTGTTGAGGGCATTGTGGACGGCTTCTGACGTAGTCTGAAAAGAGGGAAATCTATTCGCCAGCCATGTGAATATATCAGAATTCAAAAAGGTGTCCGATATACTATCTGTAAATTTTCATCCCACAGAAATGTAATCGAATCATTCTTTTTGTCACTTCGTCCCGGCTGTCGATTTTCTTTCAAAAGTCAGTCTATTATTCGCAGGAGAAATTCAGAATAGTTATCCCAATCACCCATGTGATAATTTCATCCAGAACATTAGTTTTTTTTTTATTAAGTAAATTTAGTAAATTTTGCAAATTATTTTTCGAGTAACCCTTTACCAGGTTTCATGCGTTTTCAAGCGTCCCATAGATATATTTGTTCCATCAAAGAATTCCCTTTAGAATAACAAAAAAACAAATGCAGAGATAATAGTTCACGAACCTTGTGTGTCACTATCATAGTACTGCTCTCGGCGTCTTCATTTTTCATAATTTTAACATCCGATTCTTGGGTCGATTCTACATCTTTCTTATCCAAAACATAATTCGGCTCTTTGAAAGGATTAAGCGAGCCCAAAAAAGGATTCGAATCTATAAATGGATTCGTACTTTTCTTCGGCTCGTCGGGCCACTCTTTTCCTTCGTTATCCGGGGCCTCTTCGTTGACATCCGTCGAATCAGCGTCGTTTTCACGGATAAACGGATTAAAAGGATTTTGAAGGTGATTTGGAGATTTCGGTATTGCCGGTGTTATCTTATGTTCGACTTGCCTCCACTCGTCTACGGAGAAATGAGTCACAGTCACAACTTCGTCAACGGAGTTAGTTGCTGTGGGCGCGCCACTGACTGGTAGCGTGAGCTTGTCGCCTCCCTGAATTAAAAAAGAAAAACCGAAACACATTAATTTTACGGGGACAAAAAAATTGCTCCGAACAACAAACATTTTTCATATTTTTTTGTTCACTCACAACGGAGACGATAGTCGCGGCATCGGAGCAGATGTTCTTCTTCACTTCGCTTGACGAATTTTCCATCGGCGTTATTGTGAGCAAGTTCGAGCTCTTCCGCATCTCCAAAGATTTAGCCTTGAGTATATTACACTTCAGGACTCCCGGTGGAATTGGCGAACGAGGATGGGAAAGTGAGATAGCCCCGATCTGATTATTTGGCACAAGTGATGATGAAGGATTTGCCGCAGCGTCAACGGTGAAGCCTGGCTTGGATAGTTCGGAATCCTTTTGGCTGGTGGCTACTGTGGACTCGTTATTGGCTTCCTGAGGCTGTTGATCTTTAGCGAGCGATTTTAAAAGCGAGTCCATTAGGGGCGACGAAGCGACATTGGCAGTTTCCTCGTCATTGGCTGTCGACGATTTCGAGCTGGACTTGCTTGGAAATCTTTGCAGATTCTCATCTTCGCCTGATTAATTCGATAATTTATGAAAAAGGGCAATTAATTAAGTACGTGAGTAGTATGAAAAAAAGTAATGGGGATGAGAAACAGAGGTAATCGTCTTATCTTACTGGATTGTTGGGGCTGTGGAACTTGATCGGTGCGCTGGCGTTGTCGCTCGCGCAGAACATGACTTTGACGTCGAGCATAGCGTTGGCTAGGTCGTCGTTCGAATTGAACCGTGCGTCGTGCACGATTCAGTTGAGTCGTTTGAAATTCCGTCTTTCCGCTGTAGCGAAAACGCGATCCCATACGAAAGAAATTCTGTCGACCGCTCGCGCCTTTTACCGGTGCTCGCAATCGAAAGAATGCATGATGCTCCACCGCACACTTCCAAAGATGCTTGCACGCTTTTTCGTTTACCAGACGAAAAACAAAGGTGTGCTCCTGCTCTCCTCGACCCTCGTCGTCCTCCTCGACAACGACAAACGTTAGTTTCTTCTTTTTGAAATCGAGACGCCCAATTCTCGGCCAAAAAAACAGGCCGATCTTTTGATTGCCCTCGAATACGAGAATACCCGTTGGCGTCAAGCCCAACGAATATTCGCAGGCATCTTTCCCGAACACCACGTGCATATCTACACCGTACATCTCCAACCACTTAGCCTTGCTAAGATACGCGGATTCAGCTTGGGCCGGACTCAGTCCACTGCAATTCGCGTATTCTTCGAGTATTTGCAGCTCCATCTGTTCAGTTTGGCCGGGTATGAAACGAAACTCGGAGATCGTCGCGGCCGTGTGTATTGTCGCATCATAATCCCCCAACTCAGCTGAAAACATAAATTATTTGTCACAAAGGTGGAATTTACTCGTGTTTGAAGTTACAGAAAAAAAGAAACTATAAATATTAAAATCAAAGCAAAACTTACATTGAAGAGAAAGGGCGGCGAGTTGGACCGCAGTTTGATGGGGACACTTCAGTCTTCCTTCTAGGATATCTTGTTTCAATTGAAGAAAGAACTGATACCGCGTCAATTCCTCGCGCAACGTGTTCGGCTCGGAGGAGTAAAATTTTACCTTCAGGCGTAAGGTATAAGGCGGTCCAACTGAATCGTGAAATTAAAAATATATTATAAATTATGGTAATCCACTTTTTTACCAATCAAGGTACTTATCGCTCGAGTTAAATCTGTATTTTTGATTACTCACTTTTAATCTGTTTTTTAATCGGTTTAGTTGGATCCAACCAATGCTGCACATTATTGCTGTCTGTATACTGTAGTCCAAAATAGTCTTTTTCGATAAGATCTAGACTATAAAATACTTGTTCGTATAAATCACTGGCAAGTGTCTTTTTCTGAAATCAGAGCAAAAAGTGGAGGTGAGCACAGACAATTTTTGTCTAAAGAAGTGCAATAAGTAATATAATAATTATTGGTGTATACACAAACAGTCTACTGTGTTTGTGCTTTTTCTAGTAAATAAAAGTAAGATTTACTAGGACTAAGAAGCTCTAATAAAAGAAAATCAGGTAGGGTGTGTTTTAACTCAGATTCAAATCTCGCAGAGATCAATCCATAAATCTTTCCATTTATTACTTTAGAAACATTTATTCCAAAGAAGTTCAATAAGTTCAGTAGAACCCTGATTAACCGGCATGTTCAGGACCAAAGAGTCCTCGGATAATCGAAATCCCGGTTAATCCGAACTAGACAGTGAAAGTATATAAGCCAATAATGGCTAAAGATACAATTTTATTTTGACTAGTTACAATGACATTTGGTACAACTTGCTTAATCGTTAAATAGTGTGAACTAGAATGTGTAGCTACAGATTTTTTTTTTCATTAATAGTATGTAAGCGTCTAAACAAAAAAAGCTCCGATAACATACAGTTAACCCGCTTTCCGGTTAATGGGGTTCTACTGTAATATAAGAATTGTTGTCGAATACACACATAGTATTCAACACTGACTTAATACTGGCTCTACATCCTGCTGTCTCTGCTTTTTGTAATAAACAAAAGTACAATTTCCTAGACCTAAGAACCACTAATTTAAAAAAATCAGATACTGCATGTCAGAAGGCCGATTCAAATCTTGCAGAGATAAGTCCACAAATCTATCCATTGTTACACACACAGCTAAACAATAAGTGTACTCCGAACAACTGTGGGCGTCGCACCACTCAGCGATGACCCATTACGAAAACACTGAATCAAATTTTTAGCGCAGCTTCGACCAGCTCTGCACTTCGATGTCGAAGTTACAATTACTTGCAGCTAGTCACCTGCGGCATACGAAATAGCAACATTTAGCTATGAGCTCATCATTTGTACTTTCACTCCTACCATTGGCTTTTGGAATTTTCGAATGTGACGTGTCGAGGTTATGTCGATGAAATTACGAAAAAAAAAAAAATGAAGTACGATCCACCGTTAACGATTTTTCGATAAGACTCACCGATAGTTCGATGGTCAAGTCCGTTCCATCCAGGAGTATTACTCTGCATTGTACAATGTTCCTATTGCTAAGCAGTCGTTGATTTCTGATCTGTGATGAAGCATTTTGTCCACTAACACTGCGGACCCTTCGCCGAGACAGAAACCTCAGCATTGTTAACCATCAAAAATTGTCGATAAACCACATCTCACAGTAAAGCTCGCACTAACAACATTTCGATGGGAAAATCGCCAAAACTTCACTGCGAAACGTCATAACAATCGATTGTAAACAACTGTTTTGTCGAGAGTGTAACAATCGCCGCTCAGAAGAAGCGAAACGAATGGCGTAAGTATGTAAATAGATACAAATAAACAATCCACGATGTCGGGCGTGTGAGGCGAAGAGCGAGAGGATAATAAAAAGATATTTAAGTGATCACTGTTCGTCGGAGCTCCAAGCTCACGCACACATTTTTTCTTTACCCTTTTCGAGAGGATTTCGATCATAGAAAATACTAGCTTACACAGTTATAACACTGACGCACCCTAAGGGAGCTTTTACATTGAACGGAACTTTGACTTCCGCCAGGGTGGAGCTTAGCGCAGCCAATCAACGGAAGTTGCGCGATACCGGTAATTCAAATGATGGCGCATCTGTTCAAGTTTATTTTATGGCAGGGTAACTTTATACCAAATACATTTCGGCAAAAACTCACTTTCGGTCAAAAGTAACTAGGTCGAACAAACAGCATGTGTTCGACACTTATGTATACTATAGATTACTGAGTTTCCACCGGGACTGAGAAGAGACTGAAACGACACTGAACTAGTGGACAAATTCTAGTTAATTCGAAACTTTCTAGTGTCAACATCAGCCAATCCCATAAGTGAATTTTTGAGTCTTCGAGAATTTTTCCACTAGTTCAGAGTAAATCTCGGCCCGATCTCACTCACGATGGAAACTCAGTAGATAACGCTGTAAAGCTACTTTGGACCGAATTTAACTTTTATCGATTCGTTTAAAAATAAACCGCAAACATTTTTTTTCGTGGACGTTCTTTTTTGTTAAGCGTACTAAAACCTGTGGTTGATCATCAAAGCATCGCGAGTTCCCGCCCGGCTTTATGCCATTATTTTTCATAGTTTTTTTTTGCTTTTATTAATGTCACCATCCAGTCTCCAAAATTTCTTTTTATTTAATTTGTAACGTCACTTCTTTTCGAAATAGAAGATTTTCAAACCGGATGTGACGTATTTCGGTATTACCCGGCAATTTCGGTCGAAAAGTGACTTTTCGCTAATTGTGCACTTAACTACAAAACTTATGCCAGAAAGAAAAAAAAGATGGGTTTGCGTTTTATGTTCACTCGCACGTTTGTTAAACCATTCGATGAAAGAATTCAATCCGGTCCGAAGCAGCCTTACAGCGCCATGTAACATTTGGATGCATTAACCCGTTACTTGATTGGTCGATGCCTTTACATAACTTGACCGCCAACCGGATAAATCATCACTGTACATGGTAGAGACCGGCTTTGGCGGCTTTCCAGTCGGAATTCAGAATGATTGATAATCACTTGTCCGGCCCTACGATTGGTCCGTTCTGTCAGATTAGGATAGTATCCGACGGAACGAACCAATAGTAGTATCGGAATAAGTGATGGGATCATTTTGACGAGCGACTGCAAAGCGCCTTATGACGGGGATCGTTTGAAATCTCTTTGAACTCAAGTCTGCTGCTTGGCGGGAGTTCCGAAGATTGTTATACAATTCAGTCGCGGCGGATTACGGGTGACATATAGGTGCCCGAATGCAAATCAATTCCCATTGCCAACACAATTATGTACGAGATTCCCCAGCGCACTACACCTTGCAATGCATTAGCTTCCAACAGGTTTAATGTCTACTGAACTTAAGTTTTCGTCTTTGAAATCCGCAAGCCGGACATGTACCCGCGCGATTAAAAAATAGTGCTTAGTGCGCTTTCTTGCCGATAAGAAATAATTCCGTCAAAGACAGGTTTCAATACTTACTCCCAGTGACGCGTCCTAGCTGTATACTATATAAATCGTTTAAAATCTCCGTCGCATGACATTTGAAAAAAGGAGTTTTTTTTAGCGGGACATAAGTACGTCGTGTATACGGCCATAGCGGCAGGAGGAGGGACTTTGTCCCGTCCACCCTTTTAGTCACTTGTTGACATTCACCAACTTGTCGCGCGCAAGAGCCGGTAACCGGGCGGTAAATAAGTACATATTTTCAAATAAGTACGGTAATTAGACATAATACAACTATTGAACAGCATCGAATATCAAAGAATATTCTTTTTTAAAAAAACTAGTTCAAGTCTAAACGCTCGACCGACTCACGATTTCCTTTGTTTTCTTCCTACTGCGCCACACATTTGTCGACCCGACAACCGATCTTCCGTCCCATTCCTTTTTATCGTCATAAAAACAAATCTCGTTTGAAATAATCTTAATTTCAATAATACTTTTTTATAGAAATGTGTAATGTAAATAATTTGTTATATAAATGCGCTTGTATAACTATTTATATTTTATTTGTTCATACTAGAAAAGACGCTCATCAAGTATTGTCTCAGCAAGGAATCGTATGGTCGCATCAAATGCAATGGACGTACTAGCACCTCCATTGATTTGGGTGGAAGGAGGATGTTACAGGTTCTACGAAACCCATGCATGGACTCCCGAGCATATGGACATGGCGGTTGGTTCTGTCCAAGAGTCCCGAGAGTTCTGTGACCTTGATGACGAAACTTCTTCAATAGACACTCATATAATTCCTATCAAGAGAGACGCATATGAACAAGAGACTTATGCAAAAGTTGATGTACTTCCTATCGAGAGAGGCATGTACAAACAGGAGGCATCTGTGAACGTTGATGTAATTCCTATTAGAAGAGACACATACAACCAAGAAACAACTTTAAACATTGATGTGATTCCTATAGAGACAGAGGCAAACAAACAAGAGACTTCTGTGAACATTGACATAGTAGCTATCGGGAAAGGAAAATACCAACATACCTTTCCGATTCATAGGTAACTTTCGTTATATTACATTCCAAGTCGACCGTATACAATAATGCAACAACATTAAATAAATTTGATTATTCACCAGGCCGGTGGTATCACGTATAATCGGTCCCAAAGGATTGACTGTGTTCAACCTGGAGCACGATACCGGAACGTCGATACAGATTCGAAAACTTAGCCATTCTGCTGATGTTGGTGAGATTTTTTTTTTTTTAATTGTAATTCTATCGTTCTATACTTTGTGAAGCTGAAGCGAATTGGATGTTTCTTTTTGTCACTTGCTGATACCTAGTCTGTAGAGAAAACTATAATCCCAATTTCTTTGTCGCATTTGATCCAACGGATCCAAGACAAGGATGCTGCCCTGTACAATTCTTTATACAAAAGGCATTTCTTTATACAAAAGTTCTTCGTTTTTGTTCTCTAACTTAAAAAAACGCATAAAGCTCGTATCTATGAATATTTTGTCACTGTACTCTTTACACAAGCATAATTACATTAATTTTATACAATGGTTTTGAATTTTTAAATTATTTCAGTGATAACCGGAAGCAGAAAAGACGCGATAGTGTCAGCTAGGAATCAACTAGATTTACTGATTGACGAATGCCACTACCGCGGCCCACCCACGCACTTCCTCTCGATACCGTTGACCGACGAGACTTTAATGGCTAATTACAATGAATTCAAAACAGTCGTACTCAACGAAACCGCCAAAAATTCGAGAGGCGTGCGCGAGGCGTTATTTAAAAATCCCGAGAAGCTTCATCTCTGCATAGGGGTTCTGAGGTTGGTGAATGACGAACAAATAAAAGCCGCGATTCGGGCTCTTCAGGAGTGCAACGAAAGAATAATAAAGTGAGTTGCTTTTGAACTAGAAAAAACGAAACGGTATTTAAGAAACTATTGATTTGCATCCGTGGAACACACGATACATCAGTAAAAGGTTTGACGATGTTACGAGGACGGTAGGAAAAGTAATGGGAATTAAATTTTTATTTTTGCATTGCAGGCCAATAATCCGAAGGAATGGCCCAGTAATAATAAAAGCGCAAGGACTATGGATCCCGATCCCCGAACCGGATAGCATGGTCAACGCACTTACTGGCAACGTATCATCGAAGAATAATATATTCCAAGAGTTGGCAGAAAGCACGGTCAATTTTTTCATCGGCAAAGGTGAGGTTGATGAATTTATAAAATTACAAGAGAAATGTATTTTAAAAAATGTAATGTATCTGTGAAGGTTTGATGGTTAAATCCCGTGTAAAATTGAGAATGCGCATAGCGTTGATGAACGTGCTGTTCGCCGCGGACAAGAGAAACCCAGGCGCGCAATCACAACAAAAGTTCCACCCGAAGAATATACTGATGGTAAGAGATGAATCGCATGACATGTTTCGAAAAATCGTTTTTGTAACACGTGCACGAAAAACCCCGCTTTTCGTGCCTGTAAAGTGTGGCGAAAGTGGCGCTTTCTAGCAGAGGATGCGCGAAAACTGCTGTAGATACTATTTTACAAGCTAGTTACTTTTTTGCACAGTTTTTTCACACTTTAGCTTCTTTTGCGCACACTTTTTTTTACACTTTAGCTACTTTTGCGCACACTTTTTTCACACTTTAGCTACTTTGGCGCACACTTTTTTAACCCTCTAGTTACTTTCGCGCACATTTATCTGGCACTCTTGCTATTTTCCTGCACGCACTTTACAGGCACGAAAAGCGGGAATTTTCGTGCACTGGTCACAAAAAGTAGTATGCGATACTTGTACGAAAAAGCGGTCTCCCAACAGTGGTTGGGAAGCAGGCAGCACTCGCCTCCTCTCGAGCTACAAACGTCACTTGGCTTCGCCTCGTGCCGTTGTAGCTCTCGATCCGGCTCGTGCAGCCAACTTCACAACCTTCGTTGAAAGACCGCTTTTCCGTACTAATATCGCAAAGTACTATTTTGGAGCAGTTCAGAGTAGATTGACCTCCAAACCCTTTCGAGGAAAGGATCATCGAAAAAATATTGCTGACGTAACGAACATTTTTTTAAGAGCATGTGAAACACTATGGAGTGCGAGAGAGATAGCATCAGTAACGCTCTCGGCGGAGCGAGAGAGACACGCTGAGAACGTGTTTCACATGCTCTTAAGGTAGTCCTTGCGAATGGTGTTGATTTCGCATAAGTTTCAGAGAATTGAGAGGGAATTGTAAACACTTCTCGATGGTATAAAAATCTGAAAAAAATCAAGTGTATTAAAGATGCCGAAAAGATTAATTTTGCATAATAATAATTCCAAAATGTTATTAACAAATTGATGGAAAATTTAATTGTTTACCAAATCTCCTGGAAACATAACTTTTTAAAATGAAAATCTCGATCATTCGAGCCCTCTCCGTGGCAAGAGCCGCTTCCGCGTTTGAGCGTTCGCGTACTGGTTTTTCCGAGCATTCTCATCCATCCCAACAGAGTGGGACAGCGCGCGTCAGAGACTAGTTTCAATACCAAATCCTTGGATTCGCCTTACATACGTAGTTCACATTGAAGCGGTTTCGAGATTTTGCTGCTCAAAAGCACATAGCCTGCGTTCGAAAATTTTTTAAATGGACAACTTTATTTCACAAAACCCTTGACATAAAACTTGGAGATTGGAATATGGTGCAAAATACGTTTTGAAATCTAGCATATACTGTTATTTCATTTCTATATACCTTATTGATATACGTGTTATAATGCCTTAAAAATATTTACGTTTCGGTTATACCAATTTTTGATTATGCCAACTGAACCCGGTACCAACGGGTTCGGATAATCGGGTGTGTACTGCACACGGTAATGTCCTCTTTATAAATCGTAGATATAATCCTTACCGATCACTGAACTGTTTCAGAACCACCGCGATTACTTTTTTGGAGAAACCGTGTTGAAGTCGATCCATCTATCCCAGCGTGGGAGTTATGGCACGGACGGATATTACACTACAATATCGAAAATAAGCCTGGTCGAATAAATCGTTGCTGGAATTGCGAAAGTAAGTTTGCGTACCGTTTCTTCGTAATAAATCAGATCGGCTTACTACATTTAATTGTAGAGTTCTCGAATCATATTGGAAAGCAGCCATCGAAGGTTTCCAATATGATCGAAACTTTTTCTAGATTAGAATTTTCAAAAATCGTTTTTCAACTAGTTTTCTGCCTCTCCGGTATAATTTTTCATATTTCAAAGTACTGTAGTAAGGCTTTAACTCATTTTCAAAGTGGCAATTAAATTATCGTACACGAGTTAACGGTTTCAGGTTCATAAGGATTATCCCTTCGGAGGAAACTCATTGAGTCAGCGGATGGACATTGTCCTCCAGTGCCAAAAATTGCTTTACACCCCACCAAAGGATCGATGCCGCTCTTTTCGTTTGTAGCGGTACAAAAGATTTTTTTTTCTTTTTGTTTATAGTACTTATGCTCAAACACATTATTATAATCTTTTGTACGAACTTCAGTATTGGAAGGGTGTTTTTGGCTCGAGCGTATTGAAAGTGAATATCTTGCCCAAAAGTCGCCAGCTGTGACCCCGGACCTTATGTCTGGGTAGGGCCACGGCAATAAAGCATCACCTGCTTATTTCCCAAGCCGCCAGCAGCCAAGGGGTAAAAGCCCAGGTAAAAACCCACCGTTCCGGGCTGGTAATTCCATTCGTTCGAGCTCTCGACCAAATATCCACTAAAACACTGCTACAGTGTTTTAGAAAGTAGGGCGGAATATGCACAGGGTATCGTTAAAAATTATATAAAAAATACCTTACTCTGCTAAAGATATATAATAAGATTGTAGCTACAGCGATATTAATAATTAAAATTTTTTATTTTTTTACAATTTCATATTTTCGTGCGCTAACTTTTTTAAAACTTTTGTTTTTCCGCTGCCGCATCGATGTACTACAGAGTGCAATTACTCGATCAGAGATGGTGCTGCTTGTTTGTCTTCGGGTTATTTGGGTCTACCCATGAGTGAGACGGAACACAAGATGCATAAAATTACTTCTCAAAACATCCAAGCGTCTGACGATGACTGCTGCTAGCCAGCTGTTTTGCAGAACACGCCTATATAGATGCACATACGTGTACCATTATTGATTAGCTTTATCGATTTCATAGGTCAGACGGGTCGCAATAAGTACCGTCTGCACTCGTCCAAATTCGTCGCAGCCCCTCTCGACTCGGATCTCGTCAGGTTGACGTTCCAACATTCTCCGCTTATCTTATCATATTTCTTTTTTTTGTATAGAATTTTCCAAGAGCTAGTGAAATTCATCGGAGAGAATCTTGAGAAGTCATTAGCAACGTTTCACCCGATATACACACGAGCACAAACGTATTATATATTATCGTCGTCTCGAATACTCAATAATAACGATAAATGAAAGGCAGATAAAAATAAAGAGTCTAGCTCGTTTCGGTCCGAGGTTGCGAGGGAATTTCGCCCTGGGTCTTTGTATTTTCATCGGCCACGCGCGAAAATCACCCGCTAAAACTGTCGCACCTTGGAACAAAAACAAAAACGGTTGTCAAAGTTGTGTACGTTTCACGGAGAGGAGCGCAGTAATATGGATCATCGAAGATCGTAAAATTAAAGCTAGAATTAACGGAAGTATCGTATATTTTATCACCCGTTTCGTGGATACTATCGGGTGGAGCGCACTTGTTTAAACAAAAACGTTAATCCTGTGCTCTCCCTTCCTCACTCATCCAAATTATCTTACATCGTCATACGCCGAAGCCTCGCGGAGATTGCAGCTATTCGGACGTCCGTGCTCGACACTGTGTGACTTGAAGTTTGGGGAAATTTTATTTTAGTTTCAACCAATGTGGAATAAATCGTGCGCTTCGTGACAATTGGCGAAAAGGTACAGTTATCTTCCGTGTTTATCAGTGATTAGTTGTACAATAGAAAGTAAGGAAAAACGAAAATTATTCAATATTTTGCTCGGAGTAAGAAAGTTATTTTATATGTGATCTGATTATTCATCTAATTGAATATAGATAATTCACAATTTCGCAATTTATGCAGATATTGATAGGAATCTCCTGATACTCCAAAATTATACTTTGTGAATATTTAATAATAAAAATTGTATTATGATGATATGAAAATTCTATTAGTGAAAGTTTATATTTATCGCATTTTTTTCAAATAGTAAATTCATAATGCTTGCCATTTCATTGTTCGCAAACTACTGTTTATTATTGCAACAAATAACAATGAATTAATGTTGATTCATTTCTCAATTAATATTCAAATTTATTATTTTCAATTTTATCATGTTAATTTTCATAACTTGAAATGAGAATTTTAATGATTCACTTCAATGATTTCAGAATGATGAAAAATGCACGGAGTAAGAAGAGTAGTTATTTTCTGCGCGCTGACAACAGTCTTGCCAATAACACTCTTGGTGATACCCCTGTATCTTCGTCACAATCTATACGCAGATGTAGTGTATGCGGTGACAGAATCAGATATTTTAGAAATTAGTGATGGTGTATCAACTATATTTTGTTCCGTAAGCATATTCATATTTGTATAGCGTATTGCATATAGCAATATAGTGTATTCTTGAATGCAGATCTGCTCAGTAACGCGTTCTTTTATTTGTGACTGCCCTTTGCTACCGGGTTTTTAAAAATTGCCAACGACACATCTGACTCTTCCCGTGGAATACATTTCGTCCATTTGAGCTGCGTATACATGCAGATATATCTCGAATATATTTGAATCTAGCCGATCTGAGCAGAACCGCATTCAAGAACGCATCGTACTTGTAGAAACACGAAATATCATGAATTGAAAAAGTATTCTCTTCAAAGTGCTCGAATATCCGAATGATGGACATAGACTACATTTTTTATCGTATATTTTTTGTTCGCAGGCCCACACTCTTCAGATGAATGGCACCTTCAATGCATTCCAAATGGGCCATAGGCCAGAAACAACATCGTACAGGAAGCACATACGATTGAAAAAGAGTATGACTTTGCCCGACGACACCTTAGAGTATTGGGGATTTTATCTATTGAGAGGAGCTAGTGTGGCTCTGAGTGTTTGTTCGAGGTGAGAAAAAAAGCAACTGACAATGATAATACTAAACAAAATACAGAACTGTTGCGGAGCTTCCTCTGCAAGACATTAAATAATAGATTCTTCACTAGGCATTAAAATTATATTCATACATGTTTTCACCAGATTTCCCGGATCTTCTATACTCGTAGTGAAAGGTGAACGCAGCTTGCGTACCTGCGGACTGCTGGATCACAACAAGAACAAAGCTCACACAACAGGGATTTATCTACCGCAAGCTGATAAACAAGTAAAAATAACTTTCGAATCGAACGCTCAAGTTATCGAATCCGAGGAGCCAACGAAAACATTAACAAGCATTTCTAACGACACACTGGACTACAAGTTAAAGTCGAAGAAACCCAGGAACGAAAAGTCCGCAGTGAAGAAACCGAAGGAAGTCGACGAGGAGGAATTGGCAAGATTAGCTGAAAGCGCCCGATCCTACGTGCACAGACGCATGGAACAGCTCGAGCCCAAGAATAAAAATATATCGAGAAGACTGAGACACGCGCGAAAGCGCCTCGAGGATGAGATCAACCACAAAAATCATCCTCGAAATCGTGAAAATGAAAAACATCGTACAAAAACGGTGCATCCAAGGCATGCCCGATCGTCCGATAGATCGACTCAGGAAAAATCGTATAGTTCGGAAAGGTGGAAGAAAATGAATGTCCTGAAGGAACAATTGAATTTCGCCGGTCAGGACAGAGGAAGCGAAGAGACCGACGAAACAGTCTCGGTGAGAAATGAGATACGTGGACGTTACAGACGAAATCAGGCGCCGTTGAAGCCACCGGCGTTGCTCGATCATGGAATCCAACACGGTGGCAATGCATTGAGAAATTCATCGGAATCGTCGGTTTCAAGCTTCGAGGAAGGTTTACTCGATTGTTACGAGGGTCAGGTACTTCTCGCTCAAGAATTCGAGCCATCAGAATTATGCACGAACGTGACTCACTTGGTAAACGGCAAGTACATGCAGACCCGACACGACGTTGCCGAGGATGGATATTACTATTATATATTCTACAGCGACAATGATATAGTCTTCAACGACATTCACGCAGTTTTCGATATTTACAAGCCTACATTCCAGTACGAGAATGTTACGAAGTCTTGTTTAAAAAAGACGGAGTGTAGCTTTCCGCTGACTATGCTGTCGAATGACAGAGTCATCGTCGAAGTACCGACGAAAGACGGCATTGAACATGAACAGGATGACATCTCACTGCTCATCTCGGTCTGCCATCCAAGAATGGGAATGTATACAATTTTTCCCATTGCTGTTCTATTTCTCATTATTAGCTGTGCTTTCATGTAGAATTATCAATTTTAAATCAATTTGTCGAATATTTTATCAAAATTTATACAAGAGTTGGGCTCGGACGTTAGATAATTACGTATGAGGAATCAAATAATGAAATGAACAAATTATTTCCCCATGGAAATATTGTACTGTAGGCAAACGTATACTCGAGGTGTTTGTATCTCATTAATTGTGAAAGAAGAAAGTATTGTGTCGTTTCTTCGATAATATGAATCATAATTTCAAGAAAGGCGAGTAGTACAAACAGTAGAAAAACCGTGATTAAAGAAATGCCCAACTTCAGTGCTGCAAATTTTAATCAATAGTATTATCATGTTCTTGTACAAAAATAGTCTGCTGTCTAAATCTCTGATATATTTTATACTAAATCGTTGATTCTTATATACATATAATTTATTGAACTGTTCATAAAGGTAGAATCAGGTGAATGACTCGTGCTGTCGACAAAAAAAAAGAGGGTGCGTTAAAATATATATATATAGTACGAGAGTATTCAATTGTCTTAGAGAGTACAAGATGTAAACAAATCAGCATCAGTTGTCAAACCTTTCGAAGCCTGACTTGTACTGTCACGAGACGAACGATTTGTCTTAATTCGTGCAATATATTTTATAATAACTATAGAAAATAAATAATTTTGCTATCACGTCGCGAGATTGTGCATTTCAGTGACTGTAATCCTATGTTCTCACTATGGTGCCCATCCAATTTGTCGTTCGTTTAAAGATCTCGTGATATATTCCATTAAAGTAATCAAAAATATACAGAAAAGTTTCCACGATGACACGAATATCGGAATAACATTTTGATTGCGACATGTGTCGTGATGGATTTACAGCCATTTCTTTAGACGAATAAAACAGCGGACATTTTTCGATGAAAGTAAATTCAAGGTCGTTATTAGAATCGAGGTGAACAACTTTAACTAATAAATTTATTAATACGATAAAAAAAAAACATTGCGAATTGCCGATTATTTTTCCATTCTCACTACTACATTTATGAAAATTAAACTCTTTTCGAAGTACTGTCGTTGAGTGAAAAAAAAAACAGAAAGGTCGTTCGAGCAGTATTTCAAGTGAATGGATAAAGAAAGTGTTCGCGTAAAAAGGTTGAACAGCACAAGAGGTCTTTTGAATCTCCCGCTATTTGCCGACTACAGCTCCCGCTTGGAACTCTGGGTAATCTACGTAACTTCCCCCTCTGCGCAGTACCACCATGCCCCGATAAATGTCTTGAAAAATCATCAAAACGGCTCATAATTAACAAACCAGTCATACCTGTCGGTTGTGCGAGTTCTAATTAATAGCAAAATCGCGTAGATAAGCGTGACTTTGTGTTATTCAAAGCCAAAAAAATCGTCTGTTTGCAGCGCCATTGTGCGGCGTTCATAACTATATTCCGTGTGACGCAATAGGAATTCGTCCTTTCCGTCGCGCTACCGTGAGTGGAACATGTCGCACACTAGTGAACGAAGGTAAGTTCTATTTTTTCGCATGGATATACGATTGCAAATCCTCATTTGTGCTTTTGTACGTCCCCGTTAATCCTCGCGTTATGGGCGGATCGATAAGATCGACAAAACTTATGACCGGTTTAACGCTAAATTTCGAAAAATTCCTCGGCAATTTACGAATGCATGGGTTGTAGCTGACAACATGGCGTGCGGCAAATTTTTTTGTCACATTGCTTTGCCAAATTCGCCAATATCACGGCACATTCTTTCTATCCGAGGAATCGTCGGTTATGAGAATTTAAATAATTTTTTTCCGAGGACACGCCACGATGCGTTGCTCGCTTATCTGGAAAAAAAATTTATTCTATCGTGTTTATCGGAACTTTTAACGTTCAGAATCTTCGATGGCCGAGATCAAGCACGCTTTTCGTTGATAGACCACGTTACGCGATAACGCTCGGCTTCCGGAGTCCGGGCTCTGCCTCGATTAGACGATTTATCTGTATCTCGAACATAGATTACAAACTGTGCCACATCGAAGTAATTATCTTTTCGTGAATTTTTTTTTTCTCGATTAAATTATCTTCACAAGCACGTATCGACTCATGATGCATCTTAGGTTCTTGCAGCCATGCTTTCGCGTGACTTGTGAGTCACTGTCAATCCCGATAGAATTTCCCGACTCCTTTCTCAATCGACGCTCGAACACGCATTAATTAACATTTTTCGAAAGATCTTGCGTTCGATTTACTGGGATTATAATGAGCACGCGGTTTTTTTTTTTTTTTTTTTAATTCAATTTTATTTTTACGACTTCTGCCAATTCTTTTTCTTTGTCTTTATGACTCATATCACCCGCTTATGGCGCGAGTCTTTTATAGTGCATTGCTTTATTTCGAGCCACATTCCCAGAATTATTTTGCACGAAGTCCGACGAGTCACAGGTTTTTCCGGATTGTTTGAGATGTCATTCAAGTGAATAGCTGCTTAAACATGGATGCACTAATCTGCTTTTTTTTTTAAAGAAATATTACAATTTTCTGACTGCCGGGTGTTTTTTTAAATTATTTTTTAAAATGGGAATTCGTTACACACAAGACAAACACAAAAAAAAATTTCTTCCGGGTCAAGCAAAGATCGAAGGTCAAGGTCTGTGGATGCCGAAACAGGAGCGTGGTTGTAATTTAATCACTGAGCCATAGTATTCGAGATAAATTGAGCTTGCACAATAGTTTCCAATTACAATTATTTATTGTACAAAATGGATGAATCGGCACATTCAGGATGTTAAGATAGCTTTGAAAAAAAATTATATTTTAATTGCGGTAAATCATTTAACTCCAAGATCAAACTGTTATCAATAATAATTATGAATGGATACGTTAAACTTCCAAGACTTTGGCTTGGCCACTTCATTGAACTACTTTGAGATGACACATGTAACTAAACTTTCAGATGAGTTGTTGAGTTCCTTGAGACTTTCCGAATAATCTTCTAAAATAAAATTGAACGGCAAATAGAAACCAATTATTTTAACATTTTAATCTAAGATATCGCTCGTAGAAATTTGTAATTAAGTGTTAATTTTTTTTTTCTCTGACAGACCCGATGACTGGCAGGGAGATTCTAGAAATGGTCCCAGCGAAGTGGAGCAACCCTCCTACGATGGCCCTCTGGGAATGGAACCCGATGGTCTCATCGAGTCGAACTGGGAGGAGGTAAAGAACTTTTTATTTTCCATCAAATTTTAGCAAAATTTTAAAGAACTTAATTAATTTTAGAAAAATTGTCTTACATTTTTTTGTAATTTTTATAAAATTGTTCTCAGATCGTCGAGAGTTTCGATGATATGCACCTGAAGGAAGAGCTCCTCCGTGGTATCTATGCATATGGTTTTGAAAAACCATCCGCTATACAGCAGCGAGCAATCTTGCCATGCGTGAAGGGGCTCGACGTTATTGCCCAGGCCCAATCTGGTAAGATCACTACATCAAACTATGCAATACGACTTACAGTCTATGTTTTACAAAGCTGATATGTTGCTTTGTGGCTTTAATCAATGCGTCCAGTCGGGAAATAACGCATCCATCCTCCGCACGGTCGATGAATGTTGAATTAATTAATTGATGTTCTAATTGTGAAAAAGATATATTTTTTGTTATTAAATTTAGTATCGATGTACATTTAATCGATTTCATTTAATTGTCTTCGAATAATAATAATGATAATTATTTTCAGGTACCGGAAAGACGGCGACTTTCTCAATTTCGATTCTGCAGCAAATTGATACGGCAATGAACGAGTGCCAGGCGTTGATCCTTGCACCGACCCGTGAGCTCGCCCAGCAGGTGTGTACGCGAGAAGGTCTTATGTAACAGACGAATAGTTTTCGAATAAATATAAATCGATCGACAATATATTTGTGGGCGGTTCGAACTAAAACAAGTGAATTTGTTTCAGATCCAAAAAGTGGTGATTGCTCTAGGTGACTTCATGCATGCACAGTGTCATGCATGTATCGGCGGTACCAATGTGCGCGAAGATATGCGCAAGCTGGAAATGGGCGTACACGTCGTGGTCGGAACACCCGGACGAGTCTATGACATGATAAGTCGACGTGCATTGCGGACAAACTGCATCAAGTTGTTCGTTCTCGACGAAGCCGATGAAATGCTTTCTCGTGGTTTCAAAGATCAAATTCAGGATGTATTCAAGTTGCTCCCTAACGAAGTGCAGGTAAGAAAGAGAGGCTGTTTTCATAAACATTTTCATACGATACTGCAAATATTTAATCGACGAGACGTTTTATCGGAAATAGTATTACCATGATAATCTTTCTTTTTTTTCACTATCGAAATTTTACCTTCGACTCGTTTTGAGTCTCACTCGGAAATTAGTGAATTATTGAGAATAAAAATATATGCGTTGTAATATATTTTATATATGTGTTCTTGTGTATATATTTTCTTGTTCTATAGGATTTCTTGTTCTATTAACTATTAGTAACTATTAGTAACTATAAAAATTCTCATCTTATAGTTCTGTAACTACTTCCCTTAATTCTTTGCTTGTTTATTTTTATTGCCTGACCTCAATTTTTTCCATCGCGACACTCTCTATAATGCATCGTTTTTCGAAGCTGAATTCACAAGATATACTCGTAAATTTTCCAGGTCATTTTGTTGTCCGCTACAATGCCGGCCGATGTGTTGGAGGTATCGAAGCTTTTCATGCGTTCGCCAATTCGCATTCTCGTCAAGAAGGAAGAGCTTACGTTGGAAGGTATTAAACAGTTCTTCATCTTCGTCGAGCGTGAAGAATGGAAGTTGGAAACCCTGTGCGACTTGTACGACACTCTGAGTATCACTCAGGCTGTTATATTTTGCAACACTCGTCGCAAGGTCGACTGGTTAACCGACAGCATGCACGAACGTGATTTTACCGTCTCCGCTATGCACGGCGACATGGAGCAGCGCGAACGTGATCTCATCATGAGACAATTCCGTACCGGCTCCTCGCGTGTGCTCATTACAACCGATCTTCTCGCACGAGGAATTGACGTACAACAAGTTTCGCTCGTTATCAACTACGATCTTCCCTCCAACCGAGAGAATTATATTCACAGGTATGCGCTTTCTATTTTTTATTTTCTTTTATCAATTTACAGCGTCAAGTTATTTTTTCGCACGGCTGAAAGAATGTATGTTCTTTATGCTTGAATGTTTTTGCTACTTGCTTCCCACTCAATATGAATTCATATTATCGTTTCAATACTAGTAAATTTTTTTACCTCTAATTAATTTTTTTTTTAATTTTTATCATTGCAGAATCGGTCGCGGTGGACGTTTCGGTCGCAAGGGAGTAGCAATCAACTTCGTGACAGCCGACGACAAGAGAACTTTGAATGATATTGAGCAATTCTATAACACCCATATCGATGAGATGCCAACGAATGTCGCCGATTTGATCTAAGAGTCGCGACGATTGGCTCACAATTGCATTATAATAAAAAAAATAAACAGAAAAAAAAACAAAACGTAAGTGAAACAAAAAAAATAATACCGAGCTATCAGCTGATCTCTCATGGTGTGTGAGTATATAATATACTTGAGTTGAAGTTGCGTGTGAGAGTCGTTAAGTCGCTTGTGTAAACGCGATTCACCGAACACAAAATTATTGTCCTCAACCTGAAAGAAAGAGAAAAAAAAATTCATTCGAAATAACAGTGATTTTTTGAATTACGATAGGTAGTTCTTTCCTCTTACAAAACTTCTATAATAGGGAAAAAACGGAAAAAAACACAAATATTCAACTCCCCCTAAGACCGCTAATACCTATCACTACTGGCTAATACTACTGTAATAATTAATTATTAGCATTACTATTAATACTGATTATTACTACTTCTACTGGGTAAAAAAAACTGCAGAAAAAAGTTAAAGAGGAAGATAAAAAAAAAGCTCGGACAGTTTGGGCCGGCCGGGGCGAACCCGGCAGCCGCGCCGCTGCCAAGTTTTTTTTAATCGAACGTTTTTGTATCGTACATAGGACACGTTGATACCGGTTCTCTTCCCATGTTCAGTCGAATTTTGTGTTTTTTCACGATGCTCGATTTCGTCATCAACTACCTCGGGATGCTTCTTCCGCTTATGATCCCTTCCACTCCAGCTCATTATATCACACCTCCCACACATCGCAGTAACGAAAAAATATTTCGCAACTTGCTCGAATTATCACTGTCGCCGCGACTACTACTCGTTTGTCTCGGCAGAGGTTTAGTTGGGTTTTGGAAGGGCTATTTCAATCACAAGCGCTGTAGAAGAAGATGTATTTCACCGGGTTAGATAGTATGAATTTTGTATATCGTATATCATAGGCGTACCATTTATATACTACTATGAAAAGAAAAAAAAAAACAATAAATTGTATTGACCTCTCAATTTGTCCTAATGTAATCTATCGATCGTGGACACTCCTAGTTAAATTTTTTTTAAATCATTTTTAATCATTATTCAAAGTTTTTCCAATTCCACAACAGAAACTCTGAGCAGACAAACGAACGGTCGGAGTAAAAGAAAATTTCTTTTTCCATTCTCTCGACAATGTATTATTTATTTTATATGAAAGAAAGAACATTCCATAATCGTTGAGCAAAGTTGATAAATGTTTCACGGACTCTTGTTTGTATTTCCAGGCATTTTTGGGGCAGTCCAGAAGTGGGGGAGTTGTTTTGTTTGGAAATAAAGACCAAATTTCCCGATCTAAACATTATATTTATACATTAATAATATCGTAAATCCCAAGTTTTCAACCCTTCATTAATCCTCGGCCAAGGGTAGATTGTCGTTAGTACGGCGTTACACGTTGCTTGGTTTATAATATCCCTCATCATTATCGACACCATCATTTTTATCGTTTTCCATTTTTTTTATTTGTCAGTGAAACAAATTCACGTTGCGGAAATACCGGAAATAGTGTTGTGCCCTTTATATTCTTTGATCGGCGGTACGTTTTGTACAAGTTTTTTATTTTTTTTTAACGGTTCCAAGCTCAAGATATTTTGTTAATTTGTAAATTGCGCAATGCCAGTTTAATTTATTGTAAATATTAGCGTGAATAGCAGAAAAAAAGAAGAAACAAGATGACTCGCGATCGGTTCTTCAACTTCTAGGAGTCTTTCTCAATGCTTCTCACCTTCTTGTCAAATATTTGCAGCTATAGTTTTTTTTTTGTTCTTCGGGATAATTGCGCAACTGCAAGCCAAGTTAAAGTACATTGATAATATTGAAGAGACACCATTAATATCTCAACAAATAGCGCTAATCACTTTACGAGGTAGAAAAAAGAAACACCAAATAATCGAGACTCGATCGTACGCTTAATACCGGTTTTAGTAATCGATTTTCTGTGTACAAAAGTGAGAAATCCGTGAGGGTTTCTTGCCTTGCCTTCCCAACATACGATATCATAAATCCAGAATTAAACGTTCGGAGGAGATGAGTAATTGATCGAGTTATCTCTGATAAGATGGGTATCATATAAAAAAAATTATGCACTAAATAAGAGATTTGAGCAGTTTCTATAGTTTCTACACGTTGCTCGAGTGTCGTAGAAACGAGTATATTGTATGTTGCCCAACCCTCTCTTGGATCAATGAATAGCTCGCCCCCCCCCCCTTCCCCTTCCTCCATCATCGCACCAATTTGTGTACTATTGTGTAGCTAAGCTACTTAAATTTTAAGGGAGTTTGAGAGAAACATTTTATATTCTCCCGATGATCGAATTAATTATTATTTTATTTTTTTGGTTTTCGTCGAGATTAAGGAAAAAAAAACAATCGAATTATTTTGTGAAATAGGAAAGTTTAACGAAAATTCATTTACGCAGTCCTGTGCTTTTAGCAGATTGTTATAAACTATCATGTATTTTCCCCGCATTATATTGTAAACAAGCGATGTAATCAATAAATATTTATTCATGGAAAACTTGGAGAATCACAACGTCGCGCAATAGGAGCAAAAGAAAAAGGGAAAGGGTGGATATAAATCGTTAATAATTCATGAACTTGTATATATATATATATATATACATATATATATATTATTTATAATCGATGGATACATAACTGTTCGATTATTTTAAATATTTCATCTTTCATCTATATAATCTTATTTGTACACGATTCGCAAACAAATGAGATACAATCACGGAATGTTCACATGTATAATCACAATGAAGTTTTTCTTTGCTTTACTGAACAATTAATTAATTAAATTTTATGAGCGCAAATGTCATGGTTTTCTCGAAGCCAAAAAGAGAATATACTATTAATTCTAGAAACAGGCTACATGAAGAAAATCCGACGTTCTGCAATGAGAGAATTTAAAAACTAGATGAACGAACGCTACTACGTATCTAAAACGAGAAAGCACTCGAGACTTTTAGAATCGATTTTTCACCGTGTCTTTAAACAGCCGAGAATTTGATATGTAATTATTATTGTTATTCATTGGTACAAACTAACACATACCGGAAATGTAATTCAATTAATTTATAAGAGTTTTTTTGTTCTGTCTTTGGGATAAAACGTAACTTAGTGTATTACTTTTAACTTATAATGAATGACCTACTTGAGCAAAAAATAGCATGATTCGATATACAGGTTTCGTTTGTTCACACTCGACGGCCCTCCGCGGGTCTCGGTGAAATTTGACACAGCTTTTATCTATTCTCACGAACGGAAAGACATTGCTTCGTAGTCATTTTGAACTTTCAATCAGTCATACTCATCTTTTCTTGAAGGATTTGATAATAGCATGCCTGAAAAAAATAAATAAATAGATTATGTAATCGTTACATGAGCTGTGCAGTGTGGTTACATTTAAAAACCCGATTTACAAGATTCCACGAAAACTACTAATGTGTTCTTAACACAGTCAAGAATTAATAATGAAATTATGAAAAGAGACTCACTTTCAGCGTTGTAAACATAATACCAAGTTCTCCGTTTTCCAGGTACGGTTCCATAAAATCCTCGATAAAATGTATCTCACTACCTAACTGTAAAACACTTGCTCGCACGACTACGAAATTAAAGACCGGGAACAATTCATCCATTGTCCATAAGTAAGTTTCACCTAATTGCTTTTGTACTGTCTGCAAAGAAAACACAAAAAGCTTGCTTCAGTTTGTAGGTCAGTCAGCCGGGCGAGTAGTATCGTCTAAGTATAGCGAATTAGCAGGTTGTTGTGGCTCGGGCGTTTCGTGCACTCGTTTATGGACTATGGAATTAAAAACGGGAAATATAGACGTTTCGGAGATTTATTGAAAAGACGTTACTTCCGGTTTGAAAATCTCATATTTCGACCGGAAGTAACGTCATACCGGAAGTAAGTCAATTCCGATATGAAAATCCCATTTTTTGACCGGAAGTGACAATGTACCGGAAGTAAGTCACTTCCGGTTTGAAAATCTCATATTTCGATCAGAATTGACGTCGGTACTGGAACAGTATAATAGGGGAATTGTTGTCGGGTCTGGAATGAAAGCCCCTATCTGGATTCTCGACAACTGGAAATAACAAACAATTTTCCAAAATATATATAAGAAGCATTACCTGAGTCATCTGTTCGAAGGTATTTCTTATCACCAATAACTTTTCTAGTGGGGAAAAAGTAGTTTTGAGTTGTTGCAGAGTTTCGATGGCCTCAGTGAAGAATGGTTCGGATTCTTTCATCAATGCATTACCGCCGAGGCTGAGTTTTCTGGACGTGCCCCAAAATTTCCTGTAAACGACAAAGATACTTTTTTGTTGAAGTGACAAATCCTAAAGACCAGTCGAGTAGTATCTTCTTTACGAAACTTACTGATCAATATCTAAAAACGCCATTAGCGTGATGTCCGGTTGCTTGTTCCATTTTATCAATCTTTCCCAATAAGCGTCGTCCTCTTTTTTGTTATGCAGTGCGTATAACACGAACAATGCTGAATGAACACGCGGCAACAAGACTGGATGCAATATTGCAGCTGCACTGATAACTTTGCTGAAAGAAGAAAAATGTTACTTTGATGAATCATATTGCACGTACGATATTATCATTTTTCAATTACAGTAGAACCTCGATTATCCGAATAAATTATAACCGAAGCTCGTTCGGATTAACAAAAATTCGGATAACGGAACTGTGAAGCTGTCTTACGCAATATAGCGATACATATAAAAAATTACAGTACGCAAATATATTTTAAATAATTATGATAAATATATTAGTTTCGAAAGGATTTCTACTTTTTCTACCGTAAGTACATTATGCTTACGCTTAGAGGTGCAAGGACTGAACGTTGAAGCCATAACGCACTAAACTACGAGACTATTAGATTAACGGAACTAAACTTTGAATACGTGTCTATTTTCTCGGTTTGCGAAACTAATAAACACTGTGCATACGACCGACATGCGTGCACAATAATGCTGTGCGAGTCTCTATGCGAGTTCGAGCGTGCTTGAATTGGCTTGTTTGTAGCGCGCAATAACGTAAGGACACGAGAATTCGCACAATAGTTTGGATAGTGAAAACTTTATCCGAACCCGCGGCGGTTCGACTAGTAGAGGATTCGGATAATGGGTGATCGGAAAATCGATAGTGTATTCAACACTATAATTTGTCGGAAGACCTTTCGAAACGAAACCTACCTATTGTTCTCCTCGTCAGATCCCAAAACGCACTCTTTACCGCCTCGCGGTAGCGTCGGGAAGAAGAGCGTAACGAGTTCATAGATTCTCGAGGTAATGCTACGCAGTTCAGCGACGGCATGGCTAAGTAACAACGGATGGACTCTGACGCCGCCGTACGTAGCGGTGTACACGGCAGCTATTTCGACGAGAAGTGCGCCCAACGGGTGTTCCGGACTTTCGAAAGCTTTCATGAGATACTCGTGCACCTCGGTGTAACTGCCGAGTGTCAATTTGCCACGTCCGAAATTCGGTATCTTATTCAGACTGTCGTTGAGTTTGGCCTTGTCCTTGTCGAGACCTTCCGAAGGCGAACTTTGCCTCTTCTCGAGTGTCTTCTGATGAGATTTACTTATAATCACAGCCACGTTTTGCCATATTTTTTGACTCTCCCCGGACTTATCGCCGTTACTGTAGACACTTTTGATATTTGGCTCGGATATGCCGAGCTGCTGATAACATTGACGGAATATCGCTCGCCACTTCTGATCTGGCGGTACGCACAGTTTGCCGAAAGATCTGCGAAGAGATATGCGGTCAATTGATTTAGGAGAGAATTTAATTTTTCACCAAAATTATAAGTTATTTAAATTTTACTTACATTGGTTTAGCGTTCGTTTCAGAACTACCGATGGCTTTGTTTATGTGCAAGACCGCATTGACTTTAACGCCTTCGTTCCAAGCTCCGCTTATGTTGCCCTCGAGCTTGTCGCCGCTTCGAAAAGTCAGAGTTCCTTTTCCGCCGAAAATACCAGCCGATTTAAAATCTCCCTCGTAATGGGTTCCATCTTCGAACACCATGACGCCGTGACCCTGTAATTCACAAACGAGCGTTACGCATTCAATAAATTAATTTCTTAAATTTCAAGGCGGCGAACATAGCACAATTTTTTTACCCGACTACGCTGAAAAGGCCCTATTTCATGCCTGCAACGGAAGGTGGGAAGTAGCAGATTCTTGTCAAGCGGCAAGAAAAGTTTTACTTTTCCTCCCGCTCGTCAAGAATCGGCCACTTTAAACCTCCGTTGCAGGCATAGAAATATGGCCACTTTTTAGCATAGTCGAAAAAAAATAACGTATGCCATTGGGGAGGAAGTGCCTTTTCACCTCGTGTGAATTCTGTCCTCGCTTCGCCCGGGCATCAAACTTCACACCAGAGCTGGGCAAATGGCCTAAGTACTTGAAGTACGTATTGAAGTATCAAGTACTTGAAGTACTGAGCGTTGGGTAGTTCTTGAGTTTAGATGTATTGAGTACTGACAGAACTGAATTGCTGAAGTTCTGAGTACTGACCACGGACTCAGTACTTGATAGTTTAATACGTACTTCAAGTACTTAGTGTATTTGCCCAGCTTCTGCTTCACACTCGATGAAAAGACGCACTGTTCTCCCTTGTGGCATAATATACTAATTTCTCGTACAATTTATCGATCTACAAAAAAATTAATAGTTGACCCCAGATGCAAAAATTGGAAATTCTTTATACATTACATACAAATGGCACTCTATAAAAAGGATTATAAAAAAAATGATTTCGCAGCTCTTAACTTACCGTTAGTACATCCTGCACGAAAACGCCTTCGTAATAAATTCCGTCCAATGTAACGATCAATCCGCAGCCATGCTTCATATCGTTGCTCCAAGAGCCCAGATACTTTTCTCCTAAGATACGAATTTAGACGATCATCGACTGTAAACATGTTTATTTGAACCTTCATAGAATTAAAAAAAATGTAAGTACCTGTCATAATATCGTCCATAATACCGTAGCCCTGCTTGACCCCATTCGCCCATTCGCCGATGTACACAGAAGCTACCGACGACATGAAGTGGCCCTCCTTCTTCATGCCGTGTCCATGCGGCAAGCCATCCTTGAAGTATCCCTCGTAAATATCACCGTTGACGTACCTACAATTTTGTTATTGTTGTCATCGATTCGTTAATACACGCGTTAATCGTCGCAATGTCAGTGTTGAGATTCAATAGTGATGTCGACACTATCGATAGTAAATATTTATAGAGGAAAAAAATGGCACAGCTTCAAAAGTAACTGACTTGAAGCTACCATGTCCGTTCTGTTGTCCGTCTTTCCACTGGCCCTCGTAAATTCCTTGAGTGGGCATTTCCATCTTGCCAGTGCCCTGTATAACACCTTTGTGAAATTGTCCGGCGTACATTCGACCATCGGTCCACTCGAGCTTCCCGATACCGTGAGGCTTTCCGTTCAGCCACCGTCCTGCGATATACAAAATAGCTCAACTCCCATGATCGTATAAATTCGTAGTCGATACGTGTGTATCTAACGATGTTGGTGGGTATTTACTAACCAGTGTATTTAGCGTCTTTGTAGATCTGATGCTTGATGTAAGAATAGGAGCTCGTACGCACGAGCGGTGGAACGTGACCCACGACTCTCTGCAGACTGCACTTTATCGCACCCTGCAAGGCTTGCAGCCAATCGTTACGTTCGGACGGCGTTGGAGTGTAAAGAACCAAATTTTCTTCCGGTGCCGTGACCGTTATCACGTTCTGAAGTGTTTACAATATTTATTAATACGACAAATTCAATTACCGGTATGTCTGTGGAGGTTAAATTAGACAATGAGTTAACTAAGCGAGCTCCGTTTACAGTTCGATAAAAAAAAGGTTTCAATTTAATAAAAAAAAAGGATTTGATTCAATTAAAAAAAGTATCCATTTGATCCACTGTGTACGTTCTCGGTGCTTCATACGTGATGCAGAATAAATAAGATTACTCGAAGTTAATAAACCGGCACGTTTAGCCCTTGGAAAATGGTGAAAACCGTTGTACCTGCAACGTTTCCGAATCAGCCAAAGGCTCGACCCAGAGTGTAGGCAGTTGATGAACCGTGTTCGAGGTCCCGACGACGTGAACGAATATATCGGTCAACAGAACGAACCAGTGTGTGGTAAATCGGCTGGCATTTAAAACTGCCAATGGGTAAGTTCGGGATTCTCTTATCAGCCTTCGCTCCGGCGATCTCAGCAGATCGACCAATTTTCCCGAATTTTCCCAAAATGCTTTTGTTACATCGGCTTCCTTCTGGCGCTTCTCCTGTTCGTCGCACATACGCTCCCACTTAACGAGACCCTCTTGCAGCCTCTCTATACCCATCTTCGTGCCATTGGACTTAATCAAATGAAGTATCATTGTTTTGTAGCTGCAAAACAGAAAAACAAAAAAGTTGATTAATCATCACAAATAAAAAAAATAAAAAAAATTCTCTCCGTGATAAGAAACTGATTTTTTTAAAGGAAATCATTTTACAGACCAACGTGCATTTGTTTAAGAAGAACTTTGAGAAATATTTCCTCGAAAAAGAACTGTCTCCGTACCTGTTCAATCGATTGAGTGGATGTTTAAGCGCTGTGCTTATTATTGCCTCGTTCCCATTTTTCGTTGTCTCGCCGGCGCGTATTTTATCCGTGAACAAACGTTTCAATACCTGCGGCACATCGTTGACTATTCTCGCCATGTGTGTGAAACCACCGAGCGATATAACATCACAGATAGCGTTCAGATAGTACTTGTAAACGGTTACATATTCCTCGATATTGGCGACGAGTACGACTTCGTAAGCCTCGCCGATGTGATTGAAATAGTCCCAAAGGCTGAGTACGTTCAGAGCCGTGAAGCTCATCAGCTCCGTGTAACAACGGCACAGAGTCTCGTAAACGTTAGACTCTTGCGTAGCGCCGCCCTTCTTTTGAAACGATTTTATTAAATTCTGATACACGAGTAGCATCTCTTCCAAAAATATTTGATCGTTTATCAAGTCCTCGGAAATATCACTTATCGGTTGATTTATTATTGCACAACAGGAATACGGCCCCGAACACGATATAAGCTTCGGACTGCAATCCAAATCCTCGGTTATATCCAAAATTATCATCTCCTCTGGCTTACTGGAAAGAATAAAAAATCATCCTTGATTGATCGTCAAACAAATAAGGCCATAATTTTAGCAAGGTTCATTTATAAGTCGTCATAGCTGGAAATAATCAAAATAAAAAATTTTCGACGTTTGAATAATGTCGCGGAACGACGAATAGAGAACAAAACATTTTATTACCTAGATTTGCCGGCGAAAAATAATCCATGGTGCATCATAATTAAACTGTGATGACTGCCAGCAGCCATATCCTTCGCTCGCTCGTTGTTCGCCCTGTTCGTGCTGAACAATTGGGGTGAGCTCCGATCGACCAACGGATCCGCTGCCACTTGCCTAAAATTGTTTCTACCCCAGGCGTAAACTCTTCCATCGAGAGTCAAGGCAAGCGTGTGAGAAGTGCCGCAAGCAATTTTTTTGATACCGGTATTATTGAGTTTGGTAACGAGAACGGGCTTCGTTCTGTTGATTATATCTCCGGTGCCAAGCTGGCCGTACTGAAAATCGCCCCAGGTCCACAATTCCGTCGACAGTAAATTATTGCCAGCGTGAACCAACGTATTTATTCGTTCGTTCAAACCCTGCTGTGATAGTTCGTGCTCGAGGGAGCCGGTGCTCGACGACCAAGGGAATTCCTCGCATCTCAGACTGTGAGCGAGGCTGGCCGTGTGCGGCTTACAATTTTCCTCCCCTATATGCTCGAATTCGCCGATAATGTCATCGCGGCTGTCGTTTATGTCAGAACTTCCGCTCATGTGCCTCGACAGGGTCGCAACTTTGTCGCCCATGGTCTTGACACCCTCGTAGACTAAATTTGCCATTGTCGAAACATTCTGCTTTATCGAAACCGGAGCCTTGTCCGCGCCACCCTCGGCGCAACCGCTTTGTACTTCCTCCTTAACGTTACCGTACGACGAGACCCACGACAATTGTCTCGTGAGAAATTGTCTCGCCGCTTCCGTATTAATAAATATAACATTTTTCTTCTCCTCCTTTCCGGCTTCGCCGTTATTGCTGCATGAATCGTCGCCGTTCAACAGGCCCGTGCACTTAGAAATTTCTTTCTCGTTTATGTCGGTCAATCGAATCTCGTGATCCTTGTTCGACATCGGACTTATGGAGTTTATGGAGTGATCCTCGCTGAACTGTTGACGATGAAGACTCATCGGGCAGGTGTCCGACGACGTTAGGCTGACCGGACTCGGCATAACGTTGCTTAGACAGTGAGGACACGAATTAACGAAAACTTCTTCGATGTCATTCTCGCTGTCCGTGTCGTCCTTGGCGGTACGGGTTACTTTCCGGGCAATGGCCACGTTGAAATTCGCACCGCAAGCCACGTCCGATATCGTTCTTCCTTCGAAAAATATTACTCTCTTCACCGTCGTACTTTTAACGTCGATCTGCGGCTGATCTCCGCTCGCCCAGAGTTGACCATTTTCCGTTACGAAAAGAGCCGCGACGTCACTAACCGCCAGTGACTTCACTCTTATCACTTCGTTTTCTTGCTTGAATCTGCGAACAGGAAGGGGTTATCGTCAGTGTCTTGATTGCTTGAAAGCGAAAGGGGTGACTTCATAATAACAGTCTTGCAGACAGAGAAAAGTGGTAAATGTAGTTTCGGAGCAAACATTTTTTTTTTAACATACTTTATGATCAACTCCAGCATTGCTGATTAACCCTTTGAAGCATTGTGTACTACAGGTGATACACCTTTTTGAATTCAGCAAAAATGTATTAATAACGAATCAATGTATTTTAAATTTCAGTCTTGTAAAAAAAATGTATGCTTCAAAGGGTGAAATTAATAACAAACAAGAGAACAGTAATTGTAAACAAACATTGCTTACAAGCGCTAACGTTTGTGATTTTAAGATTTTTGATGATTTGCAATATTAATATCAGGTATTTCTATTTTACACAAAAAAGCACATTAATCTTTGATGTAAGTGATGTAAGCAAATTGTTATGAAATGCAATGTACCAGACTGGAAGTTTTAATGCAAATATTGGCATATTATATTTCATGTACAATTGCTATGAAAGATTAATGTCCAGTCTATTAAAAACATAGGGAGTACTTTATTTTTAATAACATACTATAATTTAACTATGAAAGTACTTCAGTTTTAATATATCACTTCAATTTCAATGGAAAACTATATTCATTTTCCATCTCAATTGAACATGCAATTTAATGTACCAGTTTTTGCATACAAACTTCCAGTCCGGTACATTGAATTTACAATTTATTTTTATAGTACAGCAATGTCTTAGTACGCTATCAACTTCATTTAGTTCCGGCGAATTACAAAATATTTTTGTGCCAACTCAAACACGTTAAGCAAATATCCAAAGCGGTCAAAGTTGGAAAGACTTTGACTGCCTATCACTCAACGACAGTGACACTGATAGCGACATCCGTCTCACCCGTGGCTACAGAATTTGATGTCTTCCTTCAGAATGATAGTGTCAACTACGCAGAGTGTGCCAGGGTCGATTTTTAGAACGAAACCCGCGTCGTTGACGACGAACAGATGATCGCTGTTGGAAGCGATATCGAGAGCCGTGAATTCGATGCGTTTCAATACCAGCGCAGGGGACGATATGCTCCCATCGTTGGCCGACACCTCGCCGTGATAGAGATTGAACGTCGAAGTCGACACGAATATGTGATCATTGACATTAACGAGTTTCCGTACGACTCCGTTTGGCCTGTCTCCGAAAGTCAGTTCGACCTTGTCGACACCGCGCCACAGGTACATGTGTTTTTCCATAATAACAATTATCAACAGTTATACTTCAATTACTTTTTTACATATGTTTGTTAAAACCCGAGGTTTTTGCGGCTGATCTCTGTCCCGACAGCTTCTTATATCCTCTCATAACCAATAAAGGGAACAAGAAACAAATCACCGTTCACGGGGGGGGAGAGAGAAGGACTCGTCTCCTCGTCTGCGCCGCCACTACCTTCTGACATTTCTTTGTCATGTCAGCGCTAACGTTCTATCGAATTTTTTCCAATGATTCATCATTGCCGATACTACTTTAAGCACTACGCGCAAAATTCAACGAAATCTAACGTTCTCTGGGACATTGTATATCTCCGTTGTCACTGTTATCCGTCTCGAATGCTGACAGCGAACTGACGATCACTAGCGGAAACCACCCACGCACGATCTATAACACTTCGGCGGTGGGGCGAGGGGTGGGGAGAAAACGAGACACCATTTTGACAACCACTGACGCCCCTCTGAAAGGCAATATGCGCGCTGACACATGAAAGCTTTGTATGGGAACATATAGAGAATACTCGTAAGTGACGAGTGTATGTTATTATTGGATTGGAGAGCTATCCAAGTTCCAAGTTCAATGAAACACTGATACGGAGGGGTCGTGTACAATGTATCTTCCGTAGCAGAAAAAAAAAATAAACGAAAATTGTGTATTATAACAAAAACAAGAGAATTTGCGCAAGGGCCGTTTACACGTTTATTATTGAATTATCGCTATTTTGCGTTGTTTTATTGCTGCATTGCCTTACTTAGAGATTGCCCAGTACGCTATGTATGCGGCGACCGGTAAGAAGAACCGTCGTTAAGGAAGAAACTCCGGTTACCGCTTTACGCAATCTCGTTTATTGTTTTGAGAACGAGACATCGATGGATAGTGTCTTCGCAACTATGCGCGAGGCCCATCCGGTGATGCGAGTGGATAAGAATTGAATTCTCGATTTTCGCTGTATAATTGCCCATCCATCGTCAAAAATATCGATTGAAATAAATACGATCCTAATCTCTTCATAATGAGATTAATAAAGACACCCACAGTTAACCACGAATTCAATGTGTTCAGATGGTACGATCGGAAGCACAGCATCGAAGTTCGAGTATGGAAGGGCAGAGATCTTCGTTTTCACGGTCTATCCCTTGATCGTATAAATCTCAAGCCTGGACTTGGAAACGACACGAGAGTTCTCGAAGCCTCTCGCACATCGAACTATACAAAAACAAACAATGGGAAACTATTACAAGATCTCTGCGAGTTCAATAACCTATCAAAGCACTCGATTGGCGAATCCAGAAGATATTCTTTTCAGGCGTCTTGGGTTATTCCTACAAATCTTGGGCATTGTTATGACAGAAGCAGATGATACGTTTAGAGCGGAGTTTGTACGGTAGTATCTTAGGTCTCGTGTGGCAAAGCGGCAGTCGCGTCCGAGACGCGGTCGCCGAATAATCGGGAGTAGTAGTATACGAACGATTTTGATCGCATTCGGTTGGTCGACTGTGCGACATACGAGGAGCACGTGTCGTCACCCGGTTAAGAGCTCAGTGCTGAAGTGACTGTTCTGTTTGACAGTTGGTTTTTTCGATCCATGAAATTTACGTGGTATCTTCGTGCCGACGGTCACACGTTTTGCAATGTAAGTATTATTTTAAATTCCTATTGTTGCAATTGTTGCAATCATTTTATCGTCGTTCCTGCGGTGCGGTTCTGTTACGAATTGCTCCCAAGTTTTTGTTTATCACGATTGGACACTGTCGCGCTGTACTTTGACGCTGAAAAATTAAGGAAATTATTCGGGCGACTCTCTCCGGAAAGTCTACGGAATGCGGTCAATAAATTTCCTCGACGTGTACATTGTGTTCACTTCATCAAAAACCAAGTTTGCGCAATCATGATTCGCATGTCTTTACACAATATACTACATCACGCCGGCTTGTATGTATGCTGTTTGAAAACATCGCTAGACATTTATTTGCAAGTTCAATCGCGACAAAACTCGCGATGTAGACGAAAAATGCAGTTAATCATTTTTAAAAATGTATTACTTTGCGTGCGCTAAACACCTCCGATGCCGAAACTATGTGAGCCATTCGAGAAAAATATATGCGCTGGTGCGGAACGAAATGAAAACCTTAGATCTTAGAACTTAAGAACCTTAGATCCCTGCTATTCGCTACTCGAATAGCGTCGAATAAAACTGCGATAGCAGTTTTATTCGACGCTGGAGGCTAAATGTGTGACGTAAAGGCCAGTGAAAAAAAGGAAACGATATTTTATTTCCATAGTTATTTGTGTGGCAAGGGCGTAAAAAGGGAATTCTTGACGAGTGTGAAAATGCTGCACGAGTCGAAGGCGAGTGCGGCATTCACACGAGTCAAAACTCCCTTTTCTACGTCCATGCCATTCACATAATTTTTCCTAACAAAGTCAAGAAAATCACGGTTTTCGTTTTTCGGAAGTGTGCGTAGAAAGGCACTTTTCCGCACTAGTGCTGGAAAAAATACCATATTGGGTTAGTACGCATGTGCAGTATTTTACTAATATTCATTCTGCGCACACTTCACAGTAACGGAAAGCGAGATTTTACATGTATGCGTTACGAAATAGTTATTTCTACTCCCATGCCATTCACATAATTTTTCCTGACGAATTCACAAAAATCACCCTTTTCGTTCCCGTGAACTGTGTGTAGAAAGGCACTTTCCGCACTAGTGCTGGAAAAAGACCATATTGGGTGTGTACGCATGCGCAGTATTTTCCCCGCACGCGATGCGACAAAGTGCCTTTCAGCGCACACTTCACAGGAACGGAAAGCGTGACTTTAAGTGCGTGTGTGAGGAAAAACTAATTATACGGTTTCTCATATTCACATAGAGTCTGCATGATTATTTGAATTCATCGGCGCAAAACATCCGTCAGGTTCAAAGATTTTTATAGTGGACAAACCTATCGACATTTATCGGCGTACATACGAGACTGAGAACCCTTCGTGCACGAGTGTGCAAATATGTTTGAATTTCATATCGTATAGGCGTGATATGATACGATATCGCTATTACGATATCGATCACTGCATAATATATGTTCGCACACACATTGGCATTTTTCAGACCGTTGCGAAAAGTTCTAATCGCGTTTGCCTATTTGATTATGTATATTCACCAATTAAAATAAATTCTGGGGTGGGGTCAAACGATCAAAGAACGGAATATACCGACCTCCAGTTCAACGAGTCGTCTGCGAAGTGCGCTCGAGGCGTTCGAGATCCTGATTTAACTAGCTCGGTGCCTCTTGAATGCTCGAATCATAACGATAGCGTCGTACGAGTTCGAGTTTCTCTTGTGTTCGGCACCGGCGAAATTAATCCTTTAACATTCTCGTCACGTCATCACAACAATAGACATTTTATATTTCACCGAATACCGGCACGAGGACGTAAAGATTTATATATTTTTTTAATTAAAAATGAATTCATTCTGAATAAATATTTATATTTACCATATGTTATTTGAGGAAATACATTCAAGACATGTGAAACGACTCAGTCCGTAACCAAAATCTGTAATGAATGCGATTCAGACACCGTAGACCTTTCAGGAAAAAGCAAAGCATTAGCTGATGTACAATTTAATACCGCGTCCGATGATGCTTTCGTTTTATTCGAAACGTCAACCGCTTTTAAATGGCATTGATTCGAAAAATGCATCTATCTCTCTCGCACTCATATGTCACGTGGAAGATCTTTCACATGGCCTTAAAACAAAATTAAAAAAATAAATCAAACAAAATATTACTATGTGTTAAGAAAAAAAAATGATAAAAATTAATTGAATTCGTAATCCGAAAATTCTCTTCACAATTGCAACGATCCCCCTAATTGCTCCCCCTCCCGTTGCTCCCTAATTGCAACGATAGTACTTATTTTAGTTCTTGAAAAAAACAACCTGAGCTCACGCTACCGTTATCACTACGGTTGGCGGAGCTACTTGAAAAGGCGGGGAGATGAATCACAAACAAAATATATTGCCGTTGAAACGGAGCGCAGAGTCTGCGTGATCGGACACAGAAGAGTTCAATCATTCGCGTTATCTCACAACGGAAGAAAGGACTAAATAAATAAATCGAATGCAATCAATGTCCATCGTACATGCTGCGCCATTAACTATATTTGTATAGGACGGTAAATTACATAATATCAAATACTCACATTAGAGTCTCTTTACTTGTACCCCGCCCTAAGATCAAATTAATTAAACCCTCAATTAAATTAGTAAAATAATTTCATAAAGCGATTAATTAATGATTAATTTTTACATAACAAGCGCGCAATCGGTAATAAATTCGTGATTGACCTTTGGATTTTCACCCGAGTACTGTCCTATTCAAATATGTGTAAACTTTGTATTTACTCCGAAGTCACGAAATTAATTCTGTTAATACATCGACGATCAATCTATCATCCAATCGTAGCTTCGCAACTCCAACTACATAATGTTTCGAAATCGGTAATAAAATCGTGATTGAGGTTTGAATTTTAACCCCGGTATCGTGTTCTTCAAATATAATCTGTAAACTTTGCATTTGCTCCGAAGTCACGAAATTAATTCTATCAATACATCGACGATCAATTTATCATCGATTCGTAGCCTCGCAACTCCAGCTACATATGCGTCGCAATCGGTAATAAAATCGTGATTGAGGTTTGGATTTTAACCCCGGTATCGTGTTCTTCAAATATAATCTGTAAACTTTGTATTTGCTCCGAAATCACGAAATTAATTCTATTAATACACCGACGATCAATTTATCATTGAATCGTAGCTTCGCAACACCAGCTGCATAATGCGTCGCAATCGGTAATAAAATCGTGACTGAGCTTGGGATTTTAAACCTGGTACGCTCTTCAAAGGTGATGTGTAAAATTTGTGCTTGTCCCGCGATCACCAAATTAATTTGATTCATAAGTCGACGACTAAATTATCGTTGAACCGTAGCTTCGCAACTGCAGCTGCATAATGCATCGCAATCCATGATGATTTGTAATGAATTCGTGATTGAACTTTGGATTTTGGCGCAAATGCGGTACTTTTGAAATATAATTAGTACATTCTGTAATTGCTCCGAGGTCACGAAATGAATTCTATTAATAAATCGATGGTTAATTCATACCATTGAATTGTCGCTTCGCCCTCCGGATACATAATGGATCGCTCTATAGTAGAATTTCCTGTCAATCGATGCACATCGTACGGATTAGCTGCAATTATGCATAACGGAACATCTACAGACGCGGTTATAAGCTTCAGAAATGAGTGTATCGACAAATGTTATTTTTGCACATCGGAACTCTGTCTGCGATTTCATGACCTTACGCTATCATTTTTTTCCTTTCAATAAGGAATTGTAAGTAGGGGTATAAAAAAGTGGAAACGAGTTTCCCGCGTTAAATGAGAAATCGACAGGAAAATTCCTGTCCCTGATCGTAATTCGATCGTTACGCAATGAGCGTACAGAACCTACCTCATGGTCTTTTCCCTGAGCCCGATTGAATTCTATCATTACCGTATACATCGCAGAAATAAGTACCCAATCAAATACAAACAAAACTACACAATTCTTATTGTACTCGTAATATAATACTCGTTCTTTGAAATATTGAAAATATTTTTTCGTCGGCTCATGAATCTTGTAATGTACTGTTTCCGAAACGTTATATAAACATTCCAGCGAAATGTCAAAGATTGCATCACTGATCTAATTTGCACATACACACCCGCCTAAACACGGAAACAATTGTAGAAACATTTCGGCTGAACATGAAAGAATAGTATATTGCGATACTAGTTCGTAAAAGCGGACTTTCGACGAAGGTTGAAAGGAAGGCTCGAGAGAAGGCGAGTGCAAGTATCGCATACTATTTTATATAACGAATGCATGAGAAGCGCCACTCCGTGCCTGCTGATGGTGGCTTTGCGAGCAGCGTGCAATAATTTCCAGAAATCGCATGCAAAAAAAAATTCGCACGCAAAGATGCCGAACTGCGCATGCGCAAAAGTAAATCGCAGGCAAAGAAGCAAAACTGCTAAACTAAACTCATGGCTGCAAAGCGCCAGTTACGCCACTCTCAGCAGGCACGGAAAGTAGCGCTTTTTATGCATGAGTTACATAAAAAATATTTCAAAATATTATTTTCATATTATTTCAGAAATATTTCATAAGATTTGAAAAACTGAAAATGTTTCTAAAATGATTTCAAAATATTGCGTGCTATATGGGAATTTGTTTTTTTTTTTAACCACGTATTCACTAAAGATGCATAGGGTACTTAAAAAATCGGAAAATGTTTCATTTAAAAGTAACGTGAAGTTTATCCTTCACCATGCGATGTCAAGCCGATCATAAAGATAAAGTTTTTTTTTTCAGGATGCTTGGCATATCTTGTAGCAGCGCCGGTGTCGCGCTTTTAATTTTGCTCGTGGTAATTTGTGCCGTTAGCGAGGGTGCCAGGTACCGAGCAAAGTTCATCGTTTTCGTGGTACTTTCGGCCATAGCTGCGACATGGTGTATACCAATTATGTTTTTGAATCCACGGGATTGGAGGAACGCCCTGTGAGTAACCGACTATTATCGTTACATATAAAGGTCAATGGGAGCCAGCTGTAAAATTAATTTCCGTCGATTTAACGATAATTTCTCTATGATTTTGTTTTGCGATTCAATTATATTATGCACCATTTTACCATTTAGAATACCAGCGTGGGGCGCGAGACAGATAGCGAAGCTTCTGGGCGTCACCTTCAAAGTTCGTGGACACGAAAATATAGTCAAGGACACCGGTTGCATCGTGTTGATAAATCATCAGAGCGCCATCGATTTGTGCGGTAAGTTTGCCCCCGCGGAGGGAGAGCGGGGCAAAACGACCATCCGTTTGCGATGAGAATATTTATTTTCTATATATATATATATATATATATATATATATATATATATATATATATAGTTTTTTTTATACCTTGCCCGCTCTTCTTCACAATGTACAAGGCTCGAAAACGAAAACTTATCGGTCACTCTTGCAACGCGTAATACTGTGAACAATTATTCATTAAACTAATAATGCGTGAGAGGTTTCCTCGAAGAAGTTTTTATCAGCATTTTCAGCGTCGTTCGCATTGCGCAGTAAACGAGATAAGTCGAAGGAAACGATTATTGTTTGCGCTTATCTGTTGCGTTAATATTGCAAACATAGGTTTGTAAAAAAAAGAAAAAGAGGATTGGAGAACCTCCTAGACTTGAGTAACGGTCCATTTTATGCAATTTCCATTTTACGGAAGACGATGTCGCTATAACTCGACTGCTATCTCAAAAGTGTCATATTATATAAACGATTGCAGTTCAAATATAATTTATGCGTGTCTGGTATCGATTCACGGCGAGTCGTTGACGATGCTTAGATTCTTGATGTGTGATTTGTTTAAAAACAACTCTTCAAGGACGCAAGTCTCGCGTTCTGACCAACTTAAAACCAACCTGGAAACCAACTGTGATTCCAACTTCCGCCGATATTAAAACCTTAGTGTGCTTTAGGGATCATTTTGACCCCAACGTTATGCCGTGTTTTTTCGTCTTTCACGTCTTGCCCCTTACTGCTGTTAATTTTGCATAATTAATGTATTTTATTCAAGTATTATTTCTCACTAAAGTATGTTCTCATGCTCGATCGCTTCCACGATCGAGTCATTTTATTATTTTAATTTCATTCGAATTAAAATCACGTCAAAAGAGCGCACGTGTAGAATTTCTGCAAATCCATATCCGCTCGCGTCACCCGCGCGCGCTTAGGCGAGAGCGGGGCAAAATGGCACAGTGGAGCAAAACGGGATAATAAGATAAAACGCAATTTTTCAATAACTCTTGGATGGTTGCGATGGTCGTCCGTGGGGCAAAACGGGTTTGAAAATCCGGATGTATCGTTGAAACAAAATGGGGCATCCAAAAATTATTGGAAAATTGAGTTTTGCCCTCACTGTCCCGTTTTGCCCCGCTGTCCCATTTTGCCCCGCTGTCCCCTACTTTTATTCTGATTCTCGGTATTCTAACTTTCGAGGTTTTTCGATATTCGCGCGTAGTGTGCTAAATCATCATTTTTTGGCCGCTTTACGGCAATTAGCTCTACCGAAATCAATTAGTGTATGTTTATCATCGTAATGGCTCACAAATCTAACTCTTCAAGTCGACGAGCTGGTTTTCAATCAGTCTCTCTTTACGTGAAACTCTCATATTATATCAAGCCAATCTTTGTTATTTTCATTCTAATAATTATTCATTTTCGACCATTGTACCATGTCACATTTACTTTATTTTAATGCAATTCAAACCCATTTCAATAAATCTGCTATAACCTCAGGAACAAAATATTTATTCCATTCGGAGAACGGACCACGTTAAATAATCTATCGTTGCGTACATGTCTATCTTGAAAGTCAACTCCCAGGCCTCCCCGATCAGGGTTCCACCTCTGAGTCGCCCGCATTCAAGTTTCCCTATTATACATCTGAAACTCCGGCGGGCAAGTTATTCGTATCTCTCGAATCGCCGGGGCACAAGTCGCTCCTCGACCACTGATATGTAACATCGCCTAATGTCAACTTTAAGCACGTTTTTGGGCGGGTAAAAAGTTTTTTTTTTGTTTAATCGGCCTGTGCGAGCGTAAAGATTGATAAATTCACTGCAAAAAGTGTCTTAACGTTTTTGCCGAAAAGTGCATAGTTACTAAGATATTCAAGGCTGGGTAAGGCAAATTGTTCCCGCGTGTACTCAATGATTCGCTACGGAGGTGCCCACACTAATTATATGTGTCGGATGGGCGGGGGGTTTACGGTTGTATTTTCCTAAACAGCTCGATTCCCAACCCTGAGCCAAGAGTTATCGGCGCTCTCGACATGGAGTCGGAAATTGGGTTGTTTTTTGGGAAAGTCCGAATGTAAACCCACTTTCTATCTGGCACATAACGGTTGGATTTACGGTTGATCTTGAAATATCAACCAAAACTCAATCTCTAGAAGGTTGGAATCAGAGTCGGCTCAGCGCACCGATCGACTGGCTGATTTGGAGTAGATTGGTATAAAACAACCCAAATCCAACCCAAAGTTTTACAGTTGGTTGATCCGCGAGGGCTTCGTAGACCTAGATGCAACTGTAGTATTTTTTCAGTTTTAGCGGAACTTTGGCCGGTACTCGAGCGTTGTACAGTCGTAGCTAAGAGATTGGTTCTTTACTTTGGTACTTTTGGAATGGCATCGTGGCTGTGGGGCACGATATTCATCGACAGAAAAAAAGTAACAGAGGCCAAAGACACAATAAACTCAACGGCTGGTATAATCAATCGAAGGAAAGTGAGTAATCGTTCGATCATCGATTTTTCATACGCATGAGACAAATTTTACACCGTCCTGTTTTTCCTCGCAGGCAAAATTGTTGCTATTTCCCGAAGGCAAAAGGCACTCCGGTAACACGATAATGCCCTTCAAAAAAGGCGCTTTTCACGTTGCAATTGAATCACAAACGCCGATCCAACCGGTCGTCGTATCGAAATATTACTTTCTCAATGACAAAGCGAAGAAATTTGAATCGGGTGAGTTTTTTTGCATTCAGTAAATTTGCAAGCCGAGTGTAATATGTTAATCCCTTATACTTGTGTTTCAGGGAAGAGTTACATAACTATCCTACCACCAATCCCTACCGCGGGCCTCACCAAAGAAGATCTTCCAAATCTCATGGATAAGACTTACGAGGCGATGAACGCCATGTTCGTGGAAAGTTCGCAGGAAGTTTTAGCGGAACGCAAGGAACGTTCATTGCGTTCGTGAATCATTAAAATAAATCCGCCACGCGTTCGCCAGTTTTCCTACTACGAAATGCTATTTTAAGCATCTTATTTCTTAGGATATAAATAGACACGACATATTGATATAACGCATATATGTGATTGCCGTGCGTATAAGAGAATAACGACGGAAGCTCGGATGTTCATTCCTACTGAAGCTCAAACAGAATATATTTTCTCTATGTATATAGTATATATAGAATAATGTAAATTTCTACACGAATTTTTTCCTTCAGTCCTAATATCACAATTGTCATTTAATTTAATGCAACATAAAAATGTCGAGGTCACGTTTGACATTAAAAAATCGTGTCACGGTAAGCCGAAGGGTCAGCGGCAGAAGGACCGAAGAGGGGGGGATCGTAAATCTTGCCTTCAGGATGGACTGAACGTGAGCCTCTCGGGTTCTTGCCTGCGAACTAGTATTGTCCCTTCGGTGACAATATTCGGCGCCCCCCCCCCCCCCCCCCCCCAAGCTACGACAGCAGTGCCTCGAACCGTTGAACTTTTGCTGCATTTCAACAGTTAGGTGTCTTTCAAAATATACGTCACGTTTATAGTCATTAGTTCCCGTGGCTCTTTATTTACATCGCCTCCTCTGTTAATCCAACTACCGCGGCTTAATATTTAATTCCTGATGCTGCTGAGAATTAAAAAGGTAGAAATATATTCAAGGTGTCTTATTTGTTCGTACAAATTACCGAAAATTTGAATTAATAAGAAATGTTTTTCATAATAACACCAATCGAGGAAGAAATTTTGAAAGATTGGAATTTCATGATTGTTTACCAGGTTCGATTTCCCTCGTTAAGTATTTGTTGAATAAGTTCATCGCGAGCCCGCCCGTAATCCACTCGGGTCTAGGAGACGCAGCGAACGAGAAGCGAGAGCGGCAGGGAAGCTTCGAGACGCGCGGCTACCTTGCCGCTTCTATAGACCTTGGCGTCTCGGGAGTCGAGAACGAAGCGGACGAGCGACAGTATTAGTCGAGACGCGTTGTTGAACGAGTGTCCAACGGAGATAAAATTCCTTGTATTGAAATAAGAGAAAAGGTTCCTGAAATCTTTATTCTTTATTTAATAGTTTTTCACGACGTCAGCTCACTGGAGATCGGTGCGCGAGAGTCACGACGTCTCTATCGAAAGTTCCTATTTCATCTTAATAAAAGTTATCTTTTCCGAACACGTGTAATATATTCTTTCTGTGCAAATCCCTCTTTCACACCCATATCCCATTGAAAGAACCGAAATATTCCAATAGTATTTGATAAATTACGAGTACGACGACAGTTCGTTTGAGCATCGAGTTATTTTATTTGAGGATGAAATAGTATTTTTTAAGTTCTGAGTGAAATTAGGATAGATGAAGATTGGTAAATTATGAGTACGGCGACACGGTGCATTTGAGCTTCGGCATATTTTATTTGAGGATAAAAGAACGTATTTTTTCAATTCCAAGTTAAGTTACGATAAGTGAAAAACCGCGTCTGAAGCGAGAGGCGCTGAAAGCCGTTAACTTCTACACTCGACCATACGATCAATGTTCATAGAAGTTTCGAGCTCGTTTCTAACGAACCAACCAACCAATCGTTGTAACCAACGTTCACCAATTACCATCGAACACATAATAATTAAGTGCCACAAACATAATCAGCTGCGAAGAAGCCTCGGACTCCCGATGACACTGAAAGAGCGTCTAAACAATGCAAAAGCAATCACAAAAGTGTCAACATCAGCAAGCGATCACGAATATATGATTTAATATAGACTCCCAACGACAATCTTCCGCGAGCGATTATAATCCGGCAAATTAATTAGAATTACTTATCTTCCGTCTAATTTTTACCTTATTTATTATTCTGTATGTATTGTGGTCGCCAATGATCCCAGCAGTCGATGCGACCTAACGCGGTAAAAACAAAAAAAAGAAAGTTCACCAACCGGCAAAAATTCTCTGATGGTTCGTCCGTACAACTGCGGCTTATACTCAAGTATAAAATCCCTCCATGTCTGAGTCAAACAAATTACACCCTTCTTTTTTCCGGTGGGGATGAAAAATAGTTTATACCTCAATTGAATATTGTGAAAGAATATTCCACAATATTCCAAGAGATGTACGCTTGGGGTTCTCGCGGCTCTTACAATAACTCACGCACATGCCGCCTCTTTACACCCTACCTCACGTCTTTACACCCTACCTGTCACTCGACGTCGCCGGGAAGAAGGGCAATTTGAAAGTCAGTTGGAGTACGAAGCCTCAATATAGTTGCGCATGAATCCATAATGAGAAAGAAACAGTGAAACGCGTGAAAAATCAAGCTCCCGGGGTTTTGAGATCCATCGAAAAATACAGCAATAGTATCCCTAACGCCATCGCCGATGGAAGTTCCAGCGTGGAGAGACTTGTTTGAACATCGATATTATAGATTAAATAAAATGTTCCTGAAATGGATTGCACTGTGGCCGTATCAGACTATTCGTGATCGTACGATTATTTTTACTATTTGGTTTCTAATCGGCGTTGGTCAAATCGTAGTTCAAACAATTGCTATCGTGAAACATCGTGACGATTGGGATTTCCTTATTGTCTGCGTTGGGACATTAGTTTTTGACGCTTTCTGTGTCACTAAGTATTTCACATCTGTTTTCAACTTGCAGAAGGTCAGTTAATTTCTTTTTTTTTAAGCCAGAGCGAGATTAATCAATGATGTTTCAACGAGTTATGAAGTCGAAGAAATGCAAAGCTTACAATTAGTAGCAGCTTTTCAGTGTTTGTTTAGCTTCATAACTTGAGAGAGGCCGCTTAATCGATATTCACTACCGAACAGTTGTTCAATTTGTGAAGCTGTTAAGGTTGCTAAATGGAATACGAGCCCATTGGGATGTTCAGGCTCGGGATTATGACGCTAGCATTCTTCACGAATACGCCGAGAAAGGGAGAAAGATGACGGTTACATACGCAGGTTAGTCAAGTCATCGTAAGCGATAATTAAAAAATGGTCGCATTTTATATAGATTTACCGATATTGTGTATAGTCGTGGGTTATATGAACTGCTTTAGCTTCGTGACCCCACCGGCTGTAGCAAAGGTCATCGACATTGTGCTAAGGAACGGGACCGAGCCTGGAGAATTTCCAACACCCGTCGACTTTTTAGTTATCGATGTGCAAAAATATTATTTCTACATTGCTCTGTATAGTGCCATGGCCGCATTTCTGGCATACAGCGTCTGCGTGGGATGTGATTGTATGTTCATGGTTTACATTCAACACTGCTGTGGATTATATGTTGCGTTGGGGTGTGTCAAAGGGTTATCAATTTTGTTTAAAAAAAAAAACACGTCACGTGCGATTGTTAAAATGACACAAGTTGGTCCTAGTTAACAATAGTACTTTTTGTAACACGTGCACGAAAAGTTCCGCTTTTCGTGCCTGTAAAGTGTGGCGAAAGTGGCGCTTTCTAGCAAAGGATGCGCGAAAACTGCTGTTGATACTATTTTAAACGCTAGTTACTTTCGCGCACACTTATCTGGCACTCTCGCTATTTTCCCGCACGCACTTTTCAGGCCAGAAAAACGGCAGTTTTCACGCATTTGTTAAAAAAAAGTACTTTGCGATACTTGTATGAAAAAGCGGTCTCTCGATGGGGGTTGGGAAGTACGCAGCACTCGGTTCTTCTCGAACTACAAACGTCACTAGGCTTCGCCTCGTGCCGTTGTAGCTCTCAATCCGGCTGGTGCAGCAAACTTCACAACCTTCGTCGAAAGATCGCTTTTCCGTACTAGTAAGGGAGACCGGGAACAAACGTAACAAAAATCCTTTAAAATTTTTTTATCGACATACCCGAGAATCTAACGCTTGGACATCCAATGTCGTATCACTAACGTACTCTTAGGTGTTTAGTCAAAAAATTTCAAGCAGGCAATAGCACGGATTTGCGAACACCGCCCATTTAAACGCATACGAAGTTGGGTGAGAAATTACGCCGCGCAGCGATCAATTGTAATGGGTAGTGGGGTCATTTGTAACGTCCCCCGGCACTCTCAAAATCCTTCGTCGAACGCGATTAAGAAATAGAACGAAGTGCATTAGCACAGAAAAATAAAAGTTTATTATTACTCGGTTATTTATGAACGTTTGTCAACAAATGTTCAACAAATATGTTTAGTTTACCTGTTCCGTACACCGATACAGTAAGCATAGCTATGAGTGTTAGTCTACGATCGGTTGGTTATGAATTACAAGAGCGTCGTTCGCTGATTGCTTAGAATTTAAGAATAAAATATATAAAATATATTGGTATTGCTATTGCTATTGAAAAAAATTAATTATTGCTGGTACAATTGACCCGGATCAACTGTTACCAACGTTACTATGGCATTTGTTAATAACAAACTGAAACGGATCGTCTCAGCGATCAAAATGTTCGGTGAAAAAGTGCCGTTCAACTCTTTGTGTTTGTTTGCGTTAATATTTTGTACTGGGTTGCCTAACTGACGCGATCCGCATAGCCGAAAAATCACTTCTGCACTCGCGAATCACATTTGTTTTCGGCGAATTAGTGTTTTTGAAAACTCAGCTATGAGGCGATTGCACGGCCATAAGTTGACGTCGATAATGTTGCTCACTTCTTATCCGACGCGTCCGATCATGCACAGCGTTGCGCAGTCGCTTGTTGCAACTGACCCTTGTTACTTTTGTCCCCGGTCTCCCCAATCGCAAAGTCGTGTTTTGTAACAGTGTCAAGATAAGTGTGCGCAAAAGTAGAGATAAGTGTGAAAAAAGTATCTACACCGAAATAAGTGTGCGCAAAAATATCTAGAACATCTTTTCTCGCACCGCCCGCTAGAAAACGCCACTTTCGCCACGCTTTACAGGCACGAGAAGCAGGGCTTTATGTGCATGTGTTACAAAAAAATGATTATAGCAATGTGTCACCAATAATTTTCAGACGCAATTTGGAGCGAGTCATAAAGAATGAAAGATCATCAACAACAGAAAAAACTCCGCATGCGGTGAATAAACCGAACATGAACTATAAACAACTACCTGCGTGCATCGATAGACACAATGAAGCTATCGAGTTAGATTCTTTAAATAATCTGTCTAATGAAACGGAGTAATCATCCACATAATGCCAGTTTTTAACAAATCCACTATTGCCAGGTACTGCGAACTCATCGAGGCAAGTTACTCATGGTCCTTCTTTGGCATCGTGGGACTTAACATGTTAATGATTTCTGTAACGGGTCTTGAGGTAAAAATTGCGGCTTATGATGCATGATCTTTGGAATTGACATATGAAATAGGTAATCGCTTCAGATTGTTATGAGAACCGCCAATCCTGAACAAACCGTAAGATTTATTGTTTGCAATATCGTTTCCATGGCGCATCTCTTTGTCTTGTCCTATATGGCCCAAGATATGATGGATCACAGTATTAAGATTCGCTCTGATATGTGAGTCAAATAAGATCATTACAAAAATTATTACATGTGACCTCATAAAATAAATCTCTTGCGCCCAGACTCAACGCCGAATGGTACAAGTTACCGCTGAAGACTCAGAAAGTCCTGCTCTTCATGATTATGCGCTGTAACGTACCCTGTCAACTTACAGCCGGAAAAATTTGTGTTATGTCCATAGAAAATTTCGGGATGGTAAGAGCATTTTTTTTTTCAAGAACTGTGTCCTTGGTTTAATATTATTATCCAACAATATCTACGGATCATTTTTGTATTATAGTTTCTGAAGACATCACTGTCATACTTTACGATCCTGCGTGCCCTATAGGGACATTTCGCCGAACCTCGTGCAAACAGGCACTTATTTACGCTTCATTAAAGTTATTTTCTTCAAAGATGAAACCGCGTATGATGAAGGTTACATTTTTTAAGATGCAGCATTGAAGAGATGTAAGAAAAGCCTACTTCATGAGTTTCTCCAATCGTCGTACACTTACTGCATTTCAACAGTTAGGCGCTTTTCAAAATGCTCGACGCGTTTATAGTCATTCGTTTTCTTAACTCTTTTACATCACCTACTCTGTTAACGCAACTATCGTGGTTTAATATTTACTTTCGCATGCTGCCGAGACATGACGAAGGTAGAAATATTTCAAGGTGATATCTGTTCGTATAAGTTACAGAAAATTTGAATTTTATAACAGATTTTTCAACGTAACACGGATCGTGGAAGAGATTCTAAAGATTGAAATTTCATGATTTTTACCAGAGTCCATTTTACCTAGTTAAGTACTTGGTAAATTATGAGCCAGTGACAATTCGTTTGAGGCATCGAGTTATTTTATTTGAGGATAAAACAGCGTCTTTTTTAATTTCCAAGTCAGGTTACGATAGGTGTAAAACCGCGGCTGACGCGAGAGGCGCTAAGAGCCGTCGGTCTCATCGACCAGCAGCGCAACAGCGTCCATTGGGCTTATCGATACGTGAGTTGCATCGAACATACGCGTAATAGGCCCCGCAGCGCCGTACAAACAATGTACATAGACACATCCAGAAACGAAGCGTCGTCGACACAATGCCCAACTAAGGTAGGAAAAAAAATTCAGTAACTCAAGAACGCATCGATCTATCGAGCTGAAATTCAAGCTCGATAGATCGATCGAGCTGAAATTCAAGCTCGATAGATCGATCGAGTTGAAACTCCGGATTTCCCAATTTCTAATAATTCTCAAAGTTCAGTGTTTTAGACTCACATCCGATCATGTAAAGGAAATTCTGCTTCCGTGCCTGTGTCTCAAAGAATCGCCCAGCGACATTTGCAAGCAAAGAACAAGCAGAAGAAAATAAGAATACAAACGTACTGAAGATATCGCCGCGTCGACGACTGCGAAGAATTTTCTCGAGGCTAAAGGTATGAACTACGATACACTGTAAAAATAAATTGTAATTATAATGTACTGGAACTTAACATTTGTTTACATTACTTCCATTAATTGAACATTAATGTACGTTTCGTAAAATAAAAATGCCTGATATTAAAATGAAAAATCTCCCGTCTGAAATTGACAAAAATTTTCATTAGAAATAAAAATTTTACTGTAAAAAATTGCACCGCAGATGTGTTTGAAATTTCAGCAATACTTTATGTAAGAACGCTTCCAACGCCGTTCATTAATTTTCAAACAAAATTTTCTTACAGTGTAGGAAAAGAATATAAATTGTAGTAACGCAAAAACGCCTCGATCTATCGAATTAAAATTCGAGCTGGATAGATCGATCTCCGCTGAATTTCCGGACTTCCCAATTTCCAATAATTCTCAAAGTTCAGTGTTTTAGACTCGCATCCGATCATGTAAAGGAAATTCGACTTCCACGCCTGTGCCTCAGAGAATCGCCCAGCGACATTTGCAAGCAAAGAACAAGAAGAAGAAAAGAAGAATAAAAACGTACTGAAGATATCGCCGCGTCGACGACTGCGAGGAACCTTCACGAGGCCTAGCTCGGGCCATCCCGAAGGGTCGTCAGGGATTCGGAGCGCGTATAGTCTCGAGTCTCTGAACGCTCTTCCCTTTCCTTTATCATTTCTGTTGGAGCTGCGAGGGCTTTGCGGGTGGTGTCCGGCGATCTCGTTCCCTCCGCGGCGCCAAGCACGCCGAGAGGAAACGACGTAAATGGAGAAACCTACGAAAAGTTGCTGGCTGATGCCAGTTCTTCACCGCGGTAGACAGCGCGACGACGAGGAACGCTCCGGAAGGTTATCCAATGTTGACCGATGAAACATATCGAGGGGGGAAAGAAATTGAAAGAGCTTTTACGGAATCAACCGGCGTGGATACTTGTGTACCGTGGCGGGAAAAAGGGGTCATTGAGCGGGAGCTACAAGGGAAATAACGATAAGGGGACTCCGGGTCGTCGAGGCAGCACACGCTCGATAAGGCCAATTAAGAAACTATCGAAATTTATTCACTACGACGAAACCTACGTGAGTCTCTTGGAATATTTATCGTGTAGTGTTAAGAGAGCAAGTTGGAAGAAAAGATTTCAGTTTTTTTTATGCTACCTTGGAAATGCTCGATGGAATTCAGAGTAGCGAAGAAAGGCGGATTTAACCCTAAATCGACCAACGGGGTAAAAAAGACAACTGATAAACGAGACATTTTTTTAGATATAAAAAATTACAGTTGAGTAGATAAGCGAGGAAAATTATCCCAGTAATTGGTATTTCATCAAACTCTTCGGTTTCTCCGACAGCGAAGAAATAGATTAGCTATAAAACCTCTCGCCGTTGTTATCTCGGGATGGAAGTGACACGTGTCGGCAGGTGATAGTCGATAAAGAATTTAAAGGTATACCGACGTTTCTAAAATATATGCTTTTTTTTGTGAAGAAACATTTCGGTTTTTTTTTTATGGCACGTTGAAAAAATTCGATGGAAGTGGGGGTAGCGATGAAAGGCGGATTGAGCCTGCAAATTTGCCAATGGGGTAAAATGGACCACTGATAATAAAGAAATATTTTAAGAAACTAAAAAAAAAAAAATACCCGACAAGATAAACGACGAAAAAGATGCCAGTAATTGGTATTTCATTAAACTCTTCGGATTCTTCAACACCGAAGAAATAGTTTGACTATAACACCTCTCGACGTTCTTATTTCGGGATGTAAATTATACTTGTGGGCAGGTAACAATGGATAAAGCATTAAGATGTATATGCAAATATACATAAACTATATACGTAAAATATATACTTTTATTTTGAAACAAACATTAAATTTTTGTTTTAATCCCACGTTCGAAATGCTCGAAGGAACTCGGGGTAGGGATGAAAGGTGGATTAACCCTACAGGGTTATTTCGCTTTTCTTGGCGGCCTTCCTCTCGGCGGTTGGTCAAGTTACAAACTGACCAACGGGGTAAAATGGACAATTGATAGTCGAGAAATATGTGAAGAAACAAAAAATTATTCTTCACTAGATAAATGACGAAAAATATGCCAGTAATTGATATTTCATTAAACTCTTTTATATATGAATACGTAAACTGTTTGTGCTCTGAAGAAATGGTCATCAACACGTTTTGATCCGTTAATAAGCAAGTGCTCGATATTTGCGGCGTACATTCGAACGAAATTGTGAACGCTTGCAACATTTTTTGCAGGGTACGATTTATTTCCGATATAACGAACGAACGAATCTATCAATCTAACGAACGAGTGTACGATTGAATGGTGTACGTTTGAAGGCGCCTCCACCGGGGAAGCCCTGCGCGTTCGGAAGCAACGGGTGTTCTGTTTTACCCGACAATCGTGCAGCATTTATCGTGGGCTCGTTACCTTACCCAAGGTGGTAAGTTCGCGAATGTACCCGGTCGATTAAGGAACGAGAGTTCCACACTGTATTGCCAATAACCTCAATGTCACGAGAGCAAAACAATTGAAAACAATTCGAAGCTCATCGAAGCCGGTCATGAACAACTGTACAAAATTGTTACTGAGAAAACCGGAAACGATACGACATTTCAGATGCCTAAGCACACGGACGAAACAATCGCCTGCCGAATATTGTCTGGACTTAGTTAGGTAATTGTATATTCGAGTTAGGTAAAATTGAAAACGCTCATTTCGTAATAGTTATCTCTATTATTTTTCAGGAAACACGATTACGAATCTTTTTTATGCACTCTGCTACTGCCCCAAAATCTTCGCTCCGCTGCATTCGCTGTTCGAGCTTTCAATGTAGAAGTCGCCCTGGTTGAAGATCAAGTCAGCGACAATACCATAGGTAGAATGAGATATAAATTTTGGGAGGATGCGCTGGATAAAGTTTACGGCGATACACCACCCAGGAGTCCTGTACCGTTAGAATTACACAGGGTAAATGACCCATCTTCAATCAAATTCATTGAGAAAACAATATTGTATACTATACTATCAAAAGTTATACTGTAAAAAAAATTCATATGAAATTTTAAGTTCCGGGCTGGAAGTTGTTATGCACAAACTAGTTCATTAAATTTCATGTACAATTGTGATGAAAGTTTAATGTTCGGTTTATTAAAAACATTGGGAATACTTTATTTTTAATGATTTGTTTTAATGTTATGAAATGTACTTTAATTTTTCTGATTTACCTTAATTTCAATGAAAAAGTATATCAAATTTTTCATCACAATTGCACATTACAGATTAATGTATCAGTTGCTTAAAAACTTCCAGTCTGCTACATTAAATTTACAATTTTTTTTACAGTGTAACACATGCAGTTTAGACACCCACTGATCCGATTTATGAAGTAATTGGTATAACATGAAATCTGCAATAAATCAAGAATGATGCACATTTGAAAGTAACTAACAATTCCTATCTCTGCTACTATTATGGTTCCCTTTTTTTTAAACTCCTTGCATAATTTCATTATTCAATCGAATTTTTTCTTGTAGATATTGAAAACGCAGACTTTGTCGAAGCGTTACTTCAAACGTCTCATAAACGCCCGTCTTGAGAAATTAGGCGTCTCGATGTTCCCGGATTTAGAAGCTTTGGAAAAATACTCGGAAAATTCGTCGTCCTCGATTTATTACCTACTGCTGGAGGCCAACGGAACAAAAGATGTTCACGCCGATCACGCAGCCAGTCATTTGGGAAAAGCTCATGGAATCGTAAACTTGATAAGATCTGTTGCGCATCATGCGCGAAAACGTAATTGCGTTTTGCCACAGGATATTTTGATTAAACATGACGTTCCTATGGAGTCAATATTTCGCGGGGAAACGAGCAAAGGACTCTGTGACGTTATATTCGAAGTTTCGTCGAGAGCAAAGCTCCACCTTGACAAGGTAAACAATTGAAGAGGTGGAAAATATGTCTTCAACAGTATAATTTTTTACCGATGAATGGCTCTTTTTGCAGTTGTATCGTGTGACTAAAACCTCAAGTGTAAATAACTCAATGAAACGAGATACGTTTTTCTAGTTCTAGTCACGCGATAAACTAAAATCAATGAGTAAATTTTAATAAAAATTCTAATATTCAAAATATTTAATCGACCTATTGTGTTGCAGGCGCGTTCCCTTAAAGATTCATCGAAAAAAGAAAGGGCAACGATTTTTTTACCAGGAACAATAGTCAATATTTATCTGGATAAGTTACAACGAGCCGATTTTAATATCTTCTCGCCGCTATTGCATAAAAAAAATAATTTATTACCATTGCAACTTTATTGGAAAAAGTTGATCAAAAAACCATATTAATCGAGTGTATAAATATGTAAATATACGATTATTTATAGCGAAAATCTGTATCGTTCAATCGAAAAGCTAGTTTTTTTTTGGATAAAAATACGTAAGCCGTTTCGAAATATTAAATAACTAACATGGACTATGGAATTCGGAAACCGGACATTTTTATTTCCGGAGTTTTACCGGAAATACCGGTTTGAAATTCTCATCTTTCAACCGAAAGTGATATCATACCGGAAATCCATCACCTCCGGAAAAAAATAATAATTTTATCGATCGAAAGTTTTAACGTATTTCGGCTTGAAGAATATTCCGCACAACTCAACAAGACGAACTGAATAAAACCAGAACAGTATAAGGGAATAGTTATCAGGGCCTAGGATAGAGACCCCGAGGGGGATCCTCTGGATTCTTCAAAATTAGAACAAACAAACAAACAACTTTTCAAAATATATATAAGATTCTATTATTCAAACTCGTAACATTTACACATAACATTGGTGTTTGTTAGTAAATAAACGCGGCGTCTCATTCCTCGATGCTTCAAGCATCGTTGTAAAAAAAAAAACAACAACAACAAAAACAAAATGTAGGATCTGTATATTAAGAATTATTCGAGATTTTTTCTATCTATGCCGTACAGTAATTGTTTCAATGATTCTTCGTTGATAGTCTCCAGCGGATTGTTGCCAGAACAATTCTCCCTGAATATTCCATCGATAGCGTTATTCAAGTCCCTCTGAAGGCTGCTCGTATTTGCAGTTTCGCAGACATCGTGTGATCCGTTTTGTCTCATTTCCTCGTTACCCGGGGATTCCAGTCGCAAATGTTCCATCTCCGTCGATGGAGACGACAAATCGTTTTCCAACGGCGACATGACCAACGAAAAAAAATCGTTCGTTTCGTCAGTTTGCATCTTTTCCTTCACAGTGCGCTCTTGAATAGTCGAAGGTGTGCAGCATTCTTTTGAAGTGCTTTCCTTTGATAGTCCATGATTATTCCAAAGATGGTTTTCATTACTTTGGTTCGTTTTGTGATTGTCTACTCGGCTCTGCGAATCCGTACTTTGCTTCTCGTTCAGAAAACTGCTTGTTCTCGCATCAGCTTCTCTAGTCAATACGGGCTGACCGTGAGTGTTCACAATAAGGATAAATTTATTGTTTTCGTTCGGTGAGAGTTCCGATCCAACTTGGTTTTGTAACAAAATTCCATTCTCCGTAACCGTGAGAGGCTCGGAACAAGAATTTAGTTGCAGGAGGCCTGCTGTAGAACTTTCGGCTGTAGGTGGACATGAATCCTCCGGCTGAGCTTGACACTTGTGCGTTCTTTGACTGACCTGAATGATAGAGCAAAGATTTAATAATTGTTCGTTGCACTAATGTACGTGTTTGTTTTTTTTTCTTGTCTCTTACTTTATATCGAAAACTTTTTCCACATGCGGTACATTTGTACGGCATAACACCCGTGTGTATGCGACGATGAACCAAATAGGAAACTCGTTGACGAAAGCATTTGCCTGATGAAGAAAACAACAAGGCTGATATAAACGATACAATATTATCGTACATAATGTAATTATTTAATAAGTTTTTTTTTTGTAGTTTAAAAAAAAGGGAGCTAATAGTATTACGTTGATATACAAAACGACTCACCCAAATTCTGTTGTTAATCCATGCCTCAAACTATTAAATTACACTTTCGTGTACTGAAAGCACACACAGTGTTAGTGAGTACTGAAAACAACGAAGCGTGCGTAGCTTTATGGTTTTTGGTTGCCTTTTTTCAGCGACGAAAATGAACAATTACAGCGAAACAAGGAAGTATTTGTACGCACCACAAGTCTCACAGACGAAGGGTTTCTCGCCCGTGTGTATTCGTTCGTGATTGTGAAGAGTTGATAGTTCCTTGAAGGATCTACCACAAGTTGCGCAAGTATGCGGCTTGTCGTCTTTATGGTACAATCTGTGCTTGTGATAAGATTGTTGGAAAGTAAAAGTTTTGTCACATATCGTACACTTGTACGGCATTTCCCCGGAATGCAGACGTTTGTGTTTCTTCAGAAAATACTTCGTCGTGAACATCTTGCTGCAAACGTCGCATTCCCATTGCTTCCCCTCATGTGTCTTTAGATGCTGCGTAACGTGCTGTTCCTGTTGAACATTTTTAAAATGTTAAGCTAGTGCAGAACTTGCAAAGTTACATCAATTATTTCAATGAAATTGTTTACCTTCCTGAAGTTTTTGCCACAAGTCGGACAGTCGAAACCGTTTTCGCAACTTTCTTTGTCCTTGGATATAAAACCTGCATCAAGAAATGTTTGTCAGTGGCCGCGCAATTATGGAAGAAAAGAAGATACTGAAACTCGAACCATCATTGAGACGAGTACTTTTCGTTTCTTGTAGGCGTTTTTTTAAATAATATGGTATACATGGTATAGACTTCACATGAGAGCAATATCTTCAGAACAATTTTTATAGTTTTTAAGGCAGTACAACTAAGGTCCGCTGGAGAGGTGCTTCGCGACGTGAATAGCTTAGCACTAAATTTTCGCGAAACTCCGAATTGAAGCTATTTCTTCACTGACAGATAAAGAACTATTACTTCCGAGAAGAAGAGACATATTTTCAAATAATTACCGAGATTGTATCCCATGTGCGCGACCCTCATGTGAACCATTAAGGTTCCCCGAGTTTTGAAAACTTTTGTGCACAAATGGCACGGACAATTCTTCAAAGGTTCATCAGGTGTTCCATTGACGTTGTTCTCGGATACTCTGTGCGCCAGCTGCTTGTGCAAAACTAAAAAATTATGATCTGGAAAGTGTGTACCACATATATTGCACCGTTCCATTTTCTCCTTCATAGCCAAAAGACGAAAAGCTTTCCATCTTGGCAAGACTTCATTAGAATTTGGACTTGGCTGCTGATTCCTATTTTTTATTTCTTCAGACCTACGAACATTGGAATCAATTGAGTCCAGCGATTTTTCTCTTTTCCCCCCTGTCAGCTCGATGCTGACAGTTTGAGTTGAATTACTCGCTTGGTAATCTATATCTTTCGTATAATATTTCTTCTCTCCGTTGGGCAATCTCGAAAGTTCTTCGGAAGAGACAGAATGGTTCTTTCCTTCGTTCGCCAAAGACCCTGAGCATTTTGCACCATTCTCATGTAACAAATTTTCAATCCAAGCCTCCGAGAATTGACGTACGCTCTCATCCTTCTTTGCAGCGTTGTTGTCTCTTGTCGTTACGTTTTCTTCCATAGCTTCTCTTTGGTACATAGTAGCTTCGACAACTGCTGATGGCGCTGCAGAATTTTCATGATAATTTTTTGCAGACAACAATCGTGTTCTCTCCTCCGAACTGTGAAATGTCATTGGTACTGTGCTTCTTTCGTAAGTCACAGAATCTGTTGGATTTGGCAATGAAGAACTTTCCGCTTTTATCAATCTTGGCGAACAAAATTGCTGCTGGCTAGAATTTTGCACGAATACAATTTGATTCTGGCTCTTCTCCACGGTCTCCAAGGCTCTTGCGCAGCCTTGCGAATTTGAGTCTTTGCTTGCAACCGACACTGTCACAGATTGCGCAGAGTTCATGTTCGACAATTGTACAAAGCCATTGTTGCAACCAATTTCACCAGGTCGAGATCGATCGGAGGAAATTGCTTGTGCACTCTGAGAATTCCAGTTCTGTGACAAAATTGCTTCTCCGTTGTGTGACCCTTGGCGAACGCTGCAATTCATTTCCGTTACCTTGTTACCTTCCAACCGATTGTCGTTGGAATTTATTGTGTGTCCGAAGAGATGAATCGTAAGCTTGTCAATGCCGAGGAGAGTCTCGTTGCAGACCGGACAAGCGAGGGGTCTCGTAGCGACGCTGACAAGACCAGCTCGCAGTGCGTCGAGCGTCGCGAATCCAGGTTGAGAACACAACGGGCAGGAAAGAAGTCGAGCACACATGTTTTATCATGTATTCGATCGAAGATTATCGCGGCGTTTAAACAGATCGAGAATGAATTATTTGCAGCCAACGGACGACGGCGAGTGGACGCTTTTCGTTAAGATCAATTTAAATTGTAAAAACATAATGTGTTTGGACGGAATAAGGTACGCGTCGAGAGAGCGACGAACGACTGATTGGCGATCTATAATTATCCTCTCTTGGTGTATCAACGAATGCGAAGGTTATGCCTAAACTTGACCCAGATTAAAGTGCAATCGGAGCACATTTTTATTCGATTTTTTTTTTAGGTCAATCGTTTCGAAGGTCAGTATTGAACATTACTCGACGCTCGATGCGAAATACTTTTTCGAACTAATAAGCGCGATATTTTTCGTACTCGTCTAAATATAGAATCTTTTCGGCTGCATGAGGGTATTATGTCTTGGAATGCATCACATTTTACGCGAGTGGGGATCTTTCGACGTAATTTTAGATCAACGCGCGGGTAGTTCGAAGTATCGATGACGAGCTTGTATTGCACAGTAAAAAAGCTCGTTATTGATTTATTTGATTCTTATGACTTTGAACATTGTGTGATTGAGCGGTGTTGAGACAAAAAAATTGAAGATTATTTCATCAACTGAGGATGGGACACTTGTATGGTATACCGTTCTTGCAACAGTACTCTCGTCCTGCCGAGAGATTCGTGTTTATCCACTCGTTTTTGCAGTTCTTGATGAACAGATAAGCCTGTAAAAGGAAATAAATTTATTTTTACAAAACTTAATGAATATTCGAGGGATATTGGATTATCGAAGATTTTTAATCACTTACTCTTTCTTTGTGGGCGTCGCGATCAATGGAGCCGCATAAAATTGCGGGACTGTTGGGTAGATGCTTCACAATCTGCGTAATCGAAGAAAAAAGAACGATAAGTCAAGGGCGCGGATTGAAAGCAATTGTAATTGCTGTTGCAGTACGTCAATTAATGTCAAAGTGGTATGATTTAGCGGTCATATCTGGGAATTTGATTTTGAGTGAATATCATTTTTTTTATCCCACAGGTCTTACGCTGAGAATTCAATTCTTTAGAATTGCGAATATTGAGAACCTTGGATGTATGATTGGCACAATTACCTTTCCTCTGATAATAGATGAGATTTAGAAATTTAGGAGAAAAAATAACTTACGACATCAAGACACTTGCTGGTGCACATTTTGTTTCCCAAATTGCTGCAGGGAAAGACATCCGTGTGCTCGTGGAGAAGCGCAGCGTTTCCCCATGGCTGTTCCTTGCTTCCCTTTTTAAATTGTCCGCTCAGGAAAACACCGCAGATACATCCGATTGGAGGAGTTTCGGTAGTTGTCGGAGCATCGGATGGCAAACAAGTCCCGGACAAGGCATTGTCTTCTTGCGCGTAAGCGCGACAAGCGCAGAGAAGAAGTAGAATAGCAAGGAGACTCATTTTTGACTGAAAAATAAACAGATAATTATAATAATTTGCGACATGGTCAAAAAATATCTGTGATACAAATTTCTTCTTTATAATCAGATTAATATAACATTAATTGAACGATATTGAATGTTCGAACGATTGAACTCACCTCTTCAATAACGTGTTGTTCGTCTCGCGTTCCGTACTCGAATGCAGACCTGACATTGCCTACATCGCGAGTTATATATGTTTTCATAATCTGTACATCGTGTTGTAATCCGAGGTAAGTTCAGACCGCGCTGGTTCGCGAAATTTAGGTATTTGCAACGCGGCAAATTTTGCATCGCCTCGAAGGCCCCGATTATACGTTATCGTAATACGCATATGTGTGTCACGATTTTATAAACAATGATTTGCAATACCCGCTAAAAATGTTTGTAACGCAATTCAACGAATTATTCAGCGAGCACGACACCCTTTGACGTTAAACTGCTCATCAAAAATTTTCCTTCACCCTCCAAAACTATTCTTTCGGAATTCGCCACTATCGAATACCTGCATTTGATTATTTTTCGGGCCGATAAAATTTCAACTGTTATTTGTACAGTGTCGCCCGCGTAGCAGGGCTTCGGATAGCGTATCAATTGTTCCACTACTATCGTACCAGGGCCCGGTAATTTTGTTCCCATCACTCCGGACAACAGACCATTCAGGAATGCACCGTGAACTACTCTTTCCGGCTGATCTATATGTATCGGATTGTAATCGTCAGTCAACTTTGCAAAACCTATTATATCGTCTTCGGTTATCGTTCTCTCGACCGAAACTCTCTTTCCGATTTGAAGAGCTCTCGCGAGCTTGGGCAAATTTTCATTAGTCGGCACTTTTGTGCAGTAATTTTTTGCTACGTTTCCGACATATCGAAACATTGTCTATAAAATAATTGAATCAAACAATATTGCTCTCAATAGAATCAAATCTGATCCGATTCGAATCAAATAATATTTATCGTATTTACTCAATTATTTTTCTTGTTTTTATTTAAAGTGTAATTTTTTTTTGTTTCAATTTTTTTCTATAAAAATAAAAATAGCTTGCTTTTACCTTGATTGTAAAAAAATGTTTACACGGTTGCAAGTAAATCAAAATCTTTACGAAATTTTTACTAAGATCGGAGTAAAACAAACTTAGCGAAAAACTCAACGATTGTGCTAGGCTCAAAAATGAGTATAACAAGTTGAATTTTCTTGGCTATCGTTCGAAGCGTTTAAGTCGCACGTGAACGCAGTTGTGCTAAGACACGAATAGAAATAAGGAAGAGTAGCCTCCCCTAAGCAGATGCAGTCCATTGGTTCATTAGGTTTTTCTTTTATATTTATATATATTGCTTTTTTTTATGAAAAATGTTTGTCTGTATTATGTATTAATTTTATAAACCTTGTCTTTTTGGTTCACAACTTTTGTGCTGCGTAAAGGAGTTACTCCATGAATAAATAAAAAAAACACAAAAATAAAAAAAACTATCTTCAAATTCACGGTACCAACAATGACTGGTCGTTTGAGTAATAAATTTGTCGATGTAGGGATTCTAGCTGTTCATTAAAATTCAATGACTCTGCCTCGTTCAGAGTGACATAAATAATTACTATTGGTACCATCCATTGTCCAACAGAGTGTGAAAAAAAATTTTTGTCAAAGAACTACCTACGTCGGGAGAGGTATATCGGCCAACAAATTTGCCTGCGGATTCTGCCTAATCTGTTCCACCTCTTCAGCAGTGCAATAATCAGCTAAAAAAATCTGCGCCAAATTTTTTATGCGTCTGTTCGGAGAATCCGAGAAAGCCAGTATCTTCTCGATATTTGCTTGAGAGGCAATGTTTTTTTTCGAGGCGGACGTCACAAGGAACATCAGAGTCGTTATGGCGGACAAGACAGTCTGTTCGTCTCTCGAATCGAGAAGCGAGCTCACAAGTGCGATACCCTGATTTTGTAAGATGTACTCTCTGTTGATCGGATCTATAAAAAAAAAACGTCATCGCAATTTTTTTTACACCTGAATGAAAAAGTCCAAAAATCTGGGTCAAGTTGCAGAAAAATAGTAATTCTCACCCAAGGACAAGTTGCATATGCCGCCGATGGCGAAACGCACGAGTATCTCGTTACTGTCCGACAATACGTGAAGAAACAAATCGATTGCGTGCAATTGCCGCAGGTAATCGTAATTCACTGGGTCGTAGGCAAAGTTTGCGAGGTTAGCCAGTACTTGTTTCTTTGCGTCTGAAATAAGAACATAGCGAGTCAATACGAATGACGAATTTCAATAGAACGAGGGTCAATCACGATCGTAAAATATCCGCGAAGTTTTTGTCACTTTGATGCGTCTTCGAAAATTTGTTCGCACCCTTCGAAGTTGATGTTTGAAACTCGGTGACGAGGAGTTTCAGAAAATCGTAACGTCCGACACCGTTCTTTCCGGTGCGTTGAATTATCTGCTCCTTTCTCGAGAACATAATCGCAATTTTTGCGCAAACAATTTGCGATTTTGTTCGTAGGTTCTTCGTCGACTAATAGCGATATATACTGCAGGAGCGACAAGAAAATTTGTTATTTTCAAATGTTGTGCTGACAGACTTGGATTTGTCTGAAAGCGAGGTCTTCGACAATTGAATCGTTTAACAATTAATTATCGACAAATTCCAGTACGTCGAAGGTGGAGTACTTTCGATAGGGAAATAACAATGGTAATTGGTATTTTATTTGTTTATCATTATTGATATGACAACGATGATAAGGTATCGACAGAGAGGGTCATCAAAGTTAATACAGGTCGTAAGAACTGCGATGTCGCCACAAGTTTCATTCTTGCCCATCGTGTTTCCGAACGAATTACTTTATTGGTTCGAACGAATGAATGTATAAATGACGCGTTATGGAACTTATTACTAGCAATATGTGGACAGGACGATCAATTATGCTCTGTGAATAATTAATTGACCAGAGCTGCCACCTTCAACGTTCCTTCGATCATTTGAATAGGCATAGATCGATATTAATCTGTCAGCTACGTGCGTCGCATATATTACACATACGGAAAAAATAGGGTAAAATATCTTATCACTTCACCATATCGTTAGGATGTTACCCTCTTGATATTGACCTTGTAGTTTTCATGGCCGCAGATATTTCCTCGGCGTATAAATTTTATTACAAGAAACATTTTTCAAATAATTTAAATGCTTGTTACCCTCTTGATATTGACCTTGTAGTTTTCATGGCCGCAGATATTTCCTCGGCGTATAAATTTTATTACAAGAAACATTTTTCAAATAATTTAAATGCTTTCCTATTCATATTATATTGATAGCGAAGAATTAAATTGAACCCTTCAACGCGTTCCTAATGAATTGTCGTTTTGAACTATTCGCAGTGAAAATTTATTACGATGTTGGCATAGCATACTTGGAGCTACTCATATATATATGAGTAGCTCCAAGTATGCTATTTTTCGGTCCAATTTAAACATAGAATATATATATTCTATGTTTAAATTGGACCGAAAAATATCTTTATACTGGTAAAGGGTATATATCGATCAGATAATGTCAATATATGACCTTGAAAGGGCTGTAATTATTTTTTTTACGGACTTCCCAAACCACTTTGTCTTGATAATTTTCTTTAGGCTTCTTCAAAAAATGCTCACTAAGGAACTTGCGGGCCCTTTAAGGGGAAGTGAAAGTCGCGTGACGGGGTCATGAGTGTGAGACAGATAGTTGCAATTTTCAAATTAACTTTATTCAATGGTGTTAATTTTTTCGAGAAAAAAATGAATTCGGGCCGGATGTGAAATTACCGTGTGCATCCAGCTCGAATTTGCTTTTTCCTCAAAAAAATGAGCACCCTTGAGAAAAGTTCATTACAGTTTTCATTACCGACCGCGATATTTCACTTCCGCTTAAGCTCAACTGACTTGTGAGCTAATCGTTCCCAGACAGAAAAACGTGCCGTGAAGCGGGTATCGTACCATTGGTACCGCCACCGTTTCGTTGCCGTGCCGTCATTTTTCTATCTAGGTTTTTCCCTGTAGGTTCTCTTAAAACTTGGTGAGAATTTTTTATGAAGCCTAGAGAAAATTATCAAGACAAATTGGGCGCGGAAGTCTGTCCCAAAAAAAAATTGCGGGCCTTTCAAGGTCAAACTATTTTCCAGTTCATCGTTGTTTGGCCGTAGAAAGTTGTCCGCACAACAGATTCTCTTAAAACTTTGTGAACATTCTTAAGGCTGAGTGAGAAAAATTATCGCGATAAAATGAGCTCGTAAGAACATCCCCAGGCATTCAAATAAAAATTGAATGCAAGATGGAGGTTTATCTGCAGCTCATAAGTTGAAGTCATTTCATTGCTGTAACATTGCGAACTTTTGTGACATACCAGATAACAAGTCTACCAGAAAACATCTCTCCTCAAACATCCCTACCAGAAAACAAGTCTCCCGAATAATAACTCCACCAAAAAAGATAGCTCTAGCAACTCTACCATATAACAACTCTACCAGAAAACATCTCTACCATATTACACCTCTACCAAGATTTCTTTCCAAGATACCGGAATTTAAATAAAACTCTCCCGGAATAAAAATAAAACTCTCCCGGAATTGAAATAAAATTCCGGGAGAGTTTTATTTCAATTCCGGTAGACTTTTTCTTCAGTGGTAGAGATTTTGGTAGAGTTCTAATACGGTATAGATGTTTGGGGAGGGATGTTTTCTGGTAGAGTTGTTATCCGGTAGAGTTGTGAGTGGTAGAGATGTGAGTGGTAGAGATGTAAGTGGTAGAGATGTAAATGTGCCGTTCCAAGGGCACATCAAGAATTTATTGCGAATATCGGTACAGCATACTTGAAGCTACTCATAGATATTCTGTTTCAATTACGCCGCAAAAGTAACTTTCTTTCTTTTTTTTACACCGTTAAAAGTAAAAAAAAAATCATCTCCGCTCCAATTTGTTATGCGGTTGAGACCGTAACTTATTAAGAGCTGTACTATGAGTACGTAGGCAACGTTATAGAGCGGTATGTGTCACGGGTAAGATCCTATATTTCGACTTTGACATTAGTCAGTCAACCAGTTCATTAATTAATTTTATTTTTATCAAAGGTTTCACCTACTTATTGCCACGGCCGCGAGGGAGCTCCAAAGACCGCCCTACATTTCGGCAAGGAAGCGGTGAATATAAAGTAATTGGCATCCCTACTTAACATCACTTGACCTTATGGTCTTTAAAGGGCAACCCGTTGCTGGTTTCGTCGCTTTAATTATGAACCTCGTAAACAAGATTAATAAGTTCCGCGAGACCAAAGATGCCGAGGCTCCTCGAGCTTGAGTTACAATAGTATGTATATATTTTTTTTCCGGGCCAAACGTATATTCACTTTATTAGCTGAGTCTTTGCAGGGAATATAAATTCATTTTATTTTGAATCTACAGGATCGAATATAATTTTTTTTTGTATCAGCCGGCAGCATCGTCGCACTATGTACGGTCCATAATTGTTATAACAAAAAATCCCGACTATATGCGCCGATCCTTCGACATTACCAACTTTTTTCTTCACATTGATTTTTCTTCTATCTTCATCTAATTGTAAGATGAATTATGAAATTTCTGGTAGAATTAAGACAACTAATGATTTACACATAATCGTGAAGAGTTTGTACTTTTGCTTCCTCATAGAGGAAGCTATGTTTACAAAAACTTATTGTCCACAAACGTCCATAATTTGTTATTTATTAATTTACCGATCACTCCATCCGGCTCTAGTTTTACAAACAAAAGTCCAAACTAAAATTATAAATAACACATGAAATAAAAGGACGGGTTTGTATATTCAAAGCTGAACAAACGACTTTGTCACTCACATGACAAAATTATTTTTACGAATGTTTCCCGCACTAGTGCGGGAAAACGTTCGATTTTTCTCGCCCTTGTTACGAAAATAACTACTTACTGTGTACGCTCCATAATTTGTTATAACAAAAAGTCGAAAAAATGTGCCGACTCGTCGACGTTACCGACTTTGTTCTTTATATGCATGTTTCTGCTATCTTCGTCTTATCGTATATCTTCATTTCGGATAGAACTAACACACCGAAAGATATACACATAATTGCGAAGAGATGTTTAACACTCCGAATTTCCCTCGATCTGGAGGAAACTTGATACATTCAACAGATTATCTTTCGCTGCAATTATATCCATCAAGAAGCAACGCAATGTTTGTCAGGGGTATTTAAAGAGGTGGGCTGTTTACTCGCGACAAAATCTGCGGAGGACGGAGAGCGTGAAACACTCGAGTGTTTAATTCGTGTACTGCTCATTCAATAAGCTCAGCAAGGAGAGTGCCCGGGATGCCTCGTATTCTCTAAATTCTCGTAAAGCCTCGGACGCGTAGCGAAACAGGATAAAAACAAAACGTGATGCGATGAATGAAATTTTCGCCGACGAAAATAAATGCGCCAACATAAACGCCCCTGTTTATGTACTTGAAATTCCTGGATCAATTGTAACATCGCTGAGTACGATACGCTGAGAACGATACGACTGTCGTCATTGGGTGCGTGTCAGAAGAAACGCCAAGTTTGCAATACGTGCGAGGAACGAAGAAGAAGAGAAAGAAGATATAAAACGGGAATCTCGTAAGACGAGAAGAGGCCAAGTTGGAGCACGTATTTCTTTCATTGGTGTAATGATTAGTACGGCGGTTGTATATTCCTCACCCCCTTCACAACTACTTGAGTTGCTGCTGCGGTCCTTTCAATTACATGTGTAAAGCCGCCGTCACAGAGTTTCTTCCTCAGTTCGTGGGTGGACTATATAAATGCATGTTGACTCTTGGGCCTCTTCAGTTGCTCTTGCGTGTTTGATGATCTGACCTTGCTCTACGCTCACCGCCCTCCCCGAACCTGCGAAAAAAATTTATATAGTCGCGATAAGTTGTAAACGATAAAGTTTTGACAGTAGAGTTTCGTGAGATTGTCGCGAGATCGCGATAATCGCGAGTGTTTCGCTGCACGAGGACAATCGAACGTGGTGGAAAAAAATGGTGTTTGAATTTTTGTCGAGAACGAGCCTCGTTCTCCTGGCAATTGGATTGTGCTCGAGGTCTGCCTACGGCAACTACGAAACTGTACCCCACATCATAGTCTTCATGGTCGATGATTTGGTAGGATATACATGCGATTTATATGTAGAAAGAGCGGGGCAAAATGGGATAGCGCGGCAAAACGGGACAGTGGAGCAAAACGCAATTTTCCAATAATTTTTGGATGGTACTGTGGGGCGAAACGGAGCAGAAAATCCAGATGTATCGATGGGGCTAAATGGGGTGTCCAAATTTTTATCGCAAAATTTGTTGTGGCCTATTGTCCCGTTTTGCCCCGGTCTCCCCTACATGCTTTGTTCATTTTTTTAAAGGATACAAGCACACCCAGAGAAAAATATGGTACTGGAAACTATAAAGGGATAACTATAAGGGACAACTATATTTATAGTTGACGTAACTGAATTAGTAGTTCAATCAACTATAAATTAGTACGACCAACTATTTTATAGTTGTCCGAACTACTAATTCACAGTTACGTCAACTATGAATATAGTTGTCCTTTATAGTTGTCCTTTTATAGTTTCCAGTACCATATTTTTCTCTGGGTGCAGTATTACACTGAAAAGAAATCAATGATTCAAGTAAAATTCGCTTGCGGGCTGCCAAAAAAATATGTTGTTATTATAACGCCCATTCTAATTGTACAATTTCATACGGGATTGAAACGATAACGTGTCACCTTGACAGTTTTGGTGTCGTTATTTCAATATCATATGGAATTGTAAGAATGGAAAGTCGAATTGAATTAACAATTTTTTTTTTCGGCAGCCCGCAAGCGATTTTTTTTCCGTGTCGTTCGCTTTGGATGGTCCAGAATGTTTTGTAAATGGTAAACATTCATGAATAATATTCTTAAGGTATCTGACACGGATTTCCATATAAAACATTGAGCTGGGCTTTTTGAAATTGATTTTTTTGGGATGACAACCGAGAAGACCGAAGGCGTGAAGAAATCAAATTCAATATTATTAATATTAATATTATCAATGGAATACATTTTAAGTAGATCTATAAAAAGATTCTCCTTTTTCTAATTCACGGAAAAATTTCCTCAGTAGCTTAAGGGCGGACGTGACGTATTTGCATATGGTTGTCGGTACGAGAGGTCGACGAAGCGAATACCGCGAAGAGAGAGCAGCGCATCGTTTTCCTTGCCTCCCCGACAATCCTTCGTTTCTTCCGGGACCTACACTTGCCTACCTATGTGTATGATTCGGTGCAACTTCAACCGTGCACTATAGCGAAAATCATAATTAATAAACTTAAAGTTTCTGGTACGTAATTTCATGTCAAATATTGAGCCGGGCTTTTTGACTTGATTTTTCGTAATGCCGATCGGGAGGACCGAAGGCGCGAAGAAATGAAATTGGATATAAAATTATACAAAGATTTTCTATTTCTTCTTCGCCGTTGCAATCAGTCGTGCCTCGCCGGACAGAAAAATGTCTTTGGAATCTTAAGGGCGGAAGTGACGTATTTGCATATTGTTGTCGGTACGAGAAGTCGACGCAGCTCGCCCACCGCGAAGAGACCGCATCGTCTTCCTTGCCTCCCCGGCAATCCTTCGTTCCTTCCGTGACCCCCCGCTTCTCTACATACGTGTATAATTCGGTGCTATTATGACCGTGCGCTATAGTGAATTGTCTTGAATTACCGCGTGAGCCTTAGTTAAGACAATTACGGGAGGCAACTCACTCTCGTACACCGGCGTTATGGAACACCCACACGAGGAATGAGGATGTTGCTGATGCCCGGGGCTGTCCTCACCCCGGCCCTCTCGCATACCCTGTCGCCGGTGACTCACGAACGACGAAACAAATAAGAATTCCGTCGTTCCTACACCATCTCCCCCGCCATATAGATACATGTCTTTATTTTTGCGGCAAGCGCAACCGACGATTACCAACGGCTTATGTCACAGTTGCCTCTCGGTTACTTCACTAATCGCGAAATACATCCCGAAACTGGACACCTCATTAAGTGAAGAGAAGAGACGAGACGAGATCCGAAGAATTTTTTTTTGAAAATTCCTCATTATTCCAATGCAATAATTAGCGAGCCTCGAGGAAGCTGCATCTCCGGTATATCCTCATTATCATAAAATTGTGATGAGTCAAACGTTTTGTAAATAATTTATCGAAAAGAAAATTTACAAACAAATTTAGAGATCGATGGGTTGGAGATTTAAAAAATAATAAAAATGACATCTTATTTACGATTTTTATCACTTTATTAAATAAATGAATAAAATACATAAAAATTGATGCATCGAATACACAATAATTTTTTCATTGTAGTGTCGAAGAATCGTAAGCGAGTGGTCGATTTGGGAAATATCATTTTTGGTCTGTAGATTGTGAATGATAAGATGTGTTTCTTTTCAGGGATGGAACGATGTCGGTTTTCACGGCTCGAGCCAAATCCCGACACCGAATATAGACGCTTTGGCTTACAACGGGATGATATTGAACAGGCACTACGTTTTGCCGTCCTGCACGCCAACTAGGGCTGCCTTTTTGTCTGGCAAATATCCGATGCGAATGGGTAAATAATTTTTTAAAATGTATAATTAATATTCTCTAATTATTCTATAATTAGTAAAAAAATTGTAGGTATGCAAGGTGAAGGCATAATGGGTGGCGAGCCCAGGGGTCTTCCTCTTGATGTTAAAATACTGCCCCAATATCTTCACGATCTGGGATATACTTCGAAGTTGATTGGCAAGTGGCATCTCGGTTTCCTCACGCAACAGCACACCCCAACTTATCGCGGCTTCGACTCTTTCCTCGGATTTTACAACAGCCACATTTCTTACTACGATTACAAATACTCCCAAGGCCATGTAAGTATTAATTTTTATTTTAATTCTTATTTATGGGTTATTTCTTTCTTAAATTTAAATTAACACAAAATTAGAATTAATAGGCTATGCATTAAATGCTGTACAAGATAGTTTGCGGAGCTGGTAAATACTCTAAGTACTTGAAGGACATATAGAAGTATCAGTACAAGTAGAAATACTGAGCGTTGAGTAGTTCTTGAGTACTGACGTATTGAGTACTGGCAGAACTAGATTCCAGAAATTCTGAGTAGTGGGAACCGGCTCAGTACTTCATACTTCAATACACTAGGACGTCGATTTTTGCGCCCTCGGTTTTCTGAGCAGTTCCCACCACGCAGCGAATATCGATCGGCGCAGAAAGCTATGGGCCATGCTCGACAGTTAGTATGGGCGGGTCATGCGCAACCTCGATTTTTGTAGGTGTGATGCGGAGCCGGTCCCGAGGCTGTGAATGAAGTCGAGGTCCTAGTGTACGTACTTGAAGTACTTAGTGTATTTGGTTAGCTCTGACAATTTATCATGTTCGGTTTTTCATTTAATTTAATTTATTTAGTGCAGAAGAATTAGTAGTAATAGTGCATTTATTGACAATATGCCAGATGGTACCATTTTTTGAACATAGCATGACATAACGTAGATTGACGTGAGAACACATATATATCACATATATATGTGATATATATATGTATTCATAATGTTTTGTTGTTATTAATCCCGAATTACTTGGCACATGACTTACAATTTAGAACAAAATTTGGATTAACAGGCTATTCATCAAATGCTAAGCAAGACAGATTGTTTTGTTTTTCATTCATTTAATTCGTTTCGAGCAGAAGAATAATTATAATTTTTTTTGTTGTTCCCGAATTGTTTAGAACATGACTGGCTACGACATGCATCGCGGGGAGGATCCAGCCCACGATCTTCCTCATATATACGCCACCGAATTGTTCACCGAAGAAGCGGTGAAGACGATAAGAAATCACGACAAGTTGAATCCCCTTTACCTCCAAGTATCTCATCTGGGAGTTCACGCGCCCCTCGAAGTGCCGAATGATTATTACAATGATCATGTCTTCAGACACATTAAAGTTCCTGAACGCGCCCGATATGCGAGTGAGTATAAAACAAAAATTGTAACAATTTTTGTTGGCGTTTACACAATCGTAACATCAATACGCATGAAGTTTGCGGATTGTCCCGTTCGTGCTTGGTGTATTCTCATAATCACGAACATTTCTTGTCGTCAAAGCCAATTTTTCATTTCGTATTTTTTTTTTGCTTTTTTTTTAAAGAAATGGTAACCGAGTTGGACGATTCGCTCGGTCGCATAGTAAGCGCTCTGGGCGCTTCCGGAATGCTGAGAGACTCGATAATACTATTTCTGACCGACAATGGTGCACCGACCATCGGAAGATATCAAAATTGGGGCTCCAATTATCCACTCAGAGGCGTAAGTGCTGACTCTTGGCTCTCGCTATAGCCAAAATTACCATTCCAATTTTATTAACCAGTATGGATGTTTAAAATAATTTTTCTACAGACAAAATACACTCTGTACGAGGGAGGTGTGAGAGGAGTAGCTGCAATTTGGTCCCCAAGACTTCGACTATCAGCCAATGTATCGACCGATTTGTTTCACGTGACCGATTGGCTACCGACTCTATACGCGGCTGCAGGTGGAAATATTTCGGAGTTGGGTGATATAGACGGTATAAATCAGTGGCCTTACCTCAGCAGAGGAGCTCGTCATCAACGCGAAGAGATATTGCTGAATATCAACGAATTGGCGGGAACTGAAGCGGCCATTTATAAAAAATACAAGCTCATTCGAGGTACATCATTTACTCGATTGACTTAATTCCTTAATGCAAAATTTTCACGATCATCGCAATGATATTATTTTGTTTTGACATTACATTTTTTTATTTCTTCAATTAATTTTTTTTTACTTCTTCAATTTAATTTGTTTACTTTTTCAATTCAATTTTTTCATTTTTTTTATTACATTTTTAATTTTTAGGATCCTACAAGAAAGGCCATTACGATCAACATACCGGAGAATCGGGCAGAAGTGCCGAAGTGCCGGAATACAATACAACACTGGTCCACAGTAGTTCCGTGTCGAATGCGCTCACCGCTCATGTCCCAGGCCCCGTCACACAGCCGAGCACAATGCTCACTTTGAGAGGGGGAGCTACTGTTATTTGCCAAAGAACTAGACAACACAAATTTTCCATATGCAACGTGAGCGATTGCCTCTTCGACATCGAATTGGATCCATGCGAAACTAACAATATTGCCGCGAGTTATGGCAAGGTGAGATTTATTGATTTTTTGTTTCTATCATTCAATTAAATCGATCGAAGTATTGGCAAAGTGTACGCAACGGATTGAACACCAGTAATGGACATTATGTTGTTTATAATGTTTTGAATTCCAGACCCTGACGATGTCTGCATGACATCAAATTTCATCTCTGGCAAATCTCTGCCAATGCACTGCTTTACGAAGAACAAACAAATTTAACTCGTAGAATTTTATTCTCTAAGTGAACTTCCCCGAGTGAAGTTTGTACGATGTAAAGCAGCCTTTATAACTTCAATGAAATTTAGTGCCATGCATATATCTTCGGGGTGATATTTTTATGACCTTGAAGATGTCTGCATGACATCGAATTTCATCTTTGCCACGTCTCGGTCAATGCACTGCTTTGGGAAGAAAAAATGTCCCTCGTAGAATTTTATCCTCTAAGTGAACTTCCCCGAGTGAAGTTTGTGCGATGTAAAATACAGCATTTCTAATTTCAATGAAATTGAGACCTCGTGTGAGAACTCTTCAGGGTGATACATTTTGTAATTGCTGATTTTTTATGATTTTTTTTCAGTACGTGACTCATCTCGATCGTTTCTTGGAGAGGCACTACAACGTACTGGTCAAACAGCCGAGAGCGCACATTGACTGGTTGGCCGATCCTCAGCGAAGAAATAACACCTGGGGACCATGGTTATCGGTCAACGATCGCGGAATGATCTATGGAACGAACGCGGTGACGTCGATGGGCGCTATCAACGTGTGCGCTCACATAGGAATGCTTTTGTTTGTAGTCGGTCTCGGAGCATTTGTTTGACGCAAAATACACTTTTCCATCGAAACGAAACAGTACGATTTTTCGATAGAAACTCCGAAGTCGAGCCCTCGATCGGCGAAGAAATCGATGCTAATTTTTTACTTCGTCGACTTCAGGCTCGCCGATCGCTACACAGTAATGTTTAAATACAGAAGTAGCACGAGAATCGCCGTTTATCATTGTCTCGGAATAATTATTTGCCGAATTTAGTAGAGTTATTTATACACGCGTAAATTCTAAACGTTATTATTGACGACTGTGTTGTTTTTCGTTTATCGATTAACGCGATTTTTTTCATACAATTTCTGTACACGATTTATTTATCGGATATTACGATATTTTTCCAGTTAGTGTGCACGCGTTCAGCTTATTTATTGTCGAATTATTATTTTCTCTATAAATACAGAAGAAGCCTTACAAGCGAACCCCGAAAGTTCATTTGAAAGTTCATTTGTACAAATTATGTAAATTTTAAAAATTTGTGTACATCTCTCCGTAGCCAACAGTGTACATTTGAAAATGAAGTAATTGAAAAGATGAAAAAAATAAAGTGGTTTTTTTTTTTACGAAAATAAGGGAAAACCAATTAAATGCAACATTTATCACTCATACGTACTTTAAGATCGAATGCATTCATTGAATTACACTGTGTATATTCTATTCACGTCCTTCGTCACCGCTTCCACTGATGAGTTACACTGTACTTTGATATGCGTTTAAAGTGAACTCAAGGAGGATAGTCTGCCAGTACACAGTGGGGGTTTGACGGACGATAACCGAACGTCAGAATTATTCAGGCGTATTAGTCGTACTCACGATGAAAATATTTCAATGGTAAGTTTGGGAGTAGTGTCGGATAGAATTGGTTATTATCGCGCATGTGAATGTGTTTCGGAATATGAAAATAACGCCTTTAAAAGTGATGCGGGTAATGGTATGTGTTACGTCTATCTAACTGTTTTGTTTTTTCTTTATTTCGGTCTCTTTTACTGAACCGTTGATTAACGCTCTTATCATTCTCTACGTCAGAGAACCAATACCGGTTTGCGCATACAGCCGAATTTGTTTGCTTCGTCGCAGAGGAAGCTACATTGTAAAAAAAATTTGTTTGAAAATTAATGAACGATGTTTGAAACTTTTTTGCATAACCAGTTTCTGAAATTTAAAATACATGTTCGTTGCAATTTTATAGTAACATTTTTAATAACTATTTGTAATTTTAATATCTGTTATTTTTATTTTACGAAAAAGTACATTAATGTTCAAGTAATGTAAGTCATGTAAGCAAATTTCAAGATCCAGTACATTGAATTTGCAATTTATTATTACAGTGTGTTTCCGTAAAAAAATGAAAATTTTAATGTCAGTGTACTAGAAATTGTTGAAAACGTCGAGAAGTGCGATTTCTAGCTGGCGTGCGGATGTATGTGTATGTGTAAATTACAGACTTGCATATAACTCGGAAACGACTTCAGACAGTGGGCTGAAATTGTGTACACTAGTAGAGCAGTCCTGTCTCTTCCTTCGGTGAAATTTTTATGAAAGTTGTGACGCGATTCGATATTTTAGGCGGTCTCGAAATATTTGAAAAATGTCCATCGTAGCTCCAGCTTATGTATATTTTGAGCTATCGTACTAAAACTGCACATGACTATACTATTTTGATCAAAGATCTTCGATATTTAATTTTGTTAAAATTTATCGAAGTGGTCAGATTTTATGGAATTTTGAGTTTTTTGAAAAATTACTAAAAACGGTCCAATTTGAGTAAATATGGAGGCATCGTTTTGAAATTTGACGCGAGAATGAACTAAGACTGTACAATGTTTGGTATTACATTTCGTGATACTACATTTTATTTTCTAATTAAGGAAACTTTTTACATAGATAGATACATACGCCGTGAGTTACGTACAGAGATAGACATTGGGACTTGACACAAGCCGTAATTGTGCATGAATTTTTGTTTACAATCTATCAAAAACTATCATACATTTATCCAATATTCTTTACTTTTGGTTAAGTTTACTAATTATGTTTATAAATCTGTACTGATGTGCAGCATCGTTGCACCGCTCAGTATACCGCTGGTAGCATGCATCGTCGTCTACTTTTTCATGGAAAAGCCTCGTCGTATTGTTGCTGGACGCGAAGACCCGAAACCCCATATTATCGTTATTATGGCAGATGATATGGTAAGATAAAAAAAAATATACATCATATTCAATAGAGTAAAGAAATATCGTGCACAATGTTTCTCTTTTTATAAAAATGGTATATTGTCGCAAGAACATTAACGTATAATGATTTAAATTTCTCTTGCTTGAGATCCAATTGTATCCAATTTCAAATATACGATTTCGATTTTTTTTTACAATGCAGGGTTGGAACGACGTCAGTTATCACGGATCGAATCAAATCCCAACACCGAATATCGACGCCTTGGCCTACAACGGTGTTATACTTAGCAAACATTACGTTCTGCCAGCATGCACTCCCTCAAGAACGGCTTATCTGACTGGAAACTATCCAATCAGAGCAGGTTCAAATCACATTAAAGTTGTTAAAAATATCGGGCTAACCTTCTTTAGTGATCCACTATTAAATTGATTAGAACGTTTTCATTTTTTATACTTTTTTCCCCTAACAACAATACAATCGTTGATACCACAGACATTTAAAAATTAATTCAAAAGATGATTCATTATTTTAGCTACGTTTTCTCGTTTTTTTAAAAAAGGAATGCAGGGCCGTCCGTTATCCGTTTCCGAACCTCGCGCAGTACCACTAAACTTCACATTTTTACCGAATTATTTGCGTGGTTTGGGATACGCGACACATCTCGTCGGAAAATGGCATGTCGGCTACTTCGCAGATGCGTATCTACCTACGTACAGGGGCTTCGATACATTCTTCGGTGATTACAGCGGCTACATGCGATATTTCAAATATATTATAGAAGACTGGTCCATCGTGAGTTAATCGCATATACTTTTATTTTCATTTTATTGGTATAAACGGGTAAAGCCCTTTTTACAAACATTTGTATATTTTCAAGTGTGTGGTTTGAACCATCATGGATAAAAATAAAAATAGCTTAGTCTAGCACGAGAATTACCATTTAAACTACGTATCGTAACTAAAGCCGTGCGAGGGACTCAAATATCTGTCAATGGTTTGAAATTGGTATATTAATTAGTCCGTCAATAGTCCGTGAGAGAATCTCTTTGATTTCAAATTTTTAGTTTGTTTTTTTTCTAAAGTTAAAAAAAAGGAAAAGTAATGAAAAGTGTCAGTTTATATAGTCCGAATGATAAGAATGTTTTGACAATTCGGACAAGTTATATGGAAAATGAAGCTAGAAATCCAAATGTAAAAAAATGTTTAGACGAGAGACTTGAAGATGCTTTTCTATAATTGAAAATTATTGTTACTGAATTCTCTTTAATCAAGAATATGTTTTTTATTGTAATGTCTTCTTTGATAAAAGGGTTATCCCGGTTACGATCTTCATCGAGACGTGGCTGAAAATTGTACGGTCGATTATATTCCGAAAAACATATATGCCACGGATTTGTTCACCACCGAAGCCGAGAACATAATCGCCGATCACGATCCGCATGTACCCTTGTATCTTCATTTTTCGCATCTGGCCCCCCACACATCCGGTGTCAAGAACGGCTTCGAGGTTCGCGATAGTCTGGAGGTCAACGAGACGTTTCGGCACATCCTTGATGATTCGCGCAGACTATACGCAGGTTCACAATATATTATTATTTGTCCAAATATTATTTGTCTAAATATTATTTGTCTAAATATGATTTGCCTAAATATTATTTGTCTAAATATTATTTGTCTAAATATTATTTGTCTAAATATTATTTGTCTAAATATTATTTGTTCAAATATTATTCATCCAAATATTATTCGTCCAAATATTATTCGTCCAAATATTATGTGTCAGTACAATCGATTCGCGACTTTTTCCAAATCCTGAATAATATAACGATTCATTACAGGTATGGTCTCGGCATTGGACGATTCGATCGGTAGAGTTGTCGAGGCTCTCAACAAAAAAGGAATTCTCAATGATTCCATAATCCTCTTTCTTTCGGATAACGGAGCGCAGACTGTTGGGGTTCAGTTCAACGCTGGTTCAAACTATCCCTACCGTGGTGTAAGGCTTTTCTTGCTTTCTTGCTTTTTGGCAAATTTATTTCGAGGTGTGCAAGACAAAAGCAGTTTACGCACGAATATATTTTCAGATGAAATTTTCCCTCTTCGAAGGTGGCGTCCACACTCCGGCATTGATTTGGTCTCCGATGATCGTGAACAGGTCTCGAATACACTACGACTACTTGCACATAACCGATTGGTTGCCGACTTTCTATAATCTGGCTGGTGGAGACGTCGAGGATCTTGGACAGATCGATGGTGTCGATCAGTGGGACTCGATTAGCAAGGGAACTCGCGGGCCACGGAATACTCTGTTATTGAATCTCGACGAGCATGACCATTCCGGTGGTGCCATAAAAGGACGGTTCAAATATCTGACCGGTAAGATTGTTCACCGTCGACTTTCATTCAAGATTTCACATAGTCCCAAATCGGAAATCGACGATTTCGACAACTTCCAAAATAAGTCATTTTTCGAACACTCTGTGAAGACATTCAATAACAAAATTGCCTTGATTCAGGTGCTCGGGAACGGAACGGTTCGTACTTCGGCGACAACGCTGACGACGGTGACTCATCAGCACCACCGTACAATGTTGCATCGGTAATTAATTCGATGGCAGGTCTGGCGATCGCAAACGTGACTGGAAACGTCAGAGTGGGATCGGAGGACATTCTAGCTCTTCGCAGAGCCAACAAAGTTCGGTGTGCTCCTCACACGGTACAATCGAGCTGTTCGATTAGTTGTCTCTTCGATCTCGTGGCAGATCCTTGCGAGACTACGGATGTTTCCGCCGAAAATCAAAATGTGAGCTTCTTTATTTCTGTATTTAAACTGGGATAGGACTTTGTGATCTAAGTACGAAAGTCACGTAATCTGACAAATGAGATTCCCAAACAGGCATTTCAACTGGCTGACGTTACTTCTGGTTTGAAAATCTCATTTTTCGACCGGAAGTGGCGCCATTTAGCGGAAACGTCACTTCCGGTCGAAAACTGAGATTTGGAAAAAACTGCAAAAACTGAGAATTGGATGTGACACTTTCCTAGATGACATCACTTCCGGTTGAGAACTGAGATTTTCAAACCGGAAGTGACGTCAGCCCTACCGTAATTGATGTGTTCAAGAAGTCTATGAAAAAGTAACCACGCATTTTCCACATTCCATACTAAAAAACGCCACTTTTGCCACATTTTACATGCACGAAAAAGGAAGTTTCCGCATACGTGTTGCAAAAAAATACAATTTAGTCGTTTTAGTGATCTGTTTCTGTTTTTTTTCTACCAATGTGGTAATTATTTGTACAGGTCGTCAAAGAGCTGGATGAGATATTGACGGACTATTGGAAAGTTTTGGTGCCTCAGTTGGATCCTGGTATAGATGTTCGTGGATTTCCGGATCACAAAGGTGGTCCCTGGCTGCCGTGGTTGACTGTCGATGGTGCGCCTTTGAAACAATAAGTAGGCAAAATTTACCTTTTCTCGAATATTCGCGACGCTACCTCTCATATATTAGCAACTTCACAGTAAATAGCCTTATTTTTTACGAATCTTCAGATAATCCATGATCTATCACGGGACGCTATAAAAATATCCTTATGTTTAGTCTAACGAGTGTCAGAAATCACGATCAATTTGAGATAATTTCGTATTGTTAAAAAAAACTTTTTCATTATACAAAATTGAATATCGATCGACGCCGCTGCGAGGCTGTCGGTAAAAGTAAAAAAATCCTCGAAATAGTACGGAATAGTAAAAGAAAAAGTCGATGCAACGACCGAACGAGTATTCGGCGAATAAAAACGTTTCACAGATCGCTTATACTTTTTTCTTACTCCGTTCGCGTATCATCGCGTCATTGTATAAGCATTATGCAGATTCGCGAGGCTAGCGTTTAGCGGAGAGAGTAACACGCCGAAGGGGGTTGAGCGCGAAAGAAAAGTGGAAAGAGATTTTGATATTGATTTAATAACCACATTCGCGGTTGTATGGCTACGCGGGTAATTTTAATGCGTCGCAAGAACATTTTTGGCATCCATCGTAACTTAGCAGCCGGCTCACAATATATTTATTTATTTATTTATTTGTTATTTATTTATTTATTTATTTATTATTTACTATTTATTATTTATTATTTATTTGTACCTAGAACCACTGTAATTGGACCAAGCATTGCTGTAGAGATCAGTTACGAAAAGTTCGACTGTACGCGCGCGTTACTTCTGCAGTCCGGTCATCGTTATGCGAGGGACGATATCACGGGTGTACGAAATTTTATAGTGGCAGTTATCCGGGAGATCCCTCATAGTTTTCACCCTTCGCTTATTCGCACTCGCTCGAGTGCAGCTCGTTAAATGATCTTTGCTTCTGTCGTTCCATCTCTCTCTCTACCTCGACTGAGCGGAGCGCATTATTATAACGTTGGAAGCAGCCAAAACGAGAACAAACCCTCTCCCGTGTCACGCATTGAATCGCAGACCGCGATTGGCAACGCTTCGCGCTCGATGCCGATGACAATTGCTCTTTGGGGTGTCGGTCGGGGCTGTGATGTCGCCTTGCACGAATTCATCACACCGCCCGGTTGCGCGTTCTCTCTTCCCGCTGCTTCCAACGTACACAGGAGTAGCCGAAATGTTTTTTTGTTGTGAAATTGCACATATTTTTCTCAGCTATTCTTCACATTCCTTGTTATTTCGGGCATGACAAATTCTCGAGGGACGGTAAAGCTGCGAGCATTGCTTTTACCGGAATTTCTGGGAAAAGTCATCCGGTAAATTACATCACCTTAAGGAAGCGTAGAACGCGGGTTTTGAAACAATTTTACCTGGATCCGCTCTCACTTTGTCACCGGAAATTCACCTTTAACCCAGCAAACTCGCGTTTCACATTTATGCCATAGAGTAAACCCGGAGGAAATCGCTTCAGGGGGGGATCGATCCATCCAACTTCTCCGAGGGCTGATAAAATACCAAAGCGGCCTCGTAGATAATTTCTGAAACGACGTAACACGCGTAATTTTATTTTTTGCTATACAAAAAAGTACGAAAATAGACCATTGGTTCCAAAGTTTTAAGCAAAACAACGTCCCGGAGTTCTCCAAAACAACGCTACCCGAGTCATCTTCCCAAACGCTCTTCATCGTCCATTTTTTTTTTCCTCTCCTCCCAGATCCAATTTTTCGAGCACCCCGTATAATCCGCTTTCGGCGTGCAGCATTCTCCCGTGTGACTTTCGCACCCCGCGGTCTCTCGTCCGCCACTCGTTCGGGCTCGCCGGCAGTGAGAGAACCGATAGGAAGTGAGAACGATCCGGTCGAGGACAGGGGACGTTGGGGACCGTTTTTCTTGCGAGCGACAGCCGACGGGCCACGGCTCATTTAGCAATCTTCGGATTCGCGGCTGGCGTCGTTCTGCTTTCTCCCGTCACTGCAACCGTATTAGTGGCCTGTTACAGTATCTCTTCGCTATACCAACATACTTTGTGCATAAATACATCCTACAGTTGCTATAATGCTAGTCCTCAAGGGCCAGGCGTCCGCGCGCTGTTGCGAAAGGAGCCTTTCTGCGTACTGGTGTATATGCGGAACCCCTGAAAGGGGTGGTTCGGGGCAGGGGGGGGGGGGAGGTGGTTGAGAAACAGAGCAGGAAGAAAAGGAAGGATGAGAGGAGGGGCGTATCGCGTACTCTCCTCGCCGGCAAATCACGAGGGTTGGGTACATAAGTCGCTTTTAATAGACGAGAGCATCGGCATCGCAGCTGCTACCACCGGAGCGGCGCCGAGAGCTTCGCGTTTCCTCCACCCCGTTCATCCCGTACTCGACGAGCTCGAGACGAGGATCAGGACGGGAGCTCATATCCGTGTGTATCTGATACGTCTGTGTTTCAACAATTTTTTTTTTTTTTTATAATTATTTGAATAGGCAGGGATGAAAATCGTACGACAAGTCATAGAGGCGGAAACGACAAATACCTTTCCGATGGGGAATTTGTTCGGGCGCGGCTGAAGTCCGATCGGATCCTGTCCAGCCAACGGCAGGGCGTGCCCCGATGCGGCCCTCATCGGGGCCTGATTAGGTTTTTTTTTTTCTTTTACACCGGTAATTAATTATCGAGTCTTGAGTTATTGCAGAGCGGAAATGGGGGGTTCGGTAAGTCCGATGTAAGCTGATCAGGGATATAAGTCAGGGTGAAGGAGACTGGGAGGGGGGCGGAGAGTACAAAATGAGAGGGAAGAATATAGTGAGGATGAAAAGTGGGAAAAGCCTTCGAGGCTCTTTCTGGAATCTTAAAATTTCTTTTATTTTCGGTAAAATGATCCGTGAAGATGATGTCGCGTAGGGCGATGGCGTTCAAGTGGCTCGATGAGTCGTACCAGAAGGCGGTTGGGTATAAAATTATAGAAAGGAAGACGGTAAAGTAGGCGGGTGGGTACTTATCAGGTTCGAGACGCCGAGACGAAGAAGCAGAAGCGGAGGAGGAGGAAGAAGAAAAACAAGAGAGAGAAGAAAAAGCAGAAGCCGAAGAAGGATAAGAAGACGATGGCGGAGGAGGAGGAGGAGGAGTGGATGAAGAATAATAAAAAGACGAAACAGAAGAAGAAGAAGAAGGAGGTGAAGAAGAGGATGAAGATGAAGACGAAGAAGAAGAAGGTGCGCAAGAGGAGGATAAGTTCGGTCCGAAACTTAACGACGTAATGAACGTCTGACAGAGGATTATTTATCGGTGGCGGAAGAGGGGGGTGTGGGAGAGGAGGCGAAGGAGAGTAGAAAGGGGAAGATCTGTAGGAGTGGAAGTCGCTGTGGAATGAGAGCAGGTGAAGAAGAGGGAGAAACGAACGAGTGCGTGTAGAAGCAGGAAGAGAGGCTTCTTCCATGCTCGTTCACTGATCGTCGAGCACGCAGCGTCGGAACCCGCGAACAACCGGTGGAAAAAGCGGAAGAAGAAAAAAAAAAAGAAGAAGAACAAGAAAAACTGAAAAGAAACGGCAAAAGGGAAGAAAAAAGATAAAAGAAACGTCCGCGCCCGGCATTGTGTGCACGATCTTACTAATTATCGAGATATGAATGGGGGCCTGGGGTTCAGGGTGCGGAATGACTCGGGCCGATCGGCTTTGTTGCTGTCGGCGCAGCGCCGCGGGGTGAGGAGGCAGAGCGAAAAGGGAAGCTACCACGACATTGGAATACCGAAGGAAGAAACTACGGACCGGCCAGGACTGGCGTGCCTTCCCGAACCCCTCGAACTCCGTGGAATAACAACTGCCACGATATTCGAGAGCACCCGCGATGCACAGGACCAATTTAAAATTGAATACAGTCTCATGGTACTTCGCATCCGCGATTTTCTTCTTACTCCTCCGTTCAACGAGACGATTCCTTATTTCTATTCGTTAGGTTCTAAGAAAAAAAGAACGAGGCATGTATGAATCGATAATTATTAAGAATTTATCGGTATCATCGCTGAAAAAAAAATAATAATTCGCATCTGTTTATTCGATTCCTTTCAGCTTTTTGAAAAATTCAATTTGATAGCTATGCTATGAGCTGTGTGATGACTCTGAAGGTAGTCCTTGCGAATAGTGTTCACTTCGCATAAGTTTCCGAAGTATAAGAGCAAATTGCAAACACTTCTGGATGGTATGAAAATCTTTAAAAATTTAGCATATTAAAGGCGGTGAAAAGATTCATTTTGTATAATCATAATTCGAAAATAATATTTAAAAATTGATGAAAAATGAAATTGTTCAAGAAATCTCCCGGAAACCTAACTTTTTTTTATTAAAAATATTCGTTCACTTTCATTTTTTCAGATTTCTAAATTCACTTTGATTTTTATTTATGTAGGAAAAAAGTGTAGTCACAAAATTCAATGTGAATTAAAGAATTTGAACAAATTCATACGTATCCAGAAAAATGAACGAATAATTTTAATTGAAAGAAAGTTAGGTTTCCGGGAGATTTCCTGAACAATTTCAACTTTCGTTAATTCTGCATATTATTGTGCAAGATTAATCATTTCAGGACCTTTAATATGCTTGAATTTTTTCAGATTTTTGTAGCATCCAGAAGTGTTTGCAATTCCCTCTCGTTTCTCTGAAACTTATGCGAAGTGAACACTATGCGCAAGGACTACCTTAAGTACTCCGACAAGTGCTTCGAAGGCACTTTCGTTCGAAAGTCTCATTTGTTAAAATATCAATACTTGGTCGAGATAAATTAATTACAGGTAATAATTCATTTTTTTACGAACTCGCTGCAATTACACTGGTGTCGGTAGATCGAAGAAGGGAAGCGATTTTTTTTCTGGCCTAATTGTCCGGCCCTTTCGTGTGTCAGTTCCCGCAAGCGATCCTCGCGATGATTATCGGGGAGGGGTGAAAAAAGAGAGGGAGAGAACGGGGGAGAAGCCACAGAGGACGGCGAGAAACAGGAAAAAGAGGAGGAGTAGGAGATCCTTCTTCGTGCTGGCAACATGTAATGACCGAGCGGCTCCTTTGTACAGCCTTACGCTTTTCTTCGCGGACCCATACCTGCGAGCTCGGCATACAAGTTTTCGTGCATTAGTCTTAGTCTTATTATCGCAAGTCATAGTCACATAAAGGAAACGTCGAAGATAATTAAAATTCACGAAACAGCAAAAAAAAAAAAAAAAAAAAATTAAATTAAATCGCAATCAGAGAATTCCCAAACTATTAAATTATCCCTCAGGCACGCGTGATTAACCCGTCACTTGATTTATGGGAAACTTAGTTATTCCGGCGCCATGGTAAATAAATAATAATAAAGACAAAACAAACAAACGAAGAAATACAAAGCGAAAAATAAAAAGCATCTAAACGAGCGGGTTCGAATTTTTGAACTACCGTTGTGTGTATATATCTATATATATTTATAGATGTAGAGTAAAGAGGGAGTGGTGAGGGAGCGAGAGCGATAATACTGAATGAAATTTCTCTGCGTGTTTCTCGTGCGTGCGCGATGCCCTGATGCTGCTGTTGCTTCTGCCGGCGAATGACAGATGGTTATTGGATACCCGTTGGATTCTCGTAGGTGGAGGGGCATCTCGGACCCTCCTTTATCTCCACCTTCTCTTAATATTGTATACTGTGTTTTTTTTCTAGCTCCATAGATACCCATCTCACTAAAAAAAAATCTTGTGCGATCGATAACGAGCTTTCTATCAATCCTTTGATGCCACACGTTTGATCGCCACTGACTGACAAAGTGTATTGACGTAAAAAGATTTATGTAGATTCAGCAATACAAACAGTTATTATAATCCTTTATGTATATTAATATATCATCATCTTATACCGAAGTACAATATAGTAAAGTATAATCTCATTGGATTTCTTTATCTATCGTCTTTTCTATAAGTGGACTTTGATACAACACAATTTTTTGCCGCCGATTGCCAAGTAGATTGCTATAAAAAAATAATTAATAAAAATTTAAGGGTACGATTAGTTTTTATAGTCATTGCATTTTTTAAATTACCGTTGTTGTAGTTTGCATGAACGATCAGTAATGACATATTTTCTTGCACCAAACTACCATAGTAGAATAGTCAAGTTTAATCTGCTTTGATTTCGTCCGCTATCATCATTTCTCTATATGGACTTTGACACCACACAATTGATTGCCACCGATTTGCAAAGTAGATCGCGCGAAAAAAATAATCAATAACTTAAATAATCAAAAACTTAGGGGAACGATTAGTTTTTGTAGTCATTGAAGTTTTTGTATTACTGTTGTAGTGCACATGGACGATCAGTAATGTCACATCATCTTCTTACCCAAACTACAACAGTACAATACTCAAGTTCAATCTGCTTTTATTTCTTTCGTTATCATCTTTTCTATAAATGGACTGTGATACCACAAAATTGATTGCCACCGATTTGCAAAGTAGATGGCCATAAAAAATTAAAGAGTAACAATGTAGGGCTAAGTTTAGTTTTTATAATTAATGCATTTTTATGATTACCGTTGTTGTAGTTTGCATGGACGACCAGTAATGACGTATCATCCTCTTGCGCCAAACTACAATAGTACAATAGTTAAGTTTAATCTGCTTTGATTTCCTCCTCTATCCCCTATTCCACGATCCTTTGGCCTGTCCACGCGCCGACTCCATATACTACGGCGAATCCACGTTCATGCGTTCATCGCATTCGCCTCAACGACGACGACCACCACCACCGACCGACGCTGCTCCGTTCTCGAATAGGACGTATCCTATAGTATACGCGTATTCCTGCTGCTCCGTTTCGGACACCTGTAACCGGCACGCCGCCGGCTCCGGGGCTCCACCACCATCACTCGCCACTCGGCTCCAAGAGATACGTCTCGAGTTCCTCGAGAGTTCTCTCGCCAGGACGATCGTTGAGTTAGCGGACGAACGGTCCTCCAGCAACGACTCGCTGCGACATCCGGTCGTGAAGATCTACGTCGTATCTTCATAATATAAGTGATACATCCAGTGATTAGTTAAATATATCTTTTTTTTATTCACAAATACAATACACTTCATATTTATATATTTTTTAGTGACCTACAAAATCGGCTGTTTTCAGTGATCGGTGAATTTGATGAATTTTACGGGACAGACATAATTCTCATTTTCTTCACATTTTTTTTTCTCACGACGAGAAACTCGTTGGGGAAACAAAATTTATATATCTTATTATTCATCGGTATTTGTTTGTATTGTTTAAATAATGTCGTCCGGATGATAAGAAGATCGAAGGATGCCTGGAAGCGTGATCGAAGTGAAAGTGTGGGTATTTCTATGTAATTTCTTTTTGCGATGGAAAAGTCTCGGTTCGCCAGCAGCAGGAGCAGAAACGGCAATAGCGGAAGTGGGATGGATCCTGTAGATCGTCAGCGAGTTTGTGATCCAAGTGCTTGAATATCTGTATGTTTACGTTAAATTTTTTTTTTTTTTAAATCATCGTTACTGCGACCAGTGTTTACGTGAAAGACGATTATACGTCTTAAGTTGAAATTGATAAGAGGAAGAGAAAAAAAAGGAGAAACTTGTCGATTACTCTGAGGATGTGAGATAGGAAAAACATGCTTGGAATGAAGTGTCGGCGCGTTGCCAAGTCGTCGGGGCTCGTTACTCTTCTCGTGCTGCTAATTATCGTTCACAGTGGAACGTGCATCAAGTGGCTGTGAGTATCCGACGCGGAATTTCAAAAAATGATTTAATAATTATTTATTATAAACCGATCTGGCGAACGGTGCGTATGAGTTAAGACTTTTTTCCAAGTCCCGGCAAGAATTCGATGAAAACAGTCCGTTTTGCTCCGTTCGCCTAAAATTAAAATGACGAAAAAAATAGAAATACGAATCCATGATTATATTTTCTTACTGTGTATAATTATATTTTCTTCCTGCGTTTCGAAATTCTCGATTAACTTATAAATTGTTATAAGAAACCGTGGACCCGTTCCCCTTATCGCTATACCTTCCGCGTGGGTCCCAACGAACCGCGTATAATATTTCTTCTCGATAAGGTATCCTCCAAAAAAATAAAATAAATATAAAAAAAGGAGAGCTCGTGTGCGTTCTCTTTCCTCGATATATTCTCTCACGCTCTGGGCGATCGGGTGGATCGCCCGGGGCCTCATTCTCACGAAAGATTAATGTAGGCCTGTTAATGAGAAACAAATAGTTCGTCGACTGAGGCGAGCGCGAGCGAGACGAAAGGATATTTCGTTCGACAAAGAATTACAGGAAAAATAAGTATGGCAGAAAAAAATGGTGGGGAAGCAAGGGGCGGACGAAGAGAGAGAAAAGGAAAAAGGAAGATGTCGAGAATGAACAAGTCGAAGTTGTGGGCCTTACTATATCATAATCCTTTGCCCTCCTCCCTCCTCTAACTTCTTCGTGTGAGGGCCTTCCTGCCTCCGCGAAGACGATGATGATGATGCAGCGAACCGACCCGGTGCGTTTATCTTCTATTCCTAAATAAGAAGAATAATTGAATAAATTTAAAAAAACATCCTCCAGGTATGATAAATAAGCGACCAATTATATTCCGATATGTCGATACTGCGAGATTCTTTATCACTCGGAAAAATACGACACTGAGAAAAATAAATGGTTGGATTAAGCGGTAAATGCGCGAAGACATACTTTCGAAGGTGTATTTTGTTGGTACAACAAAAATGTTTGTTTCAATCGACAAATTTTGAATAAATTGAAACAAAGCATTGTTTTAACAATGTTTTATTTCTTCCAAACAAATAACAGCCTTGAACGTATGTCACCGCGACTTTTGGTTAATCCAACCACCTTTTTCTCACTGTAGTCATCCATTATTTACGGTCCATGGCCATTGAATTTCGTTTATATAATGGATTATTGAAATAAGTTTTAAAATAAAAACACATTTTTTTTGCATTAAGCAGCTTCGAATTTCATTATAAGAGCCAGCGGAACGAATGTTGTCTTCCATACCCGTGAGACCAGAGTGCCGGAGCGAGGCTTAAAAAAGTACAGACCCATTTTCGTACCCCCGTCTTCGTTGCGAGATTTCCTCGCCCGTGATGAACATTTTTTAGCTTCTTTGTAGTGAAATCGATACGTCAGTGTGCAACCAACACATCGACTGAGTTGCCACGCCGATCTAGAAAATACTTCAATAATTACAAGCCCCAAAGTAAATCTAGCAGTCCCCAATCGAGGCGGATCCATGTGCGCTCTTTTGGGCTCGGGAAAAAAAAAGAATAATCCTGCATCGTGCACGATAAAATAATTGCAACCAATTTGTAACTGATAATGACAACAATAAGGACGAGTCTCAATAGGTGCCAGGAGGTAACGACATTGACGAATTTAATTGGGAACAAAGAACTGACGTGAGGGTTATTGATCACGTCGGGCATGGATTGTGTCTGGACCCCGTGCGTGTGCGTTGGAGTCTGTGTATATATCTATATAATATATATCTTTATTTTCCTCTCTTCGGCTTTCACTATTTCTCCCCCCGTCACCCCCTCTCCCATTCCCCTTCCATATCTTTTCTTTTTCATTATCTTCATCATATGTTGGGCGGGGGGAGGGGGGTGGGGGCAAGAAGGAACGGGGAAGGAGAAAAGGCGAATCTCGTGCACGTCGATGTAATTATTGCGAGAAATCTGACGTTCGTACGCCGCGTTCTGCCGGTGGCAGGATCTGGAGAAGGTAGCTGAATTTCATCGGTGTTTCCGGAGACGGCGGTAGAGCGGAAGTGGCGAGGGTTGCGAGAGGCCGACACTCGGGGATGATGAATGAAGGAGTGATGGTGGTTTTGCGTGTGGCCCGTTACCGTCCTCTCCCCTTGGCGAACGGCGAGGAAGACCGAGCGAGGAGCCCGACGAAAAGTGTGCACGACGAAGCGCGCGAAAACGCGAATATCAACGCGGTATAGACGGAGCTCTCGGTGCGCTCGGGAGTGGGCGCACGGATTCGCCGCACGGTTGATGTTGCGCGAAATCTCGCTGAAATCGCGAGAGAGAGAGAGAGAGCGAGATACAGATAGATAAGAAAATATTGGGGGTACTCTCGCGTTCGAGGCGAAAGGCTGACGTATACGCGTCTCTCGACGGAGAGTATTATGATTTATAATGGCCGTGGAATTTTTCAAGGGTAAGAGGGCTCAGCCAGGGGAGACGATTTATCCTTGAAATTAAGAAATTCACGTTTAAATTGTAAATTATGACAAAATCATTGATTTAAGAAATTATACATTTTTCACACTTTTAATGACTGCTGTGCCATAATTGATTGAAGGCTTTAATAAATATGGAATAAAATAAAAATTACTCTAACGAATAATGGAATAATGGAACGAAATTGTTAAATTTTGCGGACCGCAAATGTTTATCGAATGTAAAAATCTCTTTTCTTACCGTGCAGTGGTTTCGGATTAAAAAAAAAATGATACATTTTTCACACTTTTAATGACAACTGGTCCATAAATGATTGAAGACTTTAAAAAATATTAAATGAAATAAAAATTACTTTAAAAAATAATGGAATAATGGAAGGAAATTGTAAAATTTCGTGGACCAGAAATATTTATTGAATGGAAAAATCTTCTTTTTTTTTTACCGTGCAGCGACTTCGAAATGGATCGAGGCGATGCGGCGTACTGAAAATCTGCCGATAATGCGGGTCGAATTGCCAGTATCGTTTTAGCGAACATCCCAAAATATTGCGACGAGTCAATTGACGATATAAGGACGAAAGTTTTCACAATGACGAAGCCCGCCGAGTGTGGGCACGTGGAATAAAATTATCGGCCTCGTCGAGCAGCGGCCGGCTGTTAAACGGTAGGCGCACACAAATATCGTGACATTCCGGTGATAAATAATATTTCTATCTTTCTCGAATGGTTACGGTATTATCGTGGTATTAACATTGGCGGCGAAGAGTACGCGCGAGTCGGAGCCGAGTTCCACGCGACCGCGCGGGATCTTCGTCGTAGGCGCCGGGCCTATTATCAAACGCATAAAGATCCTTCTTTATGATCGCAGGACGCGACCGTGCGCGACGAGTCTCGCTTTCTTTATCTTCCACCCTTTCTTTCTTACCTCCGCTTAACTTGTGAATATATATATATATATATATATATATATATATATATATATATATATATATATATATGGATGTATTTCTCGAAGATTGCGAAAGAGGCCGATTCTGTGAATTAAATATTACGAAGAAAAAATGTAGAAAAAACGGTACTCATTTTTATTGTCGATCGAGCAGGACACATCGGGCGATTTTCATTAGAAATTTCACAAGAATTTCTTCTCGCGAAGAAACTACTAATGGTGCTTCGTACATAAACGCCGATTCGTTTCGTTCTTTAAGTATCACTGACTCGTGTTGCGCTAATTTGTTTTAAAGATTTTGTAATTCGTCGTCGGCGCCGGGCCTATTATCAATCGCATAAAGATCCTTCTTTATGATCGCAGGACGCGACCGTGCGCGACGAGTCTCGCTTTCTTTATCTTCCACCCTTTCTCTCTTATCTCCACTTAACTTGTATATGTGTATATATGTTTCTCGCGTATATGTAATATATATGTTTCTTGAAGATTGCGAAAGGCACCGATTCTATTAATTAAGTAATACGAATAAACAAAGTAAAAAAAAATATCGGAAAACGGTACTCATTTTTATTGTCAATCGACAGGACACATCGGGCGATTTTCGTTAGCAATTTCACAAGAACTTCTTCCCGCGAAGAAACGACTAATGGTGTCTCACACATAAACGATGATTTATTTCTTTTTTTTTAAGCCAGCAACTGATTTTTGTTGCGCTAATTTTTTTTATTTTTTTTAAAGATTTTGTTATTCAAAGCTCCTTGAAATGCATGCGGTTTTCGTGTACGGGCATACTTTATGGGGTCGATGTTACATGCGTACGGAACGACTTTCATAATGGCTCGCAGCAAGGTAGCGATAAATATTTTTTTGATCGTAAACGTCACTGCCGATTGTCTCAGGCTCTCGGTCGCCCTTGTTCCTCGTCATCTCGACTAAGAACAAGTTGTCGCGGCTTTTATCTGCCGACGCTGATTTCCGGTCTGCAATGAAGACTGGAACGTGGGGAAGACTCGAAGGCACTTAATGTCCCATTTGATTTAAGGTACATCAGCCTCCTTATTTATGGGCTGAAGGTGTCCGAATAATATACAGCTGTACTATACATATATATAAACACTTAGAAACTGAGACTTTATATGGTTTGCTCGTCCCAGTAATATAATTAACGAATTTTTGATTAAAATATAAATGCAAATGAATTTTAAAAAGTCTCATAAAAAAAATTCTGTAACAGGAATTTATCAAAAGATTTCGCAACTTATTCCAAGTGTCTTCGATGTCTTTAAAAAATTAATAATATTCATCTGATTTTCATGTCTTGAAATATCTTGTATACCTTATTAAAAGACCATCGATAAATTCAACGGCCCAATTTGATTTATCATACATATTGTGACAGAAATCTCGTAAAAAATAAATGAATGAATCAAAATAGATAAATTAATTAAAATAAATAAATTACCTCGCATGTCCCCCAAAATATCTTCAATTTACAAAATTGAATCGAGAACTGCGAACATACATCATGATTTCCGTCGCTGCTCCGTAGCACAGATCGCCATAATAAATTTTAGTTAGTTAATAAATTCAGATGAAAAAAAAAATTAAAATCCATCCCGGTGTCCGCACTGAGTAAATTGCGTGTCTTTTGGTATGGTCATCGGTCTCGTTTATTGCTTACTAAATATTATTCATTTGGTCTGATCGTTCTTCCGGCGTATTGAATGATCTACGCGGGCAGGTTCTCTCGGTCTCGAGTCGCTGCGAGCAGATTACATGCATATTTATACGCATGAGTTCGGTATTAGTTAATGTACCACCTACCACGTGCTACTCGGCATTTATGCGTTATTGAGTTCGGTCCAGCCATTTAAAATTATACACCGCACACATTTCATTTTTTTTTCCTTCACAGCTCCCACTGCATAAAACTCAAGAAATCGGCGAAATATGTAAGATGAACAAGATTGACATTCCCACAACATAAATTTAATATCCATCACAACAGTAATTACACCCATCAATGTTAATAGCCAATCTCGGTGGAAATATATCTCAGGTGCAAGCAAAGTGTGTACGTTAACCGACCGGTCCGATTCGATTGGATATCTAGCAAATTAGCTGTCGCTCGTGGACACCGGGGAGAGCTCTATTTTCTCAATCGCCGGTCACGCTCGGATTATTTTGTCGCCTGCCGCTGATAAACTCGATGATATCCATTTTAATGTTTCACCAAGTTTGCTGTGGGACGGTCAATTAATCTTCGGCTCTATTCGTTTTACAGTCTTTTGTACATTGTACACACGGCCTATGTTTCATTATTTATCGGCGTGACTTTCCATACGCTCAGTTGCAATTTCATTTGTAAAATTTTCTTCTTCCTTGTTCGACTTGGATTTTTTTTCCTCTGCTCATTCATCGTGACCTGGGTATTTTTAATTATCTATCTCTAACCAGTGCCTGCGTCGCTCGACCGCACACGTAGTGCGCGGATAAGGTATATCAGTTTCCCGTGGATATAAAGTTGGTTCTATAGCCGTATGACTGTCTGAATCTCGTATAAACGGCTATATCGTCGTTTTGATAGGGTAATTTCGCGAAAGGTGCGGTAGTTATAGGAAAGCGACGAAGATACGGGGTTGGCGATTCGGCCATTCCCGTAGAAACCGCGAGCAGTTACGGTCTAGACATATCGCGAGCGCGTCGGTCCTGGACGTGCCCCGAGATCGAAGCTGAAGTGGAACGAAGTCTGTGCGGGGCTCGACACGGCAAGGGCCATTTCGACTTTCAGGTGTTCGTAATTACCACCCCGATGGCTACGGGTGCGGGGGCAGAGCGCGGTCGGGAGAGGCCGGCAGCGACGGGACGGGGCGACCTCCCTTACGAGCCTGGAGGCCGCTCGGGGAACGCGACCCGGATAGGCCCAGGGCGCTAAAGGCGCCTTTCAGTTTCATGCCCTATAATTTTCGAAATTCACCCTTGATTTACGGTCTCGACGAACCTCGCCGGGCCGGCCCGCGCGTCCGAACGAGTGAGTGTGTGCTAACGCTCGCAGTACTTATTCTTAACGCCCGGAAAGGTATGTCGATGTTCGCAACGAGGATTGTTAGAAAAACAAAAAAAAGATTCTTCGTAGTCGGAGGTTTCTACGCTTTTTAGATTTTTTTTCTATCCCTTAACGGCTGTAGAGATAAAGGAAGGAGGAAAAAAATAGGCGATGGGTTAAGGCGTGATGTGACACCCCTTTCTCCCCGCTGAACCCGGACCCGGTAGTTTATAGAAACAGTAATGAATTAGATTCCCGGAGAACTCAAGATACGTCACTTCCGGTTTGAAAATCCAATTTTTACACGGGAAGTGACGATATACCGAAAATACGTCACGTTCCATTTGAACATCTCATTTTTTTCATCGGAAGTAACGTCATCTTGGAAATACGTCACTTCCGGTTCGAAAATCTCATTTTTTTTTACCGCAAATCACTTATTTCCGGCACAGAATAGAATCAGACAAATAAACAAATAAATAGCTTTCCAAAATATATGATTTAATGAAAAAATTATTTAATAAATGTATATTTTTAGACAATCGCTATATCTTCGTCTCTAACTCATCGTCGTTCATGTAACGTAAAACTTTCAAGAAGTTGCCTAATCAAACGCCCCCGTGGCCTGTATCCCTTTCTGAAAGTGTTCGATTAGCGAATGAAGCCAAGAAGCGATCGAGGGAGGGTCCCACTCTCCCTCGAGCAGTTTCGATGCACTCACACTTATTGCTCGGGCCGATGAAACTGCGGGATAACAGCCCGAGCCCTGTTATATTCAGTTGAGGAAGTCGCGTAGGCGTTCGATCGCGAGGCGAAGCTATCCTGTCGAGATTGATTGGCACCGATCCTCCGAACCTTACAATGACTGTGGCTTTATAGCCGCATACATATGATCGCAATATGAATACGCGTATCATGCTTCGGCAAGTGCAACGCACTCTGTGCGACGAGAGAAATTCAATTGATTATCTTCGTCGGGCGGTCGGAGCAGCGAAAGCGAACTCCGGCATGCGTGAACAAACTGATGAAAATAATCAAAGTTTCTTTCATCATTTTGCTTGAATACCAATACATTTTTTTGTTCTTTCGTATGATAGATTTTTAGAAGAAAAAAACGTGATCGATGCATTTCATGTTTTTTTTTATCTTTTAATCCCAAACCGTAAACCGCATTTACTTCACTTCGTGCGAAAATGGCAGTTTTACGCACGGTTCGCGTGAGTAAAACCCCAGCTTCCATCCCTTGTGACGTAAAATTTGGTGTAATGCTCGTGCGATAAAACTTGTTCTTAAGTCGTGTGATTGCAACACTCGCCTTCGGCTCGTGCTCACACTCGTCAGAAAAAGTTTTATCGCACTAGTATCGTAAATCGTAATTATTACTAGGAAAAATAAATGATTGGATTAACCAAGGCGCGGTGACATACGTTCAAAGGTGTCATATGGTTGCTACAACAGAAATGTATGTTTGAATCAACAAATTTTGAATCGTTTGAAGAGAATAATCGTTTAATAAAACAATGCTTTATTTGTACAAAACAAACAAAAGCTTTGAACGTATGTCACCGTGACTTGTGGTTACTCAAATCTTTTTTTTCTCAGTGAAGTTAGGATGCGCTTATCGATCAAAATGCTTACCGTTCTCCTTTTTTTAGGGCTTTGGGCAAGACGGGAGAAGGTAGAACGTGGACGAGAGAGGGGTGCACGAGTGCGAGGAGTTCGGGACTGCTGGAGCGAAAACAAGCGAGGGCATGCAGAGCAGCACCGGACGTGATGCCCAGTCTCGTCCAGGCGGCGAAAGACACGTCGGGAGTTTGTCAGACCGCGTTTCGTAATCGTCGATGGAATTGTAGCAGCATCGAGCGAGCCCCGAATTATACTCCCGATTTGCTCACCGGTAAGCCTTACTAAATTTACAGTTTTTGTTACCGCAGTCGGTAACAGAAACTGTAATCAACTTTTTTTCACGGGTATTGGAATTGTACGATCAATTGAGGAGTTTCATCGAAAGCGGATATCGCGCCAGTGTTCGACGAGACTTTTTTTTATGTAACTCATGCGTGAAAAGTGTTACTTTTCGTGTCTGCCGAGAGTGGCGTTAGTGGCGCTTTACAGCCAAGTGTACTATAAATAACCGACGCATGCGCACATCGGGCGGACTTTACTTTACACACACTTCTCGTACTTTACGCACGCCGGCTATACAGCGCCATAATCAGCAGGTACAGAGTAGCACTTCGCCTGCATTCCCCACAAAAAATATTATGCTATACTAGTGCGGTGTAGCGAACATCATAGGCGGACTGTAAAATGAGTCGCACTCGCCGCACCCTTACGACAGGGCGCACTCGCCTTCGGATCGTCCTCTTATGGTACTTGTGCGGCACGTGTGACTCACTTCACAGCGTGCGTATAAAGTTCGCTTTACCGCACTTGTATCGCAAATTACGATTTCACCGTACGTGCCGCTGACCGGCAAAAGTTTTTGTTACCGACCAAGCCTGGGCTAGTCGTCGAGGAAAGTGTTTGGCTTAGCAATTCGAGTAACCGTTGTTTAAAAAAAAAATAACCATAATATAACCGTAAAAATGACGGTAGGTCCATGTCACTTTTTACTCTGTAGAAATAATCGAAAATAATCGAAAACCTAACCGTGTTTCAACTTCCGGACATGCGCAGTTACAGTCGCGGTTATATTTTCAGTTACTCAAACAAAAAAACGACCGTTCACAAGCAGCGTGAGGTCTCGCACGCGCATGCGCAGAAGTTGAAAAATGAATATATGTGCGGTTATTTTAAGGGTATAAAAAGTGACCTGAAATTTGCGTAATATTTTCGGTTGTTTTTAGGGTTGCTGAAGCTGCTAGGGTAATTAGTCTTTAAATTAAATTCTGGAATGAATAAAAACCATGCCATACAAATGTCGCGATGTCGCAATGTGGTCGCATTAAAAACTCATGCTATTCGCTCTGGACGAGGGAATAAAAAGCTCCGAAAGACGAGCGAAATACTGAAAGGGAAGACCGCAAACGAGCGAAGAAATTGAGACGAAGAAAGACCTAAAAGCGACTACGTAATTAGACGGCATTGCAAAAAAAAAAGAAGAAGTTACACGATTTCTTGCCAAACTGGCTTCTTCAGTTCCCTTTTTTTGTGCATTTTTCCGTTCACCCCGCTCCGGTATAGATCCCATAACGACCGCCGTGCGTAGCTTCAGCTTTGCAGTTCCCACAGTCCATCGCTTCGCTCCGCGTTAACGAGCACTCGGAATTTGAACCCTTCTTCATTTTTCGCACTCTCTCAGCCTTATTTTAATCCACCCAGCCGAAAAAAGGTTCCAAGTTAATTCGCACCCTCGTCTTTTCGTCTTTCCGACGGGAATTTATAATTAGAGATTTTGTTTTTAATTATCATTAATTTCGTTCAGGAACGAGAGAGCAGGCTTTCGTTTACGCCATGTCAGCTGCCGCTGCAGTTTGGCGATTGGCGAGAGGCTGCGCCCTGGGAAGTCTCGCGGCGTGCTCGTGTGCTACACCGCCGCGTCGAGAACCTCCCTCGCCCTCGGCTCTGACGTCCTCGACGCATTTCACCTCGACTTCCGTGTCCTTCGGCGCACTGTCGGCGAGGAACGCGTTCAAGTGGGGCGGCTGCGGCGACGACGTGAGATCGGCATCGAGAATGGCCAAGAGATTTCTGCAGGGCGCGAGTCCACCGGGCTCCGGTTCGACTGGAAAGTTCATGCACGCAGTCAACATGCACAACAATCGCGCCGGTCGCAGGGTGAGTCTAAAATAAAAAAAATATATATACCGATCGATTCTTATAAAATACTTCATTAGTTTTTCATTTGAGCTTGAAAATTAGTTTCGTAAGGATAATTAATTTTTTTTTGTTTGTAATTGAAATTATTGATATTTTTTTTTATATATATATTTTTTTTGCTCATTTGTGTCGTTTACAAAAACTAACAGGCAGTGGAACAATCCCTCACCCTCGAGTGCAAGTGTCACGGAGTTTCCGGTTCCTGCAGCGTGCGAACCTGCTGGCGGGGTCTCGGCACGACGGGTCCAGCAGCGGCGGGTGCGCGGCTCTTCCGTCGATACGCAACGGCCGCCGAGGTGAGACCGAGATCGGGAAGCAGACTGCCGCCCCTTTATCATCACGATAACTTGCTCTACACGACCAAGAGTCCGGACTACTGCCTACCGGACAAGAGGCGAGGAAGCCTCGGAACGATCGGAAGGTAATTGCAACAATATTTCAACGTATCCGCCTAGTTCGCCCAGTATTCGGAATAATCATATATACATATATATATTTTAATATGCTATAAAAAAAAAAACTATTTGCATAAGAATCTTAGAGTGTAAAATTTTTGACGGCACAGAAATGAATAATTTTAATCGAAGCATATAATTAGTATATTACGATACAAGTGCGAAAAAACTTTTTCTGACTGCGGGCTTGAAGTACTTTCGGAAAGCGAATGTTGCAAACTCAAAATTGTATTTCGCAAGGGTGTGAAAATGGGGATTTTACGCACGCGAAGCGTGCCCAAAACCGCCTTTTGCACACCGAGTGAAATAATAGTATATTATGCTACAAGAGGCGGAAGTGCGCGATTTTCGCCGAGTGTGAAATTTGCTGCCGGAGCGAAGCGAGGGCAGAAATCACACGCGGTGAAAATCCGCTCCCTCCCGTGCAGCGTACGAAACTTTTTTTCGTCCTCGTTTAAATAACCACATTCCTTAACGCAAAATCGACATATTCGCCGCCGGGAGAAATGGGGCTTCGGAGGAAGTAATGACTCCTAGGGAGTAATGAAACAGTCCTGCGCATGCGCACAGGTTAATAATGATCATTGGTTAATAATATGCAATTTTCCGCTCGTGTTGCACGCAAGGAATGTGGTTATTTAGCGGAGTCAGAAAAAAAAGAATGTCTTGCGTTATTCGAAATATCAATTACTCGTTCGCCATTCCTCGCCTATGAGGGTACATAAATGATGCTCTTCCTACCGGTTGCATGATTGTAAACAAAATTTTTTAAGTATTTCAACTAAAAATGTAGAAAAAAAGCTTAATACTATACGGAGGAGTGATCATTTCGAGGGATCTATAGATAACCCCGGTAATTCTATGTGTCTGACGTATAATGGGTAGCAAGCCGAACCGCCCTGCTTATTTCGCTGTCATGCCTCCGGGCGAGCAGTAAAACCGCGTATAGAGATGGCAATATAGAATAGAAAAAAAAATGCGAAGACGAACTAAGACTGAACAAAAAACCATTAGCAAAAAATAGAAAGAAAACGAAAAGAAGAGAACGAATCTTGCGTAGCAGCTTCGCAAAGTGTTGAGAGAATACGAGACATGGGGCGAGTACAAAAGGATATTGAAAGGTATGGAAAATTATTGTGAAGAGAAGAGAGGAAAGGGCGACTGCCGAAGTGTGAGAAGGAGTGAAACAGATACTGAGGGAGAGGACCGAAAGAAAGAAAAAATAACAGAAGCACTACTGTGTATGCCTGAACACGATGTCCAGTTTGGGTTTTTCTCTTTTTTTTTTTTTTTTGCGGTAGCTAAAAGCTAAGCCGAAGATAATCGGGCCCGATCGCGTCCGTGAATACAGTGGTATATTCGACCGCGAATTGCCTTGAACTCTCCTGGAATGTGCTGATACACGGTCTTTTGTGCGGTTCCCACATAGCTGTCTCGGATAGCGCGCTAATACCGCGCACCGTCTATGTCCGGTTTTGCTGATCGGTAAACTTTCGACTGAATTCCGCCTGATCCGCTTTGGCACGTAAAATATTGACTACGGAGGATTACAATGCTATGTTTATCGTGTGCAAAGAAGAAGGAAAAAGGAGACACACGGATTCGAATTAATCTTCTGGCAGCTCGCGAGTTTCTTTCGTTTTTACTCGCCTCCTTACTGGTTTGTTGTGCCTCCTACTATGTTCATACATGAAGAGATTATCTTTTTTTCGAAAGAACAAGACCCTTCCAATGTATTGTTTGACGTAGACAGTGAAGGAAAAAGATATCGATGCGCATTGCCAACTTTCCGAGGCAGAAAATTATCGTATTTAAGCGACGGTACACTAAAAATCAGTCACTTCCGGTTCGCAAATCTCATTTTTCAACCGGAAGTGTCATGATATGGTAAATATGTCATTTCTGGTTTGAAAATGCCATTTTTCTACCGGAAGTGATGTCATATCGAAAATACGTCACTCCCGGTTTGAAAATCTCATTTTTCGACCGGAAGTATCATTTTCCGGGAGAGACGTTATATTCGCTTCAAAAATCTCATTTTACGATCGGACGTGACCTATTTCTGTTATGACGTAATTTCCGTTCGAAAACGGGTTTTCTGGACCGGAAGTAGTGACGTATTTCTGGTCGAAAAATGATTTTTTTTCACGCGACGATAGTGCACAACGCTGTTGTAAATGATCAATAAACAAGGTCGCTTTGGGGAGAAGTGAATCATAAGAATTATGACGAAGTCTCTTCTCAAGCCGGCCATACGACTGCTCGAAAGTTTGGGATCTCCACTGTTTATTTTTTTTCTTTGTGCGCATTTAAAATGCAAGTCTGCACGCTGTCTGGGATCTTCGGCTGCGGCATGCCTGATCCATCGATCATCCCCGTTTATCACAATGAACTCGTTACCGTTTATAGGCGCACTGCATTATGTATAGTTACGTTAATGGATCGGGAGGATCGACGTCGAAAACTTTTTTATTAATGTATTACAAATACGACATACATACATATACATACATACATACATACATATATATCCATGAACGAATGAATGGTCTAACGTAGAGGGCTGAGCACCGTCTGGAATATCGTTAATGAGATCGATAAATCCGTTGCGTGTTCGACGCCCGCGAGAGTCCGAACGAAAAGAGAAGAATGAACGTACAAAGACTGTGAATGGCGAGCCCTCGCAAACGAGAAATGAAAGATTCCGTGCGATTGTGCGTAACGAATATTTGTTGGCACTTGCGTGTTGGCACTTGACGGTCGAAACCGGCGATCTACAAGTGCCCACATCTTATCGTCGAACATCTTGGACAAAGTACAAGATTTGGTAATTTTTTAACGAGCCGTTCGTAAGATAAGCTACTCTAATGGGTTCCTAGCGAATATCAAATCTTTATATCTGAAAAAAAAGATAATAAAAGAACTCTGGATTCTCGTGGTCTCGCACGTTCGTGCATATCGCGCGGTATCGCAGATCTTCGCCAAAAATAGATCTCCAAGTCCTCATCGTCTCATCCCCGGCAGAAGAAAAACTTAAGTCCCCCGAGGTGAGCATACCCAGTGTCGTAAACTAACCGCCCGAGGCAAACTGCAGCTCACGTGCTAATGGCCGCTCGCGTGCAACGTGCAAAGTGCATCAGCAAGAGAGCAGCAACGTTTCATAATAACGGAACGTCCAATGAGCGTTCGCTCGTGCGTTGGCGGGTAGAAAAGGCTGCAATAAAATTGTATGACTCTCGGGGCGGTTAAGCGGGTATTTATTTTTCTTATATTATTTTTCTTTTTTTTTTTTTTTGTCGTGACACGAAAGGCCCAAAGCGTACGGAAAGCAAGGAACGTATACGATTATATTAGTACTTATAAGGTGCCCGAAGAGGCGAGGGAATCGTTTAATTACACGTGTGGAAACGTGCAATGAATAATAACCGGCGAATCGTCTCGTATACGAGGCGAAAATTAAGCGACAGAAATGCCTAATGATTCGTACTGAGGAAGGTTTACGATCCGAACGCTCGAGCAAAAAAATAATACCCGATTCTGAATGAATGCAAAACGCTGACCTCACACCTTAAATTATTTTTCCTGCCCGACGAATCTTTTATGGATAAGACTGAGGAGCTTTGTTTAATTTTCTATGTCGAACAGCAAACGAATATAAATTTGTCTTGGCTGCGATTTGTTTTTTTTTGCTCTCTATGGAACTTAAGGATTTATTTTTATGGCGGTGGTCGAAATGGGTTGTTCAATGGCTCGTGTGGAAAAAACGTATTTAATTACTGACCAGTGTAATACGTTTTTTCACAGATATACCGGATGTACGGTCGGACTCTTTGATCATACGAACTTCGTATCATACATTCATTATTATATGCGTGGGCGGATTTTTTTCTTTTGCAATTATTCGTACGCCGATGTGGACCTACCGCCGACATGTAACGATCTTTCGCGTACGCACATGCAAACTACTTGCAGCGTGTATAAATAAGCCACTCACCGATTTAATGTGAACCGCGTTAGCCTTCTTGCCCTGCTTCTCTTATCTTGTACACGGACACAGGGTGTAGATTCGCGTCGATAGCGTGAACCCGTGTAAACGAGGCCACAATCGGCCACGTCGCTGTTTTCAGACAACCTCACGCTAGGGCCTTCGAGGCTTTTTTCATTTTACGATCGCCCCAGCCACCCTCCCCGGTGTATCCGGTTGGAAATTTGTTTTCGTTTATATTACACCGGTTGACGTATGCGTTCAGGAAATTGCTTCTTTCGCCATCAAGCCGGTGCGAACACATGAATATGTTTTCGCACCGCCATAGCTGATCGATATTGTACACTCGTTCACTTAGCACAATCCCATTGTTTACAGGGATTTCGACTCACTGACGATAACGAATTTTTGTAACTATTATGCTTGTGTGTTATGTGACGATTAATGTGAGATGAGCATTTTTATGCGATTGAGAATAGTTCATACATGATTGTTGAATAACTACGATAGCATTCATGTGCATAACCTACCCCCTCTTAAAAAGGACATGGCACTCGAATGATCGAGATAAATATATCGAAATAATCGAAATCGTGAAGCCAGTTTTCGTAGCCAATCGGGATCGTCCGTTTCATTAGGATGGGCACGTGTAACCAAAAAAAAGAAATGAAATAAGCGCGAGCGAAGCGAGCGCGTGTTGCCAGTTGCCTAAAAACGTGAGGCGCGCTCGCTTTTGGGTTAGTTGCCTCGTACCCTGGCATACTGAGCGACCAAAGAAGCGGCCCTAAAAGCGACGGTTGTTTTGTTCCAAAAATTGACCACCCCAATGACCACTTAAGCAACCGCTCGGCGAAACATTTTTTTGTCGTGTTTTGGCAATAAATCGTTTGTTTGATTGGCGACCGAATAAACAACCCTAATCGCAACCGTCTAGAAAAGCTCATCACGATCGTCATAAAGCTTATATCTGGACGGTTGCCTTTGCGGTCGTTTGTTCGGTCGACAATCAAAGAAGCGATTTCACTGCCGAAATGAGGCAAAATAATGTCTCTTCGGCGGTCGTTAGAGTAGTTCATTTTTGGCACCAAACTACCGTCGCTTTTAGGATCGCTTCTTCGGTCGCTGTTCACGGTCGCTTGGTTTGCTAGGGTAACTAACATAGTAACGAAACTTCTCGATTTTGATTATTGCGATACATTTATCTCGATCATTCGAGAGTCATGTATTTTTTAGGCGGGAGAAAAATTATGCTTGCTCGTTAAGTCACGAAGAATATGTGATATTCGTTTTTATATATGATCGTAAATAGTACATACATGGTTGTTGAATAACTACGATAGCATTCATGTACATAACTTGTTGCCTATAAGCGCGCCGCGCGCACGCTTTTAGGTCGGCCGCGCCGATCTTAGAAACGAAACGGACGATCCTGATTGGCTAAGAGAACTGACTTCACGATTTCGATTATTTCGATATGATTGTCTCAATCATTCGGGGGGGTCATTCATGTCATTTCTTTAAGAGAGAGCCAAATTTGGGAAGGTGATAAAATTTTCTATGAATATGGATTTTTCCATTTGTATTTTTTTTTCTTCCATCGTCTTTGGCGCATTCGTTCGTCACGTCTCGATAACTTACGCGCCACACACTACGAATTCCAATCTCGTCCACACCGGCACGCCCGTTTATCTATCTCGTTCCTTTTTTTCCCCCCTTTGGGTTTCTCCTTCGGCGGTGAACCTCCGTACCGGCTTATTTATGTTAGCGTGCCAGTAATTATAAGTGAGAATGAAAAGCCGCCGGGAGGATGGGACGAATTTACATGTTTTACTTTCCTGCTCGACTTGTTCGGTATTTTTTTTTTATCGTCCTCTTCATCTTCTTTTTGTTCCTTTTCTTCATCGTTCTGTTAACGAACACCGGAAAACCTGTTTTCGTTATGACACATTTGTCAGCTGTACTGAATTACTCCTGCCAACGGACAGGGCAATCATCTTCAAACAAACTTGCCGAGAGATGGACACGGAATGAATCAAAGCTTCTAACTCTTCGAGATGAAAAAAAAAATGGGGCACGTTTACGCGCGAACATAAATTTGATCCCGTTGGTCTCGAAGTCGACACTTTTATGTGCAGATATAAATCCGATCCCCTTGACGCTGTCATTGACGCTGAGACCTCACATCGAACGCACGTATTAGCAGATAAATCGTTGTAATTACTCATCTGCAGTATCGGCTGGTATGAAAAGGCACAGTGGGCGTTCGTTCGGTCCAAAAGAACGCCCTCCAGAACATAGCTTCCGACGTCCCTGTGCGCTTCGATTCTTCGGAAAAGGGAATTGAAGCAATTGCAATTCGCCACGGATCATCTCGCTGCCAAAGACCAAAACGGAAAAGGGAGAAAACCGTTATACAGTCGATCGGTCACGATTTTTCATGCGGGCTGCAACGAATTCGTGTATCCTCTTACTAGTAACAGAAAGAACACATAATCAGTGGAGAAAAATGTATCGGGCATAAGCTTGAAACAAGGAGTGAAAACAAAAAATTTATTGTACATTGCTTCCCGATGGAATTTTTTTTTTCCACGCGACTGAATTTCCTTGTGGATAGCTTCCGCTTTCAGTTTCGTCCGGCAACCGATCGTCGAAAAACGCTCTTTAACGAATAATTAGTATTGCAGGTGATTTTGAAAAAGTATACCTGCTAAGGGTCACTAACATCCCCCGATTCGCCTCGGGCTATTAAAGATAAATTTCGTTCAGGTAAACCAGGCATACTTTCATTTTTCTTCGCTATACACTTTGCCTTTTGGGAGACCAGAAAAAATCTATGATTACGATCTATTAGATTCCGAAGAAACGTAACTAATAATTACGGTCAAGTATAACAAGCGTATCCTTATATTTAGTGTATCGCGTGATTGTGTGTGGAACGCGTAGGCGTGTTCCCTCGTTTGTCTGTCAGTCCCGCGATGGGCGAACCTTTCGATTCGAAATTCAATTTAAAATTCCTTCACATAACCGACTCGTATATTATCCGTATAAAAGGAAACACTCTAGGAGAGGAAATGTTCTATTCTACAAAAATCTATCGTATACTATAAAATACCGTAATACTGTTTGTGTTATTTTTGTTTTCTTTTTTTATAGGCAATGCAACGGCAGCAGCTCGGGTTACGAAGGCTGCGAGTATCTCTGTTGCGGTCGTGGACACGTCACGAAGACCGAAGAAATGCTCGAGCGATGCGAGTGCAAGTACATAAGTTGCTGTTACGTTAAGTGCAAGACTTGTAGAAATGTTATAACGACGTACGAGTGTAATTGAACGATCTGCGCGGTCGAATCTAACCGAATTTTAACCGAATTTCGAAACGAATTTTAATCTTTGTTTTAATTTTCTTCTCGAGAGACTGAGTGAACTAGATATCATCGAATGGTCGTAATCGGCCTAATTTATTTTAGCTAATCTCGAACGTTCATTGCATACTTCCAATGGGAAGAATGCTATTTGGACCGTTCGTAATGTTCGTGCAAATAAAAAGAAGAAATCTTACAGACTGATAACAACTTCGAATGAACTCAGCCTTATGATATTATAATTATTTTTTAGTCTCCTTCGATACAAATGAAAAACATTGTTTCAAGCTCCATTTGCGATTATCTTTAAACATGATTTTGTGACAGTTCATTCTAAAAAAAGGCGTCGAACCTTCCGTAGTGCTAATTAACAGTCAATTAAAGACAATGCGATTTGTAAAGCCCAGAGGAATGTTATTGCAAATCGTCCAAAGTTAATTCGAACCGCTCGCTCAGAGCAATCGTTCGCGATCTAATTCAATCACGGAAAAATTATCACAAAAATTATATTATCAACAAAAATAGATGCTGGAGTGCCGAATGAAAATGATAGAAATGTACGAATAATTTCTTGACTGTCGTTATCACGAAAAAATCACATTGGTCGGTAATGATAGACTTCTGATTCGAAGTGTGTATACTTTCTTTGTGTACCTTCTGTATTATCGAGTTCTCAGCATTGCGACCGCGAGTTAATATAAGTATTTCGAAAAGGGTTTAACCAACTCAAAAAGCATGCCATTATTCATGCGTGGTAATCGACCAAAATGTTATTTATATTGCAATTAGATGACATCTTATACCCATTAAGCCTCCGTAGCTCGCACCTTTTTTCGACAATTTTCCAATACTAAATGGATAAAATACTGTTGGTAAAAATTTATTATCACAATTCTCATGGTATCGTGAAGAAGTCTTACACGATTTTTATTTATCATTAGCATGCAGCGTTGAAATGTTTTATTTGGAAAATCAGATTTCAGTCTGTGAGACTGAGCGCGAGTTACAGAGGCTTAAATGATATTTATTATAAACTCGTGTTTATCTCGTGTATTTGCGCGTAGCGTTGCTATATATTCACGTACTATATCGATTGTATTTATAGTAGCATGTAATATTATTATTATTATTATTATTATTGATATGCATAGTATATAGACGAGATCGCGGCACGATATATAGTTAGAATGATGTGTAAATAGAACTATATACGTTCCGGATGTACGTTCATAATGTCGATCGATCTTAATAATGCATTCGAATAAAAAACATAAAATAACTACTTATCTTTCGCTTATGAAAATTTTATCAAATTTCTATTCGGATTTAGATACGCGTTATTCACAGATGTTTGAAAATCTGTATCACGTTATAATGAAGAACGTTATGTTGTTCACAAAATTCATTATACACAATAATGCATTTATTTTATTTTATTTTTTTATTCATTTTTTTTTTTTCGTAAATAGAAGGCGAATGGATACCTGACTCAATGATATTTTATTCGGTCGCCGGACCGTCCTCTCTTATATCAAGGTCCTTCAGAAATGCGCACCAATCCAATCCCGCGCCGCAATCCGGATCCCTCTCCGAAGCCCACCATAGCGAAGTCTGAAGTCGTAATTGCAAAAAATAATTAATAAAAAACAATGTAGTCTAATAAAATCGGAGCTTTTCCGGCGGCGGACCTTTATATTGACGGGTGGAATCGGAGTAACAGGATTCATCTTCGTATTCATAAATTGCAGCAAATCCCGATAATCAATCTGTCCTTCTTCGTTTTTGTTCAAACTGCGAAGAAAAATGCGAAACACAATTTTTATCAAAGCACATTTTTATTTTCGACGACGTTTAAGTTCAATTTTACTCACTGGTCGAGCATCGAATTGAGAAGTTCGAGATCCACTGGAATTCTGCAGCCTCGTAAAATCGTGTATAGTTCGCTACGAGGTAAGTATCCCGTGCGAGCACGATCCCAGTGGTGAATATCTTCTTCGAGACGGTCCAACTCGCTCCACATCAGTCGCGTCAGTTCCGTGTGCATTAGTCGCCTGCGTTAATAAATGTTCACTTTTAATTTAATATTTTATCATTAAAAAAAATATTTATTAATAAAATGTGTACCTCACGTATTCCCTCGAATGCCGAGCTCTCTTCTCGTGAGAAGAATAACGTCTCGCTATTGTAATCATCTCGTGTTCAACTATTTTTTCACTCAGATACTTGCACAATCCCTCTCTACGTAATCGAAATATGGAAGTTAATTCGTTGAAAAATATGCATGTATAATTAATCTCTGTCAAACCTTAATCGTCTGTATTCCAAAATTCCATTTTCCTCCGAAACTTTCGGACTATATTCGGCAACAAACTCCTTGTACACCGGTTTCAGTTCTTCACGCAACTTTTCCATAATCACCTTCATATTCGCTTTTGGAAACTGGAGAATCGAATTAAACATAATTGTTTAATCGAATTTGAAAGTGAAGTTTAATGTAAATTAAATAAATGTAGCTTCAAAAACCTTTTCGCAATTGATTTCCATGTAACGAAGTGCATACTCGTCGGCGGATGTTATTTGAAAATGAAATTCGCAAAGGTTTACCCTGGCACCGACATAGAAGTGCCGTGGCTCGTAATATTGCGGTTTTTCGCTCGAATAAATATTCTGACCCGGTAACATTACTTGCATCCTCTTCTGGAATAGGCATCTTTGAAAACCTAAAGAAACAGAGCTATTCTCGTTACATTTGTCATCGACATGGCAGTAAGACTCGACAACTGAATCCGGAGAACAAATAACTGAAACCTGTGTTTCTCGGTGCCATTTCGAAGATCGAAACTGTGTCGTCCATCAGATAAACCCTAATTATGAAGTGTCGATCTGCGAACTCGTCTATGTTGGATATCATCTTTGCTCGGAATCTCAAGACACGACTGTCAAAGCCTTGCCTAAATAATAAAGCATTAATTGATATGAATAATGCCGGAATAATAAATGAAATAAAATAGAATAAAATAAAATAAAAAGATTGCAGTGAAATGAGCCGGCGATTATCAGAGTGATTATTATAGTGATTACTCGTTGGAAGGTATAAAAAAAAGTGGGAAAGATGTTAAGGAATGTGCTCTTCCACTACGTGTCAACGACTTCCGGAAATATGATCATATACAATCATGAACATAGATGATCATTTTTCGGCCAGGAAACAAAAAACGAATAGTTCAAATATGAATATAATTTTCAACGAACAAAATGATATGTTATTTGCAAAAATCTAATCAAGTTGACGGGTGAGTAGTACTGCAATTGCGTGAAAGTTGTTATTATATTTCTACACAACATACTTGTCGTATTTGTGAAACCTGACGAAGTCTACTTTGGGTGGCTGGGGGGTAACGGTGAAGCAATTACCCAGTGAATCGTCGTAAGAGCCAAAACCGTTGTAAGGAGGCACGTATTTTTCAACGTTGGTGCACACGTAATCGGGCTTTGTGGAGGGTCTCTCGAGCGGCTTGAAATCGTCAATGCCGTACTTGGTTCTGAAAAGAATCAAACGAGCCGAAACGTATAGTATTACGTTCGATTGTACTTGCAACTATTAGTCGCGTCGCATAACAAGAACCTCCTTCGCAGGGCTTCCAGAGGGGTCATTATCAAGTAACTTCTCTATTTTTTAAATTATCGACTCTATCGAAATAGAAAAAAAAATTCAGTTTCAACTTTTTGAACATCGCAGTCCCGATTGCTATTGAAATATGAAATTTAACGATTTCTAACTGAGAAGTTACTTTCTTCACCTTTATGCGCTACCTGTAATATTCTTTCGTGAACTGGTCGAGATCGGTGATTACGACTTTTCGCCCAAATATATTGAGCTGAGCACCGATAGCGAGATCGTTTTCCTGGTAATAATCTCCCGATATCTTTCCAGTGTTCAGCGAGTCGACCATGTAATAACTCTGAGCTGTGCTTTCGCCCAAGACGTTCAGCACCGTGAAAGGATCGCTCGAACCGATGGGAGCCAAACTCGTGAAAAACTGTAAATCGATTTTGTAATGTACTACACTGGAGCTACACGAATAATGTTATCCAAACTCTTTACCCTGCCGCCGATAAGATAATACAAACTACAAAACATGATTTTTTAATTGATTTTCAAAAGTTGCAATCTCAATCATAGTTATCATTTAATTTAATTTTGATATCACCATTTTGCGCTATCTGATAGTCGTAATTCTTTTAGACATTTACCGACTACCTCACAGTTATAATTACTAATTAATCGTTTTTTTTAAGTTGATAAAAGGCACTTGCTTATCTTAAATTATGACGTCAGTGCTCACTTTCGGAATTTTCATTTTTTTAACGAACATGGAGCCGGTTTCACGTCCCGAATTGGGTGACGGTTTCTCCATTATCTCAATGGTATCATCAGCGAGATAGTAATGCAATTCCAGTTCGTGAATCGTTCCGTACTCGCTCTCCCTGTCGTCCCAGTATCCGTAGAATCTCAGGACCTTTCCGTCGTACTTCAAAAATTTTCCGAGCGTGTCCGATCGTCTGTTCGGTTTTTTAGGAAATACCGGCTGAAAGTGTGGCAACGATTTTAAAACAAATTTTTTAACTCGCACGCCTTCATTAAATGCCGAGGGTCTTTGATGCCGATCAATTGATTACCAATTGTCGCCTGTCGTTGTAAGGATCGTTCGGTATGTCAATGGGATCCGGTACCGGAATTCCCATGCGGTTTAAAAATCTTCTGGTAAATAAGTCGCAATCGACGATTTTGTAAACTCGACCGAAGATCTCAGGTTCCTTGCCGACGTTTAGATCGATTATGTCGTAGTAGCGATATTTCACCGGATCTGGCATCGGAACTCTTTGACGTCGCACCAAAACACCTGAAATTCATTCATAAAAATTTCTCGTAATTTTTAATCCCTTATTATTATTTTTTCATTAATGGGAACAATGTGGCCCCAGTAATTAATAAAGTTTTACTTAAACTTTATCACGTACTAATTTAAGATCAATGAAGCATTTAAATAAAGTTTTGTTGAAACGCTCTAAGAGAATGTCACTTATAGCTCCTTTCACAATGTTTCAAGAGACGAACAATTCGATTAAAAAAATACTATCGTTCTACTTCTTACTAACAGCTATTCTCAAATCTCGTTATTAGGTTTTTTTTTGGCTTTTATGGCCTAAATGTTATATTATTTTCTATGAAAAACGATATTGGGGATTAATAGCTAGTGCAAGCTCGATACAACTTTAACCACAACAACTGACAAAAAAATTTAGTTTGGTTTATTCGACTAAAATCGGTCATCCAACGACTCCAGCTTCAAGTTCGTACGGCAGCCAACCAGGGAGTATTTCTTAAGCGATAATAGTACATATCGAGAACGCGAGTTATTTTCGCCACGAATTTTTTTTGATACGAGAGGAAAACATATAATTTATCTTGCATTAACTTTTCTTGAAGCTTCAAAATGGTAAATACGAATGTTCGAATGCTAATATAAAATGGACGGTTGAACCTTGCTCCAGGCCGCTGTTGTCGACGGAAGGCTCGGCAATCTTGATGGTGCCGTCCTCCAGAAAGAAGCTGATAGTGACGACGCGCACCTGAAAGGCCGATTGCCATCTCTCCTGCACAGTTTCTTGAAAGAAAGCTTTGAACATGAGTCTCTGTGGGGACAAAAATTGTATTACAAAAAATTCTCAAGATGTAACGAGAGTTCTTTCAACCCACTTGACCGTCAAAAGCGATCCACGGTGGGACCGCCTGGGCCTCGCCTCGGGGATAAATCGATGGGTAACGACTGTGCTCGGGAATCGCTGCCCGCTCAGCCAAGTAGTAAACTCCATCGTGAATCTTGTCAAATATTTGGCTTCTGTTGAATTTCGTCTTTCCGATCTGAAGACAATGAGAAGTCGCCGCTTCCGTACACTTTTCCTTTTCTTCTATAACTTTTTACCGGTTTTTTCTACAATTGTTGGCCTACAACAGCTTACCGTTGTGTCAAAATTGAAACCCGGAAGACACGGGAGCTTGGGTGCTCGCTGCATCGCTCCAAATTTCGACGGTGACTTTACAATTCAATTAATAACTTACTCCTCAATTGAAAGCTCACTAACAAATAACCATCCGTAAAAGTCGGCTGTCAGAAACAGCAAGGTCGGCCGAATCGATAACAGTCCCGTCTCTTCTTTCGAGTCTAATCTATTTACCATGGTGTTTCCTTGGTGATAGTGAATAGAGGTCTTGGAAACCCAAAGTTTGATTTGAGGAACACAGACGTCGATGGGAGCCACTAGGATTACAAATGCAAATTGTATGTATTATGGCCAGTAGATTACAATTTCGTGAAACTGTTCGTCGTACATTTTTTTTGTTCGGAGTGTTAAAGATGTATATAATATAGCAAAAAATTCTCTCGTATAAATATAACGTATGTATATTAGTTTCAACGTGAATCGAGTTTATATATTAATCAATATAATTGTTTGTATTATATATTTTTTAAATAACGCAATGTTTATGGCTATTAAGTTTGCCGAAGATTCGAGGGTATGAACGATTTCGCGTCTTGCTGGTGGAGCGCAAACCTTCGCAACCAGCGCGAAGTTATGGCGTTTAGTCTAGGACTCTTGAACAAATTCGTAACAATAATTAGCACTCGTCGACAATAATGTTAGATCACACTGGTTAAAACTACTTCAAGGTATTTCACCTACGCTACTTTCGGTACCGACGAAAAATGCATTGATTCGCTACTACTGTTAGCCTTGGGTAGAGTATAAATGTGCGAAATAATACTGGCTCCGAAAATTTAACAAAAATATTTTAACAAGCATGTGCAAAATGATAAATACAAATAAATGCGGGAGAAATTATTTGAAGCGAAAACCAAAATTACTCGGGCTCAATATTCAGATAATTACCGGGCATTAGGCCAGAGTCAAACGTCGTTTTTTTTATTTGTCGAATTATGGAAAAAAAATATTACGATTTAGGAAATGACGCTCGGTGGCCGCCTTGAATTTTGTTTTACCAAAATCATGTCATATCAAAAAGCATTGAACACAATTGTCGAGATTTTCAAATGCTTCACACATTTCGATTCGGTGATCTATAGATCTGTTTTCCCCATTCGTTTTATTCGATTAGCGCCCGAATTTCTTTTTATCCATATATAAAGGTGATTAATATTTGTTAGTCTGGTATCTTTCCCATAAAAAAATCTCGCGGTAACAATAGTTATTTTCGTTCTTGCATTGTTCAATGGCTTAGTCCTTCATTTCCGGCATCAAGTCGTACCAGCTCGTTGTCGCTTTTGTAATGTCCATGTCCGAAAGATTGAGATATATCTGGCCCATAACGTTGCTGCCCGTCGACAGCCACGCTTTTTGCGTGCAAACGGATATCTCCAATACTCGAGTATTTAGATCACCTTGTGAAACAACGTACTCGAATTGCTCGTCGTAAACAGGATTGACGTTGTCCTTCATTACGGCGGTTTTTCTTTTGGTCTCTTTGTGACGATCCGGGAGAAGGTAGAGCTTCACGTATGGATCCGGTACGTTGTGCGGATCGTTCATTGGCAGAGGCAGGTTGCTGCGATAAAACATTTCGTTATTTACGAATTGCCAAATATCTTTGAGCGTGAAAATTTATCTACGATCGTAAACTCCGATAAATCTATCAATAACTTAGAAACAAAAATCGCAAAGTCGACTAATATTTAGTGTAATGTGTTACAACTGGTTGATTTCGTTAACTTACGCAATCTTGTGTACGACCACGACCAACTTTTGTCTCGGCACGCTGTAACGCAGCGTCAGCTGAATCTTGCCAAGTTTCGCTTCGCCCAGAGAAGAAGTTTGACTCAGGTTACGATGAACGAGACCGGGATGAGACATTATCGCGTCCGGAGCCATGGAGGGCATCAGAGTTCCCTCGTCGACGGCTTCTTCGTTCAGAGTATCTTGAGAAACAACGCCTATGGACGTTGCGCTGTTAGCTACGCTCTGCACGGATTCCCTCGAAGGAATTTTCTTCAAAGGGGTGGAAGGAACTGTCAAAACGCGATCCAAGAATTAAGGATTTGTTTGAAGATGCAAACGTAAAGAAATTCGTCTCTCTCCCCTGTGAACTTCTATCGATTCTTACCACTGCTGGACACAGAGTTGCTGATCGTCGATTCGTGACGCTCGAGCTTCCTGTTCAACTCGTTGATATCGTGGTCGTCATCGTCTTCCTCGGCCATCTCCACAGCTTCCTCATACTTCAAGATCTGAAACGAATAATAACAGCTATATAGGGTAAGTTAGGGTGATATGGCCACGCAGGTGATATGGCCACCCGTAATATCTTTTAACGGAACAAACCAATGGCGCTGCCGTTTGCACAGTTTTTAGTATATGTGGATACAATAGGTTTGTTCGTTTTCAAAATAAGCTGGAGCAAGGCGCTCGATTTTACGTGTAAGATATATCCAATAAATATTCATCTAATCTCCACGTAAAATAGAGCGCTCTGATCCAGCTTACTCTGAAAGCGAACAGACCTAATATGATTGCACCGAAAATTATAAGATTGCATGTGCAAGGGTCAGTACGACATGCCACGTGGCCATATCCTCCGCATTTTCCGGGTGATATGGCCAGTAAAACCATTGTCTTTATAGTTTGGCAACTGAAACATTTGACGCAGGTAATTATTGTCTTTTTTTAGTTCATGCAGACAACATCAAATATACTAAGACATTTTTAAGCGCAATCCCTTGATACTTCTGCAGGGCTAATCGACTGATATGGCCGATCGCAAATATGTGTTCGTACAGCTGCAATTAAATCACGCATCGAAAATATCGACAGTTCTGAGTGAATTGCTTCAGTTCGACACTTCTAGAGTTCGTGACGACTAAAATTTTAAAGTTTTTTTCAACGTTGAACCTCCAATTTTCATTGTTGAAAAAATCGTGGCTATATCACCTCGACTTGCACTACTTACTTCCTTGACTTCGAATATCAAGTTAAGAATTTTACCCTCAGTGACATCGACAAGACGAGCCTGCTGTCTGGTCCGGCACTTTGAAGATCGTAGGGTTGCTGCATGTCTTCCATGTTCTTTTTGCTCAGCAAAGCCACCAAATTGTAAGTCATCGTTCCGACCACCATTCCAGTTTTTTCGTCCGATATCTACGATTGAGATTTGTAAATACCGTATTACCGTTTAACATCAACGACTGCGAATAATCTACTTACCTTCACGTTAAGACTACCTGTTTCTGGATTTCCAACCAGAAACGTGAAGCCCTGCTCCCACACCGGATCGCAAGATCGAAGCATCGTGCCCGTTCTCGCGGTTTTAGAACCGACGCTCGCTTCCAGGTAAACGTCTGGTTGCTTGCTGCCACGAAGGCACTGGTAACATTTTTTTATAATCATTTTACATCTTTATTAGAAGGATTTTATAGATAAATATTGAAAATTGCCAATGTCGTAGTTACCGGTAAATTTCTAGCTGAATCGACGTATAGTATGAGGCAAGCGGTACTCATTGACGTGACTCTCAGCTGCTGCGTTTCCATCAGAGCCTAGAAATTGTATAAAGTAAATAGTTGTAGTAAAAGAAATTTATTGCCAATGCTATACATTAATACGATTATAATCCTAAACTATTATACTTAATATATTATTATACCTAATTATATTTAAACACATTGACAGAGCCCCATCGACCTGAGTCCTTCAGCCCTCAAATAATTGTTATTTTCTGTTTCTCTAATATATAAAATCGCAGGCTGTTGTGGCTTGGGCGCTTCGGGCCCTCGCTATGGAGGGTGAAATTTAAATACCAAGTTTTGTTATTTTTGCAGATTTAACGAAAATGCGTGACTAGTTATAGAAATCAGTTATCAGTTATCAAGATCTGGGGAACTTACAGGGGAACCTCCTAGACTTTTGAATATTGGGACAAACGAACCAATAAACAACTTTCCAAAATATATAAGATTAATAAAATAATATGACTTATTTACGAATTTGTTCGGGTGGTCACTTACAGCTTGCAAATCTGCCGGATTCTTGGAAAGCTGCAGCCAGGTGAGACGCATTTGTACCATGCCGTGTTTTGCGAACTCCAAAGTCGACCACTGTGACAAATAATTTAATGTCATTTCAAGTTATCTGAAACCAATTTTTATTTTAAAGTCAAAGTTTTAAATGTTCGAATACTCACGGTGTCGATCATGCCCTTCTTCTTAACACGGCTAACTTCGATAGTCGCCCTGTTTTATACACGATATTAAACGATTCAATAAACATTTTTTACCAGCACTTGGATAATACTATTGAAAATGTATTTTGATGAGTATAATTTACATGAATCTGCGATAGTTCAAGTGATATTTGAATATGCTTGAAAGCCGAGAACATGCAGCATTAATGCAGTTCAGTAGTATGTACAACTGCAAGTTGATTAAGTAAAAATCAAGTATTTGTTGTTTTCTTTAACTGTACATCATATTACACATGCAGCATATTAGCAAAGTAAACCTTCACTGCCAAGTACAAACGCGAACAGTTTTAACCGAAGATCTCGGGAATCCATAGCATGAAAATATAGAACAGAAGAAAAAAAGAAAGATGTCCATGTTACAACCGACGACTGGTGGCTCATTAGTGAAATGCAATGAAAATTTCCTAACAATGTGATCGAATTTTTTAAAGGGTAACAGATGCTACTTGCTAAAAGAAATGAACGCGAAGATACCTAAAGGGCTAAAGAAGCCATACACGGGACGGCCAAGAAAAAAAAAACTGAACATTTTACTTCTACGAATTGTAAAGTACATCGCATTATAAAGCCCTAAAAATATTATTCGCCCTAAATGCTGAGGAGATTTATCTTACATGTAAATGCGACCTAATAATATATCTAATCTCCGAAAATATTGAAGTTACGCGCGAGACAAAAAAAAAAGAATGGTAACGAAAAAATTTGCTTCAAAATACCAAGGGAATTCTTCAGGTTCTGCGAATTCTTCTATCATGCATCAACCAGCAGATGCGATGAATTTTTTGCAGGCGATATTCGACACAGAACCTATCGCAATAACAGTGTCAGGACAATCTTGAAGTGCACGTTCAGTATTGTGTAATAATTTGAAATATCTATTTTCTATCCGAATCTGTTTATCGCTAAAAAAATCATTGATATCGTTTCAATGCTCGCGTTATGCACTTTATTCGTACAACTATCAGTACCTTCCGAGGGGATCGTCTTGGCCAGCGTTGTCTTTGTCAAAGAGCTGGGTAACGACCGTGTTGTTGCCACCCGAGACCTGCTCCACTACAAACTGCCACCACACAAGCTATTTTAGTTGGTTATCGCCAAAACCAGCAGAGTTGCATATTATATGCAATCGGTGTTTATTCTTTTATTTATTTATTTTTTTAATTTTTAAAAAGTTTAACCCTTTCGTTACTGGCTGATTAAATCCACGCAGTTACATCGAACGTTCATCCCATTAAAATACCGACTCATCGTACAAAAGAAATAGAGGAAGAACGTTAAGTTTTTTACGGAAAAGAAAAATTCGTATTGAAAGGGTTAAAGTGCGATTTTCGTTATCGGTTTATCAAACTTTGTTACATGTTACATTCTGGCATGAAGAAAAAAAAAATTACCTAAATAATATTTTCAATGTTAAAAAAAGGATTGTCAGTGAACACGAGAAAAAAGCGAATGTATCGCTTCATTGAAGGCCAATGAGCGTATAAGAATCATCGGTAACGTGATATAAAAAATTTGGTTTTCACACTCTCAAACAGCGAACAAAAATCGTCTGCACAGTGAAAGTGGACGAGAAATAAATGTGTATGTTCACAAGAGTACTACTGCTCAATCGGCAGATAAATGCTTAAAATCGTAATTGAAAATTAAACTTTCCACAGCATGCTCATTTAATACCTTCCAAGTAAGTCATCAGATTCAATACCAGCGATGTTTGGATCCAAGTCCCAAATTGATACAGCAGCATCTAGCCCTATACTGCGTGTATCGATCACAGCCTGCGTGTCATATCGTGATAAAATACATGTGAAAAACTAAACGTGCCAAGTACGACAGAATCTCGCGCGCTTTTTTTTTTCCTCTCACGATTGATTTACCAAAAGAGATTATATATTCGATATTTACAATAATGTAGATAGATATAAATAATAAAATAATTAATAAATATAAATGATATGTACAATATACAAAAGTGATTTTTTTAGGGGACCATTATTTTTACGCGAAAAATTTACAAGAGCCACCCATGCATCGATACACTCAAAATAAGCAACAATGTACAGACGCTAATTATGTCGACTGCTGGAAATCAGAAGGGCGTATCCTACATAAATTAGGATGGTAAATGGTGTAGAATATGCTCTTCCTTTTATCGCCCGCCGACATTGGAACTCTCATTCGTTATTGCCAACAACAACATCCAAACGACATAAAAATACCAACGTGCCAGTGGAGATCCAGTTATCAGGGATCCTTGTACCCAAGCGAATTGTATAGTTAAACCAAGCGTTTTTCAAGCACGTAGCGTGGACATCCCGACGATATTTACAGTACGTGCGATTATCGATCGACCCGTACTCAAATATTTATACTAATTACAGTTACGACTCTAGAGTAATGAACGAATTGATCGAAAGAAAAGTGAACGAAGGTTTCTTTTTCAATCTACACACGATTCAACGGTCTCTGAAGCAAACAGCGTTGACACACGGTGTTGATTAGAATTATCTCTATCATCATTGCAATCCACCACAGGATACAAGATTTCTCATTTCCGTTGTCATGTAGTTTGCTTCCTGGGATCGTCGAATTATTATTTTTTAATCTGTTTTCCGAAATTGTTATTTTGTACTTTTACTTTTGACATGAAAATTTATAGGAAGTACGTTTTGACACAATTTGTCAGAATCTTTCAAAATAATTTTATGTGAAAAAATGTGCTTCTATGTTCGTTTATGAAATTTATAAACAACATTTTTTTTTGTTTCGTGACAAAATTGATGAAATTATGATAAATCGTTGCCATACCTGCCAAGAGACTCGTCACCCTTCGTATCGTCATAGTCCCAGACGGCTATGGTCAGCTGCTGCGCGATGGCGGATGTCACGACACACTAATCCCATACAATATCACGCATAACATCACATACACACTTGTCCCGGTGTGAGATCTCTAATATATAACTATATAGTTATTTTAATCCTAAATATATCGGTGACTTAACGCAGAAGATCAGATCGTCTGTGGGTCCGCCTTTACGACGTTAGATCAACGATAACATCGATAGGTCCATAAATTTAATTTCTTCAACGAATTTTTTTGAAGAATAGTTTGAAGCACTTCCGGTGCGGACGTTTAGTCTCGACCGATAAATCGTAAAAATATTAGTAATACTTTACTGCGACAAAACAACGACAAATAACACATTTTACTGGACCCGTTGTTTAAGTCATCGCTAATAAACGATGACTAAAATTTACTTGAACAAATGCTACTAGTTTAAAAATGAGAAGGAACAATTCTGTGACATCGTTTTCCTCGAAAGCTCATAATTTTTAACAAAGTTTTGCATTTTTTTTTTTTTTGCATTAGTAAAGTTTTGCATTTTTATTTCAGGAATACTGCAAATCTTTTGCGTTTGAAGCAGCTTTGACTGTCTACGATAAGATTTTTTCGTCGATTTGAGGAGTTACTATTATGATAATATGAATTCAGATGATAAATACATTTTTCCATTATTATCAGCTTTCGAGAATGACTATGCCTACAGATTTTCGGCCACTCTTCTGGGCCACTAGAAACCCTTTAATCCACTGAAAATGTTTGAATCCGCTTCTTTAACAAAAATTGAAGGAACGGTATTTTTATATAATTTTTTTAACTATTCAATTTTTTACTGTGTTTTTAATAGAGGGCAAAATGTATTCCCTTCAATTAGCTTTTTAAAAAAATGTCTATCAAACATTTATAGAGCCAGTAAATGTTAAAAATTAAGTGTCCTTACATTGATATTGATTTTGGCAGCAGGACCACGAGTTCTTCTCACTCAGAAAAGAACTTGACGGACTATTTGTGAAATGCAATTTTCTCAGCAAAGCACGTGCATTCAACGTAGCTTGTAAGATTTTGTGATATTTGCTCGAGGCAAAAAAAAATCAGTCGCACGTACCTCGCACCAATAGTCCCACTTTGGATCGACGGTGTTGTCGATCGTTTTTGTTCGGAATTCTTGAGCGCCGACGGTTATAACCGCGTAAGGATCGGATTTTCCTTTGCCCAAGACGCCGATGTCTTTTTTCATTAGATGTTTCGCTTGCACCACGTGAATTCTCAAAATACCCTGAGCACAAATTCAATTCACATTTTTTCACCGAACAATCACAACGTGGTGCCATTTATTTGGTGGCAAAGAAAATGGAGTTAAAAAGTTTTACCTCTGGCTCCGGCATCTTCAACACCTCGGCTGGAACTTCCTCGCTCAGAGGTATCACGAGTTTGTTCGGCAACACCATAACCGCAGCTACCTGCTCCTTGATCATTCTTCGCAGCGCTTGACTGAAAATAAAATAACGATTTTCCAACATCGTCGGCGATTCGAAAGACACACGAAGAGGCGGTGTTCTTACTTGAACCCAGGCAAATCAAGAACATCCACGGCGCCGACCAGATTGAAGTCGATGGATGGATTGTTCAGGAAAAAAATTTGTATACCTCCGACGAGTGGCATCACAGTCAACATTGGTTTCATGACAACACGGATCATTCCACGAATCTAAAAGACATCGATAGCAATTTCACATTTTACAAATTCGGAATTGCATTGACGGCAGCATCGACAAGATAGACAAGACTAAACTCACTTGGAAATCTCTGATACCTCCTCTCAAATTTCCGAAGGAAAACGAAATGTCGCAATCACCCGCGTATCTGTCGACGAAAGGGCGTTACATATTTTTCCTTGCATAATTTTTTTTAAAGTATTGATTCAAATTCGGTACTCACAAAACATCACAATCCATAATAATTTCGTTTCTAGAGGTATTCTTTTCATAGGCTTTGATTCCGTATATCTTTGGCGGCTGTGAAGTATAGAGTGTAGCTGTGTTAGCATTATTGGACACAGCAAGGCCAACGGAAAAATCAATTATATAATATGTGAATTGTCTTGCAGTCTACGAGTTCTATGTTGAGCGAGTGACCAATTTTTCAGGTGCCCCGTTTATGCGTTAATATTAATAATAATAATAATAATAATGAAGATGAACACTTACGATCCGTCCCAAGACCAATCTCTCGAACTGAAAACCCTTCAGCTTGTACTCCGAGAGAGCCTGAACAACGGACGTTTGGATGGTGTCTTTGAAAATTGATCTGGCAAAGTGATTCACGCCTGGCCAGACTTTGACCAAAATCTGTAACAAATTAAATTTAATAAAGGGTTTGATGAGTCTTTACTGTTTCGAGGTTCGAATTTTCGGTGAATTTTTATGCATTTTTACCCTGTTGAGCCATTCTGCTCTATCGAAATCGGGAAAATATACCCAAGACGGTAATTCATCCATTCTGTTAATTATCAGATGTTTCTCTTTGGCCATGACGGAAGCTTGGGCGGTAAGCCTCTTCAGTTCGTTGTTTCTGCTGTTTTCTGACTTCCACACTGCCAGAAATATCGGTGCGAAGAGCCAGCCAGGACTGAGGTTCAAGTAGCCCCAACTCCATATTAATCCAACGGCTGCGGTCTTCAACGCCAGCGAAGTTATCAGTGAACTGATACTCATGTACGGCCATGGTACTGGAGGTGCTGGTATGTCGGCTTTAGGCGTTTCCTCCATTTCAGTGTCGTCTTTTGGCAATGCCATTTTGTTGAACTTTCAAAAGCGATCGATGTATCTTAATTGTCAGCGATGGCTTCGGCTTCCATTCGTACCGTGTTTTCTGCAAATACAAATTCAAAACAAATTCATTAAAACACGATTAACGAATTCTTGCAAGTCGATTAAGTCGATGTGATATATCGCAGTCGGTCACGAATTCTGGCATTTTTTTCCTTTTCTTTAAGGTGATGTAAAATACCGAACTGGAAATGAAACTCCGGGTTCCGTTCGTACTGTGTTTTGCAAAACAAAATTGAAAACAAATTCATTAAAACACGATTAATGAATTCTTGTAAGTTAAGTCGATATAATATATTGCAGTAGATAAAGGATTCTGATTTTTTGCTTTTTCTTTAAGGTGACGTGAAATACCGCCGTCGGTAACAAAATTTCGGGTTCCATTCGTACCGTGTTTTCTGCAAAATAAAATTTTAAAGAAATTAATTAAAACACCTTTGACGAATTCGTGCAACTCGATTAAGACGATGTGAAATATCACAGTCGGTAACGAATTCTGCATTTTTTTGCCTTTTTCTTTAAGACGATGTGAAATATCACAGACGGTAACGAATTCTGAATTTATTTGCCTTTTTCTTTGAGGTGATGTGAAATACCGCAGTGGGTAACAAAAACTGTACTTAATGGCGTTTTGAGACCGCAGTCCGCCGAGGAAAAAGAAAATTGTGTTTCGGGGAATCAGCAGTCGTTCATTTTCTCGGTGTTCTGCGATCTCAAAACGACACTCAATACAGTTTTTGTTACCAAACGGGCGCGTCGCTCGTGGGCGGGTACCTTAAGAATATCGACCATTTTGGGACAAACGCTAAGTGTTAGCATCTTCATTTACTAGATGGGCAGGGGGCTAAGAATTTGCGTCTCCCACAGCTTTACAATGTAAAAAAAAATGGATTACAGTTTCATGTTACCGACCGAGTTCGGTTCCCGCGTGGGTGGAGAAGAATTAATCGGCTCGGACAGATTTGTCGCTCAGTCGATAAATAATAAATCCGAAACATATGAATGTTTTCGGTACTGAAGACCTGTTATGGCGAGCAGACGCTGATTTACTGAAAGCACTTCAGAGCATTAAGGGCATGTGTTACAGACTCAGTCGGTAACAAATCGCCTTCCCTGTTTTCTCCAAAACGATCGATACGACGAGCAAAAGCAAATTAGGTTTTCATACTTATATCTATTGACTACAAAAACCTAATTTGATTTTGGTCGAAGCATCAATCATCACGGAGAAAATAGGGAAAGCGATTTGTTACCATCGGAGCGTCGATACGTGTGTGTCACATGCCCTTAACTTGCAAGCATTCAAAGTTATTAACTCCGAACGCTTGGCAACTCAATCGTCACGGGTTGAAAAAAATAATCCTATCACATTACGAAAAGTGCTCGCTGCATTAAAATTGACCGTAAACCGCCTTTTCGCCCGTCGTGTATAATTAGAAGTTTCCCACGTGTAACCCGATCGGCGAAATTCCCCAGCATTGTCTATACTTCGTGCGGTAATTGTACGAGTAGAAAAGTCGCAGAACGCCGACACACCGCAATGCGGGTGTAATAAAAAAAACATATGGTGACGCCAGCACTCCAAATAGTACAACCGAAATCTGATTGTAGCAGCTTACACGTTTAATGCACCGAGCCGCTCCCCGGGCCTGTCCGAAGATAACAGACCAATATTTCGGTAGCATATCTCGAATTATTTCCGTACCGCAGTTAGGCAACATAGATTTTATCATATCTACGCACGCGGAACAGTTACCATGGCAATCGCCTATTTTCGACAGTTCTCTCGGACACTGTCGCGACAGAAAATTGCTCAAAGCAACCTAGTTCTCATTTTTCCCCCTTTTTTCAACTTAATTATTCATTATTCGTGCTGCGCATCAGCGTGTCAAAAATCGAATTATGCTCGACACGTATCCTGTGGCGTCGAAGCGTCGCTGAGTCCTGAATAATCCGTCCGATAAATAAGTGACAAACGCGAGTATTCTGGGACGAACTTATGGAACGAAATAAAAGACTGTCCCCTGAACCAATTGGATTGTAATAATATGCATACGTGGTTATGAATCAGCGCTCCTCGAATCGAATAGTTTTTGTTTTTGCATAGCGAGCTCACCTTGGCCGAAAAGATCCCGATGAATGAATCACAAACTCTCGAGCAACGACGCCGGTTCGATTAGCAGCGCTCAACTAACGATCTAACGATAGGATAACGTCGATAGTACAGCGGAAAAAACACGTCCCACCCTCACTGGTTCAACACTAGTTGTGCGGCGAGTGCGACTGACAAACATGTGTGAAATATGTGCGTACAGGCAGACAGGGATACATTCCACGCGAAGTAGGCAGCGTGTTGTCGGCGAGTGGGTCAGCTGATCGCGCGACTCTCGTCTCTCGCGCAGCTGATCTGCGCAGTTGATCTGAAGTCAGTCGCGGCTGAGGAAGACGAGCGTTATCTGTCAGCCCGCCATTGTTTCTGAGTCAGTTTCCTTCTTCGTAGTTTTCTTAGAAAATCTCGGTCGCCGAAGGTACTAAAAAAAACTCTCTCCGATCCGTAATATTCCGTGCGAATTCGTTGAGATCTGAGGCAAAACCTTCGTCATGGGTCTCGTCTGCTCCACGGCGCAGGTAAAACACTATTTCTTTCTGTGCGTCGCTTTTCTTTTTTTTCTCGCGATCTAATGGTCGGAGTGTTGTTTACGAGCAACACTGATTGGATTAATTATTTTTCTTTTTTTTTTTTTCACTGTTAACGATCAGCGAGCTTCCGATAGCGAAATCTTGATTATAGACCTTACCATACGCATTAAAATGACTGACATATTAAAATTGCTGCCAATGGAAATAAAATTAATTTCCGTTGCCGTTTTACAAATTGCGTTTCCTTTGTTTTTGTCGTGACGTCAATACGACGAAGCAATGCAAAAACAATTTGTCGATCTTTTCCATCCCTGCAGCTCGCCTGCCTGTGCGGAAGTACCGCATGCAGTTGTTGCTGTGCACAATGTCCTATCTTGATTATAGAACTTCCCATACACATTAAAGTTATTTATATATTACAGCTGTTGCCATTGGAAAAAAATTGAATTTTCGTTGACTTTTTAAATATTGCGTTGCCTTCTTATTTCTCATGATGTCAATACGACAAAGCAATGGAAAAAAAATTAATTGTTCTTTTCCATGCTTTCAGCTCGCCTGCCTGTGCGGAAGTACGGCATGCAGCTTCTGCTGCTCGCAATGCCCAACATGCCGCAACAGCACCAGCGCTCGCATCATGTACGCCTTGCTGCTGATGCTGGGTACCATCGCGGCATGCATTACGCTGTCGCCCAATCTGCAGGATGCTCTGAAAAAGGTAATTTTGAAAAATTAGAAAAAAAAACATACTTTGAAATGTGCCATGTAAATTGAGGATGTAGAGAAAATACGTACATAAAATTGTAATGAAACTTTTCCAGGTTCCATTCTGCACAGATAGCGATAGCTACATGCCCTCTTGGACTGTGGACTGCAAATCAGCTGTGGGCTACCTGGCTGTCTATCGAATATGCTTCATTCTATCGCTCTTCTTCTTCCTCATGTCAGCCATAATGATACGTGTCAATAGCTCCAAGGATCCTCGAGCCGCTATACAAAATGGGTGAGTTGATTAATATTGAAAGAAAACAGGTATAAATTAAATATTAATTCAATTGTAAGGTAAGTGATAAAAATAACAATGTTAAACATAATTATAAAGTTTGTGCCAATTGGATACTCACAGATACTCACACACTCAGACTGTGAGGGTGTCACGGATACCCATGATACCCTCACAGACACTCATAGGCACTTACACAGACACTGCCAGCGCGCGAGCCAACATAACGGCTAATAACAATAATAATGATAATGTACCAATGAATTAATAGTGATAATTAGTCAATTGTCTACTTTGATGTAAAATTTCAGTTTTTGGGCCATAAAGTTTCTGCTCGTAATTGGCGGCATTGTCGGAGCTTTCTTCATACCGGAGGGATCGTTCGGTCCTACCTGGATGTACTTTGGAATGATCGGCGGCTTTTGCTTCATTATTATACAATTGATTCTGATTGTAGACTTTGCTCACTCCTGGGCTGAGGCCTGGGTCGGCAATTACGAGGAAACAGAGTCCAAGGGATGGTAAGCTTTGATAAAGGTCGATAAATATTAGCAGATGGCCATCGGGATTATTGGTTCAGTCTTTTATTAACTGAATGAATCGATTTATTAATCAGGTACGCGGCTCTATTGGGGGCAACTTTCTTGAACTACGCTTTGGCAATAACAGGAATCGCCTTGCTCTACGTCTACTTCACACTGGTACGTTCGTAATAGCGTTGAAACAAATTAATATTTTTACGCCTAGTCGAAAAAATCCATGTACACATTTTTCTGTTTTCAGCCAAATGACTGTTCTCTCAACAAGTTCTTCATCTCGTTCAATCTAATCCTGTGCGTAATCGTCAGCGCTGTGTCGATATTACCGAGTGTACAGGAACACCAACCGCGAAGCGGTCTGCTCCAATCATCCGTCGTGACTCTTTACGTCATGTATCTTACATGGAGCGGTGTTTCCAACAGTCCAGGTACAGTTGAAGTAATTCAATCTCTCTGAGATTTAGATAATCTTTAAAAAATTCTGAATTACAATAAAATGTTATCAATTCAATCGATAGATCGCAGCTGCAATCCTGGATTCCTCGGTATAATCGCCGGTGATGACATTAACTCCCAAAATCGTGTAGCGTTCGATAAGGAGAGCGTTATCGGTCTTGTTATTTGGTTCAGTTGCGTGCTCTACAGCTCTTTGCGTACAGCATCTAAATCCAATAGAATCACTATGACGGAAAAAGTTTTGGTGCAGGAGAACGGAGCTGGTAAGTATGCAAGCTTGTTTCGTTAAGCTTCGTTCGGCCATTAAATGTGTTATACAATGGGTAACGGTTTCCATTCTAGCCATGTGTGGTAACTATTTTTTTGCATTATAGTCGTACCAACCCTTTTGCGAGTGTCAATTCGTTTCCAATAGAGTTTTTTTTCACTTCCCTTTATTCTTGACATTAAATTCCTTTAGTCAGTTGGAAATAACGAAATCGAGATTGTTAATCTTTACTAAAAATTGATCATCCGTTAAAAGAGATTTTTTGTTTTTCATACAGTCCGGAACACGGCAGACACTTCTCTTATCAACGACGAAGGTACGCACATACGATTAGCGCGATTTCATAATTCGTCTACGAATTTACGATGACTGATTCATTTAATTAGTTTCTTTTTGCACACATTTGTAAGATATTATAATTATGAAGTGGGAATTAAATCAGTATCGAAGCGTTTGGCCGATCCGTCATGTAGAAAAAATACGGCGTAAATGGAAATCCCTATTTATAGTTTTCCTTGCGCAGTAGCTAGTGTGTGCCTGCCTTTATTGATATCCTAAGTTCACACTGCTTTCGATAGATCCTTTTGTACTTTGATATGGCTTCTCGCAACAATAGTTTTAACCCTAGAACGGCTTCCCTTTCCCTGATTAATATATATATATTTTTTTATTCACAAAACATAACTATACGTCTATCTAGGATAAATCGATGTAAGAATACTTTGAGTCGCTATTAATTTTCTTAGTCCCAATGTCTATCATCCCGCATTGCACGACCTCGAGTTTCTGCACATTCCCGGCACATCAAGAATGTTTTAAACTTTGTACTCGTTTGACGCAATTTTGTCGAGTTTTTATTTGGTTCCATCTCTTGTCAAATGCAAATAGACTATGTTGCAGTAGATGGACGTAACGCTGATGCGGAAAGCGGCGGCGAAGCTAAAGTATGGGACAACGAGGAAGATCAAGTAGCGTACAGCTGGAGCTTCTTCCATCTGATGTTCGCTCTGGCTACTCTTTACGTCATGATGACGCTTACTAATTGGTATAAGTGAGTATAATAGATCACAATCTTTTTCATCAATTATCTTATTAAAAGTGAAAATGAAACGCTGTGGAACAAAGTTACTTTCAAATAAATTTCAAACAATTCTGAGGTCCCTGAAGCGAGAATCATGTGAACCATGTGAGCACGTCAAAGTGTTATACAATTTTGAGACTAATTATCTTTTTTCGCATCGACAGGCCAAACTCGACTCTGGAAACTCTGAACTTCAACGCCGCTTCCATGTGGGTCAAGATCATATCCTCATGGATGTGTTTGTCCTTATACGTTTGGTCTCTGGTCGCACCTGCCGTACTGACCAACAGGGACTTTTCCTAAGCGTTGAATATGTTATGTTTACAGTCAGCAGTTAAAATACTTCAAACACTAGGTTATATAATTGCAATTTTATATACCTATATCGTCCGCCGCTTAAACGTCGATACTCGTATGTATTCCTCGAAGTACTTGAAACTCTTGAAGTTACACTTTATCCGAACGCGCCGAGAGCTCCATATTGAATTTGTTCCCGAGCCAGCAACTTCGCAGCATTCGATTCCAACTTTGAAAATTTGTTCGAATTATTATGTTCCATTTACTGTATATTATTTTCTTTCGGGCTGTGGCCGTTTAGAAACGGTATTTAAACATTCGGAACAAGAGCTCCGACAGTACGAACAAAGAAAGTATACAAATATATACGCGTAAATTAATTGTCGATAAATTGTCGGCACTTTCGTTGATTCCTGCTGAACAGATAAATAATCGCAGCTAAATGTGACAAAGCGATAATGCAGGAACAGCATTTCAGTTCTATGGATTATATTATATTGCAATCGATTCTCAAATAGCGCATCCACTGTGATGAATACATATTATTACTTTGTGCGTCGATTGTGAAACTTTTTGAACCGATAATTTTTTTTTATTTGTAATTTCTCACGGATTTAGTTCCGAATTTGTCAATCGTTAGTTCTATCACGAGGTCGATTTAAAGATCAAATTCAAATTGTACCTCGAGATCGAACTCACAACTCGATAATCCGGACCCCAGTAACCTCCTACCTATTCTCTGTAATCGCGATATTCGATATTGAGTCGCCTTTAGGAAAATTCATATTATAATACTGTACGTACGTATTTATGCAGAGACGAAGATATACATTTCTTTGTAATAATCCTCATGTGATAAGTGTGATCGATACGAAATCGCGAAAGTGCGATTTCTTATCTTCTCAAAGTTCAATGCCCTGTAATGATAGAATAATGCTTTAATATAATAAATTCTATATACGCTAGATGGAATATAATCGTACTTTATTTATGAACAACCCCTTTATTTGCGCGCCTTTTTCATATATCATTTTGAAAATATCATGTCATAAAGAGCACAATTCTTGCACAATGTCTAGCACAATTCATTTCGGTCGTTCAAATAAATAAGTCAACAGTGGAGCGACAGGCGATTAATAAAAAGAGAATACACATTAGACATTAAGTAAAGAGCGTAAGAGAGACTGAATTTCAGTCAATAACTTCATATAAACGGGAAATAGGTGAGGGAATAATGGGACGGGAAAGGGGATATTGATTTCGGAGAAAAAATAATAACGAAAGAGGGAACTTAATGATTTACGACGTAGAATATAAATAGGTTCTTAGCTATCATATACATTGTATATGAGGGCAAGTTGAGAGACCTCTCGATTTTTGTTTTTTTTTTTCACTATAACGAGAGTCTCGCACGGACTATGTACAAGATCCAAAAAGGCAAATATTCTGTACGTTTGCCTTGGATTTTTTAGGTACTTTTTCAATCAGCTTTGGTGGATTTTATAGATATTTGTGCAGCCGTCTTCTTCAGAAGATGGTTCTTTATGTTTTGGAAAGGTGTGTCGAAGAGAAGCGTGAGAATCACCGATGTCAGGATGATCCAAAATAATTCTTTGAAGTTGAACTGTAATCAAGAAAATATATAACTCACAAAACTCATGAAATTACGAAAGGAATTATTTTTTTAGATAAGAAAAATTATTACCAACATCCTGAAGAACCCGTAGTTCTCGGGCGTTCGAGTTTGACCGACGTTGAAGAAGAACACCGGAAACTGCGTCAAGTAGATAGCGTAACTCAATCTCGTCGATATTAAAAATCCTTTCCACGCGAATACACTAGTGAACCATCCTGCAATCGTGCGATAACAATAAATTGAATTTGATACTTATTTTCTTGCCGAGATGACATATCATTTATTAAGATATCGTATACGAATATCTGACCTCCTCCATTTCCAGTGTGCGAAACAAAAGCTATCCACGCGAAAATAGCACACCAGCCAATCGGTGCAAAAGCGTTGTAAGTCGCCGCGTGTATGGGATTGTAAACATAGTGAATAGAGCCCATTCCTGCGGGGCCGACAAACGCTGCAAGAGCCATCAAACTCGAAACTATCCAGCCGATAATCAGAACAGTCTGAAAATTGATTAAAACAAATTTACTTAATAATAAAGTACGAGACCACTAGGCACTCTCCACCATAATAACAATATGCCGGAAATACATCACTTCCGGCCGAAAAATGAGCTTCTGGTAAATTTCCGGATTCTAAATTCCATAATCGATAGCGAGGGCATGAAGCGTCCGGGCCACAATAATTTGCTGGTTGTAGATTGAATTTAAAATGAAGTAACGTACATAAATATTTGAAAAAGGGTCAAAGTACTATTGAAATTCTTACTTTGCTCATCTTGAATTCTTTTGGATAAAGTCTGAATAGATATCCCATGAATATACCAATAATGTATACGGTTAATCTGTGCGTAGGTAGAATATACGATAGATTCGCCGTGTCGAACAGTTGTCTAATCCTGCAACAAGAAAATCAAAGAAATTCATTGATGCACTTGTTTGTTCATCGTTGCGCGATTGGAATAGCAACGGGCGTCGTCCAGTGAAACTCACGATGTGCCGAAGAATACGTAGTTGTTGAGATTGTAGTGGTACGTTACGTAATACCGTAGTGCGGTGGACACAAGTGCCACTAACGAGAGAAGAAAGGCCCCGGATTTGGGCCATTTGTACACCAACATCACCATTACAGGTGAAAGTACGAAAAGTTGAGTGTCAATGCCAAGATGGTGGGTATGCGTGAGACACTTAAAAAAAAAAATAAAATAAAACTAGTAAAATACGTATAAATAATTATTGCATAGTTGAAACAATGAAAAAATTAAATAAAATTAAATCAGAAAATCTTACCATATTCTCGAAACCAAAGTAATTGTGAATAAAAAGAAAATTTCTCCACCAATTTTTTTTGCAGATATTCGCGTGGTGAGTTACAACGAGATTCCACTGTGGGCCAGAGCCTGTGAATGGCATAATGTACGTGCAGAATAGAATGAGACCTCCCAGCGTAGGTACCAGTCTGAGGATAATAAAAAAGGAAACCATTAAAACTATTTTTTATCTTTACATTCAATGAGAATGTATAGTTACACTAGTAATTAAACTAATTTAACACGTAAAGTTTCGATTCTTTTTCTAATAGCTTATAGTGTCAAGGATGTTCTGTTAAATTTTCATGTCGGAATTTAACGAATTATGAAAGTTAGAGACCGTCGGGTGGAAAGTGGCAAAGCACTCGAGTAGCGACTCGCTCGAACTTTGAACGCGTTTGTATCTGATTTTCAAGGTCGGTATCCCTGATATCTCAAAAATGGCCCGATGGATTACAACAGAACAACAGCAACAGATGAACAGATTCTTCAGTCCTTGACGGTTTTATATTTTTAAACAATAATAAAAAATAATTCAGTGTTGAGAAATGGGTCAAAATCGACTTTTCCAAATGGCCGCCATTTTGCCAATCTTTTTCCCCGTCAAGGATCGTGCTATATATTATTTGTTGAGAATAATTACATTTTTTTGTTTCTGATAAAATAACATGTTGAAATCAGGGACAACGGAAAGGAAATTAAAAAAAAATTGTTTACGTCGACCGATAAAAAAAATACATAATAACAATAAAATTTTTTATGAACGAAAAAAATGCCTAAATGTTCTTTAATATATCCTCCCTCCACCCTAAAAAATTAAATCGATCAAGCGTATATGTACCCAGAAAAAAAACTCGAAATATGCATGCGTTTTTACCCTTTTACCGTGGCGTACGCTCTTAAAGCGACCGTTATCCACGTTGTCAGTTATGCTTACCTCATTAGTCTTGAAAGATATTCCTTCTTAACGTCCAGTTTTCCGGTTTTGTTGAGTCTCCCGACGAAAGAGTACGTGGTTAAGAGACCCGATAGCATAATGAATGGATCGGTGTAAAGACTTGCGGCTCTTCCTATTACAGTCCATGGTTTTCCAAGATACTAAATAAAAAATACCGCGACGTCAACGGTTAATGAGATAAACATCGATCCGGAGACACGGTCGATTATGCATACGTTTATTTCCGGTCCGCACATACCTCCGTCATTTCCGTTCTATTGACGTAAGGGATGAAGAAAAGAGCCATACACTTGTGTGCGACGATGAGCAGTAGTACGTTCAGAGCTCTAACACCGTGGAGTGCAGCTATATCACCGTCCCCGCGTTTCAGTGATACAAGCTTGTTGAAGTTACGCTTCAGGGAAAACGATAGAAGTATCTCGCTGACATCGGCTCCGTAATGATCGCAACACGCCGCCACGATGCACAGAGCAATCACCGCAGCAAAGAAGAGGCTTCGATGAAACAAAACGACAAACAATCCTACATATTAATTATCTTAAATCGGAATAATTTTATAAGTAAAAGTAATTTGCGTTGTGTAATGTAATTTCCTCATTTATGACAATTTTGCACACAGCTTTCTCGATGAGAAAGTTCGTTGATCGATTTTGGTTTCGTTATAGAGGAAGCTGCAATAAAAGATTATAATAAATGAGGAAACTGGATGCAAAGTACTTTGCACCTTTTTTGTGACGTAACTGAATATTTTCGTGATAAAATTGAAATAGACAACATTCTCCGCAAAACTTATTGTAGAACATCACGAACTGAAATTTGCGTAATTCAACGTACTGAGTCTAAAATACTTTTCCATAATGATGACGAATCTCCAAATTATATTACTCCTAGAGCCACATTTGATGCATAAACTTGTGTCGGACAAAAAATACAACTTTTCCGAAAAATTCAAAAATTTCAAAATCTCATAAAATTTAAACGATTAAATCAATTTTTGTCAAATCTAATATCAAACATTGTACAGTGTTAGTCCATTCCCGTGTCAAATTTAAGATCGACCTCCCATGCTTACTCGCATTAGACCGTTTGTAATAATTTTTCGAAAAAACAAAAAAAACCCAACATCCCATAAAGTCTGATCACTTTGATATATTTTGACCAAATTCAATACCAAAGGTCTGTGATCATAATATTATATTTGCGTGTAGTTTTAGGACAATATCTAAAGATTTACGCAAGTTGAAAAAAAAATTCAAAATCGCGTAAATCTCCAATCTCCGCAACCTTCAAAAAAATTACATTGAACGAAGTGATTCGACCACTCGACTAGTGTACCAAATTTCAACTCGCTGTCTCAAGCTGTTTCCGAGATATAGCCGTTTTGAACTATCTAAATGTATCTCACACAAACACAACATACACACACACATACATCCGGACCAAAATAAAAAATTATTTATCGACACTTTAGATTATTTTAAGTAGTCTGACATTAAAATCTCAACATTTTTTTAACAAAAACAGAAGCTTGCTCTATGAGGAAGCAAAATAATTCAATTAACTGTACAGAAACAAAAAAGAACAAACCTTTTTTTGCAATAATGAAGGGAAAAAATACAATCCTTACCCAACGACAACTGTCTCCGTTGGAAGAGGCTGGCTTCTTTGAACTTGGCACATTTCCTTATCGACTTGAACCGTAATTTTGAGACCCGTACGAGCGGTGTGCCTCGCGACTGTTTCCTTGAGCGAAGATTCAACGTCATTCGACGAACATGCGGCGGGTGTGCATACTGCCCAGTGGACCGTCGAAAAACGCGGGACTCTGTGGCCAGGCTAAAAAATTAATGAAGGTTACATATTTTTCATATGAATCATCCATGCGGGAAAGTTTTTTTTTTAATCGGTATTTTGTCACAAAAATGCTTTTATCGACAAAACTGGTCCTCCTTTATCTCGATGACATAATATAAGTCATAATCGTAAACAAGAATTGTCAACAAAATTTTAAACGTTGACTATATCGTGCTTTAACGGGCGTCTTTTATGGTAGCTATAATAAACCTGTTGCTACTCGTCCATTATCGATTGCATTAGTGTCTAAACTCGTTGTTCTACGCAGTGTCTATAAATTCACAATAATATGCAAGGTAAATGCGTATTGACCTTGAAAAATCTTTCTCCTAATCCCGGATGCGTCAAGTTTATCCAAGCGTTCAGGAAGAGATCTGCGCCGCCGTTGGACATTGTAAAGTTATAATATCATTGTCATTATGAAAATTTCATCAGACGGGAACGATTACTTATACTTTTGTTGATTCCTCATGGACTTGCAGGCTAATGAATAGTATGCCACTCGTTTAATGCCACCTCGTCGGAAAATGACAACCGGTTCGTTTAGGTCGTTGATTAATTGATTTACATAAATAACTATCATTGAAATAAAAAATCTTATTCTATAAGGAAACTCGTAGTAATTTGTACGCTTTGAATTCTTTCGATAGAGAACCGATATTTTTTTTACCTTAATCGACTATACGTCGTCGGTCATCGCTGTTCTTACGATACACCGGTGTGACCTTCGCGCGCTGTTCCAGCATAATACGCTTATAATACATTGGGACCATCTAATGAAATGAAATTTTGCTTCCTGATAGAGGAAGCTTTGTTTTCAAGGAAAAACATGTTTCGAGATTTTCATAAAAACGTGTTCAGAATGTTCCAAAACATCGAAAAATCGTATTTAGAAAAAATGTCTGGTGTGCGTGTGCGTGTGCGTGTGTCAGCCCCGAAAGATTAAAATTTTTATAACTTGAGATCGGCTTGAGCTATCAAGCTGTAATTTCTCAGGTAAGTAGAGGGGTCCATCCTCAATGTTTGGTTACATTTTTAGCAAAATGCTTTCAGTCATTAAAATTTTACGCGCTTTTGAACTTTGTTTAAAAAAGTCTGTGCGCACACTGGCTATTACAATGTTTGAGCTACGCGGCTAAAACGTTGGACACAGAGAGACTATTATCGACCAATGATGCATATTTAATTCGACAAGGATCGATCGAAGCGTTTAAATTTGATGAGATTTTGAATTTCTTGAATTTTACGGGAAATGAGTATTTTCTCTCTGACGCGAGTATCCGAAACAAATATTGAGTTACGAGTAAAATAAGTGTCAGATTCGTGATCGGTGGGGAAAAATACATGAGCCGTGGCTCCGAAACGGCGAATAACTACAATTTTTATGAGAAATCTTTGTAGTGATTATTGCAAAAATGACAAATTTGTTTGTATTTTCAAACAGCCATATTTTTCAAACGCGATTATTTTCTCTTACCGACAAAGCTTCCTTTATGCAGAAGCCAAATAATCGCGGAAAATGATTTTTCATAGAATCTTTGTACACAACATTTTTTTCCTCGATCTGCCGTCTCTTCATTATTTGTTCCTGACGGTGCTATAGCATTTCTAGGGCATCCACGCGATTTCGCTGGTTTCGCCCAACAGTTTCCAGATTATCCTAAAGTTAAAACGCTGACTTCCGCGTAGTCGCATATAGTTATATGAAAATTATACCGCGGTGGAATGGGCACGCAATGTTTGAACAGCGGTCTTGTACGCGCCGACGTCACGAGGGCTCTTCAGAAATTCCGTATGCGATCTTTCTTCGTGCGGAATATCAAGAAGGATCGTCGTTATCCTCTTACGTTCGTGGTACACCGAAGAGAGCAAAAGCGGGCGTCGATCGTGTATGGTTTAGTAAAGCGAGCAAGGGAGTCCCGAAAGTTCTTTGGCGCTTGAGTCGGAGTCGTCATTGTCGGTCGTAATGGCAAAGTAAAAGTTTATCGTAATATTATAAGAAAAGATTTCTCGAATGTCGGAAAATGCATGAGTTACATACTGTCGGGTTTCGCACGAAACATACTCAAAATTGTAACTACCGAACGCTCTAAACTGGTTCTACTTCTTTATGATATTAATTTTATTTTGCTAATTCCACTCACATCGCTCATGTTGCTTCTGAAGGCATAATGAGAGTGAAGAAGACGATGAAGATGTTTGAGATCTGGCCTCGACTGATCGACGTCCAGTTGCAAATACGCGAGGCAATATTGACCGCGTATACCGTCGCTTCCCTCGATACCGACGCATTCGTCGTAATCACCCAACTGATTGACGTTTCCGTTTAGCAGACCCGAGGGAATCTTCCCTGTGGCGTCGAACACTGAAATCGTTTAAATGACAAATGTATTCAAATTTGTGGTAAAACCATTCAAGAATCTCGGCCTAATTGGAACTATCGATTAGTCACGATTCCAGAATACAATAAGGTGGCAGTCATTAGCGACATGTTAATAAAGGACGAATAATAATGTTTCAAAGAAATTAAAAATAAAATGTATGCAAAGCAAAGTTCACAATCATACGACTGCATAATAGCAACTTTGAGGTGATTCGAGAATCCTCTAAGGATAAAACCGTTGACTTGATAGGTTAAAAAGACACTATAAAGACCCGAAACAAAGCCGAAGAGAAATCGGGAAGCAAACAATAAACTGAAACATCGGTTCGAAGCTACACGGACAGTATAGGAACGTATAGATTTCACGCGTTAGGAAATACTTCCCATCGGCTATACAGGCAGTAATACTGAACAAAGAGGCTTAAAGCGATGTGCTTTGTTTGCCGACGAACGATTTTATGTAATCGCCCACCCACGAATTCAACGTTGTTGATGTTTCACGCACATTTTTGTGATAATACGCTTTCACGCCGGTCCGGCAAATAGGGTTCCTTATAATTTAAACGATCAAGACGCGACTAACGATCATATCGTCTAGTGCTTTGTAAATAGATTTCTTTCGCAATTTGCAGCAATTTCGAACTAAAAAAATCCTGACAATTGCTCACTTTTCAAAGCCCACAGAGAAAATTTTTGCAATTCCCTCTGATAAATCTCGGCGTGTCTCCTGCATGCTTCGCTGATGGTTCCTGCCGCTGGATCGTACGTGGGAACGAGCTGCAAAAATCTTCTCGCCTCGAGGTCTATCTCCTCCGAAAATTCATCTGAAAAATATCAAAGTTCGATTAGCTCATTGAAAAGTTATTCGATAAAAAAATGCAAAATGTCAGACAATGTGGTATTTTAATTATAAGATCCTTGTCAAAACGTTCCCTGTGGCCCTGCCGATACAACAAACATGCGAGCGATCGAAGGGCAAGATGTAAATCACGCAAGACTTATATATTAACGCTTCATCGAATATCACGTATATACGAGAATACCGTCATACACACGTGCGATTGGCAGGGCAAAATAAATTTTTCTAAACTTTTATCGTATGGTAAAATATGCATCGTAAATTTCAAGGTGAGTAATCATTAATGTCTGTGAATCAGTTCTGGTATAGAAGAATCTAAAAAAAAAACTCTTGGTTCCCGCGTCTCAGTTATTATGGAATCTCGCAGCGCGCACGGACCCTTCCCCGAAGAATCCGTGTGGACGATGAAGAAACGATTCTTCTCAGCGGCAAGTGGCCAAATCCGCTAACTTGGCGATAAATTTAATTTGTTTTTTTTTGCCTCGACTATCGTCGCTCCACCGTTTTATAGGCGCACGCATTGCCTTTGCGAGGCAAAAGGAGAGGAAACATCAAATGTTCTGCCGTGTCCGAGAGAAGATACACAGGAATTTGGAATGTACTACGCGCGTGTTCGTCTTGGTCTGGCGGCATGTGAAATAGGAAAAGCGCGTTCTCGAAAGTTTACAAGCGCGAGCAAGGCGAGATTCCCGGGCACTCGATGCTCAATTAGAGTACCATAAAAGCGACTGCTAGAGATTCCCCAAAGTACGCGAAGTACATTGTGTATCCTAAATACCTCCATGCCCAAGACTCTGATTAACACACCGAACACCCATTGGCGAACCTTTACTGGTGTGGAAGCAGATAGATTTCAAAAGATTTGAAGGTATCGCGTCAATAATACGTTCGTACATTTGACAAATATATTTTGTCCAAGAAAATCCTTAATTCTTTTTCTTCTTAATTTTACAATTTTTTCGCGAAAAAAGTTTAAGGGCTCAAGCCACGGTAAATGGGTAAAAACGCATGCATTCATCACGCATATTGCGTGATTTTTTTTCTCGGTAAATATATGCTTTATCGATTTAATTTTTTTAGGTTTTAGATTTAATTTTTTAGATTTAGATTTAATTTAGATTTAGTTTTCATTCAATTCTATTGTTATAATGTATTTTTTTGATCGGTTAACGTAAACAATTTTTGTTTAAGTTCTTTTGCGGTGTCCCTGGTTTCGACTTGTCACTTTATGAGAAACAAAAAATGTTAATTGTTTCGTAACAAATTATATATAACACGGACCTTGAAGAAGGAAAAAAATTGGCAACATGGTGGTCATTTGAAAAAGGTCGATTTTTACCCCTTTTTCAACACTTTGAATCATTTTTAAAAATGATGTGTAATTATTTCTTTAAATATGAGGCCGTCAAGGGTTAAAGACTGCTGAAGTATATCCGTACAAATATTCATAAAAACCCATCAAGCCATTTTTGAGATGTCAAGGACACCGATCTTGAAAATCAGGTTTCGAGAAAAACGCGTTCAAAGTTCGACCGCGCAGGTACTCGAGTACTTCGCCACTTTACAGATCTCTAACTTCGTCTCTAACTTTCGTAGTTTGTTGAATTTCGATATAAAAATTTAACAGAATACTCTTGACACTATAAACTATTAGAAAAAAAATTACTCTGGCGTAAGCCCTTAATTGAACTGGCGGTTGTTCGAGTAGGAAAAGCCCGTTCTGGAAAGTTTGCAAGCGTGACCAAAGACGAGATTCTCGGACACTCGGCACCCAATTAGAGTACCATAAAAGCGACTTCTAGAGATTTCCCGAAGTACGCGAAGTACATCGTGTATCCCATATGCGTCCGTGCCTAAGGCTGTGATCAGCACACCGAACAACCACCGGCGAACTTTCGCTGGTGTGGAGGCAGCTGGATTTGAAAATATTTGAAGCTATTACGTCTATAATACATGCGTACGTTTAACAAATATATTTAGTCACAAAAAAATCCATAATTTTGTTCTACTTAATTTTACAATTTTATCGGAAAAAAAGTTCGTCTGAAAAAAAAATTGCAAAATGGACGAAAAAAAAAATGTACCGTTCTGAACGAGAAATGTTCGTTAAACGTACGAACTTTTTTTTTACTCTGTATGCGGTACCAGAGTGTAGCTTGCATGGAACCATCGATCAATGCTAGAGTCAATGCTTGACATATTTACAAGCGTCTCGGGACTCTATATTATTCCACAGGTCTCGCAACAGCAGAGAAGTTGAATATTTTTAATCGAAGCATCGTCGAGCTTGTCCGATTTCAAAACCGCACAGACCACTCGCGTGGGTTACGCGTAACAGTGTCGTTTAAAGTGCGTTGTCCGGGCTCGTGCATATATTCGCGTATGCACGCCCGTGAATGGCTCTTGCACCAATGCCTCCCCGGACGGAGCAACGCGCACCGGCTCGCACGTGTATCGTGTGCTAAATGCTAATTTGGAAAAAAAAACTCGTGCGCTGGCGTAGTAGATCGAAAACGCAGGTAAAAGTATGCACGAGAGTCTCACAAGCTCACCGCAATATCCCGTCGATACGGCACGGCTAGAACATTGCAAGGGGACAATTAGTAGAAAGAAAGAAATAAAAAACAACCGTTTCGAAATTATTCGAAGACCCGATCCAGTATCCGTTCACATTGTTCAATTCAATGAAGCAATTCACTCGTGAGAAAACCAATGACTTCAACATTAGTAGTCGAACAAAATCTTCGTCGGGTGAAAATCCTGAGCAAACCCCTTTTCAAGTAAATTACTCTACATCGGCTGACAGGTAATAGTCAAAGGATTGATGAAACCGTTTAATCGAATCCGATGTGATGGTAATTTAAAATCATCGCAATTTATCAATGTATATGTCGATTCCAGTACCCGATTTTCCGAAAGCATCAATTAGTATGTCATGCTACAAGGGAGGGAAGTGCGCGACTTTCGCTGAACGTGAAGTTTGCTGCCCGAGCGAATATAGGGCAGATATCACGCGAGGTGAAAATCCCCCATCCCGTGTCGCATACGATACTTTTATTACTTCACTCGGTGCGAAAATGGCAGTTTTACGCACGCGTCGCGCAAAATCCCTGTTTTCACACCTTGCGAAGTAAAATTTGGCACGATACTCATGGGAACATTTTTTTTATTAATTTGTCTTTCTTCACTCGTGCTGTAAACTCACACTCGTCAGAAGAAGTTTCATCGCACTAGTATCGTAAACTACTATTTCCCATGCCGGTACAATAGCGACATTTCTTGAGTAGCCCAGAGGGAGTAATGAGACCTATTACTCCTTGGGGCGTAAGGAGACAGCACACTGCTCGTCATTGATGCCCGGTTTTTCTGAGTTTTCTATCTTGCTCAATGTAAAGACATTGAGCAAGATAGATCCCGTAAAGTCGGGATCGAAGATATTGAGCAAGACATCTAGCAAGACTGCATGTCTTGCTGGATGGTTTGCTTCATATCTTCAATTTCGTTAACACATCCAGCAAGATATCCAGGCATCAATCATGGACAGTGTAGTACTTCGCATGCGCACAGGTTAATAACGATCATTGGGTCATAATAGTCGATTTTCCACCAGTTTTGCACCCAAGAAATGTGGTTATTTTAGCGAAGTCGGGAAAAAAATATTTTATATTTTTTAATACAACTTTCTTTGAAACCAACAAAGCGTCGGCACCGAAAACTATGCAAACGAGGAATGAAAATTAGCAAGAAAATTATCGGAAAAACTTGAATGACTTCTATGAATTTTGATGAAGTAATATCGAAAGTAGTTCTGCGTCATGTTCGTTCGATCGTTCGTAGCGTTTTAACGCGGTCCTTGAGGCATTCCAACATTCGTTTTCCTAACAGTGATAAAAGTTCAAGTCATTTAATAGCAAGTTTTTTTTTGTGAGTGGTTAAGTCTGCAACATGCAACAACGTCGAAAAGCAACAGCAATTAGTTTGAACGCGAAACCCGTGAAAGGCGATTCTACATCGCGGAACGTAATCGTAATATAAAAAAAGGACGCAAAAGCTATCGGCCTTCTCGGAGGGTGGAACGGACAGATTAAACTCTGTGATCTTTACTCCAACTATTCTCACATTCTTTTATCTTTTAAATCGCACCTGAATACGGATTTCATGCATGAGCAATCATAGTCCGTGAATATCTGTTGCACATTCGATCACATAATAGATATTATTATTATTTTTTTGTCATTATTATCCGCATGACTCGCTTTTATGCGGTTTTGTAACCCTGGATATAACGATTGAATAATACATTTTTTTGAAATTCGTAGATTAAAATAAAATATAGTAAAATAATTTACCGTAGTACGGATTTGTATGATGAATTTCCGAGGAATCGTTTACCCGCCAAACACCATTCCGATGCTGATTATTTCCAACCGCAGTGTGATTGCCGATATTACTGACGAGCCCGATGAAGGTCAAATTTTCCGATCTTACCGTATTGTTCTGGGACAATGCACGAATAACTTCGTCGTCTTCGAGGCTGTTGATTGCGTTCGGAAGTATATCCACAGTTTTCCCAGCGACAGTGGAACGAACGAGGCAAATGCCTAACAACAATGTCCACTTGATCGTGAACCACTCCATTTCTTTTCTTTTAAGCCAAATTCTTGAATCTAATTTTTTTTTCACACAAACCGATATTTAAAAAAGTCCTTCCTCAATCTCGTCACCAGTGCCAATGAATTAAACCACAACAACAAAAAATCACCTTTATCGATGGAAAAACAAAATAAATTTTTAAAATCCGTTTCTATACAAAGTACAAATTGAAACGTTCGGAACGGTTCGAGGAGGTTCTCGTATCAGAACGTCTCGAAGCAATTTCGCAATCTACTACGCGAACATTTGAGCCCAGCGCGCTTAAAGAGAGTGATCGCAGTGTCGTCGAATGTCTAACGTCCGAGACTCGTCGTGCGTGTACTCTCACCTGTTCGTGCCCTGTTGCTGAAAGAGGCAGAGAAGAGGAGAGCGATGGGAGGGGGTGTACGTGTGCGAGACCGTGTTCCCTCTCATTCAGATCGATCCCCACTCGCCCACTTTCGTCTTCCGACCCTGCATGAAAATAGCACATTAATTAATTACAAGGAAAATAAAAGCGCTTAACGAATATCATGCAATCGATAGGCGTTCAATTCAAACAATACCCCTTTTGTTCATGCAATACTCGTAGACTGAATATACTTCAATAAAGTAGTTCGTCTGCAAGTTCAATCGTTGTACCGATCTTAAGTCATTGCAGTCATCTCTGTCAGCAAAATACGTCCTCATGGTTTTAGTAACCCGATGTGGATGTACGGAGCATCTCGGTCGGATTCATGGAGCCATTCGCCTGGATCGTCTCTCCTCGTGGTGTCCAGTATAAAGTCCGTACGGAATTCAAGGACATTTAAGGACAATTTCCAGGACACTTCCAAGACATTTCTAGGACACTTCTAGGACACTTCTAGGACACTTCCAGGACATTTCTAGGACACTTCCAGGACATTTCTAGGACACTTCCAGGCAATTTTCCAGGACAATTTCCAGGACATTTTCTGTTTGAGTTGGGATATTTTTAAGAAATGAAAATATGGATATCGCGCGCTACGTGCGAAATAACCTTCAGTTCCATAACCGTTTTCGTTTACGTTGGAATCGGTTCAGAAAAAAAATACTCACTATGCACGAATGCACGCCTTTTTTTTAGGACGTTTCCTAGTAATATGCATTTTGAAACAAGCTCAAATTTGCGGGGATATCAAAAATGCAAGGACATTCCAGGACTTTTTCAAGGACAGGACCTCAAGGACTTCAAGGACCGCTGGACATCCTGACTCCTGCGTCCTCTCGGTCGGATTCTAGAATCCTCCAGATAGAATCCTCTATTGTATTTCGCCGTCTCGTCCTCGTAGATCATTATTAGTAGTAGCGCTAGCTGCTGATCCTATCACAGTTCATCCCTAAGTCAAAAGACAACTCCGCCTGGGGTCCCCATAGTCCCCGTCTTGCCCATCTCCCGCCGGTGAAACCGCCATTAAGCTTTTTCTGTGCGATCCGAAAACGTCGTCCGCACGAGAAATTGTGCCGTAGCTGGAAGAAAGAAGAAAGAAGAGGAAAGGAAGTCGTCAACGAGTAGAGGAAGCTCTGAGGAGCGTTCCAAGGACAACGACAAGTTGTGGAGCGCTCTTCAGTTGCTGACCGAAGAGGTTAGAGGACAGCGCTGCAGCAGAGGTGCAAGGGATCGGCGTTCACGAAGCCGGCGATCCCGAAGTCGACGTTCGCATAGGCGACGTTCACGCAGTCGTCATCGCCGGAGCTACTCTTCATATAAAGGAAGATCGAGGCGGCGCTCATGTAACCGTCGAGACTCACGAAGCTCGACGAGTTACCCTTCGTGCAGCCAAGGCAGTGCCTGCCCTCGACGTGGGGCGCGACGTCGTTCAGTTCGAAGGGACGTGCGAAGCCCGACGAACCCTGCACAAAGTGCTGGGGAGGAATCTCATGGAGGCAGTCGAGACATACGAAGCTCGAACCAGACCTCGCAGGATAATATTCAGGTACGAGACCCAGTGATTCCTCCCGGCGAGGCTATACAGCCCGCCGATGCTCAGGCGAACGGGATCACACCTGAGCCGGAGTTGGACACAACCTTGCTTGCGCTGCTCGGAGATGACACGACAAGAAGCGAAGTAGGACCGAAGCTGCACACACAAGTAGCAGAGCGATGGCATGGCGATGGAAATATATTGCGCAAAGGTCTGGAGAAAGAAGCTCGACAAGAGCTGCTAAAGAAGTATTCGGCGAGCGAAAATTGTCTTCTAATGAGAGCACCGGTGTTAAATCCAGAAGTAAAAGCGTCGCTGTCGCCACATTTGGTAAAAAAGGAATTTTACCAGAAGCGGCCCAAAATCAGCTGGCGGCGGCGATTAGTGCAACAGGTGCGACGCTCACTGGCGTTTTGACCCAAGACGTTGTTAACAAGGATGAGATGGTTGCGTCCTTGTTCGCTGAAGAACGGCAAGTTCCTTGTTCGCTGTCGCAGGTACTCCAGTTCCTAAGCTGCTCGTTCGAGGATGTGGGATGCAACAGTACGCTAAATTGCTATCGTTCGGCGTTATCGTTAATAATGAAATATGAACTGGGATACGATTCGAGGAAAAGACCTTTCTTCAAAGGAGTAGGAAATTTGCGACCGCAAAAACCGCGGTATTCGTTCACGTGGGATTCTAGTCTGGTTTTATCCCTACTGGAGTCTTGGGGTGCTAACAGCGAGATGTCAATGGAAAAACTATCGAAGAAGCACGTGACGCTTTTAGCGTTAGTCACGGCCCAACCGGGGCAGACGTTGTCAAAAATACGGAGGAGAAATATAATATTTTCACAGGAAAAAAATCAGATTAAAATCTCGGATAAAATCAAAATTTCGGCTCGCAATAAACATCAGCCGATGCTGAACTTGCCGTTCTTCAGCGAACAGCCGTTTCTCTGCGCGATGTGAAAGAGTGATGACACAGTGATACTAACGTATAAGAAGCCGCACCATGCGGCGACGATTCAGACAATCCGCCGCTGGATAACAGATGTGCTGGGAAAAAGTGGCATCGATACAGCAATTTTCTCGGCTCATATTACTAGGCATGCCGCCACGTCGACGGCGGCTCTGAAAGGAGTGAGCTTGGACGTAATTCAAAAAACGACTGGATGCACTGACAGATCATCAGTATTTGCCAGATTCTATCAGCAGCCTATAATCAGCAATAAGGAGTTTGCTTCAGCTGTGATAGGGCAAAGAGAAATATAAGAGTTGTGAAAAAAAAAGAGTTTATGTAAGCTTATGTAAGTTAACTTTTGTACCCCACTTACGTGGTAAAATAGAGTAAGGTCAGCTACGAATAAAAGAGTCAAATACGCAACTGCTTTAAACATCTACTAATAATGATCTACGAGGACGAGACGGCGAAATGCAATTGATTGATTGAACGAACTTACCTAAGTGAAGTTCGATCGTAATTGTATGAGCCGTCTCGTCCGAAGTAGATCATGCCCACCCATGAGCCACACGGCTCCTTCCCAGTTTGTAACCCATCGACCAAGATCCGTGCGAATATTGGTGAAGGTTGCGATTTGAAAGCTTGGGAAATAAATGGCGGTATCACCGGCGGGAAATGGGCGAGACAGAGACTATGGGGGCTCCTGGCGGAGTTTTCTTTTGACTTAGGGACGAACTGTGATAGAATCTAGCAGCTAGCGCTACTACTAATAATGACCTACTTCGGACGAGACGGCTCATACAATTACGATCGAACTTCACTTAGGTAAGTTCGTTCAATCAATCAAGTGTGCATTATTCCGGCCGGGTCTTCCGAAGAGTCCCACATCGATATCTGTAATCACGATAAAAAGTCATTAGGGATCAAATCGAAAATTATGCCGTTCGTCTTGTAATTATAGTTTTTACATCTTATGACAAGAAACCTGTAAGCGAACGATCAATCGCTATCAATAATTCTTTCACGCGCATTAAAATCGTTCAACCCCTGGATTTACTCGCAATATTCACCGCCTTTAATAAATGACCCTGAAAATACCTTTGGGTCATGCAAGGGACAAAATTTCATCAAGTTATAACTGCCGTGTTTAGCATCGGACAAATCTTTTCCCGGGAAAGTTCACTTGTTGAATAAAATCCTACGAGAGAACATTTTTTTTCTCATCAAAGCCATGCATTGATAGATACTTGTCAAAGATTAAATTTGATGTTATGTAGATATCTTCACGGCCACTTCAATACTCTACATTGAACATAGAAAATGTAATTTCTCCGCTGAAGCAGAACGCATGGCTGGTGAAATTAATGAATAAGTTTCCAAAAAATAGCATCGACAATGCTAAACGAATGAAGATCCAGTTCAATTTCATTAGTGATTCTTAGGGTAAGCGAGCGATCAATTGTTGATGAAAATTCTTTCTCGCGCACAAAAATCGTTCAAACACTGAATTTCTTCGTTCACTTAACCCTTTGAAGCATCTTGTTTTTTTACAAGTATGAAATTTCAAATACATCAACTGGTTATTGATGCATTTTTTTCTGAATTCAAATTTGATGCACGCTGTGTCACCTGTGACACAGCTTGCATCAAAGGTTTAACTGTTCATTCGCAGGTGACCATTATCCTAGGCGCAGTATTCATCGCTTTCAACAGTCCACGTTGACCATAGAAAATTTGATGTCTCCGCTCAAGCAGACTGCATGGCTGGTTATTAATGAATAAGGTTCTGAAAGTAGCATCGACAATGGTCAACGAATAAAGAACCGGTCCAATTTCATCAGGCATTCGAGCTGCTCTCCCTGCTGTGGGCATCGCCTCGAGCGCGATATTGTAGTGGGACCTTAATGGAACATATATGGGCCAAGGCTTAAAATCCCCTTTGCCGGTACTGAGTGCTCGAAAGACTTTCGAGCACGCATCATTACCGTCGGAATATCCGACCAACCTCGAGCACCGATCGCCGAGGGTTTATAGTTCATTTACGATCAACCTCGATACTGATGGTTTATGCGTTGATCTTTTTGTTTGGAGCATGTACGGTTTTTTTTTACTAAAGTCGTTTGCCCTTTATTCGGAGTCTGGAAAATCATTGACCTTCGTGAGGCCATTTATGCCGAAGGTAGTCGGTCATTTTTTTTTTTTTTTGGGTGAAAAAAATCGTCGACCCTCGCGAAACAACTTTCGACGAAGGTCGTCCACAACTTGTGTGGCGGATCTTGTAGGAGATACACCCGAACTCGTGAGCCTCGCCCTTGATCAGTCAACGAACCGTGAGTCAAAAGGTGTTATATCTGGCTCCCCTCCACAATTTGCGCAAGACCGGTTACTAATCGTCGAAAGTTCATTCCGATTTTACGTAAATCGCATCGTCATCCCGCGATGACCGGGCATTTTACAGGATCTCATTTTTTAATCCCAGTAATGTACATGTATGTCTAATACAGGGTTGCCGCTAAATTCAACGGAAAAAAATCCCTGACATTTCCCTGATATCTTCGAAAATTTCCCTGACAAACTATTCAGAATTGTGAAAATAAGTAACACGGCAGGAACATTGCACATGTTTATTATTATTTATTCTTTGGTATTTTGGGCTCTACTTTGCGAAATAGTCAATACCGGTGGGTATTGTTGCTACTTATTAGAGTATTTACGCTAACACGTGTCACTGGCGGGCACAGTCGCTATGTTTCTCTTTTTCGGCAATGACAATAACATTCAACGGTGAATGCCCGATTATTAATGGTTATAATGAATTTGTAATCGCGATCGCGGATTTTCAATTTATGTTTTTTATTTGCCTTGAAAAAAAAGAAATGTCCACCCATATTTTTTTCAGCAGTACACAAAAAAAAAAATTTCGCCCAAACACTTTTTTTTTCGATTTGATATTTCGTATTTTCCCTGACTAATATTTAATTCCCTGACATTTCCTTGATTTTCCTGATTCATAAAAAGTGCTCCGACATTTCCAGGTTTTCCATGTTTTCCCTGACAGTGGCCACTCTGTAATACCTAAAAGATCCACAACAAGGAAAAAACACAAGAGTGCACAACAGTCTCTAGTCAACAAATAACAAAGGTGGGAGCTTGTCAATTTCTCACTCCCAAAAGTTACATAGACAAGTGATAGATGTATTATAAGAATAACTATTAATGAACATAAATATTATTTATAAAATATAAAAACATATAATACATCAATAATATGTGAAAACAAAACTGTTTAAAATAAGGGTGTGATTATTGCATGTAATTATAGGAAGGAATAAATTTCTGAAGCGGGCCAGCAATTTGGCCGAAACCTTAATGAAGATGTGGGAGTACGCACATTATTCTGTATCTTACGAATGTGCCTATTGGTAGCTCGTCGCCGCAGTTAAATAACAACAATATATCTAATACCTTAGGAATTTCGCTAGTTTCGCGTGCAGTTCAGCCGAGACGCTCGAATTCCATGCAACGATCGGAAAACATTTTCGACCTAGTCGATGACACCATAGAATATTGCGCGCAAATGACGTAGCTATTTTCCGGACACTATTGCAATATTTGCCTCTTCAGTTTGCGCGTCCGCAATGTTTGATCTACGCGGAACAATGAAATTTTTATGCACGATTGAATTAATCTTTGATTCCTGGAATTAGACTGTAAAAAAATTGGTATGAAATTCAATCTACGAGACAGGAAGTTTTTATCCAAAAGCTGGTATATTAAATTTCATGTACAACTGTGATAAAAAATTAATGTTCAGTGTTTTTAAAACATTCCGAATACTTTATTTTTAATAACTTACTTTAATTTCAATGAAAAAGTATATTAATGTTTCATCACAATTGTACATTAAATTGGATGTACCTTTTTTGTGTATATCTATATTGTTTGCTCGTGCAACTGCGGCATTTTGGGCTATTTATTGGGATGCAGTGTCTGTCAATCGTTTTTTTTGTTCATAATTATATTAAGTCGTGCAATGGAAACCGGATGCCCATAATTATGTTAAGCCCGTGCATTTAAAAAATTGCAACTAGATATCGCTATCACTGATACATATAAGTGTGCGCTCGGAATAATATTGTCGAGATGAGCATTGACCAATATTAATCCCATTTCGATGGATCCTAAAAGATCTCACCTGAGTCAATGCGTGACATACACTTATCGTCGGTCAAGACAAGGCCAGCACGGGAGAATTTAACCTCGAGTTCTAATTGTTCGGTTGGTCGTTTACGATGACATAGGAAAATTTTCTTATCGGCAATGTCGAATCCCCAACGTATTTCCATGCCTCTGCGAGCCTCGATGACATATATATTCCTCGTTACAGTGTTTACCCGTGCATTAGCTTCCTATAACAAGGAATTTAAAATTGTGTCAACAGCCCAAGCCACGCAGAAGCGGCGCTCGAAGAGTCTTATTTCGTCACGATATGACAACATTCTTTAGTTTTTTTTATTCTCTATACGTACGTGAATACCGAACTTAATTCGGACTTAAAAAATCCATGTTAAAGAAACAAATCAAAGCTAATATTATTCATTTCCGGTCTGGCCGGCCTTTGATATCATCTAACATTAGACTACGATAGACTACGATAGACTACCGTAAACTACAGTAGAGTACAGTAGAACACAGTAGACTGTAGTAGACTACAGTAGACTACAGTAGACTACAGTAGACTGCAGTAGACCGTAGTAGACTACAGCACACTACAGTAGACTACAGTAATCCGTAGCAGACTGCAGCAGACTACAGTAGACTGCAGTAGAGTACAGTAGACTTCAGTAGACTTTAGTAGACTGCAGTAGACTGCAGTAGAGTACAGTAGACTTCAGTAGACTGCAGTAGAGTACAGTAGACTTCAGTAGACTTTAGTAGACTGCAGTAGACTACAATAGCCTGCAACCGACTAATGGCGCGCGACTGAGGTTCGGATACGCTGGATCATACGGGAAAACGTCACTTCCGGTTTGAAAATCTCGGTTTTTGACCGCAAGTGAAGTTTTTCCGCACGACGTCACTTCCAGAATTATAAGAAAATAATATATTCTCTGGGACGTATCTCGAATACAGCCTGTGACAGAAACGTGTCAATTAAGGGAAGGCTAAACACGTATGAGTGCGAAGGATACAGAGTTAACTTTTTGAATTAATTTTTCTCCGAAACGATTTGTTTCTTATTTTATAGAAACTTTTCGGAGAAAAATTGTTTCAAAATATTTTGGGGTTATGTTGATTTTTACCCCAACCTTTAAGGAACCTCAAGGAGGTCTTTGTTCGTAACCGTCAGGCGTTTAACATTGAAATTGCTAATGAATTCTTTCATTGCACAACTGAGTGATCTCACACTGGCGGTGCACAATTTTTCTTACGCTGTGCGAACACAGGCTCAATTATATAAAAAAAGCCAGACTTTAAGGGGAAGTGAAAGTCACGTGACGGGGCCATGAGTGTGAGAGAGATGGTTGCAATTTTCAAATTAACTTTATTCAATGGTGCTAATTTTTTCGAGAAAAAAAATGATTTCTGGCCGGATGCGAAATTACCGTGTGCATCCGGCTCGAATTTTCTTTTTCCTCAAAAAAATTAGCACCCTTGAGAAAAGTTCATTACAGTTTTCATTACCGACCGCGATATTTCACTTCCCCTTAAGGAATATTAATATTATGAAATGTGAAAACCGTGTGGAGTATTTTACATACAATAAATTTCACTTGTCATGCGATTTCAAAATTATTTTTCTAAGATAACAAGATCAGTTTTAACTACCAACAATGTTTATAACTATTTAAGCGAGTACTTTGCGTAGTTGAAATCAGAAGCGGAAACGCCATCATAAATAATTATTGTCATCATCGTTGTATCAACAAAGAAGTTTTAAAAAAGCTGCCTTCGCGGCACGCGAAGAGTTACACATGCGCATATTTATGCTCATTACAGGAGTTACTGAGCGTGAGAGCTCACGCGAGAAGTCTCGAGTGAGCTCTAGAGTCCCGACTAATTTTTAACCCCTACCAGGTTCCTCGAGCGAGGAAATATTAAAGATGTTTCACACGTACATTCCCCGCTAAAAGTTAGATTCGGTGAGAATTCGAATACTTCCTAATGGTATAAAAATCTGCAAAAACTTAAGTGTATTACAGGTACCAAGAAAATTCATTTTCCATATGTTGTTATAATAATAATAATAATGTCAAAATGTTATTAACAAATTGTTAAAAAACAATTTTCAACAAATAAACAGTAACCCTTTTTTTGTCTCTTTCAAATGAATTCATTGATTTTTTAGAAGCCACATGAATATTTTCAGAATTTTTAAGCATTTTTGAATTTACCGTTTTTGAAATTTTTTTACGGCTATAACTACCGAAGTATTGATGCAATCGCCTCGAAACTTTTTGTGTCTACTGTGAAATCCTCATACGTAAGGCACATGTACATCTCTAAAACTCACAACTCTTCCAGAAAACATCTCCCCCAAACATCTCTATTAGAAAACAAGTCTACCGGATAATAACTCTACCAAAAAAGATAGCTCTAACAACTCTACCACATAACAACTCTACCAGAAAACATCTCTACCATATTACCACTCTACCGTATTAAAACTCTACCAAAATCTCTGCCACTGAAGAAAGACTCCCTTGGAATTGAAATAAAACTCTCTCGGAATAAAAGTAAAACTCTCCCGGAATCAAAATAAACCTCTCCCGAAATTGAAATAAAATTCCGGTAGAGTTTTATTTCAATTCCAGTAGAGCTTCATTTCAATTCTGGGAGAGTTTTATTTTAATTCCGGTAGTTTCTTTCTGCAGTGGTAGAGATTTTGGTAGACTTCTAATACTGTAGAGTTGTTAGAGTTATCTTTTTTGTTAGAGTTATTCCTCCTCCTTGTCTGCTATTATCCGGTAGACTTGTTTTCTAATAGAGATGTATGAGGAGAGGTGTTTTCTGGTAGAGCTGTTATCTGGTAGAGTTGTGAGCGGTAGAGATGTAAATGTGACATACGGAAACATATCCGAAATTCGTGCCTCCACAATATTTTTTTTAATTTTCGAAAGAAGATAAATTTTTCACTGTAAGAAAATTCCGAAAACATCCATGTAAATTCTAAAAAATGAAGGAATTCACTTAAAATGGCAAAATAAAAGGTTTGTTGATTTTTGTTTTAAACAATTAGTTTTTTAAATAATTTGTTAATAACTTTTTGGCATTATTATTATGTAAAATTAAAGGTCTTGACATTATCAATACGGCTGATTTTTTCAGATTTTAGGAACATCGCGAGGTACTGAGATTTGTATCGAATTAAACTTTTGGTTGACACTGTATATGTGATAATCAACAGTATTGGCATAATTTCCGTAATCCATAACAATTGGCATAATCTGTCCCGATGATCTGCCGCTAACTTTTCGGATGATCGCTAATGGGTTCAAAACATCAGTGTAATTTCGCGATTCAACTTTGATTAATGACGAACCTCATTTTTCGATGACACAGAAGATTTCGAATTGCATATTGGAATAGCTGATCTGTGACAGTTTCGTTCATTGTTTTTAAATTATTATTACTTCTTGTATACACGAAAGACCGGACGTTGCTCTGGCACTGGCTTGAAAAATTTCGCTGTCGTTTCACGTAGACATTCGACCTTCGTTTGATCAATTGAACCGACTGTCAATTATCTGATTAATGCATATTTTATTCATTCGATTCGCACAGTCGCTTTCGATCTAACGCCGAAGGCACGAGTGAAGTATTACTTGCCAACAAGTTATTGGCATAGCGATCGATAACGCACCAGTAGCAACACTGAACGTCCTGCATTCCTTGGTGACTGTCGATTCAGTTGCAACACATCCGCGCGTGCCAACACTGCGTGCTTTTGTCTCGTGACTAAGAATTGGTCAGTAGAGTTGCGAACAGTAATTCCGGAGGATGGAAGATTTGAAAAAAAAAGAACGTCATTTAACGGATCTATTGAAGACTAGAACGCTCGATCGAGCGTGTATAACATTATTGATCAATAACACTCTCGCCCGAGACACAGACGACCTTCCCGATGGAGCGTCACGGGAGTACAGAGGCCGCTGCGCGATACGTTCGACGTACGTTGAATGCGGATGAGCGCTCAGTGTTGTTGAACTCGTAAAGGATGACGGCCTGTAACTATAGCTCCTTGTCTGCTTTACAGATTATTTTACGTTCCAGAATCATCGGGTCGGCACTCGAACGAGCTCTTTGTCGCTGAATAGCCGGAAACAAAGTTACTCGGATATCGATAGCGCGAGATTTGACGTCGAAAATTTAATGCGAAAAAAGAAAAGAAAAAGGAGGCGCCTTTAAATGAACTGAGTTCAATCGTACACTTGCGTGCTAGCACATTCGTGAACGTTGCACCACCATTTCTTTACATCTTTTCGCATCACTGTTCAATTATTCACTGTTGACGCGGTGTAGATAAGTGACGACATTGGAATGAAAGTCCGTTAGAAACGCTGCTGTATATTTATAACAGTGATGAGAAAAGATGTAAAGAAATGGTGGTAGAGAGTTTATGAATGTGCTAGCTAGCACGCGAGTGTACGATTGAACTCCGTTTATTTGAAGGCGCCTCGAAAAAAGTTGCAAAGAAAAATACCGAAAAGTGTGTCATGCAAAACCCGTGGGCGATAAAATCCGGTATGAAAAATAACGACGATAAACGTTGTCGACGTTCTGTTCGCCCATTTCCTAATACGGCCGTTACGAATTGGTCTGCAATTTTCTTATTATGAAAGTGGTTGATGATATAATAATAATAAGCTACGAGGTTTCAGATCTGTGTGTAACACGAGAGCCTGCCTCAATTCGCATTTCGACAGCGGACCGGAATTCCTGAACGTGACGACTTTATCACGTGTATCGTATAACATAGCTCGCTGGAGCAGGTTCAACGTGTGTAAGTCGGCGATTGTAATAGCAATTCACAATTTTTTTTTCTACCGCATATCTCGCCACTGAATTCTTATGTAGGCGAATACACTTTGCGCCTTCGAACGATTTTGTAACCGGCTAATAGAGAATATCGCGCGATATTCATTGACCCTCTACCGCATTCCCGTTCACCCACTTGCTTCGTTATACATGTGTACGAAAGAAAACACTCTAATAAGCTGGCGAATATTCATTCGTGGTGAGATAAAAGTTCGCGGTTGTCTTGCCGAAAAATAGATCCTAATTAAATTAGGATGAAACGTAACACCGCGCGAAATAATAATATATATAAAAATACAAAAACCAGCTCGGACTATACGCTACTTAAGGTAGTCCTTGCGAATGGTGTTGATTTCGCATAAGATTCAGAGAATTGAGAGGGAATTGTAAACACTTCTCGATGGTATAAAAATCTGAAAAAAATCAAGCGTATTAAAGATGCCGACAAGATTAATTAATCCAAAATGTTATTAACAAATTGATGAAAAATTTAATTGTTCAACGAATCTCCCGGAAACATAACTTTTTTTAATGAAAATTATTCGTCTATTTTTCTGAATACGTATGAATTTTTTCAGATTTTAAAATTCACTTTGAATTTTTTTTTATATAGGAAAATGTGTAGAAAGTCAGAAAATTCAAAGTGAATTTTAAAATCTGAAAAAATTCATACGTATTCAGAAAAATAACCGAATAATTTTCATTAAAAAAAGTTATGTTTCCGGGAGATTTGTTACACAATTACATTTTTCATCAATTTGTTAATAACATTTTGGAATTATTCTTATGCAAAATTCATCTTTTCGGCATCTTTAATACGCTTGATTTTTTCATATTTTTATACCATCGAGAAGTGTTTATAATTCCATCTCAATTCTCTGAAACCATTCGCAAGGACTACCTTAAGCTGTTTGTTATTTGGACGGTAGTAAATGCGTACGTGTATCGTGAATTATGGTGAAAGGTTGCGGAGCAAATCGCTGGAGGGCAACGCTGCATCACGTAAAAATAGTGGGATTAAAATCTGGCAAGACTATAAATTCAGACTGCTGGTAGACAGTGGGTGAAATTTCTGTGGGCAGCCTTTCGGTTTTTATTAGTCGCAGCTTCATCGACGGGCGCGTCCTTGAACGGTTGTATCATTCGACCGGCGACGTCCTTCGATCTCAGCTCTGTCAAAATCGCCAATAATTGTTTCGTCATCGTGTCGCCAGGCCGGGCGATCGACGCTGGGGACGGTATATTTGAAATTTCTCAAAAGTGAAACAACCTGTTCAACGCTTGGTCTTGGATAGAACTTCGAGATCCGATTCAAATCGTCGAGTAGCAAAGCTATAATCGTATATTGCTTTACTACGATGAGATTATAGAGGATTGGTTTTATTCTCACCGTAAAGTACAGAGGTTTCGTTCTACGTAGACGGTGAAACGTATGATTCGGATAGTCGTGCAGGTTGAGCACAGTATATCGATCCCTTGTCTTGTCACAATACGCGCGGCACATAATTAATCTTGACTCAATCTAATAGCGGACGGTTCATTAATTGCCACACATTACGCCGGTACATGCTTCCGTAAGCAATCTCACGCGCGACGAAAAATGTAAGAATGTTGAGCTACCGCCATCCCTCGTCAAACGTTCGAACTGCGCTGCTGAAAAATAATGGCGTCTCTGGTCGAAGTCGCTACCGACATAAGAGTTAGCTTTCAGTATTAAATAATAATTAACTCGCGCACGACATTACCGTTTCAGACTTTGTAGCATTGATTTTTGTACCGAATCAATTTAATTGCGATTAAACTCAATCTAGACCCAATGTGTTTGAGGGAAAAAAAAGAATAACATAAATTGTGTCGTTTCGTGCATCTTCGACATTTTTCGGCGAGACTCGTAGATCTCCCGCTCACTCGGGCCGCTGTTGCGCTGTACATCGCATCTATATCCGTCTCTATCTTGCAATACCAACCATCCTTCTTCCCCTTTTTGTCACCGTCGTCCGTCGTTTCAGATATTTCGCGAGCGTCAGCCGGCGATTTGACCGCTCGAGCCAAGTCGTACGTGCTCGCACACAAGACGCGCGGGTGTCGTGAATGTAAGAAAAAAAAGAAGAAAGTAAAACGACAACCGAAGAAAATACGAGGGGACGATAGGTCGAGAAAGTGAACGAAAGAAACCACTATACAGTCAAGAAGCGAGACAAAGACAAAGATGTTACCGAAGCGTCGACGAGCGGTTTCGTCATCGACATCATCACAACACTAGCACAAGCTTTAACGTGGTATGTGTGTGCGTGTGCATGTCATGTGCCGGCGCGTCGTTACGTTTTGACGCGTTACGATAGTCGTGCGTAATCGAGCTTCGCTACGGTGGGCCTGGCAAGGCTCCCGGGCCGTTCGAGCACATACACATACAGCAAGAAAAAAAACAACCTACACACAAGCATAAACGGGATTTTCTCGCAATTATGAGCTCCCGGACGAACGAAATTACGTCGACGTCGAAGTCGCGTTCGTCGTCGACACTGTCGGCAATACCTAGCAGTACCACAGTGCTACTTTACGGACGTTGTAACGGTGCAATAAGGCGCGAGCATTGATTCGCTAATATCTGCAAAGAAAAATCAATCCAAGCTATCTCTTGAAAAGGTAAAGAAAATACATTATATATATATATATATGTTTTTTTAAGTTATGATACAGACGGTACAAAGAAATGGCTAAAACTGGAAAACTGAAGAACGTGCGTGCGAATAGCTGCAAACTACAGAACTAACAAAGGCGACTAGAGAGAGAGTGCTTCGGGGGGCGCACGTTGTGCTCGCCTTGCTTCTCGTTCTGCCTGCTAGTGTTGCACACTCGTGCAGGCAGAGCGGAGACGGTGCGCTCCCGGTGCGTCACACGGCACGTCTGATCTCGTTGCTGCCCGACGAATTACAAAGCACAAAACGCCTGCTACGAATAAACACACGCGCGTACGCTCATTCGCCGCGTGCGTTTACACGGGGGATTTCCGTGTGTGTGCGCGTGGCCGTGTGTGTGTGTGTATGCGCGTTGTGTTCGTATTTCTATGTGTACGACAGTGTGGATACTTGCGACAGCGTGTAATCTCGCATACTACGGCTGATACGACACGCGAGGCAGTGTCAATGGTGAGTGTGTGTTATCTGTAATGTTTTTTTTGTGTGTACAATAAACACTCAATGTCGTAAATTTGCGGTTAGCGATTTGTGACATGCATAGAAATCCAACGAAATTTTTATTTGTATTTAACTCGCTGGCTGACAGTAGGCTAATTAACCCAACATAGTGCAATGGGATTTATCGGTTTGAAAAAATTAATAAATTAATTTGTTACTGCAATATTTTATTGTCGATACTGTACTTGTGCATGAGTGCTGCTGGCGACGTCACCCGTAGCGTCATGTTGTCACCTATCGTTTTCGCTCCTTTTTGCTCACGTACGCAATACCTTTTTCTTTATCTTTTCTCTTCGTACCTGCGGTTGGAGAAATGGGATGACGCTGAGTTTGAGGGCGTTTAATTTAATCGACGAGTTGAATAGACGCTGGACATTACATTATCGGAGTTTCTTTGTTTGCGTGACTGGGGCGGGGGGGAGGGAGCAGCGAGGAGAGAGCAAAGCGGGAAGCATGCTTGTGTGAAAGAACCATAAGGCGGACGGACATTCGAGGATTTGTGAAATCCTATTCGATAGCTTTGTCTCAGCTCGTTTGTTCTTGTTTTTTTTTTGCACGACACGAGGTCGAGCCGCAGAGTCCGGTAAAGCGCTCTGCACAGAACCCCGAGCACTTGAAACTCGCAATTGTCGATGCAATTACAGCAACTGTCCGAGCGCTCAATGGCCGGTGAAAATAGTTTCGGCAATCGTAGTTTCTTCGGTATAGTTCGTCCGGTCGTTACAGTCGGAGACGCGGGAAGCGACCTTGCATGCGTACTGGCACTGTAAACTTGCGAACATTGCCAGTCTATCCGCCGGCCGTTATCTAATTGGAGAGTCTATGGTAAATGTGGAAGAGGCCAAACGCTAATTCAATTAAATTTAATTAATTCGCTACTGCGCTCGGTGTTAATCGATCGGTGTCTAGACGAATTTGCAGTTTCGCAATACACGATGTGACACGAAACTGGTCGATGGTCGATACTCGCTTCGTGCATCTCAGCTTCGTTAACTGTTTTCCTTCATTCGCAATTTATACGCCAAATTATTGAACTCGAAGGTTATTTTTGTTTTTTTTTCTTTGCTGTCTTTAGAGAGTTATTGGATAATTATGAAGTCTTCCGGTGTTCATCGATCGGTGTGTCGACGGATTTGCAGTGTCGCATTACTCAACGTGACACAAAACTGGTCGATGCTCGATACTCGCTTCGTTCATCCCAGTTTCGCTAAATGTTTTCCTTCGTTCGCAATTTATACGCCAAATGATTGAATTCGAGCGTTATTATTTTTTCTTTCTATACTGTACTTTTAGTCAGTTATGTATATCACGAAGTCTTCCGACTCGTGATCGGGTGTAGTCTAAAACTGAATAAAATAAGTGAAAAAACTAATCAAGTCTGAAATAAAAAAGGCAATACCACTGCGAGGCTGCGATATTTAAGAGAATCTCTCGAGGTTTCTCGCCTTTATTCACGATAAATATATGAACCATCGCGGGGAAGGTCCACTTGACCCGCTAAAAATAGTCAAAGTACCTTTATTCCGGACCCCTCCGTATCTTCGCGCACCCCCGCGTCCTCGTTCCGAGGGGCTGCTAACACATCGGTCCAGAAAGGAGTTTCAACCTTACTCCCCCCCCCCTCCCTCCTGGTTCACCCCTCTGTCTCTTCAGCAGTCTTGGTCGCGAGGATCGGGTTGTTAACTATCGGATATTTTATACGATTAATTAGTAACGCGCTCGCCCCGACGGCGGGAAGGAAATCTCGTGGACTCGATTTTCTCAGCGTACTTCAATCTTTCATCTCGACCCTTAACCCTTTGACTCGGGAGGTAATTGTGTCCCTGCGAGCAGACAGGGTCGTTTTTATCGCCGTAGAGCTACGATGCGGCGTTAATTGATTTTTCAAGGTCAACGCTACGGAAAAAGAAAACAGTTATAGAATATCGTGAGCCAAATTGACCAGCTTCTTTACCGTTCGTCGGCAAAGCTGTCGGCTCAGTAACACGATGTGATTTGGGGGGGGGGGGGGGGGGGGGAATACAAATTAAGAAAAAATAAATGATTGCGAGAGGATTAGACAAATACTGTCGGATCTGCGCAAAAAAAATCATAACACCCAAACTAATAAGTGAAAAACATGGTCGACAAAATTGGTTTAAAAAAGCCCGTTAATTTATCGATGCAACTTAGTTAATCGCTCGAACGGATTGTTGCGGATAACAAGGCTGATGCAACGAAAGTTAATTTCGACACCAATCGGGCCAAGGCAGATAGAGCACCTTTCATCGCGCGATGTTTCCGGTTGTTCTCCTCTTGCGCCAAACTATCGAAGAGACTTGCTACTCGCAAAGTTTCGTCCTCCGTGTAATCGAACAGCCGAGACGAGGAGACAAGTTTTCACTGTTGGGCGAGCTTACTCACAAACACACAAGCACGGATAAGTGTATTGTGAAAATTGGTTTAACCCCTTTATAAGTTACACCGCCAAGAAACTGTACCAAAACGGGACTAACGGGCGCGGAGTGGGAGCCACGCTTTGCTACGGTAGCGTCTAAGAGTGGTGGTAGAGGTGTCACTTATTAAGTGTTAACCCTTTATAATTAAATTATAATTCAGTTATGCAGCGTTAACCCTTTATAAGTCACACCGCTAGAAACCGTATCGAAACAGGGCTAACGCATGGCAACGGTAGCGCCCAAGAGTGGTGGTAGAGGTGTAACTTATTAAGTCTTAACCCTTTATGATTAAATTATAATTCAGTTATACAGGGTTAACCCTTTATAAGTCACACCGCTAGAAACCGAACCAAAACGGGACTAGCGGACGCGGAGTGGGAGCCACGCATTGCTACGGTAGCGCTTAAGAGTGGTGGTAGAGGTGTAACTTATTAAGGGTTAACCTTTTATAAGTTCGATTGACCCACTATAATTAAATTATAATTCATTTATACAGGGTTAAACCTTTATAATTAAATTATAATTTAGTTATACAGGGCTAACCGTTTATAAGTCCGATTAACCCTTTGTAAGTGACACCGCCAGAAACCGCACCGAAACGAGACTAACGGTCGCGGAGTGGGAGCTACACATGGCTAAGATAGCGCCTAAGAGCGGGGCTAGAGCAGTGACTTATAAAGGTTTAACCCTTTATAAGTTGGATTAAGCCTTTATAAGTCACACCGCTCGAAACCGTATCGAAACAGGACTAACGCACAAGTAGTGGGGGTCACGCGTTGCTACGGTAGCGCCAAAGATTGCGGATAGAGGGTAAACTTAATATGTGATGCTGCTATGCAATACTGGCCATCGTCACTTTAAGAGCCTGAAAACGTGGAAAGACCCGCCGGATTCATCGAGTTTTTTAATGCCAATCTTGATTATGAGACTCAACTCAAACTAACAGCTTCCGCACAACCTTATCCGTTTCGTCGCAATGAGGTTAATTAACGAAGAACTGTGTAACCTTTTTTTCGTTGCAAAAGATCGAGCAGGTGAAGGAGCGGAAATTGTCGCGCGATAGCGGCGAACCTTCGAATTGCGCCAAACTATCGAAAACACAGCTACTCTCAAAGTTCCGTCCTTCTCCGTGTAATTGAACACCCGGACCGAGGAGACAAGTTTGGACTCTTGCAAACTTGTCTCTTGTGAAACTTGGTTTAATGAGATACCACTGGCCGTCATCGCTTCAAGATCCTGAAAACCCAGAAAGACGCGTCGGATTCACCGCGTTTTTTAATACCAAACTTGATTATGGGACCAAGCTCAAACTAATGGCATTCGAAGTTGTGCTTGTTCGACGCAACTTAGTTAATTGCTCGAACGAATTCTTGCGAATAACAACGCTGATGTAGCGAATTTAACTACGACAATAATCGGGACAAGTAGATAAAGCATCTTTCATCGTTGTTCTCCTCGCGCGTTGTTTCCGGTTGTTCTCTTCTTGCGCCAAACTATGGAGGACACTTTCTACTCTCAACGTTTCGTACTTCTCCGTGTAATTGAACACTCAGGACGAGGAGGCAAGTTTGCACTCTCGAAAGAGCTTTACACATAAATACACACACTGTACAAATTAAATTGTAAATTTAATGCACTGAAAATTGAGATTTGCTTATATTACTTACATTAATTGAACATTAATGTAATTTTATTGTATGATTAAAATACGAGGTATTCAAATTACACACTTATCGCCTGAAATTTACAAAAATTTTCATTAAAAATACAAATTTTACTTTAAAAGGGCTAAAGGACTTAGGTCGATGGCTCATTGGCAATAGCCATAGCATCATGAAATGTAAACAATCTTTGAAATGCAGCAGCATCCATACCGTGTAACATATTGTCAATAAATACATTTACTACTACTACTTACTTTAAAATTGCAACGCACACGTGTTTGAAATTTCAAAAACAGTTTATGTAAAAAAAATCTTCCAATACCGTTCATTAATTTTTAAACAAATTTTTTTTCCAGTGCATACACGGATAGGTATAGGTGAAACTTAGTTTAATATGAGCACTTACACTGGCCATAATCGCTTCAAGAGCCTGAAAACGCAGAAAGAAGGATTCATCCTGTTTTTGAATACCAATCTTGATTACGAGACTGAGCTCAAACTAACAGCATGCGAAGTTTTATCTGTTTCGTGGAAATAAAGTTAATTAACCCTTTATAAGTCACACCTCTATCCCCACTCTTAGGCGTTACCGTAGGACCGCTTTGCCCCCACTCCGCGGTCGTTAGTCCCGTTTCGGTACGGTTTCGGGCCCTGCGACTTATAAAGGGTTAACGAACAAGAATACGAAAAAAGGGGTCGAGGCAAATTGTGTAAATATTTTCCGTTGCAAAAATTGAGCAGGTAAAGGAGAGGAAATTTTTGCGCGGGCGAACCTTCGATTATGTGCCAAACTATCAGACACTTGCTTTTATCAAAGTTTCGTACTTCTCCGTGTAAACGGACATCCGACACGAGAAGACAAGTTTGCACTCTCGCAAGAGCTTTACACATAAATACACATGCACGGATAGGTATATTGAGAATTTTAGTTTAATACGAGGTGCCACTATGCAAGACTGGCCATCCTGTTTTTTAAATACCAATCTTGATTATAGGACTAAGCTAAAACTAACAGTACCCGAAGTTTTATCCGCTTCGTGGAACGTAAATTAAAGTGATGTGGAACACCCTCCCGCCCACTTACCCCGTGCTCAGCTGGTAACAAAAACAAATTGTGCGAAGTTTTTCCATTGCAAAAATCGAGCATGTCAAGGAGCGGAAATTCCTGCGTGGGTAAAACTTCGATTATGCGCCAAACTATCGAAGACACTTTCTTCTATCAAAGTTTCGTACTTCTCCCTGCAAATGAATACCCGAGACGCGGAGACAAGTTTGCACACTCGCAAGAGCTTTACACACAAATACACATGCACTGATAGGTATATTGTGAATTTTGGATTAATATGAGACGCCGCTGTGCTAAACTGGCCATAATCGCTTCAAGAGCCTGAAAACGCAGAAGGACCGATTCATCCGGTTTTTTAATACCAATCTTGATTACGAGACTAAGCTAAAACTAACAGCATCCGAAGTTTTATCTGTTTCGTGGAAATGAAGTTAACTAACGAAGAATAATACGAAAAAAGGGTCAAGGCAAATTGTGTAAAGTTTTTCCGTTGCAAGAAATCGAGCTGGTGAAGGAGCGGAAATTCTTGCGCAGGCGAACCTCAGATTATGCGCGAAACTATCGAAGACACTTGCTTCTATCAAAGTTTCGTACTTCTCCCTGCAAACGAATACCCGAGACGAGGAGACAAGTTTGCACACTCGCAAGAGCTTTACACACAAATTACACACAAATACACATGCACTGGTAGGTATATTGTGAATTTTGGATTAATATGAGACGCCGCTGTGCTAAACTGGCCATAATCGCTTCAAGAGCCTGAAAACGCAGAAAGACCGATTCATCCTGTTTTTTAATACCACTCTTGATTACGAGACTAAGCTCAAACTAACAGCATCCGAAGTTTTATCTGTTTCGTGGAAATGAAGTTAACTAACGAAGAATAATACGAAAAAAGGGTCGAGGCAAATTGTGTAAAGTTTTTCCGTTGCAAAAAATCGAGCAGGTGAAGGAGCGGAAATTCTTGCGCGAAGGCGGCGAACCTTCGAAAGTTCCGGGAGTCGCCATTACCGGAGGATCGAGGATGTGCCGTCTACGCCAGCGTTGGGCCCGTAAAGGTATCTTTTACACATCGTGCTCTTCTCTCTCTCTCTATGTCTCTCTCTTACCTCTTGCTCGACAGATTCACTATCGATTAGCCTTTCTCACTTTATTGTATTTTACTTTTCAACTCACCACCGATTGCTTTTTTTTAACTTCGCGACTTTACACTTTACCACGGAATTAATTAACGAAGTCAAGCAAACTAACATTATTTATTTCTACACTGCTTTTTATTCGAAATTATCTTTAACTAAAAATCGATAATTTATTTAATTAGAAATCGTCGCCCAACGGAAATTAAACGAACGGAAAAAGAAAAAAAGATCGTCGCTTTCTTGCAGGAGAAAATTAATATTAACGAAAAAAATGAATATCACTTAATATTCTCTCGCACGCGCGGGCGAATTAACGGTTCTCGTTTAATCACAACGGACCGGTAACGAATTGAGCTAGGAGCGGGGTAGTGAAGCTCGATCGATTCGGCCCGAGGAACGAGCCGTCAGTTCTTCTATTCTTGCGCGTGATAAAGGATCGTGTTGATTAGCTATATCCGGCTAATTTGACACTTGAATTACTAACGGTCCGCTTGCCCCATTACTCAACTTACTTTCATCATTATAACCGAACTTTCTTTTCTTCGTCCAACTTGAAAGATAATTATTTTTTTTTACCTGAAATTATAATTAATTGGACTTTTCGTGCACAAATCTTGAGAAGCTCGTTTAGTTTTTATCGCTTGTGTATATTCCATTTGCCGTAATTAGTGGTTTTTATGGAGGCGAAATGCACAGAAGGTATTTGAAGATTGTCGCGAAAAGGGAACTCGAGGAAACTCGCTTGGCTCTTGAGTTTGTTCGGTGACCATGAGGGAGAAACTAGCGGCAGAGAGAAACTTCCCCGGAACGCTGAAAAACAAAACAAAAAGGAGAAAAAAAAATAAGTCTCGCGAGGTTTTTTTTGCAGCATAAAAGGCGACCGAAATTCTTGAGATGAAAGGAAGAATTTCTTTGCCTCCGATACGCTTGACGGGCCAAGACTTTATCCCAGGATATCGGGACTCACCGAGTCCGTCCCTTCGTGCCGGCCCGATGAATAATATAAATTCGTTCAGTTTTATAGCGACGCGAGTCGTCGCGCGGCATCGTATAATAAATGAAAAAGATCGATAGCTCTACTATTTGAACTTCGTTCGCTGTACAATGTAAGAGCACACATTTTTATTACACGCCAGTAATTTTTACCACTTCTACGATAAATTTCTTTCGTTCAATTTTTTCTTTATAAAAAAATTACAAATTCTATAGTTGTAGTGCGGAAAGACTTCTTTTTGCATATTCCAGCTCGGAACATAGCAAGGGTTCTCGTTTTGTGGTGGGCAATATATTTTTTTTATGATCTACTTGCTTTTACGCCGGAAGAAGCCGATCGATCTAACGGAACCGCGGAGCCGTCGATCGATTCTCGTAGCGTTTAAAGTTCACGGGCATTCTTTCGATATCGAATTTTCAGATTATCGCCGATGTACAGATAAATTCTTATCGAGGCTTGAAATAAAAATAACAAAAAAAGAATCACGCAACCTTCATGTATCGGCCGAACGCACCTCGCGCGTCTTTCCGGGAAGGAGAATAAATGTGGCATGATATAATAGATCAGAAGGGGTGGCCCGAGAGTGGCCTTATACCGACCGTCCATAAATATTGACTGTTTACCGTCACTCCTGCGTGATGTGAGTAAAGTGTATGTTGTATGCAACAATGAAGTCCGATTAACTTTATACGGCATTTTTTTCACTATACACTCCTATTTTTATTCACATTCAAGATATTCAAGATAGTTTGACCCACGGGAAACATAAAAAAATTACCTCGCTACATTAGCACGGGTCGCGGCTTCCAGAATGTTTTGTAAATGGTAAACGACGAAACCTATCGAAAAATACGCTATCTATAACGCAGACATTATTTCCATATTTACGGTGAAAAAAAATGATTACTGAAAAGGGTTCATTATAAGGGCCCATAAATATTGACTGTTTACCGTCACCCCTGCGTGATGTTAGTAAAGTGTATGCAACAGTGAAGTCCTATCAACTTTATAAGGCAGTTTTTCTTCACTATACACTCCTATTTTTATTCACATTCAAGATATTCAAGATAGTTTGACCCACGGAAAAAAAATTACCTCGCCACATTAGCACGGGTCGCGGCTTCCAGAATGTTTTGTAAATGGTAAACGACGAAACCTATCGAAAAATACGCTATCTATACACATACATTATTTCCATATCTACGGTGAACAAAATGATTACTCAAAAGGGTTCATTATAAGAGCCCATAAATATTGACTGTTTATCGTCATCCCTACGTGATGTGAGTACAGTGTATGTCGTATGCAACAATAAAGTTCGATCAACTTGATAAGGCAGCTTTTTTCCACTATACACTCCTATTTTTATTCACATTCAAGATATTCAAGATAGTTTGATCGACTGAAAAAAAAAAAATACCTCGCCACGTTAGCAAGGGTCGCGGTCTCCAGAATGTTTTATAAATGGTAAACGACGAAAACTATCGAAAAATACGCTATATATACACATACATTATTTCCATATCTGCCGTGAAAAAAATGATTACTCAAAAGGGTTCATTATAAGGGCGCGCATACGAAAAATGTATGACATTTTTTTTTAAACAAAAAATTAATCATTAGCCAAAGTTCAACGACTCAATAGGGATTGAGACTTTTCGGCACACTTACTCTAACACCCTACGAAATCCAGCTTTCGCCGAGGGCGCGGGAAAACTGTGCAGAACCCGTATCAGGTATCGATGGCCACATCCGACTGACTCTAAGATGTTTTGCACCGAAATAAGCTCGAGTCTACACCAAGTCTTGGAAGAATGCGCTATAGCTCGACTATCGATGGCGAGCACCCATCCAAGTAGTGGCTGCGCTGCGCTGACCTTGAAAATCACCGAAAACGCTTGCAAGCTTCTCGAGATATTCGAAATAGAAATTAAAGTATCTAGCAAAATACTCTCTGTGGAGAGGCTCTTTTAAAATAATTCTCAGCTTCGGAAATTGGAGATCGTCGTAGACTGACCTTGTAGAATGTTTCTCCCCCACGATGATCCAAATTGTACGTCAAGTATAATAAATTTTTTTTTTTAATAAGAAAAATCTACCGGAAGTTGAATAGGAAACTGGTAAGGCCAATGATTTTTTATAATCGTCTAGTTTTCTTCGTACGATTGTTGTGTCAATCGAATTAGATGGTGTGCATTGAATTCAATATAATATGCGTTATATAACATATTATTTTTATATAACATAACATGCGATTAATCGAAGCTAATAATGTGTGGCTTCGATTAAATGTTGATTTGCGCACGTATCTACGACACACGATTTCGTCGTTTCGATCGATGATAAATTCCGAGAAAGATAAAATTCCGACTCTGATCGAACGTCCTTTCAAAATCCATCGATGATAAGTATTCAATCGTGAATTCAGTACCGATAGTCTTCGATCGTACTCTCCGCACAATGCTTACGCGCCTCTGTGAAATTCCGCATGAAATCGGTGGGACACATTGTTCGAGGAATAATATACATTTCATTATCCATTAAGACGGTATGTTTAAAATATTTTCAAGAAAGTGATTTTTTTCATTCGATGGTAACAAACAGAATTAATAATAACTATATAAGGTCCAGCGTGGCAAAATAGACTATCCTTTACCAATTTCTCGCGAGCCATAAAAAACAAGTCTCACTGGAAATGGCTCCATTTTGCCCCGCTCTACCCTGAGTATAGAAATAAATAATTTTTTATCAATTTATGAAAATATTGATTTTTCAAAGTTATTTCTTAAATCTAGCAATTGGAAAAAAATATTGCTGCTGTGTATGTTTAAAATATTGAAACGAAAGTGATTTTTAAAATTCAATAGCGATGAACAAAAAAATAACTATTTAGGGTAGAAGAGGAAAACGGACTATTTTTTATCGCACGTCTCATGGGAAATCTCTCCGTTTCGTCTCGCTCTATCCTGTCTATAGAAATAAATAATTTTTGATGAAATTATAAAAATATTGATTTTTCAAAGTTTTTCTTTTTTTTTTAATCTAGCAATTGTAAAAAAATATTACTGCTTACGAGTCTCTCCGTTTCCGAGCCCCCGAATTGTTTTTCCGGGACAGTTGTTAACGGCAGGTGTTATAGAATTATTATTATTATTATTTTCCTTAGATAAATTTATTTGAAGAGAATGTTTCTCCATTGTCTCGCAGCAGTTCTGAAAATGCTGGCACAGGAACGTCCCGAGGTGGAGACGGAGGGCGAGCCGGGTGACGACAGTGCGAAGGGTGGCGATATCCTCAAAGGGCGGCAGTGCGGGAGCGGTGGTAACAATGGAGCTGTGACGCCCGGAAGTTACGCGAACGGCGAAGGTTCCAAAGAGTTTCTCTCGACCGGAAGAACCGGACGGAGAAACGCCATGCCCGACATTCTTGGTCATCACGCCGACACAGGGACTGCGGATTTGTCGACGCGCCTCGAAGCTCTCACCACTGAATCCGTCGATGGTGAGTAAAAAAAAGTTAAAAATAAATATATAAAAATAAAATAAATAAATAAAGAATAGAAAGTCAATGCACGAACACGAAACGAACGATAAAATGTGCTGAAAACAATGTGGAGTTTGAGGATTAAATTTATCCGATTAATTAATTAAATCCAATGATTACGAATTGCAGATCAACCGGGTACGAGTGGTCTCGGTCAGAGTGAAGCATCGACCTCTCAGCAGCAGATGGGTTGACCGGGATCTCGCGATGACAGACTCTATCCCTCGAACACCAGTAGTCGCCGTAACCGAGGCCACGAAGGACGAAAAAGGAAGACGGCGAGCCGGACGAAGGAGACGTCGCGGTACACGCGACATTTACTCTTCGCATCAACGAAAAATATTCGGGCACGTGATCGCGTGTCTTCTATCCGAGCTCGGTCTTACCGAACGGTCATGTATAAACTGTACGTATAATCGTGCGTGACGATTGCGCCGCTGAATCCTTTAGCCACGAGCCAGTGGACAGAACGAAGAAGAGACAAAATAAAAGAAAGAGCTTTCACGACCGAAGCCTGAAGAAAGTGGTTTTGTATGAACCGTCTGTTCCATCGACAAGTCGCAGGATCGATTTGATGTTGATAATTAACTTTTTTGTTTTGTACACACCCACTAAAGTATATCTACAAAAAAAAGAAAACGAATATCCTGGTGTACATAAGCATAGGCATATTTAGATAGAGGATAACAATCGAGATTAAAGCTCGCTGAAGCAGCTTAATTTAGCTTAAGACATTTGAGTGATATTGTAATCGATTGTTCGTTGTGATTTTGTCTTAATCGAACACCGAAGGGTGCCCGTGTATCGTATCGAATTTTTCGCTTAGACGTTATACAGAAGCATGAAGTAGCGTTTTTCGAATGCCTCTGATAAAAAGCCGACGAAGTTTCCCGAGGGGGAGAAAAAAGAATGGATGCCTCGAAGGATCTTTCATCGATTTATCGGTGAATTTTATCTGAAATTCGAACGATGGGTAAACTCTCACGGGTACCACTGGATAATCGTAATGATATACTTTCGACTTATCGAAACGAATAAACGTTGCGAGTTAACGAATGTGAAGCTGTTAGCTATTTGACTTCGATAGGCTCTCGCGTAACTACACCGCCGAACCGTTCCTGATTGGAATTGGAACCTTTATAGTATTATTATCATTACTTTCGTACTTGAAACTACTTAAGTAGAAATTAATTGCCATCTGTTACGTATTTTAGTGACGTACGGGACTTTTTTTTAACGATATATACGTTGAAATACATACATATCGCGGGAACTGCGTTTGGAAGCATAGAAGATACGCACGTATGATTTTGGTCACGCGATATTGATACAGATAGACGATAAGAAGTGTTGGTCCTTATGACCCAATTGCAATTTGCTCTACGCGCAAATTGCACAAGGATATTATGCAGTATGTTTTTTTTAGTCTGTGGTTTCCACGGAAAGGGAGCGAATAAGAACGATATTAATAAAAAATTGCGTTCTGTTATGACATTAATTAATGTGGGGTGCAACAATTTCGATGGCTCAGAAAAACAAACCACTGCTGTTAAAAAAGTAAACTGCTCCCTAATTGTTACATGACAGGCGCGTACGTGCGCACGCACTTTATGTACAGAAATGCCCGCAATATGTGATTTTTATTTATCCATCCGTTACGACGATGCGATATTGTTTTAGCGTTGTGTTTTTTTTTTCTACTACAGTCGAGACGATTTACAACGCACAGTTTGCCCGTATTGTTTGTTTTGTGTTGATTAAATGCAACAACAAATCAGCTAATAAGAAAGACGCTTGATCGAAAAAGTACAGATTAATTGAAACTATAGTTGCAAATAATTTGACCACTGAAGGTGAAACATTTATCTACCAACGAAGTTTCACATTATGTACGCTTTGAAAACTCTCATTCCCCGTCGTTTGCTCTCTTGTTTCTAATCGTTCAATAACTGACGCGATATCCACGAACCTGCTAAGAATGTGAGAAACGAAAGATAAGTATTTGCCAACCTCTTCGGGAAGACTATGCGAACTGTGTTATAGTTATAGAAGGTTGTATACAACGTATGTGTTTCTTAATAATCGCGGCCATTGGTCATCTCTAGTCAATCGAAAAAAAAATTGCATAAAAATGAACAACAATAAATAATGTCTATTAGAAACGTTGTGGAAGGTGCAAACACGCACCAATGGAGGTGGAGCGTTTTCAATTACCCCAGGAGCATTGTACATTTCTCCAGGATTCAATTCTTAGAAATTAAGCCCACGTACATGTATGGGTGTGTGTGTGTGTGTGTGTGTGTGTGTGTGTGTGTGTGCGCGCGCGCGCGCGTGTGTGCGTGTGTGTGCGCGTGTATACGGCGTTCTTGCAAATTTTCGATAATTATATTCAGATAAAATGGAAAACGAAAGAAAGAAGTGTCTTTTTCATAATATTGCGACTTTCGAAGACGTTGTATCTCTACTCGTTTCTCAGCCTTCCTATTATCTCGTCGGCATGGCACGTAAAATTTCGATATTACAAACAAAACTGAGCAAACCGTCGCTCGCATCGTCACTTTTTCAATAGTACGAAATATTAATATAGCGATGGTTGTACGAAAAAAATGAAAAAGAAACAAACAAACGAAGTTAACGATGTTCCGCGTGTCTTTACCGGGAATTTTTATATTTTACCGACAGACAACGGCGATTCGCTCATGCAAAAAAAAAACTCCAATGTATACTATGTGAGGAAATAAAAATGTTTTTATATGTAAATAAAATTATGCGTTTCGCTAATATCATTTTAATCTGAAGACTTACAAACACCAAAAAAAAAATATCCTGCGAGACTGATAGTTTAGAAAAGCTCGAATTCTTAAAAAAAAAAGTTACGTGCGATGTCGGTACAGCAGGTGTGAGAAGATCCATAAATTTATCAGCCGCTTCCAATTCTCCCGTGTTGACAACCGCGTTCGACATTGAAAATTTGTTATCAAAGTTATTGGATCGGGACATGGGATATCCTCTTTGTCCACTGTCGTGTTATTAAACTGCTTTTGATGGACGTGCCTTGTTCAGGACTATCCGTTGCCCGGGGGAATACACACAGACGGGTACACTTCGCGCTTCTCGTATAAAGTTTAAAATATAGAGCGGAGTTTCTCATCAAAGGGATGCATCGACGTTCGAGTTGCACGGCTATATAGTGAAGCAAGCCAGTGGTCTAGTTGAATCGGCGTGCTGGTTGCAGCTCGCGGGTTACTGGCTACCTGTGAAGTTTCGTCGTCTACTTCCTTCTGTGCCACTTTGCACAACGTCCACTACCATTCAATCCAATGTATCCGATAGCCCCACGTAGGATTTTTGCACAATGGTCGTGCATGTTAAATCGTTACCGCAACACATCGGACGTGGAATCTTGAGCTTCCACGTATGCGATGGCGCATTGAAAACCAATACGTAGCTGCTTTGCTAGAACTGCCCGACGACAGAAAAATATTATTGTTTCACTGACCTAGTCTGGCCAGAACGGTGAACAATGCTGCATGTCGCGAATAAGCTTTAACGGCGGCGCTAAGACTGTTTCTTAACAACATTATAATTTTCATATATTTGTTGTATGCATTTTTTTTTTAACCTTTCGTTTTAATGGACATACCATTAACATTTGATTTTTTAATGACACAAAAGAATTTCCGTAGAATCGATAACTGGTAGGAACCGAAATAGGAAAATGACGACACGGTGACGGAACGGTAGCGGTACCAATGGTTAGATACCCGTTTGACGGCACGTTTTTCTATCTGGGAACCGGTTAACACAGAAGCGTTGCACTAACCACTCAACAAATAATTTTATTCCTAGGCAGAACTATGTCAACTTTGATAACGATAAATAATCATCATTTAATACCGTCCAACCCTTTTATAATAATATGGCGATAAAATCCTTAATAACAAGTTAACTTCGGATAAATATTTGCTAGAAACTCTCCGTATATTTTCACTATTTACTTTCCGTTATTTTTAGTCATGAACCTTGAAGATTTTATTTATTTTTTTATATGAAATTGAATACAGTACCAAGAGCTGGGCTGCGCATAGTGTGATTAAACAAGCCGCGATAGTATGATCAGAAAATATAAACTCTTTTCCGTAGAGTGGCTATCTCGTGACGAAAACATTATCATTCACCTCATACACATCGTACCGACGTCGGTACACATGTCATTTATATGTGACATGGACGATCGCAAGAGATTAATAGCATGCCCCGGCAGGGAAACAACCCTCGACCATCCGCTAACAATCGCTTCAGTCTGTTTTCGACTTCGTGACTTGACAGAGCTAATTGTCTCTGGTACTCCAGAACGGTGTTAATTTATTAAACGGCCTGGGTGATCCGACGATAGGGGAAAGAATAAGTTAACGGGGAGAAAAAAAAATTAATAAACTGGGACAGTAAACAGCTATGAAGGTGAACAAACACGAAGTTAATCGCGCAAACTCTTTGCTCTAAGATGATGGACTATTAATTTTTTATATACGTTTCCAAAATTACTTTTCAACGGATTTTAATGAGGTATTTTTTGTTTTTAATTTTCGACAATTAAGAAGAAACAATGTGAAGCTACGTAGCTTTGAAGTAGTCCGTGATGAAATCGTACAATATCGACGAACTGTCGTCCTGCCAGAGACGCGTTGCGAGCCCTGCATGGACGCTCTTCAGAAATCCTTCATCCGCGGTGTCTCAAAACAGGCAAGTATCAATCGTAGTGTCCATATTTATTTTAATGCTTCTCAAATTACATTCACCATGTTCGAAGCGCCGAGAGCCTAGAATTTTTGTCCATTGAAATGAGATTTATAGAAAAACGAAGATTTTTTTTGTAGCTTCCTCATTGCGGAAGCTTTGTTTTCATGAAAGATTCGTACTTCGGAACAGATGTAAAAATCATCGTGAAAGATTGTGATTCGCTAAAATATTCTCCGCTTTTTCACCATGTATCGGAGATATTACAGGTAGAGCAGTAAATAAATATGTAAAGTAAATTAAAAAATCGATGAAAATATAAGTAAACTAAATTTAAAATTCGGTAAAAAATAAGTAAAATCAATTTTGAAACAGTTTCAAAGTAATTTGCAACTTGCAAAACTTGCTTTGCAATTTGCAACTTTTAATTTGTAATGGCTTCCTCATTTATAACGATTTTGAACATCGCTTCCTCTATGAGGCAACCAAAAAAATTTCGTGAAATCGGAATACGAAGTTTCTGTAAAAATAATTTTGTTAAAAAAGTGACAAACTCGTTTGTTCAGATTTGAGTATACAACCCTGTTCTTTGATTACCCGTGTCATTAACAATTTTTGGTTTGTACTTTTGCTTGTAAAACTAGAGCCGGATAGTCCGATCCGAAAATTAACAAATAAAAATTTGTAAACGTTTGTGGACAATGAGTTTTTGTAAAAAGTACAAAATTTTTTTTACTGTCTAGAGAAAGTTATGCGCAAAATTGTAATAAACTAGGAAGCCATGCAAATTACGTTGAACTTTTTTTCCTTAAAAAAAAAAGAATTTCGGGATTTTTCATATTGCTTCCTCTTGCGAATCAAAATATTCATACGGCTTTCTCATAATATTCCTTTTTTCGTGAAGCCTCTTCTACAAAGTAGCCAACAATACAGAAAATGATTTCTCATAGAAGATGTTTCGCGAATAAAGGAACAGTATGAGAAAGATATATGAAAATTTTAATTTTCCGGTTTTTTTATTACAATTTAAGCCTAGAATTTATAGGGAGCTTTAGATAACGAGTACTCCCGCGGTTATATACAGCGACGCAAGTATGGAATAGTTCGTTGCGAAAGAAATGATTGTCGGAGCGCGTGGAAAGGGTCGACAGGCAAGGACTTACTTACAGCTTAAGCCAGACAGCTGGACAATACTGTATATTGAACTTTCCATGTTTACGAAGCATCCTCCAACTCCCCTCTTTATTTTCCTTGTTCCGCCCGTCCTTTCCGTCCTACCGCCTTCGCCGAGGCCCGTACTGTCCACTTCACCCGGAGTTTCGATAATACTTCTAGAATAACGAGTTTCTTCGCCGCGATCAAAACAAGCAATCCGTCCCCGGGATGCGTTGCAGTTCCACGGCAGAGTTTCCTGCGAGCGGGTTGTTTCACTTCCTTAATATCGTTTCTTCGGTCCTGCTTGCGTAGTACATATTTTGCGACCGGACTTTTCGTTACTAATTCTTTTATTTTTTTTCTACCCTCACAACTTTCCTCTTCGCTTCGCGAATACATATGCCCTACTTTAGCATCCACGTCAGTGCACGAAGGTAGAGAAATTTTTATCCGTAATTCGATAAATAAATTCGCCTATGCTCTCGCGATGTCGACTTCGAATAAAATAATCTTTCGGCAGGTTGAAGTTTTGTTTAATTATTAACGTTGAATTTCCTCAGAGTATCCAAGCCCGAATTGCACCACGGCAGATACGATACCCTGAAATTGGAAGCACTAGTGACCGACAGTGAGTCGATAGAACGATCGATTTTTTTTTAAATCTTTTACTCGTCGTTTAGCGATTGAGTAATTGTTTTAATTTACGTTAATCGACGTGCGAATTGCGCAGTGACGACTTCTGTGGTTGGGACAACCGGAAATTTCGTGCGGACCACGGATAGTCTGCATGCCGCATTGAGGCCGATAATCACGCTGGCACAGTGCTTCGGCGTGTTTCCGGTGAGCGGGGTGAACAAACCAGACGCCTCGTATCTCAAGTAAGTGCCAAGCTATTTCGCTCGCGGGTAAATTCACATACAAACTGGCATGTCACACGTGGGTTTGTGTTCAACTATAATTGCTTCTCTAAAAAAAAATCTCTTCGAAATCTGCAATTTATTTCTTTGCTATTTGCTAGATCGGCATAAAAGTGCAATGGTCGATAAGGCCGTGTTACCTTGGAGACTCACTGTCGGTCACTATTAGTGCTTACCTTGAAGAAGTCAAATAATAATAATACGTGTCTCCTCTTAAATCGCTGGTCACACATGCGTTTGTATTTAATTGCTTTTCTTTTATAAAAAAAAAATTGTCTCCCTGCAAAGTCTGTAATTTACTTCTTTGCTATTTCGGCATGTGTATCATCTAGCATAATATTTGCTAGATAGGCATGAAACTGTAGCGGCCGACAAGCTCCACGTGTGACCTTGAATAAGTAAAAAAAATAGCAATGCGTGTCTCCTCTAAAATTGAATATAAAAATAATTCTCAGATTCACTTGGCGAAGCTTCAAGATCCTTTACTTTAGTGTATCCTTGATCGGATCGATAACCCTAACGATATGCAGCGTATTGCGCCTGATTTCGACGGGAATAACATCGCCAAAACTGAGTGAGAAATTCATTTGCTCGACGAGAGGTCATTCCGTATCAATCGGGCAGTCGTTTCTTCCGGGGTGTATTTTGTATTTCTCGTGCATTTAACATAGATCCAGAGACAAATCGTGAATCATTTTGAGAAATAAAAATGGCCCAGACGAACGAAAAAAAAAATCTTTATTTTCGTCGAAATTAATTGATTAAGGAATCCACTCAGAAATAAATATTTCGTTTACACTGACGAGTTCGGTGATTTTTCAATATTAATAATATAGTGTCGTCTTTTACGATTCTAAAAAAATGTCACTTTGTACGTGGTATTTGGAATAATTTTCTCAGAAAAAGGTCGACATTTTTTTGGCATTCGGCAGAAACGCTCCGCTTGAAACGAAATTCCCGATATATAAAAATCGATAATGTTTTATTTCTAAATCGTCAAATTAAATTTGCACATTGAATTCAGCTACTCTGGTCTTCGTGGGCACATCGTGCATCACGAATCTACTTTTTCTTCGTCTGGCGATAGATTGGCCGAGTTTCGCCTCGTCCTGGGACAAAGTTGAGCGCGAACTCGCGCCTCGGCATCGACGAGTCTGGAAATTAAGTCTCGCCAAGAGATTCAAGATCATGACGGCGGTGATAATGATCCTCGCGTTGAGTGAGTCTTCGTTAATGTTATACTGGATGCATGGATCGTTCGAGCTCCCCGTCGGAGAGCGTAATCGATTCGCACTTTGTCGGCGAACGTTGCGCATACAGCCACGTGGGAATTGATTTTTTTTCTTACCCACAGTGGAACATTCCCTCTCGATAGTATCAGGATACGAAAGCGCGCTCAAGTGCGCTTCGCTCCGTGGCGACACCGATATCGTGGCCACTTACTTTCAATCTCAGTTCCCGCAGGTAAAATATTCCGCTAGAGATATAGACTTCTTTTTTCCCTTAGATGGTACAACAGTATCAGAGCTTTAAAGAATGTAAAAATTCGAATATGAAATATGAAATATGAAATATGAAATATGAAATATGAAATATGAAATATGAAATATGAAATATGAAATATGAAATATGAAATATGAAATATGAAATATGAAATATGAAATATGAAATATGAAATATGAAATATGAAATATGAAATATGAAATATGAAATATGAAATATGAAATATGAAATATGAAATATGAAATATGAAATATGAAATATGAAATATGAGAGAAAAGGTATTAATGCAAAATTCACCGCAAAGAATAGAACCAGAATAGTACAATAAGGGAATAGTTATCAGGGTGTGTGTTGGAGACGCTAAGGTGGATTTAGAATAGTCACGGAGGACTCCTAGAGGGACCGCGGATTCCTGAAAATTGGGACAAACAAATAAGTTTCCAAAAAATATATAAGATTAATATATACGTTTGTATATAAAATAATAAATAAAGAATTATTGTTATCTGCAGGTATTTAGCAAAACTTCGTACAGCCTCTGGAAAGGCATAATGGTTCAAGTCAGCAACGGTCTCAGCACTTTTTCGTGGAACTTCATGGACCTCTTCCTCATACTCATAAGTATCGCTTTGACGGATCAATTTCGTCAGCTCAATAATCGTCTCTACTCCATAAGAGAAAAGGTATACAAGACGTTTTATAAAATTGTATCTTCTTATTAAAGTTAAAAGTATCTGAGAGCTGAATTTATAGTCCCCAGAACGAATTTCAAATCGATCTTAAACGCGAAATCAAGTTCAAACTTAAGCTTCAAATCAAGCTGAAACTGAAGTTTCAGCTTAAGTTCTTACTGAGGACTATAAATTCGGATGCGCGAGATATCAAAACAAAGTTTGTATTTTTTTAAAAACAATATTGCACTTATATATTGACTTTTCTTCTGTGCTCACACTTTTTTTTCATTATTTTAGTAGTGAACAGTCCTTTAAGTTCTTTGATTTTTAAACATACCCAATCTAGCATTGTCCCGTTGTCAAGGCAATGCCGGAATGGTGGTGGGCCGAGGCGAGAAACGACTTCAACCGGCTTGCATCCCTGACGCGACACGTCGATACGTACATATCTGGTATTGTACTTCTGTCCTTCGGTACGAATCTCTGGTTCATCTGTATTCAGCTTCTCAACTCGTTCAAGTATTTATCGAAGAAAGTTATACAATTTACTACTTATAGTAGAAATATAGTTCGACGCAGGCATGAATAGTAGAAACATTATGTGTTCCGCAAGTAAAAAGTAATTACTCGAAATTTTTTTATTTTTTATTATTTAAGTTATTGAGGTTTCAATTTTGCAGGCCTGACAAACAAACACATACACACGCCGGTTTTCCAACCATTTGAAAAATTCGGAGCACTCCGACACTAAAATATATATATTTTTTAATTCCATGAAATTAAAGCTTCTGCTTCGAGAAAGCAAAAAAACCCTAGTTAGCAGTTAGTACTAACAGTAGATAGTAGATAGCAGTGCCGGGCAAAGTACCAAACATATACTTGAAGTATCAAGTACTTTTTATATTTGAAACATATCTCAAGTACTTTTTCCAAGTACGTTTTGCAATTAGGTTCGTAGCGTTAAACGTTATCTAGGCCTTAACTTAAAAAAGGTGTAAACTAATTTGCACACAGCTTCCGCAGTTATTTTAGCTTTCTCTACGAGAAACTTCGTTGATCGATCTTGGCTTCCTCATGAAGGACGCTATGTTCACATTACTTTGCACTTTTTTTCATAACATTAAAAAATGTTTACATTTTACCAAATTTAAATGTTCAAAATTCACCCCAAAACGTGTATTGTAAAAAATCGCTAACTGACATTTTTGCAATTGGCAGTTTTGAGGCTATTTTTAATCTATAATTCTACACTTGTATTCCATATTTAAAAATTCATTAAAAAAATGTTCATTAAAATTATACTTATTGACAAGATCAGATAAACATATATTAATAGAAACAGGATATCATGCTACTGATCGTATATCCATAACGCGAACGTGTACTCAAAAAGTACTCGTACTTGTGAAACTGTAAAAAAAGTACTTGTGTGTAGTTATAGTTCAGTGTTCAAAGCTTTAGTCGCTAATTTATTAGATTAGTGTAGCTTGATAGTTATAAATAGTCAAGTATCACGACTGTTGAAATATGATCATTGTTCCCAATCAGTCCGTTGCCCAACATCATGAAGACGATATACTTCTGCTTCTCCTTCGGATTTTTGCTGTCGAGAGCCTCGGCAGTGTCGTTGTGCGCGGCGGCCATCCACGACGAGTCCTTGCTACCGGCACCGATTTTATACAGCGTTTCCGGATCCAGTTATTCAAACGAAGTATGCAAACTGTCTATTTAAAATAAATTCATTAATTGCAATATCGAATAAAATTGAAAATAATTTTTATCAACACGATTACTTCAACAGGTCGTAAGATTCCTGATGCAGGTAACCACCGACAACATCGGTCTGACGGGAATGAAATTTTTCTCTATCACGAGGAGTCTCGTGCTGACAGTAAGTACCTTCGTAAGTACTGGTACTGAAAAGTGCCACCAGTTAAAATTTAATTCTGAAGCGATACCAACATTTACAGACAAAATTTTAATATTTTTTTTACTATCACGAAACGAAATAAACAATATTTTTTTTTTACTTTCGGACTTTAATCAGTGTAGACGATTTAGGAAAATATTGACAAATTCTCAGGTTGCCGGTACGATCGTCACGTACGAGCTGGTTCTCGTACAGTTCAACGGTCTCCAGCCAACTAACCCATCGAACATAACTCACGCATGCGAGGTGAAGTAAACGTATTTCTAAAAAAATACTACAAACCTCCTTAAAAAAAGCTTCATATGCTATATACTTTTTGCCATCTACATACTCGCGCTTTTAAACTATGCTGAAAACTATATCGTCATGCGACAAACAAATATTTTCCTCCCACCACACTATTTTTTACACATTGCAAATCGAGAAGAACAGATCTAGTTTTTACCTATAACGTTTAACATTTTTTCGGTTTCAATATCTGGTAAATCCTCGATGAACCCGGGTCGAATTATCTGGAGGTTTTATAATAGTTTTGTTTGTCTTTTTGCGCTGTTTGGTTTTCATTACGCTTCTGTTTTTTGAATCACTTTCTCTATCAGCTCATCATAAAATGTACAATGCCTTGAGCTGTTAATAATAAATCTGACTTTCACTACTATGCTGCAATGAAGTCCGCGACTAGCTTTTTACAACGTTTCCACGATTTTTCCCTTATTACTTTGTTCTAGCGCGACCTGGGAACCACAGCCTCCTAAACTTTGTGTGTATTTCTCTCTCTGTCTCTCTCTCTCTCTGTGTGCTCTTTTAATCGACACAAGATAAACCTAGCTTAGATCATAAGTCACAATGTATAAGAATCTACGACAGATATACATTATTAATGTTATTTAAATATAATATCAAATTAACGAATATTTTTCTCTTTTAAATTTTCCATTCAATAGAGGAACTAGGAAGAATTATTAGGATTACAGTATCTCAACGAATGCGTCAATCAATGGTCATCAAGTGTACCGACGCCCATCCAATTAATATTCGTAGTGAGATTTAAAAATGGATTATTATTTCTTTTCTTCTACTTTTTTTTATACATTACAGATATTTTGTTATCAAATAAATAAATTAATATTGTGACGTCGATGATAATGAAAATTGATAATAAATGATCGTCGAGTAAGAAACAATAAATAAATCAATAATCGTTCGTTCTTTCATTGGCATTCCTACTGCTTCATAGCAACGTTGAATTGCAGCAGCACTACTTCGTAGGTCACGATAGCACCAGCTACCTAATGAAAGGGAAAAAAATTCAAGTGAGTATAGAGCCAGAAATCAGGGTTACACTTTTTTTTTAGTCCTAATTTACGTTCAGAACGAGTGTCGAGTTTGTCGGTAGTTCAAACTTGGAAATATTAAGTTCGATCCAAGCGTTACCCGAAAAATATATATCAGAGCTGGGCAAAGTACCAAAAAATACTTCAAGTACAAAGTACAAAGACTTGAAATATTTCCGAAGTACTTTTTCCAAGTACTTTTCGCAATTAAGTTCATGGCATTACGCGTCATCTAGGGTGTAAAAAAAGTGCAAATTAATTTGTACATGGCTTCTTCATCGTAAAAAATCGCCAATCGAAATTCTCGTAATTCATCGTTTTGAGGATATTTTTCAAATCTATCATTCACTTTGTTTTATTTCATACAAAACTTCATTAAAAAAACGAAAAGGGATACCCCTAATTCTTTTTTCATGGAATTTTTTGAAAATCAAATTTTAAAAAATTCTCATTAAAATTATACTTATCACAAAGGTTACAGAAAAGTTTACACAAAGTTTAATAGAAAAAGGACATCATGCTATTGATCGAGTATTCATAATGCCAGCGTGTATTCAAGAAGTGCTTGTACATGATACTTTAAATCGTATAAAAGTAGTTGTGTAGTTCAGGTAAGTACTTAAAGTATCAAGCAAGTACTCGGTAGTTGAAGTACTGCCCACCTCTGATATATATCAAAACATTTATTGATAGATGGACTCACGGCTAGCATGAAGTTTCTTGTTATAGAAAAAAATCGCATTCCGGTCAGACATATGTCGTCAGTAGTAATTTGATGCAGCAGTCTCTGTGTCTGAAAAAAAAATCGAATATAAAGAAAACAGTTGAGATAACGAAGAAAAATATTGTTATTACCTCGATATCATACGTCGGCGCGGGACAATTGTACAAAACGGGAAGCGCCAGTTTGCTGTGATCATTGATCCTCGCGGCGAGTAGAGTAACTGCGATTGTTCTACCAACGAGAAATGCGAAAGAACCGAAAAAGTAGATGTCACTCAAAATGTCCCCTTCTCCCGGCCTTTTTCATGAAATAGATAAACGTAAATTCTAAAAAAACATGTCGTAATACAAGTCTCCGATACAAAAAAAAACATAAATTATGTAACTTCGGGGTGCAACTTATTACTTTTAAAATTTTTTGTCTTCTCGATGGAAATAATTTAATCACAAACCTCTTCAGTATATACTCACGAGAGACCGTTGAGCAGCTGGAGACATATGAAGTACAAATTGTTAGCAAATGACAATAGGATAATCGGCGAGATATCGTGATCGACTCTTTTGACCATGGAGCTCAGAATTGCGTACGCTTCGCGAACTTCGCGCCAGTCAACGTTCCTGCGATACAGTGGAAGAGGGTCTATGAGCCTCTGATTCAGCGTCTTGTATCTTTCTGCTAAGCCAGTGGAGACCTGCAAAGATAAGTTTGATCAAAGTATGACGATTATTATTGATACTCGAATTGTGCAAAATTCGATTGTTTACCAGTATTACAAATACATCGGTAAAGTTCCATGTGAAAGTTGCGATTTTGCTGATGACAAATATAAAAATGCCTATAGCAAGATTATAATCACCTGGGAACATGAATTAATGAACACATTATCGGACTTCGGTATAAACTTTTGGAAGTTTAACTGTGTGACGACATTTTTTTCAATCGAATTTAAGAAATACTCACAAATGGATAGAATAAATGCGTGAGATCTCTCGCAGTAGGACCGAATAAATTCTTGGAATGAAGAATTTTCCGCCAACGACCAAAAATGCGGTGGTGTGTTATTGATGATACTCAAAACATGTTCCAGAAGAGCGAAAATCATTATGGCAGCGGTTATCCCGGAAAATTTCCATCGCAATCGGGGTGGTTGATATTTGTTTCTGCAGGACAGAAAAGCTTAGTATTAGCAACAAATACTATTCGTTCGAGGGCTGCGGTGATAGAAGCAAAAAAAAAGAATACCGTAGAACCTCGATCATCCGAACTAATTGGGACCGGAGCTCGTTCGGATTAACGAAAATTCAGATAACAGAACAGTGAAGCTGTGTTAAGCGATATAGCGCAATACATATCGAAAAAAATTAGAGTACCCATATATGTGAAATAATAATGATATATAATTGATGAATAACGTGATACATGTATTTTATTACATTCAACGGTAACTTCAAACCTTCATCACGAAATCCACAACTTTCGTTTGGCGCAAAAGAGTTGTACATTTTTTCGCAGCCAATTTTTTCATGTCCGAGATCGTGGACTTACAAACATCATACGAGCGCGCTAACAATGTGCTGGTCTCTCCCTTATCGAGTTTCAAAAGGATTTGTAATTTGCTTTCCACCGTAAGCACATTATGCTTACGCTTAAAAGTCGGAGGACCGAACGTTGAATCCACAATGCACTAAACCACGAAACCAGTAGATTAAAGAAAGTAAATTTTTAATACGTGTCCATTTTCTCGGCTGAGAAACTGATAAATACTGCGTATACGACTGATGCGCATTTAAGGTAGTACTGTGTAACCTATGCGAGCTCGAGTGTTCTTGAATTGGCATGTTTGTAGCACACAACAATGTAAGGATACGAGAATTTTGCACAGTAGTTCGGATAGTAGAAATGTTATCCGAACCAGCGGCGGTTCGGATAATGGGTGTTCGGATAATCGAGGTTCTACTTTATGCAGAAAAGTTTAGAGTAAATGCAATATGTCCAATTGTGCCCAAAATATAATCGACGTTTACAACTGCTGGGGACATTCATTATTTATTTTATTTTCAGTTTGCGAATTCTGAAACATATCAAGTTGAAAGAGGTCACAGAGTGTTTCTTCTGTGATTATAAGAAACTCGTTCAACTTTTGTCCTTCAGTAAATCACGATGTCGCGATATCAACCTGTCAATAAATCGCTCCATAGATCGCCAGTCCCTTTGCAAAGAGGTCCAACGGGGCGCAAGCCGGAAAAACAACACTTCGCCGAGAAGACTGTTCCCGTAGAAAATTGCACCTGCCGTTGCGGCCGCGATACCACCTGGATGGAAGATATGAGATTATATATTCATCACGCTTAATATATTACGTCCTATTATAGCAGCGTAATTTTTTTATTCCTTCTATGATGCCTCATAATTATCGGTACCAATAAATCTCAAAGTTCCGCTATTAAACTCAATTGCGATCGATAAAGTGAAAATTTTATAAATTCAATAAAACATGCCAGTCCGATGCTACAACCAAATATTTTAACGACAAAATATTGTAATTCGTGATAAACTTATGGGCACTATATATATTTTTTTTACCGTGAACGCCGAATGTATCCGCCTTGAGAGTTTTTATCATGTGTACCACCGAGATCGCGGCCATGAAAATTAACATCACCATGATAGTCGCAGCGTATGCGGTTCTCAGTGACATTTTGCAGAATACCAGTTTTCTCGGAGAGTCTGCCCGCACTCCAGCCAAAGGTAGTATTCCAAAGCATTGAGCTACACTTAAGATTGAACCGATCGCACGGTGAAAACTCTCTGGATTCTGAAATCAATGTTACAAACATATTGCAGACAGTAAAAATCTAAAGATCAAGGAGGGCTGAGCTTCAAACTCAATATTTATTAGTAAACAATTGTCAAATATTAGGTCTGAAGCTCTATCTGCGCGATCTTTAGATTTCTAAATGATATAGATAATTATTTCCTCTTACGTCATTATCAACCAAATTTTGGCTGAAGGTGAATTCATGGACGTGCAAAAAATTTCTGGATCTTGGTGGTCCGGGTCGATTGATCATTTGCTGAAGACAAATGTCCCTGGAGCCATCCTCCTGATCTCGAACGTCCGGCAGAGGCCAGATCTTCCGACTGCCCGGTATACTTGTCTTGCCGCTTATCACATTACTGTTGTTCACAATGTCTTTCACCTTCAGCATCATCGCGTCAGTGCGTCGCGTGAACGTCGATGAGTTCAATAAAACACTTGCCGACCATGGCTGCATCAATAGAAAAGAAGAACACACGTACGATTAGTATAGAATTTGCGCACTCTGTTTACGAGCTTTCCTTACGATAACGTACGTTCGAAGTTGCGATTGATGATGCTTGACCGATGAGCTTGATGGAAATACCCTCGCCCTATTACGTTGCACGAACGTTACCCGCGAGACCACTAAATTGCACTGGTCAGTGAGTTACTCGGGAACAGACAATTCTCACCAGCGGCGTTGAGCCCGATGGTTTTGTTATCTTTTCATACTCGCATGTGCGATCTGATACGCTGCTCCTCTATCACTTACACGCACCTCTAACCATGAAGCAGCCTGGGGAGGCTTCGATTTCGATGGATTTATTATTACGGAGGGTTTATTCATTAATGTAGTCATATGGACAAAGCAAAGATACATTTTTAGAAAGTTTGCTCGATACGAATTTTTCAATTTCAATGTTAAAGTAAGAAAAAAGATAATGCGTCAAAGAAAATTATGAGACATCTTTCGTAAAGTTTCGATCGATAACGCTATACATTTTTTTCTTGTTTACTTTATATTTTATGTTTTTTTTTCAATCGATAACGATATGCAATTTTTTCTTGTTTATGTTATTTTTTTCGTTAGCATTACGTTTGAAAAGTTGCCATTACAGTATTATTGTTTGCTAATGCATCCGGTGAATAATAACAACGCGTTGCGTGATTCTGAGGACCGTGTACCGCTGAGCAATGAAAGCTATAAAATATTCAAGATATAGAATTAGCAGGGTTTCGAGGCAAACAACTTCGGTGTAAAAAAAAACAACACACACACACAGCAAAGTGTAACGGCTCGATATCCATTCTCTCGTAAACAATGTCGGTGCAATTTGAATAATTATTTAAAGAAAAAAACGTCTATAATGTTTGTTTTCATATTTCTCTACATTTATTATACGTGTGAGATTGTTTGGTATCTCGACGGATACAATTTGAATTAACATTATTAATTGTGATTGCGACGATGCATCGTAATATGCTATGATTTTTCTACCAGAGAGCTCGTTGAACTCCTGAGAGTTTGTTGTAATCTGCGAGATCGCGGAAAACTATGCGGGATAGTCGCCATCGGTGAACGGTACCGTACGCTCGCGAGGTGATCGTGCAACGAGGTGTGAGTTGTCGCAGCGCCGCTTGACGAGGAATTTCGTCTAGATCCTTGCCGGCAAGTTCCTGTAACAAATGTGTCATCAATAAACACATAATGACAGAAGATTTCTGGCAATTATTTTTTGACTCAAATTCTCAATTTTTTGAAATACATTTTAATAAGCTCTATTTATATTTAAAAAGTTATATCATATCAAAACTTAGAGGGAGATGGTAATAAACGAAAATAATGTATAATCCTTTGGGTTCATCCTTCGAGGCCTTTAAAAGGATGGCCAATACAGAAGTATTGAAATATGAGTAGACGTTAGTGAAGGGTAAATAGAAGAGTAAGCAAAGGCACCGCTGGTCTTATGTACTTGTTAAATAATTAATTGCACAATGTCATATCATTGGGTGTTATGCAAAAGGTGCGTATACTGATTGTTAATTTCAACTGTTTGGATATATAAACTTCCGGGGCTGTGAGACAATTTGAGAAAATGGTAAATTTAATAGGACGGATAGCGCGAGCAGTGGGATAAGATAAGGAAAGAAACTATGTGTGAAAAATTGCGGGGCGATATGTACAAATAATAATAACAAACCATCTTAGTAAGAGATTATATCTGTACCTTTAGGTATAAGAGGGGAATATGTACGTAAGCTATGTAAAAACCAGAGCTGTGCAGTACTTCAAGCACACAAGTACTTTTTTTATTATTCAAAGTACCAAGTACAAGTACTTTTTGAGTACACGCTGGCATTACGGATACCCGATAAACAGCATCACATGCTGTTTCTATTAATATATGATTATCTGTCTAAACTTTGCGATAAGTATAATTTTAACGATCATTTTTTTTTTTTTATTCCATTAACAAAAACGAGAAGGACCCTTTTCGCTTTTTTTAAATGAAATTTCTTATTAAGTAAAAAACAAAGAAAAGTGAATAATCGATTGAAAATAGCCTCAAAACGATGTATTATGAAAATTTCAGTTAGCAATTTTTTACAATGAGGAAGCCATGTACAAATTGCAATGCACTGTTTTTTTTTATAAAGCCTAGATAACGCTTAACACTACAAACCTAATTGCAAAAAGTACTTGATACTTCAAGTCCTTTAAGTATTCTGTGTTACTTTACCCGACTCTGGTAAAAATCCACATGGGTATACATGAAATAAATACCACTACTGCTACTACTATAGTTTTCCGGGGGTTCTATTACACTTATCTCAGTTTATTACTTATTATTTATTATATAATTTACTGCGCTACGCCTGGTTAAAAATTTGGAAACTTCCAAATCAGTTATTTTCTACTTCAATGTGTTGATTATAATTTTAATTTGTCTATTGAATGATATAAAATTCTAAAGACTACTCAACATGGGAAAAAGGGCATTGTCCATTAATAAATAAATAAATAAATAAATAAATAAATAAATAAATAAAAATTAAAAATAATAAATGTTCCACAGCAAGCTGAAATGTAGGGTGGAATTTGGTTCCGTTCGAGCCAGTTTAAGAACTTTCAGAGCCGACGCTTGTTCGAATCTTACCCTGATCTCAGGAGGAAGTATGTCGTTCCTCTTCATCGCTATGAGACGAACCCTCATAGTAGCGTGCTTTTTGGTGCACCTTCGACGATTTACATCCCGAAGCATTCTAAAGTTCACCCATTTATCCGGATTCATTCCTGAATAAACTTTGGCAGGCTTTGTCTCGGCGACGGCCTTGGTTGACTCCACTGCAGCCTTCGTTGATTCATTCCGCATCTGCGTAAATCAACGTTTATTAGTACCCTTGCAATTATTTCGAGGTTAGGCTATCGGAGAAATTGATCATAATAAAATTAAGGGGATCGACAGTGGGAAATTTTCTTTCTCTATTGCAAGACAAATCTATGCGTTGGGTATTCGGTATGATTGATTTACCGTAATAGCTGCAATCGTCACTTCTCGCCGTAATAGCTTCGAGAGCCCGGACAACAAACCGCCGAAGCCTGCCATTTTTGTTGACGAACAGCCGATTGAATTAGCTTCACGAAATTCAGCGATAACTATTTATCGATAAGGACACAGTCATTTTTTCTTTTTGGAAAACGTAGTATTTTCCTGATATCACATCCAATGAAGTCTTCCGTCTGTAGCGGCACATTAATGTCCCAGGGTTCAAAAAAATCGACACATTTTTATGTCGACATTGTCGGCATATCTTCAACCGCATGTATGCGTTCTTGAATGCAGTTCACCTCTGTTCGGCTGAATACAGAAAGGATGAGTTCTTGACTGCAGTCTTACTCTATTCGGCTAAATGCATAAATATTCGAGATGTATCCGCATATATACATAGCTGAAATGGGCGTTCTTATATTCCAGCCCGGTCTCAGTTCAAGGTTTAGTTTTCACAAAATTTTTCTCTGATAGACGTTCTTCTGTTATCGAAATGAACGAAATATATCCCGCGGTAAGAATCGAATAAACGGTTGGCAATTTTTAAAACCCACTAGCAGTGGACAATCATAAATAAAAGAACGGAAGGGACCAGATCAGCATTGAAGTACGCACACTTTACTCTACCTGGAGTAGAAAAGATCGTAATCAATTTTTAAAAATATTTATGAAAAAATGAAAGGAGCAAACTAGAAACCCAAATTTATTTAAAAGTTTACTAAAAATCTGTCGAAACTTCACAAGGGCGGAACGGATCGCGTAGTCGTTTACAAATTTGTAGAATTCAAATAAAATCGTTTCCACTGGTACTTTATTTGCCTTCAAGCGTTATAATCATTATATATACGTAATATATGTACAGTAAACTATTGTTTGCGAACCAATTTGTAAGCACTATTTTTTGAAATCGTGAAAGTACTAAGAAAAAGAAAAGAAAAAAAGTTGGTTGTCGCTGTTGAATAAAAATATCTAAGTGACAAGTATTTGATAGAAAAACTAAAAAAAAAAAACTCCTTCCCTCATAGTTAAATAGTCCCCTTGATGTAATTCATTAGTGAGAAGAAATAAAATTAGCACCAGTTATCCTGAAAAAAAGCATGCATCGCGGAAGATTTATCATACGACGGTGAAATACGAACGGTGGTAGATGATAAATGTGATCCATTAACGAATAAACAACGGACACATAAAAGACGAAAGAATAATAATGAGATGTTTTAATCGAGTATCGCAGATATAGGATTTATTATTTCCGTATAATAATTAGAAAATATAATTAAGCCGAGCTAAATTATGATGTTGTTGTTGTTTTTTGTTGTTGTTGTTCTTGTTGATGTACTTGTGAAACAGGTGTATATAATAGCTCGTGTATCTTGAGTCCTTTCTTCGTGCCACTTCGGTGGGAAAGACAATAAAAGTCGCTCTTATTTTTATTCGGGAACAAATAAGATGGCATTTTTTGTTGTTTTTTAAATTTTATTCCGCCTTTTATAGTTATTCTTTCCTACGAAATTCTTTACGATGGAAAAAGTGTCGCAGCAAACGTTTCGAAAGATGCAACATACGAGTGATGGAGAAGAATGCGTTATCGTTGTATTCCCTACGCGTACGGATAACGATACGTCGTTCTTCTCCGTCGGCCTCGTGTCTTCCGCTGCTATCGAACGAACGTTCCATTTTCTTTTGCTGCAGTCTCGCGGAAACTGTACAGCTCGTTGTTGATGTTGTTGGAAAACACGACGATTGCATCGTTGTATCGTCGTTTGTATTTCGCGTAACGTCCGAATGGCCCGAAGATAGAATACAAATTACATTCGCTACTATACGCCGGCGGCATCCACACGGCGTCGGCGGCTCGTCGATTGCGCGAAAACTGATTTTATTTCTTTTTCTGTGCCTTCTCGGCGGCCTTGGTAACCTTGCCAGAGGCATCCTTGAAGCTGACGGCCTTGATGACACCGACGGCGACGGTTTGACGCATGTCACGTACAGCGAAACGTCCAAGGGGTGGGAACTCCTGGAAAGCCTCGACGCACATGGGTTTGCTCGGTACGAGGTTTACGATAGCCGCGTCACCGGACTTGATGGTCTTGGGATTCTCCTCGGTGGTTTTGCCGGTACGACGGTCGCACTTTTCTTTGATCTCGGCGAATTTGCAAGCGATGTGAGCCGTGTGGCAATCCAACACCGGCGTGTAGCCGTTGCTGATACCACCGGGATGGTTCAGCACGATGACCTGAATTGAAAAGAGAACTAAATGTTAAAATCTGTTTCGATCAATCGAAACTGTGTCGTTCGTTTGGATTATGAAACTCAGACACCTTCGGCCGTCAATGAATCTTTCGATTCTCCGGTGGAAACCGCGAATGAAGTTGGGATGTTATCATCATTGTATCAAGATTTTTCTTTTTAAACCCCATTGATTTTGCAGTAATAAAAAAAAAAAAAAAAATTGATAGGCAATACAAGAGTATTTGGATTAAGGGCTTGGCAAAATTATCGCTTAGTTAAAATTTGATTATTTCAAGGAAGAATTGAATGTGAGTATTTCAGGATACAAAAATCAAAATCGAACGGATTTGTAAGTATTGATAATTTTTTTTCTCTTCTCACCTGAGCGGTGAAGTCAGCAGCACCCTTGGGTGGGTTGTTCTTGGAGTCTCCAGCTACGTAACCACGACGCAATTCCTTGACGGAGACGTTCTTAACGTTGAAACCAACGTTGTCTCCGGGAACAGCCTCGACGAGAGCTTCGTGGTGCATCTCGACGGACTTGACTTCAGTGGTGAGACCAACGGGAGCGAAGGTCACGACGGTACCGGGCTTGAGGACACCGGTCTCCACACGGCCGACGGGTACCGTTCCAATACCGCCAATCTTGTACACGTCCTGCAATCATAGAAAGAAAACAAATCAATAAATTATTCCCGAAAAAGAAATTATAATTTATATTACTTCGTCAATGAGTCAGACACCTTCTGCCATCACCGAATCCGAAGACTCTCCGGTGGAAACCGCGAATGAAGTTTAAGTGTTCTCATCATGTAAATTTTTTTTTCTAATTCAAATTTTCCATGCAATTCTAACGATTTACATTTCCACGAATTAGCATATAAAACTTCGTTATTCAAAGTTGAAAATTCAAGTTTGATTAACGATTATTTTCCTGCTTAGATTTGTCGTATACGAAAAATAAACGAATAATCGCCAATTCAACTTATTTATATTTTGGCCGATATAAATTAAGTAAGGATGTAGATATTTATTGTACGTAAAAAGGTGGCAGCTTTTTTTACCTGGAGGGGAAGACGAAGGGCCTTGTCGGTCGGCCTAGACGGTGGCAGGATAGCATCGAGTGCTTCGATGAGGCACTTGCCATCGGCTTTGCCTTCCTTGCGCTCGACGGCCCATCCCTTGAACCAGGGCATTTTGGAGGACGGCTCCAACATGTTGTCGCCGTGCCATCCGGAGATTGGTACGAAAGCAACCGCAGCTGGATTGTAACCGATCTTCTTGATGTAAGATGATACTTCCTTCTTGATTTCCTCGAAACGAGCCTCGGAGAAAGGTGGTTCGGTAGAGTCCATCTTGTTGACTCCTACGATCAGCTGCTTGACACCAAGGGTGAAAGCGAGAAGTGCGTGCTCTCGGGTCTGTCCGTTCTTCGAGATACCGGCCTCGAATTCTCCGGTACCGGCAGCTACGATTAACACAGCGCAATCAGCCTGCGACGTTCCGGTAATCATGTTCTTGATGAAATCTCTGTGTCCCGGGGCGTCGATGATCGTCACGTAGTACTTGGCGGTCTCGAACTTCCAGAGAGCGATATCGATGGTAATACCACGCTCACGCTCGGCCTTCAGCTTGTCCAATACCCAGGCATACTTGAAGGATCCTTTGCCCATCTAAATCAATTAAATTGGCGTATTATTAGCATAGGTTTTGTCAATTTTTTTTTTTTACAATATCATGTGGGAACGTTTCTTTAAAATATTAATTTGATTCTACATCAGATAAAAATTTTGTTGCTGCTAACAGATCTACAAAAGTTCAAAGTATAAAAGTTTTGTGAAAGACACTCAGACGCATTCATCTGTCAATAGGCGCAAGCCTTCCAGTGGAAACCGCGAATGAAATAAAGTTTTATCATCACAGTGTCGATATGTTGAATCCTAAAAAAAAATATTTTATTTATTTATTTATTTTATTAATACTAACCTCCTGAGCTTCCTTCTCGAACTTCTCAATGGTACGTTTGTCGATACCGCCGCATTTGTAGATCAAATGTCCGGTAGTGGTGGATTTGCCGGAGTCGACGTGTCCAATGACGACAATGTTAATATGAACCTTTTCCTTCCCCATGTTGTTTGTTTTGTTAGATCAGTCTGGTTAAAAAACTGGAAATATAAAAAAAACCTCAACTAAAATCAAGTTCAGGGGAAAAAAAAATGAAGTTCGGCGATCCATCGGCTAAATTTTCAGGTTGAAAGACGCATGGTTGATTTTTTTTGTTAATATATTTTTACGAGACGCGATAATTAGTTTATTTAATTTTTTTTTTAAGGTTAGCGATCAAAATTTGCAATGTTTCGATTTTTTTTTTTTACATTTCCGTAACGATAGTTCGATACAGTTTAAAATTACTCCGAGACGCCGCCAATGAGATAATTATATCGTCGATTGTGACGATAAATCGTCCTCTTTGTTCGTTGTCCACGTGGCGGTCTTGTGAACTTTCGAGAACGGCTAGCCAGGGGCGGATGGCCGCCATTTTGTATACGTGCCGAGAGGTTCACGGACGAACGACGACAACGGGACCTTTGTAATAATCGCGACGCCGCTGGCCCAGCACGGCATTACAAGATTTTTGCGCGATATAAAGTCGCAAGCTCGTGGTGGAATTGCTCGCCGATAAGCTGCTTACGCAACATGAAATTCCCGTCGTGTTTCGACAATGTTGGTCGACCGCGATTGAACTCTAGTCGCGCATGTCGCGGCGTTACATTCGCGAACTGACGATCGAACGAAATTGCTGCTTCCCGGAACTACGGGAGGGGGCCCAAGAGATGCGGCGTTCCGTATTGATAGAAAATTTTACAAAAATTCGAGACTGACCTGAAGTACATTTCAAACAGATTATAAAAAAAAAAAAAAAAAAAAAAAAAAAAATTGTAATAGATTTAGTAAGTTTGGTAAATCGGCGATTGGTTTTTCGAAGTACCTTTACTCTTGAAAAATAAGAGAATTCAAAAAAAATATATATCTGTATCTTGAATCATTGAGAGATAACTAACTGTGCTTGCATCGTGGTAAAAGAATTTTTATCATTGCGCGATATTGCGTTCAAAAAAGTAACAGCTCATCCATACGGAACGGCATAGTGGCAGTGCGCTCGTTCGAAAAAAACCTTGTATTTGTACATAGCACCGTACAGCCAGTTAAATGCATACATGATAAAATAAAAATGATTTTTTTTTCAGCACTGGTCCGAGAGCTTTCCTTTGACGAAATTTTATGTCGACAAAGACGGATCGAAGAGCTTTGTGGGAGGTGGAGAGAGCTGCGGCCCGGAGGAACCGGTGTCCATTATCGAGCGGCCCCCTCGCGTTCACCCTCGTTTCGATAAAACCCACGATTCTTTTAACCCAAAAAAAAAAAATCCGTTTTTTCTTCTCCGAAGCGAAGCACAGATTATTTATCTGTTTGTAAGCACAATTATTATTTTTCCGACTTAGTCACGCGAACTGTATTCTCCAGAGGACTTTGATCGCGTAAAATTTTATCGTTTTTTTTAATCGATAGTTTAATCCGATTTATGGGAAGATAATTTTCGATGGAAATATCGTCGTTTATAATTGTTTAAATCACTTTGGACGCGTTATCGCTTAACTCACGACGGAGGACTCTGACAACCGTGCCGAGTCCGCCATACTGCATCCGGTTGGTCGAAGATTCGCTCGCCCGACAGCCTCTACCGACGTCGATACAATTATCGAGAGCTCGTCATTTTTTTTTCTCCCTTCTAACAATTTTAAAAAAATCTCGTAAAAAGTCCTTAGCGAATCCTAACAAACGAAAAAAATAGCGTCGAACAGCAATCGTCGTTTCCGCCAAACCTCGTGCCCGACCGTTTTAACACACGAAATCCAGCCGGCTGAGTCTCGGATATTACGGGACCATGCGTTGAACTTTTCAACGTCGATTTTTCACCGTTAAATCGGATATTATCGTAAAACTTTTGTCACATCACAATTGCTCGTTATTTAACGTAACTTTATTTCCGATACCTGACAGCCGATGGTATCGACTCGATACTTTAATATTTGGATTATCTTCCTTGCGCGAGTAGCACGCACAACCACTCACCTCCAGATGCCACGACAGAAAGAGATCGCCCAAATGAAGTGACATGCGCATACGGCTTCCCGGCTGTAGCCTCGAACCCACCGTCCTTCCTATATCGATCATTCGTACCTCCGCTAACATACTAGCTTCAGTATCGTGCAAAACAAATGCAATAATGCCGATAATTGAACAAAACACAACTAGTATTGACGACGAATAACTGACAAATTTATCGAAAGAATTTAATTGTGAATAAATGTGTAAAAACGTTGTTTTACTTGAAGCTTCGCGAGAGAAGGCCTGGTTTCGAGGCTACGGTTACGCAGGCAACACAGGCGTGCCCGTAGCTCGTATATATATGCCATAAAGCGGTAGTTCCATGTGCACTTTGCGACTCGTGTATACGTGTGTATATATTCACAGTCGTCTGCCAAGAGGCAACGCTTTACATCCCTGGCGATGGGAGAAACATTTCCTCGGGATCGCCAACATCGGGTTCAATGGTATGACCCTGAATCTATCGAATTGCCCAAAAGAAAACAGTCGAAACCGCGTGGGTAACGCTTTTGGTATGAATTTTTTTTTTTGATTGTCGCAAATTTGAATATTACCTACTGCGGGATGGGAGAAATTTGGAGTCAAACGAGGGCTGCAACTATCTGCTTGGCACGAATATTCGATATGTTGCAATAGTATTAAAGTACGTGCCATCGCGAAATGCAGCAATTAGCAGAGACTGCTATCGCAAAAACGATGTTGTTTGATGTTCAACATTATCTGGGTAAATCCGCCAGCCCCACTCCCTCTGGCTTTGTCACAGAGTTCCTCTATGTATTTTATCTCTATTCTTGGGGTACTCGGAGGAATGTAGCGTGTAGGTACTGTTCACCCACGTATGTATCGTGTATACAATAGACCAGAGGTGCGATAGTGCATTGCCCGGGCACTTCTTGGCTGAGAATCATGTTTCTATAAAAGGGTTAACATTGTTTTTTAATTTTCGCCCAAAATATGTATGTACAGCTTATTGAATCTGCTCATAATTCTACGCCAACTAATTCATTTTTACATAACAATGAACAATTATGAAATTTATCGATTATACATTTTTTAAAATTATTCGTTGCAACAGTGCATTATCCACGTGATGTCGAAACACATCTTCCCGAGAGTGATGGTAAGCAAGATAAATATTCGAGTGTGGAAATATTCCCGGTTAGACGTTTAACGTTTCCTCGCAAAGGGCCTGGCTATCCGTTACCCGTGTGCTTTCTCCATCGGCTTAAATCCAAGAAACCGAAGAATGCAGGTAATGGATTACAGCGCAGGGACGAGTGGGGGAATAAGAAATTGGTTTAGGCTCCGGGGGCGTAACGGTGCCCTGTACGGCCCTGTTCTCGTACTTGCGGACGAGGATTCTCGCTTGCGCTGTGCTGCTGCGGCCATTGCCGCGTCGGGATCGCAACGGTTTCGGACAATAGCATTCTCGGAGCAAGGGTGGCGAAGATCGTGGCAACAATCTAATGTATGTCCGAGAACACACGTGTACGTATACCTTAAGCGGTCGTCTCAATCTTACTCGATGCTTCGACCTATAAAAAGGTAGCAGATTTTTCAAATGACGAAACTCGAAGAATTCGATGTTTCATTGGTTAAACCAACCAATTAACTCAACGTGCTCGAACACGCCGACGTTATTCGATAGGTAATTCATTTTTTTTAATAAAAAAAGGGTTTGTAGTCGAGTCTCTCGGAGCGTACTCAAAGGCCGTTGAACGATTCTGACTCCTTTCGTAAATTCGTCAAAATCTGTGGGCAGATTGTTAACGCAAATATAAGCTGCAAGGAGTCGTCGGCTCGCCGATGTTCGGCCAACATCGAGAACGTTGTAACGCTCCAGAAGGGTTTCTGTTCTGCATGCTTCGACAGATTTAATTGATTCGCACTTGTTGCATTTGTGACTCAGTGACAAAGCTTGTTATGTATGTGACGCAAGTCGCGGGGCGGACGGAGCCGGGTGCGGGTTTCACACGATTGGCTTAGTCATCTTAAGATGCTTAGCGATAGAACGATTTGCGTACTGTGTCGTCACAGTCACGGGTTTCTACAGAGAAATCGGTGCATCGGTTACTGTGTCCAAGTACAGTTTCCTCTTATCGTTCCTGTTGCGCTTGAAGTCGTATCCCAACATGTATCACAGAAATGAATTTTTATCCACGAATTCACTAAATTCTTACTCATCCGACGATACGACGAAAATGGCAACGTTGCCTCCGATGGTATTTCGTGATGTTCAGCTATATCTTATGATATCCTATTATAAGCAGGAAGTTCGTTACTATCGTCGTTATTGATCAATCCTGTTACCCTAAGCTGCATTATACCATTGACGAGGCAATGTTGTACAGGGTAGACACCGAAACATCGTCGATAAATGAAATACAAAAATTTTTAATAATTTCGTAAATATGTCATTTTTCTCGTATTTTATCGCGATCGGGAAATATTTTTATTCAACTCAGGTAGCTGGGCATCCGTCGATTTATCGTTCGCAGATGGCGTTGGCTACGCGACGTGAAGAGGACTCACTAAATTATTAGCTGTCGATGAAAAGACGCCCTATTTTACGTTCGGTCGGTGATTCGAACGGTGATAACAAAAAGGGCAAACTATGAAGTTACCGATTATTTCATCGGTTATTTTTTAAAGATAAAAACAAATTATTGACCACGAAAAATGTTCACAATCAATTTATTATGAATTTTGATATATGGTTCGTTTCGATGGATAATACGTCTATCATTACGATGACAACGCGATTAATTTTTTATAGACTTGATATTAATGATGTAATTTTTTTCGCCCCCTTCGCGACTAGTAGGAACTCCATTTGAATAATTGTGGACGAAAACTCTGAAACATTTTTTTAACAGGTAACGGACACCAATTAAAGGAAAAGTATCACAGGAATGAATTTTAATCCATAAATTCACTAAAATCTCAGTCCATTTGAGTATGAACTAAATTTGAATAATTGTGGATTAAAACTCTGATTTTTTTACACGTAACGAACACAAATCCTCTCAATTTATAAAGACTTACTGCGCAATGCGGCAAACCCATCGCCTAGATTGTCTGGAAATTAATTAACAAACTATTTTTTTTTAATCATTACATTATAATCTTTTTTTATAATTTGTTTTTATCAGGAAAACTTTTACTGGATATTTGGTACCTTCGTTTCCAGGTAGTTGCTTTTTTATTAGGGTAAATCATGCAATTATTCATCGGATGATTTGTTTTTTATATATTTGTATTATCATTCATATTTACAAAAGGTCGTTCATTAATCGTTAATATTCATTATCGTAATCGTTAATATATCATAACTGTATTCCTGAGTGACCATTCATCATAAGACTCTTTTATTTATTTTCTTGTTTTCTTTACTTTTTCATCACACACACAAAGTATGTAGGAGATGAGAAAGTTTATTGAGTTTGTTCAAGAATCTCCGTATCTTTACTTTTTTGTTCTCTCGCGTTTTCTGAATGTTCTTTTTCTTGCGATCAGTAGAATCGATGCTAGCAGAAGGAAGATGGGGAATTGAGGTAGCATGAAAAAAAATGAAGACTAATTTTATAAGTGAAAAAAAAATCGTGAGTCGATTAATAGGGCAGCGATATTTCGAATATCACGAGCAAACTAACTTTCTGGAGTACGTGGCCTACGTTATCCCTTTTCCCTAATTTGTATTTCATCTGTCGATGCTCTAGATCTGCGTTTTTAAAAATTTATTTATGTTTTTTTCCTTCCGATTAATAATCTAATCGAACATTCTCGTAAAAAGGTCACCGTTAACTAATGCAATCGTTGGCCGTCTGCAGGTAATAGTGCATACCTTCGATCTTATCATTATCGAAGGTGCTTTGTCGTGTTTACGTCAAAATGAATAAGTATCACAAGTACATGAGCTTTCTGTTTTTTTTTTTTTTTTTTTAAATGAAAATTTTCTTCATGAGTATACAAGCTACATAATAATTGTGTCAATAAATCGTATTCGCTTCGTCATGTTCTTGTTAATTTTTTTTTTCGTTTTTTTCTTCATCTCATCAGACGTTAATATAATCCGTATGATAAAACTATAGGTATAATAATAATTGTTTACAGGTATTGGTAGCGATGACCAAGATGCCTACGCGCCTATCTACGTCTTGATATGGAATGCTGTAGTGTTGTTATAACGAGTACTTTTAACGACGATCTCGACAACAACCATACTGTGATGGAAATGGTAAGAATGTAAGTTTTTTTTCCTTTCCTTTACTTTTGCAAGGAAATTGCTTTCGTCATATAAATCTGTAGTCGTTTTTTCCAATATCTCGTTGATTTTTTAATTTAATTTTTCGTTTCGTTTTTTTTTTTTTAATTTTTCGAGTTGCGATTTTCGATAATTGCATTTTTTCCACCATTTGGCCCAAACTCTTCAAGGTCTGTTGATCTCGGAAATAAATGAGTGGTGAAGAATATACGCTTCACCCTGCAATTACGGCAGTCGCCACTTTGGCTTTTTCGGATCAGGAAGTCAGTGAAACCTTTATCGTTGGCACCGTGGCTACTTTTCGTAGGAAATGCAAAAAAAACTTGACAATTTCTTTGAATGATGTTGAATGAGTTTGAAGAAAATATATATACACAAGTTAATATCTGCTGCTGTTGTGGGTGGGCATCGAATGCGTATTGCGTCTTTACCTTTGACGATAATTGATCTTTTTGTTGTTTTTCATCATCGTCGAGATATCGTTTTCGAGGCAATCGAAATTATGATTAGGCATATATATATATTCATATATATATATATATATAATATATATATCGACCGAGACACACATTCACTCCGCGCGTTTCGTACATAGAAAAAACGAGTTGATGAATTATTCGCACTATTAATCGCTCGCTGCAGTAATTATTTACAAACTTTCGTAATCAATTTTTGTTGTTTCAAGTATACAAGGAATCGCGTGTAATATAATACGGTGTGTTTTGTCGTTTTTTTTTCGTTTCTTTTTTTAACATTAATAAACTTTTCTCAATAAAATCAATATCACATAATTAATATATCAATAATTATAATATAGATGGAGATATCGTTTGGTGCGCAATATACACCGATGAGTTCGATGACCCCTTTGCTCTAACGAAAGTCGCAACTCTCGCGGGCAACGATTAAAATTCCCTATTTATTTCTACTAATAAATATTTCGACTCATCAGTACTTTTTACCACCTGAAATAATCATAATTTACACTATAAGAAGGGTGGACATGTTTTTGTTTTTTTTTTCTGCGACACGGAATTATACATTTTTACTTCGTGATTTTAGCGTCGTTACTTCGTCGAGTTACAAAACGATCCCGTGGGCACAGTGGTTTATGCGCCGTGCACTATTATTCTTTTTCTTCTTCTTTATGTCATCGTGCTCCTATACGCGTTCCTATGTTCTTCCCTTGGTTTCAATGAATTTTTCGAGTAACGCGTGACCGTGATAATAAGATTTTCTTGACAAATTGTTTCTATCTAAATTTTTGAATATAAGAATCGAATGACGACGAAAAAATGTCACTAAATTCATTTTACAATGAAGTATGGAGGGAAATAACACAAATGAATTATTCTAAAGTTACAATTAGTGGCTTCCACGGTCGCACGTTGCTCATGGGCTTCGAAGAATTCTCATCGAAGATTACAGAGTTTTAGTTTTTTTTTTTCATCTTTTTTTTACGTCAATAATTTACATACAATTACAGTGACCATTCACGTTACTTTTTCATATCCATTAAAAATTCAATCTGTGTTATACGCAGACAGATCTCTCTCCTACGTAAGGCAGATTAATCACATACACACGCACGCGAAACGGAAAAAAATACACACATTTTTTTTTTCTTCTTTAAGTACCTTCTATACGGGCGCGGAATATATCGCGCAAAATTATTTATCTCATCGTTAAATCTTCGTAGTTGGTGTTAAAAGATTTTTTTTTCATTTTCGTGTGTACGCGAATCCTCCAGTGGAACAATGAAATTTGTATCAAACGATTTTTGTTCTTTTTTTTTTCATTTACGATGAAAAAAAATGTTCCGTTATTGGCACGCTAAGTTGTTTATTCCTGTCGAGTGATTACGAGGGACTGGAAATTACGTATCCAGTGGAACAATTCGTTATTTATAAATTCTAAGTTTTACACGAGGGAATCCTAAATTAAGATGGCAGTAGAGTAATGTTTGTGGTACCTTAATGTAAAAGCGTAACGACTTGCACAATGATTTGCAATTGAACCGCATCACCTAAACATTTTCTGTGACCGGAAATGGTCAGCAATTTAGGGGATAAAACTAAAAACGGTGCTTCTAGTTGTTAGTACGGATCACTAGTATTATTACATCAATTTTCTCCTCCATTACAAGTTACATATAACCGAACTTGAACCCGCTCTTCCGTCATTCTGCCGTGCACTCGTTGAAACGTATTAAACTGCGCTGATAGATAAGGTAGTTAACATAACATCATTTGTAGTGTCACGAAACGAAAGAATTTACAAAAATAAATCATTGTTAAGTCGATGCGCGATTCCACTGAGGTAGAACCGTTCACCGTCAATCGGTGTTCACTTAATAATTATATTTCTGAAATTTTTACAACTCCCAATTGTCATCGTTGCGCGGTTAATCGAATTTGCATGAATATCATGCAAAAATATGCAGATGCATAAAACCGCCCCGGATCTGTCTCAAGTATCGCTCAAATCACTCGACAATTTATACACCCCTATAGTATAATATCTATGAATATCCTCTTCCTCCCGTCTCATTTTTTTTTCTCTTAAACTCTTTCCGAAGTTTTAAGATTATTTCCGTCAAATACCTAAACTCTTCTGTCCTTTTTTTCTCGAATAAAAATGCAATTATGGCGATTGGCGGGACAACGTGTGATCGTGGGGGGCGTAATGGATAATCCGATAGAAAATCTTTTTTTTTTCGATGGATACGAGAAATGGTGGGAAAGTTTTTGGATCGAAAAATTTCGGATTGTGCTGTGATCCCCCGTTTCTTTTTGTTTTTTTTTCTTCGCTCAAGTTTATATCAATACACGATGTTAAAGAACCATCGGTTTTGGAGAGGTTCTTGATTCGAGTATAAACTTCTCTTCCACCCTCACGTTATAATAATTATTATTATTCTCAAGCGATTTTATTGTTAATCGCAAGCACATTTAAAATTACTGTTCGAAGTTTGGTGCGGGCGGGTGTTTCTGTGTGTGTGTGTGTGTGTGTGAAGCGAAGAGTCGGAAGCAGTAATGTCGGATGGTGGTTTAACTTGGTCCCGAGCATGAGTGAGAGTCTTGCCTTATTCGTTTCATTTTTTTTCTTCGTTATATCATAATTGTCTCTCCTTTTCTTCCTTTCGATTAGCCGCCTCGAATGGTGGCGCAGATTTTTTACTTTGTTTATTTTGTCTTTCTATATCTCTCCCTCTCATCTATTCTTCACCTTAATAATTCCTCATTGAGTTAATCACTTTGCTAACTACTAAAAACTACGAGGTTTTTACTTATTCACGTTTATACTATTTATATTCGTGCGAAACATCGGGATTTTTTTGGCAGTATTTACAGTGTGCGGAAGTGTCTAGCCCCAGCCTCCAGTGTAACGGTTGCGAAACGATAATTTTTAACGCGATGGAATCGTTGAGCGAATTCTCATCGCGCTAGGACGACGCAGGTCGAGAAAAAAAAAATCGTTCGCCGGCCGGGGCTCGGTCAATCCTATACACCTAAGCGCTATTCATTATTCACTATTAATTATTTCAGTTCACTACACTATATATTTACATTACAAGCACGATCATTTAATTGAGATTACTAGCGCGCGATCTTCCATTCATTTTCGAAAAGTCATTCTTCGCCACTTTTCTTTTTTGCTTTCTTTATTCGAGGATGATGCAGTTTTATTCTTTCGTGGCTATTTGAGAGTACTTTACCAAAAATGCAGTTTGAGATTTTATTCAATTTTATTAAACTAATATCGTTTTTGTCCCATCGCCATTACATGTTTTTTTTTCGTAAAAGGAGTTTCTTTGTGAATCAATTGTTTCGTTGATAAGATGAGATAAAATTTGACTTCGGCTACTTTTTGCCGAACTTCAAAAAAAGTTCACGTAAGTGAAATACAAAGATTAATTCGTGACTCTAGCAGTGTTTCGTTTCCGCAGCATTGTTTGAGATAACAAGTAATTTGGTGTTTTCAATACTATTTTTTCGTAAACAATATTTGTACGTATAAAAATGACGGAATGTACGTGACGAAGGAATTAAATAGCATTTGAACGTCGATCTCATGCCGCGTTGTTCGGTAAAGTGGCTCTCAAATTCCCGTCGGAATACACTTCGATGATTATTATTTACAGAAGAAGAACGATCATGTAATTGAGATACTTAGTGCGCGGTTGTCCGTTGATCTTCGATCCATTTTCTTCGCCGTTGTCGCTGGCAGTGTCGTTCTTAGCCTCGACAATGGTAGCAAGACGATCGACCGAACCGGCACCGGCGTCGCCGCTGTCCCGATTGTTCGACGGATCGCTGTCCAGCGTGTCGTCGGAATCGACGTCGATCGATCGATTGTTAACGTGAATCTTTACAACAGCGTCGACCGGATATTTGGCTCCCTCGCTCGACGACGATGTAGTCTGGCACGAGCCGTTCGTGCCGGATCTCGATGCGAAATTATTCTCGCATTTCGGACAGACCGAACCCTCGACGCTCGTTGTCTCCTCCTCGGCGGACATCTGACATCGAAAACATATGAGATCACCGTCGTCCTGGTCGCTCGAGAAGTTGCAGTGGGCGCAACGCTGCGAAAGACCGTTCCCACCGTTGCACAGAGGACACGGAGGACTGTCCTCCGATTCTTCAAGATAATCCGGAACTTCTGATGCTTCCTCCTCTTGCTCCTTGCTCACTGCCCAGGCTCGACGATCGATCTCGTGGTACCTCGGCGAACGATCCACCTTTGCAGGACTCCTGTAATTTCAAATATTCCAAATAACAAAAGTTGCAAAGTAATTTACACATGGCTTCCTCATTTCTTACAATTTCACGCATAGCTTTCTATATGAGAAAGTTCGCTGAGCGCAGAGTAAAAAAATGATTTCGTAAAATTGAAATACGAAATTTCGTACAAATAATCCCGAATAGACAAGCGTCTCGAAAAGTAGCAACATGTACTGCATATGTTGCTACTTTTCGTAGCGAATAGCGGCATGTGCTGCACATGTCGCAAATATTGCGCCAATTTTGCTACTTTTCATGGCGCTTGTCTATGTGGGATGTTGTTGAATAAGTGACAAACTCGTTTGTTCGGGTTTGAATATATAAACCTGTTCTTTGATTTCTCGTGTCATTAACAATTTTAGTTTGTAATTTTGTTTCTACAACTAGCGCTGCAAGCTGCGATTGGAAAAATAACAAATACAAAATTGTGGACGTTTGTGGACAATGAGTTGACGTAAAAAGTACAAACTTTTTTTACTGTGCGATTTTTTTTTCTTCATTTCTTACAATTTCGCGCGTAGCTTTAAGAGAAAGTTCGCTGATCGAATTTTTTGATTCCTCATAGAGGAAATTATGAGCGTACTTGTAAGAAATGAGGAGGCCATGTGCAAATCACTTTACAGTTTTTTTTAGTAATATTTAAAAAATTCTACATGTGAAGAAATTGAAACGGTCGAAAGGTGCCGTAAAATTTATTGTAGAAAATCGCTAACTGAAATTTGCATAATTCGTCATTTCGGGGCCATATCATGTGTATTTTGCTCACTGATGACGAATCTTCAATTTATTTTATTCTTAGCGGAACATGTGATGCATAAATTCGTATCGAACGTAAAGTGCAAATACACACACACGCACACGCACATACATCCGGACGTCAGTTAAAGATCGCATGTATCGATGTTTTAGACTATTGAGTACTCTGACATTAAAATCTCAATTTTTTTTAAGATTTTTTTTTTTTTAAGATCGCAATTTTGCCCAGAAAAATAATTTATATGACGAGCGCCCCGCAAATAAATTATTTTTCAGGGTGGAGCGTCCTCAGCGAGGAATCTCTCCGACCAGCCCTTTCTCAACGACGTTTTCCCTCACTCTAAATATTCCAATACGAACATAAATATTTGACAATTTGGAGACAGAACTAAAAAAATGAAAAATAACTCAGAAAGTCTACTTAAAGAAAATAGGAGTACCTTGCTTCGTGATGCCGTTCCTGAGGTCTCTTCCCTCTCGCTTCCTGCGGCTCCTCGTCGCGCTCGGCTCTCCTCGACCAAGCTCGCTGATCGACCTCACGGTGTCTCGGCAAACGGTCGCTTCCCGGCACGGAGGTTCTGTGAGCGTTGCTCCCGGGACTTCTGGACTCGTGCTGCCGATGATCCAGATCGCGTTGCCTATCCCCGGCGATCGTCAGCTGTTGGTCCTGATCCAGTTGACGAGCGCTGCCGGCAACGTGACTCGTCGGTATGCTTTTCGATCTTCTCTCGCGATGATCGCCGCCGTCGTCACGGAAGTAACGCGGCGAGCCCTCCATCCTCATGGGACTCTTAGAAATCGACGAGATGACGCTGCTTCGCCGGTCCTGCTGGTGTCTCGTGCCCTTAATTTCCCCCTCGATTCTCTCCTCGACGAATCTACCGTAGTGACTCGGCGTCTGCGGCCTGTACGTGCAACTCTTCGATCGCAGATCGCACTCGCTGCACAGCAACAAATTCGACTTGCTGCCCGGATGCGAGCTGTAACCGTTGCACGTACCGTAATACTTCTCGTCCTCGTTGTCGTCGCTCTCGAACATGTGCTGGCTGAGACTGCCGATCGACTTCGTGACGCTCGATCTGCCGTCGACCCGCGTCGAGCCCAAATAGCTCCGCGACTCGACGGTCTCGTCGTCTCGCACGATTTGTTCCTCCTCGCCGGCCGCCAATGCCGAGGCCGTCGAGTCGTCCAACGGACACGACACCGATTCGTCGTCGAGGTAACTCCTTATGTTCTCCATTTTCATCTTGCCGCGCTCCGAGCACGGCATTATTTCTCGTTAAATGAAGCTCTCGCGATTCCTCTCGTTGTCCTCGATGCTCGACGTCGAACTCGCTCCGCATATCTGCATCTCGATTTCGGCCAATCTGTGCTCCACGTCCCACTGCTGCTGATTGAGCTTTACGCTCATCGCCGCGTTCTCCGACTCCAGGCCGACGAGACGCTCCCGAAGACGCTTTATCTCCGCCAGCAGCGCCTCGTGGGTACCGAGCAACGGCGTTGCACCCTCCGAAACCAGTTGCGTCATGCTGTTGCACGTCATTCCTGGAATTTGAAGAAAGATAAATTAATAAATATACAGTTTCAAACCACACCCAGAAAAATAATTTATTTCACGGGCGCCCGCAAATAAATATTTATTTCATGTACAATAATGTTCATTTAATTCCAATTGACATTTATTTCATTTCAATTAATATTTATTTAATTGAAATAAATACTTATTTAGTTTAATTTAATATGCACTTGCGGGTCATCCTTCAAGAAAATTGTTTTTCTGGGTGCAAAAAATACGATTCGTCGGTTAAATTTTGCTCATGGAATGATGGACGCAGGATTGGGAATGAAGACTTTAATGGCTTTATGACTGAAATTACTTTGGTTAGATAATTTTAGAGAGTCTTTCGACAACTGTTGTCCGGAATTGAGGACACACGCCGTTATCGCAATTCCGCCAAATAAATCTTTAAGCACCTTGAGGGTTGGGCGGCTTTGGTTGTACGGGGCGATTTCGTTTAATGAAGAGAAACCGGAAGATCGGGTGCCTTGAGCTATGAGGAGGAATCGATGGGACACCGATCGCGTTCGCGGCACCATTAATAGTCCGTAAGGGCACCCAAGGCAGCGATAGCCGTTACTTCCGGCCGAATCGATAAAATGCCCGTACAACGCGCGCCAGCGAACATCGTGTATAACTTTTTCGAGAAAATAAATATAAATCGGCAAGCCACGATTGATTCGTTTTTGCCGATAATACTGGAAAATCATAAATAACTCCTGTTTCACGATATCGCTCGAAGGAATTATTGTCATTATCGCTATCGAAGTAAATTCCAGTTATGGAATAAAATTTTAACTCAAGGCAAAGTGAAACACGTTCTCTGTCACTGTCTCTCCCTCCACCCTGAAACTAATGACGCTTTCTCTCTCACACTCCTGACTCCGTCACGGAACTTTCATTTCACCTTAAAGAAAAATTCTTTGCCGAGGAAAAATATCGAATGGTATTTTTGTTACTTTGTTCGTGTTGGAGTTGATTGTTGCACCAGGCGGAAGCAGGTAGTTATTCATTAGCAGTTTTATAAAAATTCTTTAGGCATTAAATTCTGAAACAGTCTACCTATCGAATAACTCGCCCTTTGCCTAGATCGCAATTTTTCAACGAACAGTCTCAGATAGTGGTAGCGGAAAATAAAAATATAAATCTGCAAGCCATGGTTGATACGTTTTTGCCGGTAATACTGGAAGACCATAAATACTATCTCCTGTTTCACAATATCGCGCTATGGAATTATTGTCATTATCGCTATGGAAGTATATTCCAGTTATGGAATACAATTTTAGATCAACAAAAAATTCTTTGCCGAGGAAAAATATCGAATAGTATTTTTGTTACTTTCTTCGTGTTGGGTTTGGTTCTTACATTAGGCGGAAACTGGTAGTTATTCATTGGTAGTTTTAGTAAAATTATTTTGAACCTATCTGCCTATTGAACAACTCGCCCCTTGCCTAGATCGCAATTTTTCAACGAACAGTCTGAGATAGCGGCTGATTGGTACAGGTGAGTAGCTATTGATCAATTAATTCCATCAGTCTAATCGCGGGTTCCCTCTCTTTCACTTCGTTCTTTTTTCATCCTCTTACCGCTTGTTCAGATCAATACCTTTAATTTGCCAATCAGTTCTGCCAGCTTCGTTCCTTCCCTCGTTCTCATTTCACTTCGTTTGCCTTGTGGCTCGATTTTCAAGACCTCTTTGACACGACCAATTGAACACTCTCGAAGCCAGGCGTTGATTGCTCCAGATTAACTCGCGGAGGCTCAAAGAGTTTTACATATTTACATCTCAATTTTTGTTTTTATGTGCTGTTGTTTATTTTTACCTTTTTTTAAAATCAAAGACACATCGAGTAAGAAAAATAAGGTCATATATTCGATGTCAAGCAATTTTCATGTGTGCTAAAATTTACTTTATTTTTAAATATTTAGTTAAAATAGTATCTCATAATATTTTTTAATGTTAAGTTTAATTATTATTTATTAAGAAATAATGCATATTCTGCCAACATTAATGGACCATATCCAGCATCCCAATCAATAATTAAAGAGAGAAAAAAAGGCTGCTCCCTATTTTTTGGGCAACTTAAACGCTGCTATAGTCTTTTTCAACTACCCCTGTTTTTCATCCAATATTGCGGAAGATAATGCTGAACCGGTGCAGCGATTCTTTACATGTTTACGAGTGGCGGGCCACAGATTTCGTATCCATTATCCGAGCGGTGTTTCGGTGCGCCCCGTGGTCCTGTTTGTTAAACGTTTTTTTTTTTGTTTTTATCAACTGCACGTACACGCTGATAAAAATGACGAATGGTTCGTTTATCCGCGTCGCGTTTCCCTGCTCCCGTTTTATCGCGATAATTCGCGCGTGTTCCGCCGCATCCCTACGTGCAGCATCGCTCGCAGGGATCGCGTTCTTGTTGAGGCTTGAACTACTCACTAATTTGCGGAATAGATGAACGCGTTCCGATATCTACGAACAACCAAAACCCCTAGAAAATAAATGTTACCAACATTATTATTATTTCTTTTCCCCAATGCTACCGAATTTGCTACCTAATTTGAAATATAAATTAACTACGCATTAACTACGACTACTACAGAGATCGAAAAAAATGTATATTACAGCCTGTACGAAATACAGTAAAATTGAACAAAAAAATATATTAAAAATAAAAAAAAAGGCAGGGGTGGTGGTGTTGATGGGTTTTACGTTCTCTAGCGAGGTTTTCGGGGAACAGAGATAATATGCGATCAGAGAGGTCTGGGTGGCATTAGGCGAGGGTGGCGAAGCGGGCAGGGTTTTCAAGACACGGATTTCGGGGGTCGTCCAAGCTTACCGGAGTGGGTGGATTGCCGGCCGGTCGAGGGTTGCGTCGCTGCCGACTGTGCAGCCCTCGCGGTCGGATCCTCGCTGCTCTGACCGCTACTCGTAGCGCTCATCGGGCTGTCCGCGCTTCGGCCCGTGTTGTTATTAACGTTGCTGGCGTTGTTGTTGTTAATACCTGAGCCTTGATGATGATGATGATGATGAAGACCACCGAGGGCCCTCGAGGCCACCGGACTCGGACTCGGCGAGAACAACGAGTGGCCGGCCGAATAGGGATGCGCAGCACGGAGATCGATCGGCGATATCCACATTTCTTCCAAGGGCACACGACCACGCGACTCGACCAGACCGGGGGTGCTCTGACACCTGCCCATTGCCGCTGCGAATTTAATTCACCAATTTTTTTTTTTCCTTCTTTTTTTCTCGTTTTTTCAGTGATTTTTGTACAGATATTTGTATAGATATCGCTTTTGTTGTTATGAGGGAATGATGGAATAGAAGATGGAAAAAAGCCCCGCCACCACCCCCGCGTAAAATTGTGCCAGGGATTACACATACGGTTTGGATCACAAAATATCACAATTGGGGAATAAATTCGAATATCTGCGTGGTCTCTTGGAATTTTACTGAGATGTTGACGTAAATTAATGGATATTAGATTTCTTCATACGGAAGTGAACAAAAAAATATACGGAAATATATACTCGACACATAATATTAAATCCGGCGTATTTTATATGATTAATATTATGTATTATATTAATTATATTATATTATATAATTAATGTGATAATATATTGAACATATAAATTGCTGTGTGCTTCGAGGACACATATGTATATGGAAAAATATATTTCAAAATATATCCGATATATAAAAAAAAAAAAATTATTGGTGAAAATATATTTCGTATGTAACAGATTATATATTTTTTGGAGATACGCCACGTATACTTTTTTCTATACATGCAATATAACGTTACACTTTATCGGACGATGGCGCGACCGGATGTTATACCGGTCCGTGTAGGAAAAAAAAAATATCGCAAGATAAAAACAAATAGCGCAAGATCTGCGCAAAACTCCGCCAGTGTTTTGCGCCGTCGAAAGGACGATGAGAAAATTCAATCGACGATTCGCGATGTGTCCACGGACGCGAAAGCGCTATCGCATTATAGCGGGGCGTGAATGAAATAAAGCTTCGAGAGCTTTGGAGTGTTACAGTACGGGTCACCGAGTCGTCGTACTCGACGCCTCTTTTACCGCCGACGCTCTCTCGACCATCCTTATAAACGGTTTACGGCCCTCGCACGGTTTTTTCTCGCGAAACGAATATCGTGTCGCGCTGGATCTCGAAACCTTATTTCCCTTCACAACAAACCTCCCGTTTTTCCCATAAAAATTCTATATATCTTCGCTCGAAAGAGAAGTCCATCGAGAATAAAGAATAAAAATTGGATTAGAGAGAAAAATTTACATTTATAAGGAAAAAAATCCTCATAATATTTTTCATAGCCGCGAATCTGTACAGTAGACGACCGCGCTTTTCCAAACCTCGGCAAACACACCAATTCGGCACGACCGCGTAAGTTGGATACCGCACTACCCGCTCAAGTACATGCCCATCGTTCCTTTCCGTACGCAACTTTCGCTTTCTACACGCCGTTAAAGTAAATGCTCCTATTCGTGGCAGTTCTCCTATTAGTGGCAGGTTTTATAGCGTTATGGGTAATAGCAATTCTTATCGACGCTTCAGCTGCAGTTTTTAAAACGCAAATGTTCTTCATGAATTGTTTACTTATATCACTATGTAACTTATATTATCACTACGTCGCTAAAAATGTGGTATCTTTTATTATTGACCTTTCTGTACGAAATTTTCCCTTTCCGAGCGCCGTTAAGGCAAATGCTCCTATTCGTGGCAGGTTTATTGCGTTATGGTTAATAGCAATTCTTATCGACGCTCCAGCTATAGTTTTTAATACGCAAAATCTTCTTCATGAATTCTCTACTTGGGTCACTATTTAACTTATATTATTACTATCTCAATGAAAATGTGGTATGCTTTTTTATTAACGGAATTCTGAATCGACGTGTGGAAAGTGGCTACTAATAGGTACATCAGTGGCCACTAATCGGAACAAAGAAAGATATTCATTCGTTTATTCATGTTTTGTATTCAAAAGTAGATAATTATACATATTAGGGGTTATTGTTTAGACAATGAATTACTCTTCCCCATGGAACCTATTTCACTAACCAGAAATATTCGTGGTTATGTTAATATCGGTGGTCACTGATAGGCCATAGATAGACGAGCGCCACGAGAAGAAGCAGTCGGCGCAATATTTGCAGCGTTTGCTGCACATGTCGCAAATATTGCGCTACATTGCTCCATTTCGTGGCGCTTGTCTATCTGGGTACAACTTTATACCGAGGGTGCAGTGGCAATAGGAACAACGATATTTATTCTCGCTTCTATTCGTATTCTTTGAATAACAATAACTATTTGATTACATTTGGGCGGTTTTGGTTAGCCAATGAACTAAACTTCCCGATGGAATCGATGTCAGCGACAGGATAGTCATGGTTGTATAAATATTTCGTGCTGCTTCAGACACGATTCTTAAACGGCTACTAGTAGGAGCATTTACAGTTCCTATTAGCATTAACTATTTTGCAGCCTCACCTATAGTTTGAAACTGAATGCTTAATTTGAATATTAAATGCATTCTGTCGTTTAAGGGATACCCGCAATATCCGATTTTATGAATTACGCATTTTATATTTATTTAATTTTTTGCTTTGGTACAGTTAACAAATGATATTTTCGTTATGAGCAATTTGTTTGCATGGAACTCGATTGCCGCTTTCAGAAAACAAAGTAATATTTGGTTTGACTCTAATTAAAAAAGTCAATTTTTAATCTTGTGGCTTTTCTCATATTATACCGCATTTATGGATTACCGATTCAGGCGTCTAATGTAATATTATCGGTAACATCGATTTGTTACCTGTGGCTCGATAACAATGCAAGTTGTAATAAAGTGATTGGTAATAAATCGGACGCATCGGTGCTCGCGCAAGCTACCGAGCATGCTATATTTTTAAAAATCGCAATCGGTCACTATTTCACGAGATTTTTAATGTTTTAAAGAATTTCCGCAGTTCACAATTTTATCTCGATTAAATTCAATACGATATTCGAAAAAAGTACAAGCTTAATTTTTGCATTGCTTACGTATTGTTTTTTTAAAATTAATTGCTTGCGTATTAATTTTTGCGGACTAAAAATAAGCTTTCTGTAAGAGGAGGAAAAATTTGATCGATAATGAGAATTGGCACATCTCGAGACTGTCGCACCAAATACCTTTATGGTAAAATGGCGGAATATGTCCGATCCTCAAATACGAAAAAATGTGGAGTAGTAAGAGTCCATCGATCTTTGTCTCGCATCAAACTTGCCGCCGCGTTCCCTCTCTGTTGTGTTTATAGCAGCGACGATTTCATTCGCAAGTCGCAAAAGGGAAGGAGTCGTTTATTTTTGCACTGAGCAGGTATATACGGCTATTGAGAAGAGACCGAATTGGACTTACGCGGTCGTCATTTTTACCCAGGTCTGTGTGTGTGTGTTTTTTTTGTCAGTGTAGCACCACTATAATATGTGAGCGATACGAAACGATAAAGCGACATGCATTATCCTCGATCGTTCGATAATTTAATAGCGTATATAGATATACGAATGTTATTCGTCGCTGTCGCACAAACATCCGACAGCCAACGAGCCAAACGTTCCAAGTGGAATCATTATATAGATATACGCGTTTTCGAGTATCCGGCTCTGCGCGACATACCGGCATGTGTTATTGCTACATCTATATATATACATTATATGTATGTATGTATCATCGCATGTGGAACGCAATATCGCGTGATTGAATTCCGGATATTAAGCTCAAATTGAAAAGCACACTCCATCGATCATTGTTGCTTACGTTGGTTTCTATACACAGCTTCACGTACCAGGGGTGAGCCGGGCGAAACGGACTATTTTTGCCAATTTTTCGTGATACGTAAAAAAAAAGTCTCCACCCGAATGGAGGACGAGGGTCCATTTTGCACCGCTCTCCACTACCTTTTATTGTGTATAAATAAGCTTCGTTACGGTTGATACAGTTTACAACTTCATCTGGTTAACTACCTTAAATTAATTTTTTGTTTCAATTCCCGTATAAAAATAAACAAACGTCATACAAGTGAATGTGGGGCAGAACGGAATGTTTTTACCAATTTTTCACAGGATATTGCACGAAAGGTCTGAAATTGAGGACATGGATCCGTTTTGCACCGCTCTCCCCTATATCGATTCTTTGGAATCAAAGGCGCGTAAGCCTTCGATTCCAGAGTATATAAGAGGCATTCCATACCATTTTGACCTAGGTCTAAATCCAGCCCTTCACATCTTCGATTGGGCTCGCAATTTTTTATATGACAACTAACTCTCAAAAATACTCAGATTTTTATTAGATTAAAAAAAATGGTTTATAAATATTCATGATAAAACAATGAACTTATTGATTACAATTTAAAAATCTGAAAAAAATTCTAAAAAAATCTGGTGTCTTTATACAAAGTTTTCAGATTTGAGTCGGAGTGGTCCGGTGTCAACTTCTATTTTTTCAACTCTTTTTTGAAACGAAGAGTGAAAAACCGTAGAAGAAAAAAGTCAGTCGATTTTGGGTTATTCCCTGACCATTTTCATATGTAAAATTGCATTTTTGGGATTTTTTTAGATGTATCCTAAGAGTTTTTTTTATCTTAAGAAAGATAAAAACTCTTCGGAAAAATCCACAAAAATTTTCAAAAATGTAGTGTTGTATATAAAAATGATCGAACACATAATCGACTGATTTTTTTTTGTATTTTTTTTCATTGTTCATTTTTTCTAATTCGTTCATTGTTAAAAAAATTAGAAAAAATCTAACGGCACGCGATGTCACGCCGGCTTAAATCTTAAAATCTTATACATAAGACACATTTTTTAGATTTTGAAATCGTGACAATCAACAAGTTTATGTTTTTTAAAATAAATAATGGTAAACAATTTTTTTTGTAATCTGAGTTCTTTTGAGAGTTAGTTCAGACCAATCCAAGCTGTGAAGGGTTAGATCCAGGTTGAAATGGTACGAAGTGCCACACAGGTCCGCCTTTTGATTCTCAGCTGTGCGATATACGTTCGTCTCGGACGTCGTATTTGTCAGTCTTTCGCTCGTGGGGAGGAAGTCGAGTGGTCCAGCGAGCTTCGCCAAAATTGAAGGAAAGGACGACCTCAGAAATTGAGATAGTTCAGGCAAGTTCTGAGGTGGTCCTTTCGACGACCACAATCAATTACAGGGTTTCCCCTATTGAATCCTTTCTACATCTACGGCGTCTACATAGAAATCGTGCCGTCTCGGTCATCCATCGTACACTATTGCTTATGCTCCGAAGTGTTGAAACTCCTGGATCGGAAAATCGATCGACGGACTGATTCACAAAGGCCAATTAGTGGTAAACTCCCCGGCTGACGCCACTATCAGCGCGGAGTCGCAGTTTCATAGTTATACCAATTGATCGGGCCTCGATGATCCAAACAATGAAGGACATTCTATCCCCGGGCTTCTGAATGCGGCATTCTTGACTTTCGACGGAGATGAGTCGACGAGCTGAAAAGCCAAAGTGAGCAGCGCCAAACGGAAACCCTAACAAACATTTCGTTTGGTTTGCCATAAATACTTTTAGTAACTAAGGTTTATGAAACTTTACCGAGAAAAACAAACATAAAATATTTAATCGATGAATTAATTTGGCAGACGATTTTATTTCACGAATAATCTTGCAGTTCGAAGGTCGCGTGTCAAAAAAAAAAAAATTGCTCGAAGAATTAATTCCGCGAACGATTTCGTTTCGCGAATAATCTTGCAGTTCAAAGGTCATTCTCGCCACATCCGAGGGTAGAAGTGACGCGTAGTCGGGCGATAATTTTATTTCACCTTAAAAAAAAAAGTTCAAGCATATAAAGTTGAACCGAAAGTTTCTCGCGGCAATGTAAATTTACCGAGGTGCACTCCAGAGCTCAAAGGATGAGGTGAAAAAAATAGAATAAAAAGAATTATAATGCCGGAGAGAGATAAGCCGAACGAATTGAGACGGAAAGTTAAGCGAGAATATTTTTAAATGAGACACGAATGAATATACAATTCTTGGGACAGTGCTTAGCACATAATACCGGCTAAGACACATTTCTGCGAAGAATACAAAGTAGAAGAAGAAAAAAAAACTACGAAAATGAATGAAAAATTTAGACGATGGGAAAAGAAGGATGAATATTTTACAGCAAATGGGAATAAACATATTTATGATGTAGATTGAAAGTTTGCAGAAGTATATGTATATATATATATATATATTAATATATATGTTTATAAAGGAGATGGGTACTTTCAACTTCATAAAGGAGATAACGTCGGTTGAATGTATACATAAAACCATTATAGTGTATGTATGTGCATGCCGGCATAACAGAACTTCGTTTTTTGCGGGCCTCGTCGGTGTTTCCTAAAATGTATACATACCTTGTTATTTATACATACCGAAAGGCTTCGCGAACCTACGAAGCCCGGAAAATTGACTTTACCGTTCACGAGGGGCGAGAGTTAAGCTCATGCAGGTAGGCTTTGTATTGCACCGACCGAGATGAACAATAGTGCGCATATTTGTCATTGGAACGGTTGTTATTAAATCCGCGATGATCTATGTCGGTAAATCGTGAAACTTTGAAACTATCAATTCGTTATCGACACAACATTTTTCTAGACCAATCGCTATGTAACGCTAAAACGGCTCGACATCATTAAAAAAAAGAACCCAGGAAGACACCAAAAAAGTGTTGGACTTTCGACAACAGTTCGTTGTCCATAAACATTCAGAAGTTTTTTAGTCAATTAAATTTATCAAAGAAGAAAAAAATATCTATTGACACGAAAAACAAAAGATCATGTTTGTATACGACAAACGATTTTTTGTCAGCGCTCCGATTTTACATTTTTTAGTTTTTACTGCGAAGCGGATGATTTCCGTTATATGAAATTTTTTTTTACCGCTCAACCGCCACACGCAGGCGAGAGCAGATAATGTGTGCTGACAATAAACCGTCGACAGATAGATTTTACTAGCATCCCCCCTTTCCCAACCCCTCTAGCTTGTTGAAAGCATGGTGGAGGAGACAAAGCCTCACATGTGCAGACAAAGTGCGAAAGCCCCGATGGCCGCTTCATCTCCGTTGAGAACGAAAATTCTAACAGAACGAGAGCGCCGTATCGACGCAATACTGGTCCGCGGGCACCCGAAACTGCCTCAAAGAGATCGTTAATGGTCGAAATTACCCTATACAGACACGCTTTGCGGATCGTCGCTCCGTAGATCCGAGAGGCTTTTGCTATTAGCTCGCTATGATACAGGAACGTTTGTATTGCTCTTCGGCCTCGCACACTCCACACGCCCACTTGCTGCTTTACGCTTCCGGCTCTAACTAATTTCGCGCCCCATTCCCGCCCCTTGCGTGTGCTACGGATACTAGATCACCGTTGTTTTATGTTTTTTTTCGCGCTTTGGTCCATTATGTCTACGTAAAAAAAATATACGTAGAGTTTGTGTTAAATTGATTTTGTTAAATTTTATAAAATTGATTTATTGATTTTGTTAAAATGTTATCCTGGCCATAAATTCCTGAAGTGGAAGGAACATACGGTATGAAGCACGAGTCGCGTCCGAATTACCGATCGATCCCAAAGGTCGTACAATGAGAGAAGGATCTAGTAAAAATTACCAATCATCTAAGAAAAATTACCATATAACATAGTAGTACGGCGCCAGGGCGCCACCTATGGCAGAAAGTCCCCGAATTTCCAAGAATTTTTACCATAATATCTAAGAAAAATTCTTATAAATCCGGTACTTCCTACCATAGGTGTCGCCCTAACGCTCTACTACTATATGCTATGGTAATATCTCTCAAGTGATATAGTAGTTTTTACTAGATCCTTCTCTAAGTGTATAGTTGCCAGCACGGATAGATTTTTAAAAAACTGGAAGTGGGCAAATTTTTTAAGTATTTAAATCCAGATTAGTAAAATATGTTTACGGCGAAAGGTTATGTTTTTTTCGCGCTTTCGTCCATTATGTCTACTTAACAAAAATACTCGTCTATCTTTTGTTAAATTTATCCCGGCCATAAATTCCTGAAGTGGAAGGAAAATACGGTATGAAGCACGAGTAGAGTCGCGTCCAAATGACCGATCGATCCCAAAGCTCGTATAGTTGCTAGCACGGATAGATTTTTTTTAAACTAGAAGTGGGCAAATTTTTTGAGTGTTTAGATCCAGCTCAGTAAAATATGTTCACGGCGAAAAGTTATGTTTTTTCGCGCTTTCGTCCATTATTTCTACTTAAGGGGAAGTGAAATATCGCGGTCGGTAATGAAAACTGTAATGAACTTTTCACAAGGGTACGAGTAGAGTCGCGTCCGAATTACCGATCGATGCGAAAGCTCAAATAGTAGCCAGCACGGATTTTTTAAAAACTAGAAGTGGGCAAATATTTTGAGTTTTAGGATACAGATTAGTAAAATATTTTTCCGGCGAAGAGCAATGTTTTTTTTTCATTATTGGAAGTACAAATGTACCAAAGAAGTAGACAGAGTGAGCATTGTTTTCTTTATATATGTGTAATCCGACAAAAGAAAAGCATGGCAAAAATAACTAGAAAATGTCGAAAAGTATTTGTCGTTACGTGTTAAATATTCAATAAGAGAATTCACGACAGAAACGAAAACGATATTACTTTTGAATAGAATAGTGTCGTTTATTCGTGTCCTGAGGCAAGCCTGAGCACACCGTGATCCAAAAATACAACGACGAGGAACAGACAAAAAAATTGTACTATATAAAATAACAAGTACAATAAAAATGGTGTGTACTATTTGCAAATTCGTTCGGAGAATGCGTGAAGCGCGTTGATGTCGCCGGTACACATTAAATTTCTTCTTAATCTGCGCACATTGCCTTTCTTCGTTGGATATTATAATGAGGTAAGCACGATAATAACGTTTGCGTGTTTAATTAGGCGGTGTATCATAGAGCCTCGAGGATTGAAATCTTTTGAATCAATTATGTCGATATCCGTCGATATCGAGAACAAAGGACTGCGGATATAGAACGGGCGGTTTTGGTGGTGGTGGCAACTAGTGATTGACTGTTCCGCATACGGTTCGAGCTTAATGGTGTACCCGACGGTTCGACGGCGCGAAACGAGCGATGGAGCTCACTACGTGGCTTATATTATATAACGACGAGCTCGGATTAAATCAAGCCCAAGGGAGGGAAGATTATGCCAACCGAAATACCCGCCTCGCGTTTCACCTTCTATCCCGGTAGCCGCGAGAGTTCGAGACAAATAGAGAAAAAAATTTGCAATTTTTCTCTCGAAGACAGACTTAATAGAATCAATATCGAAGGATGGGATATTACTTATGCGGTCGAAGGGTGGAGGAGGTGAAACGGTTGAAATGGCGCAAGGGACTGAAAATATGCAACGCGGGTTAAATAAAATAAATCATTGGACACGTCATTCGACCGATTTTTCGGTGAATATGAATAGGAGAGTCGGCCAATTGAAAATATATAATTCGCGCCATTAAATAAAAGATCTTCGGACGCGGCGCTTTTCTACCGACTCTTCTATTTCGATGGTACACTACACATGTTTGATGATTTTTTTTTCTTTTCATTAATCCACATTAGGTTTTTTTTTTTGGATTTTAGTTACTCGCTGACATTTTACTGGGTCACTCAGGCTCACCTTTTTCCAGTGGTGCACGCTTGTACTTCTCGAGTCTCTTGACAGCAATCGCCTCCAGACGAACCCTCGCAGCCGGATATTCCTTGAGTACGTCCCACATGTCCTTCTTGCTGAGCACGAATAGGTCAGAGTAGCCGACCGACCTTACGCTCGCTGTTCGCCGGTTACCTGCGTCGATGTAGCCATTTATTGGTTATCGGAGTGCACCAAGCTCAATCTCACATCCGCACCTTATATTATACGATAATTTAGTCAGACTTTTTTTTTAAATTCCCTTTCTCGTTTCGTCGATGACAGTAATGAACAGTCAACGTTCGCGGTTGTAAATAAATAATAAAATACCGTCAATATATTCGCGGAAAATTAATAAAAAAAATCGATAAACTTAAAAGCAACGATTCGCAAATAAATGAAAATTAATTGAATTTTCGATGTATTTTTTTAAATCTCTATTCTCTGGATATACGAGATCGAATTAATGAATGAAATCTTTACGATCTTATCCTCGAAAAAATTGTATCGATTGCATAGTTCGATCTACCGTAACTACGGTATTAACATTTTTTTTTGGCAGAGAGAAATTTTGAAAGAACAATCCTCGCAGTGCTCCTCCCATATAGTTATTTTTCGCGAATTAATTTGACGGAAATCTTCGAGCAACGAATGGCGTATAATTTTCGAGCTTAAAACAGGAAATATCGATTTTGAGACTGAACTTCTACAGAAGTCGCATTTAATAACACGAATAAGGTGGGAGGTTGAAAAAAGAAATAAAAATAAAAGTTCTGTAGATATTGTTGGCGGTGCTTTGAAGGCCGTTCGAGCTTTCTCATTTTCTCGCGTCACGTACCGGAAATGAGTTCACGATATTCCGATAGCGATAATTATCGATTATATCCCATGCCGGGGTATTTAAACGCGCGGCACGACCTATTCAACCCCCGTCGCGCATTAAGGTGGCACGTGCTATAATGAGCTCCGCGTGAAAACCCGGCTGTATCGCATTTATACAGGGTGCACCAAAATACCCATTTTCGATAATTGCAGAATACATGGAAAGTTGTCGATAGAAAAGTCTCTGTTCACGTAGGAATTTCATACTCGAGATTGATGTTCGATCAATATAATAAACATTGAATAAAATAGTTTTTTTTTATGTATGTTAATGGGTGAATGAAACATTACGAAATTTATATGACAATCTGCCAGGGCTAATAATTCTGCTTACAAATTTGAACAAAAAAAATCCACCTCTATTTCGAAGACAATATGTTTTAAATATTGTATTGCGTTCATCCAAGTATAGGACCTTGATATAAAATATGCAACTCTTCGAGCCTGGGCTTTGATGCAAAAAATGTTTAATCTTTTCTAAAATTTTTAACAATTTGACGATTCTATTTATGAGGGCTGATAACCGCACCATGACGGATTCTGGTGCACCCTGTATGTATGCGGAACAGAATAAATACATTAGAAATGTATACCATTAAGGTAGATATTGCGATCGCGCGCGATCCGCGGTAAACAATCGACCGTTTTCCCCCCGCTTTCACAATTTTTTTTTTATTTTTATAATTTAATCTCAATGGCTACCATACGATGCAAAGAGCTCGACTCTAGATTATATAGCAGTACGAGAATATATAGAATATAGCAGCATAGTAGTACGTAGTTTATGGAAAATACATGACCATAACATTTTAAGTAATATACGAATGAAGAACGAAATAATTGAAATAAACAAAAAAAAAAAAAAGAAAGAAGTAAATAGAAGCAGAATCTACGTGAATAACGAGCGCATCAGTTCAGTCTGGTAGAGAAGAAGATAATGTTATGATAATGATATGTGATAATATCGGTAATGAATATTTTATGATAATGGAGAGGCGATTATGGCGACAATGGAAAAAGAGCACGCATCACAGCAATCATCAGTACAATAGTGATTATAGTTGTAGCATAAATTAATTCTCATTACGAAGTTTCCTAGCTAGACCGTGTCTGATCCAATTTATAGTAGTGTAGAGTTTACCAAGAATGCATTAAATACTTTGCGGTGCAATTTATGTAGTGATATCGAAATTTTTGCCTTTTTCGAGATGCGTCAGAGCATTCATGGGCATAGTAGTGCCATTGTGTCAACAGTGCTGGGTAATTATTTTAATGGACATTTTTTAATGCAAACTTCGAAAAACGTGTATATAACATTGGATTGAAATTAGCGTTGTCGATTCAGAGAAGTATTGATCATTACTTGAAAAATATGTTAAAATAGGTAGAAGATTTTTGAAATCACAAATTCAATGAAATTCATTTTTACCCGAGAAATTCATCGCGAGAAGTGCAAAAAATGAAATTATATTATACGCCTAATAGTAACAAAGTGCGCTCCACATTTCCATCGTGCCGGACATACTTCTATCTTTCAGTGAATGTAATTAATGAAATTAAGTATTTCACTATTTGTCGGCCATTTTCATATATGTTTCGAAATTGTGAGTGGAATTATTGGATTTTTTGCTTTTTTTAATGTTCATTACAATTTTACTCAGCCTTGCATACGGACTCGCTTCGAGCAATCGACTTTGTAATTGCATGCTCGCAATTAAGGATTCGCGCGGGAAACGAGATCCTTCGCTACGAATGCTATCCAGTACTCCTGAAAGTGGAACTACTGTGTCTCAAAATTAAGCGTCTATTGCAGCACCGATCGTAGGGTATTAAGAACAATACAAGTATCCCAGTATCAGTGGTTACTTGCTTGGTAATAAAATGTTTGAAAGATATTGAGAAAAAGATGAAAAAAAAAAATTTAATTTCAAAATCACTCTAGATCATTTATAAAAGTGGCAGATTCTACAATGTGACTAGATAAACTACTACGGAAGCGGAAAATAAAGTATCGGAAGTGTGAAAAAGAGTTGTATCTTCACGAAAATCAAATCATCCTTTATCGCATGTAGTAAAAGTTGCAACGAAACAGTGAAAATGTTGCTCTTCAAGTATCTGTTCTCATTGATTTTTTCCATAGAATGCAATTTTTTCAGAATCTCACGTCACTTTTGATTCGGAGGATAAATTGATTTTTGCAAAAAAGGCATCGACAAAATTGTTTCTAATAATTCAAAGAGTGAGAGTGTAAGTGAAAATATAATATAGAGGGAAAGCACGTCACCGAACCTTCAAAAGGTCGACGTTTCTATGATCCACGCAACCACGGTATTCAGAAATTAAGGCATATTTTGCATTGAATACAAATTTAACCAAAATTTAAACCGTAATCCTTGTAAAAACTTAAATGCAATAATTTTATAAATGAATCATAACATGCCCAAATATGTAAAAAAAAGTTAACGATTGAAATATGGCATCAATGGCATATAAAAATAATGTTAGGTTAAAAAATACTACCGTAATACTATCGTAAAAAACTTTAGCTACAATTTAAGATAGATGGATTTGAAAGAGATTAATCCTTTCTATAAAAATATTTTCATGCGATCGTCGTTGCGTGAATAGCGAAACGTCTCATAACAATACTACGATAGTTTAGGATAAAGTGAATAGATAGTGTAGTCATTTGAAGGAGCTTGTACGTGTTTACTATAGTGAGGATCGGTAGATCGGCTCATACCGTCTCGACGACTTGCGCTCACACAGTGTAGGAACGTGAAACGTGAAACGTGATCGTGAAAAACACGAGGGGGGTACACAGCTCTGACGGGCCCCTGGTCTGCTTGGAATATTTACCGCACTCTTTACCTGCGGTCCCCATATTGAGAATGCTGATTTCCCCGAAGTATGAACCAGGCTTGAGTGTCGCCAGTACAGTCTTCCCGTTGTCAGCTACAACCTGGAGTCGACCCCTATTCACTATGTACATCTCCTTTCCTACCTCACCTAGAATCAAACATACAAAATCAATACATTAGTCGAACGAATGGTTATATGTTCAATGAATGAACCATGGTGTCCAGTAAAAAGTCCGTACGACATTCAAGAACATTTTTCAGGACAATTTCTAGGATAATTTCCCAGACAATTTCCAGGTTATTTAGGTTGTTGAGGCTGTGACCGACGGGAAAATATTTTCTTTACTGCGCTGCCGCTGTAAACTGTTTCGAAGAGCGTCATCTAAACATTTGATCTGGAAATTGAGATCGTTGATGTCCATGTTTCTAATCGTCATATGGCAATTGTTCAGAACCCTTGTTCTGAACAACGTTTTCTTGAGTTTTTATTATTTCCTAAATCGATTTGTGATAATGTTGATTTATCCAAGTGACTAGACATGCGACTTTTTTGTTTGCAACGAAGTAAGAACTTCAGATGTTGGCGCAAGTTAGTCTAGGATTCGCTGATCTTTTTTATCCAGATTTTAAAGGCCTGATGAGTATCAGCTTCATAGGTTCTCGTAATGTTCTCACAGAACGACATTCCCTTCCGTTCCACAGGCGCAGCGCAGCAAAGAAAATATTTCCAGGTAGTGTTAAGACATTTACAAAAAAAAAAAAAAAAAACGAAAATAGGAAAATCGCGCACAACGTACGAAATAACATTTAGTTCGATAACCGTTTTCGTTTACGTTGGAATCGGTTCAGAAAAAAAACTAATCACTATGCACGAATGTACATATGTATCTCAGCGAAACTGAGATATACATTTTTTAGGATGATCGCTAGTAATATACACTTTGAAAAAAGCTCAAATTTGCAGGGGAAAAAAATTCAAAGGAACATCAGGCCTTTTTCGAGGACCAGAAGAATTCAAGGACAGTTACAGATCTTCAAAGTCTTCAAGGACCGCTGGACACCATATCAACACTGGCGTAATTGAGACACGATGTCGTCAACTTTCTGCTTATTGACGATCAACGGTGGACGTACGAAGCGAAGATACGTGACCAGTTCGAAAGCACGACTAAGGTATCGATTTGATTTACAGATTATCGCCCGATTGGAGCGACGAACGTGTAGAAAAATGCCACTATCGACATGCGGAACGCTGCGGCACTTTCAATTTTCATCGGTAACTTCGCTTCAGTGAATTTGACGGTTCAGCGCTGAAGTTCCTGTAAACGAGGTAGGTGGACAACATTTGTAGAAACGATGGGTTTTCGTTCGGTGGTCCCTCAACGTCCTGCGGAAAATACTTGATTTTTTTCCTGGGCACCGTGCGCTCCGCCCGAGCTTTCTTGGCACGAATCCAGTAGCACCTATGGTCGTTCCTATCGCGAAAGTGGAGACAACTAGGCTGACGGAACGGAAGTGGAGACTCCGCTCCAGGGTTCAGTGCTCTTTTGGCACGTACCCGGTACACTTCTATATACTCATTGATATACTCGTTGACTCTGTGCAATTCGTTTGCCACGGGGCCAAGTTTAGGGTTTATTCACCTTTGCGACAAATGTAGTCACCGGGTGAGAAGAGCACCGGTCGTAGCCTTAGCACGAGCTCGCAAAGGAAACCGGCTTCGGTGTTCTGGAATATCTCGACCCTCCTGAGCGTATCCAGATGAACGTTTATCGCTATCTCGGCTTTGAGCTTATCTGAAAATGAAAAAAAACACATCACAAGATTTTTTTAAAAGTACTTCAACAAATTGTCTACATCGTTAAAAATCATTGTAATTTTAATGAACTGAACTGATTTTATGCAAAAACTGGTACATTCAATTCAACGTATTGTACGATTGTCATGAAAAATTGAAGAACTTTTACAGTGAAATTAAAGTAAATTATTGGATTTAAAGTACTATTATAGCGAAATTAAAGAGAATTATTAGAAGTAAATTATTTCTAAAGTTTTTAACATACTGTACCTTAATTTTTCATCACAATTATACATAAAGTTTACTCTATCAGTTTATGCATAAAAACAAATTCATACGAATTTTTTTCACAGTACATCAGTCAATTGTCGAATGATCTTGAAAAAAAGGTTTACAGTTTCCGTTACGAAATGAGTATTCGCGGTCGAAAAAAACAGGCAATTAATTGGATGGATTGATAAATTTGCACATGAGTCAGGAAGATAGGGGATTATCAATTTTGTCGAAGTAAAACGCGTGTCGAGCGTATTTCGGCTCCTCGCTCGGAGCCCAACAGCTGCAACGAAACGACTGGTGTCTTACACACTCCGGTTACATGACGGACTACCTCGGATGAATGAAAATTTGTCTCAGAAACGAGCGAGCGAGAATGCGAACGTCGGGGATATTGAGTTTGAACATTATTCATTATAGCCCGTCCGTCCGTCCGTCATGATTGATGTCACCGGTTTGTAAACTCGAAGAGTCCATCGTCGGCCAGGATATAACTGCGCGAAATGAGTTATAGATTCTTCGTTGTGCCCGGCGAATATTCGTTTCTTCTTACGGTTCCTTCCGTCCGTCCGAGAAACAAATGTAACGGAAGTTGTAGCAGGTTTTTCGTCATTCCGATTGCCTTTCTGTTCTCGAGTCTGCACCGATAGATTATCCTTATCGTCTTTCCCGACCAGCCGAGTTTAATATTTCTCGGTGACGTTTTCTTTTTACGCTCCGCAAACACGAATCTCGTTACCGTTTTAATTTCTTCTCGAATATCCGTACGGATATGAAGAGATAAGGTTCGGTACATTCGCTTTAAGAAAAAAAAATGCAGTCGCTTTAAGCCAAATAATTTTTTTTCGCAAAGACTCGCGGTACAACGTGCACAATGCAGCGCGCGATGTTCCGGCGAGGGAGACCGGAGGGGAGGAACTCGGAAAATTCACGGAATATGTGCTCCAACACGTACCGGCCATTACACACGGAGTGATTCAGCTGGATATTGTATTCTCGGGGAATATACCGAAGTTTCGTACGCCACGTACTGATCCGGCGAGGAAGGAAAAAGTTTTCCGTTTTTAGTCGCTGTCTACTAAGCCCAGTGGGACTCACGATGCTACCGGAATTGCTCTCGTCTCAACAGCGGCATTGCCGACAAACACTTTTTCTTCGTTCCTCTCTTGTGCCAATTTCGAAGCCTCTCCCGCTTTTTTTTATAATAGTAAACTACAGAAATATATAACACTAACGGTTACGTTGGCCCGCGCGCGCCGCACACTCGCATGAATCGCATGGTTCATAGGTATATGGGAATCCATTCCATATGTTATGAAAACCATAATTCCAAATTTACATAATTTTGGAATTTCGAAATCTATTTCCATAGCATATGGAATGGAATTTCCGAATTTCGTAAACTATTCCACATGCTATGAAAACTGTAATTCGAAAATTACATAATTTTGGACTCCATTGGATTCCATTCCATGTGCTATGAAAACCGTAATTCCGAAATTATAGCGCACTAGTGGTTACGTTGGCTCGCGCGCTTGCATAGATTTCGTAAATTAATTTTGTTTTTATCCCCACTACGATAAGAAGTCTCTAAGCTTCATCAACAAGGAAGGGGTCAGCTTCAGCGAAAGGGGGAAGGGGGTGGGTGGGGTGTAACATTCGAAGCAACAAACGAATCAACAGTTTTCCGAAATACATATAAGAACGTGCAAACTGGGTGGAATCGCAGAGATATGAGAATGGTGTAAGATTGAGGATGATAGATAAAATAAGAAAGTAAAGTGGACGGCAGCGATCGATGTCACGAGGCCCTCGAGAATATCGAATGAAAGTCGATCAAATATTCGTGGAGGAGAAGCCGGAGTGGCACAGATTTTATTGAAATATTCCGTCGGTTCTTCGTTCCCATTTTCGGGGTTCTTACCGTACGTGAATACATACGGCGCTCGTGGGTATATGTACATGTACTGGGCCAGAAGCCCACCGTTCCGGCACTCAATTGGTGGGGGTAGCCCATTCTCTTTTCCCTTGTGAATTTTTCCGGGCATTTCAAACAGTTCCCTGTACGCGACTCCACGAAATCTGATTTTCCTTTTTCCAACGAGCTTTTACATCCCGTCCCCTTTGAACTGCGGGATATCAGTAGTCTCGATGCCGTTCACTATAGTGCACCCGTATTCGCATGCTGCACTTGTATCGCCGTAAAGTGTTGTACATGTTTCGCTTTCGAACGAGTGTTTAAACGGATCGCCACGAGTAGGGTCAGAATATTTGAACAAAAATATATATATTTTCGCATCCTAAATGAAGCTAGGCTTTTTTTGCCGTAAGTTATCGGACTTACACAGTAAAAAATAATTTCGTAAAAGCGGAGTACGAAGTTTCGTAAAAATAATTTTGTTGAATAAGTGAGAAACTCGTTTGTTCAGGTTTGAATATTACAAACCTGCCCTTCTATTTCCCGTAACTAACAATTTCAGCTTGTACTTGTTTGTAAAACTCGAACTGGACAGTTCGATCGGAATATAGACAAGTAAAAAATTGTGGACGTTTGTGGAAAATAAGTTGTTGTAAAAAGTACAATTTTTTTTTACTGTTTACGACAAATGGACGACAATCTCCTCGGGGTTCTTTCTTCTTTTTCGGGAAAGAGCGCATAGACGAGAAAGCAACGTGAGATATATAAAAAAGCAAGGTGTTGACGATAGTAAAAGATAACGCGAAAAGGGGGCTAATAAATTTTTAAGTGTTCTCGACAATACCTATATTCTGTGATGGGATTAGTCTATTCTCTTTTCCCTCGTGATTATTTCCGGGCATTTCGAACAGTTCCCATTACGCGACTCCACAAAATTTAATTTTCCTTTTTGCAACGACAATTTACATCGCACTTGTATCGCCGTAAAGCGTTGAACATGTTTCGCTTTTGACTAAATACGTTTAAACGGCTCGCCACGAGTATGGTCAGAAATATTCGAAAACAAATATTTTTACACCCTTGTAAATGAGGGTAAGATTTTTTGTGCCGTAAATTATCTGGACGACAATGTCCTCTGATTTCTCTTTCTTCTTCGGGAAAGGGCGCACAGACGAGAAAGAAACCCGAGACGTATAAAAAACAGAAGGTGGTGACGATATTAAAAAATAACGGGAAAAGGGTGTTAATAAATTTAAAAGTGTTCTCGGCAATTGCCCATATTCTGTGGCGAGGAGAAAAGGGGTGGGCGAGGTTATAATAGCGAGGCGACGGAGGCATATGTCTTATAGTGTTAGCGAGCGTTTTCATCGTCGCACGTATGGCCGGGCTCTTCGGCCAAGTTTACGATCACTGGCTTCGTAAGGAGTCATATCGACGGTCTAAGGTCAGAACGGCCCGTGAACTATGCTCGTACACAGCCGATATGCCCTTTTGAAATCAAGCCATCGATATCATACCGCGCTGCGTGCGCGATGCGACCCCTGCATAACATCTTTATTCCTTTCTCTCGAGTCTGCTGTGACTGATCCGCAAGGACATAAAGATCCTCGGGTAATACCGAGATCTTATATAGGAGAGTGGAAAAGCGGACGGGCCCACCTCTAGGAAGTCTGGCGATACGACAACCCATTTTACTCGCATGTGACCAGCAAAACGAAGAGTTGTCCTTTAACGACCCCATCTCGAGAATATCGTTGTTGCTGTGATCGGCAGCAGCCTTTATACGATAATTCTAGCCTCAAATCCGGCCTTGCGAAATATCAGAAAAAGAAAACTTACGAGTGTCGAAAAAATAAATTGATATTCAAATTATAAATCTAATAAACGTTTGACGCTTATAAAAAATTGTGATGTATTGGACAAATAATTGAAAGATAAAAAAAATGACGGAGAAGGCAAACGGTCGTTGAAAATATGCAGAACCTTGACGAGAAAACATTGTGTCTTATACGATAATTCTTGCCCCAAATCCGGTCTGGCGAGATATCGGAAACAGAGCACTTATGGCAGTCGAAAAAAAAATTGATATTAAAAAGTGTAAATCTTTTTAAACGTGTAGATTGAAACCTTTAACGCTTGCAAAAACATTCAATGTGAAAAAAAATCGTGATTTCTTAGGACAATTATAAAAAGATTTACAAAACCGACTAAACAGGTAAACGGGCGTTAAAAAATGCATGGCTTTGAAGGGACAACATTGTGCTTAAAAACTGTCGCAATTAATTTTTCAAAACATATACCCCTAAATAATTATTTTCAATTACGTTTGGTGATATCTAAAAAATTATTTTACCGAAGTTCGAAAGACTCGTTCGTCAGCTGCGATGTCTCTCGGAATTCAACTTGCAACCTTTGCAATAAATTTTCGACAAACTTTTTCGCTAACGGAGTTCGTAAACCATATTTTTCTGGGGATCGAGTAAAAGTTTGATTGGCAAGCTCACCGGGGAGACAGCTCACAGCCTTCTCCTCGTCGGAACATTTCTGCGTCAGCCACAGATAGTCGAACCACTTGATGACCTTCACTTGGAGATGATTCGGCACCCTTCTCATCCGCATGTATGTCTTCACTCCGTCGAGTTTCGCTGAAATCATAAAATAAAATGCAATCGTTACTCATTGGAATCGAGCGTAAACTCCGATGACAATTTTACAGCGGCTTTATCGTGAATATTTATTTTAAGCACGGTAAACATTTGACGAATGTGACCTCATTTATAGATTTTTTCAATATGTTTTTATGTCCCGTTGCATATTACCCTGCAAATATTTGCCGTCGATCATCGTGTATGGAGCGGCTGCGGGTCCATTAGAGCCAGACATTAGTGTTGATAGTTCAAGTTTATGAACACATGCTATGCAAACATCCGTTCAATCACGTACGTCAAGCCGAATGTTTAAAATAAAAATAAAACGAAACTCCATATCGCAGCGGAAAAAATAACACAAACCGGAAACCAACACGACACTTTTACGATAATTTCAGATCTTTTTCGGCGCACGATTCCCATATCCCAACAGTTATAATTGTAACCGGGCGCGTTGCAAAGCTTCTATCCGAATTATATAATGAAAGTGTCTTGAAAATTCCGAAACGATGTTTCGTCTTTAAATAACATCGATTCAAAGATTCCACTTCCGACGTATTGCAATACAACTACTTGGTCGCGTCCCACTTAAAAAATATTTTCTTAAGTATACTTTGCGTCGAGACGTCTCTCGAAAAGTATTTCTTTATTTTCTTTGTCTGAATTTGTTTGGGGTCGAACTTTGCCGTTCTATCTGATGACACAATAGCTCAGTAAGAAAATAATTCTATATAAAGACATCGTGAACAATAGTACATTTTAATACGCGTGCGAAAAAAACTTTTCTGACGGGTGTGAGATTGCAGCACGAGCCGGAGGTGAGTGTTGCAATCAAACGAGTTCAGAGAACGTCTTTCGCACGAGTATTGTACAAAGTTTTATTTCACAAGGTGTGAAAATGTGGATTTTCGCACCTTGTGACCGCCATTTTTCTACCGGGCGATATACCAAAAATTATTGGGTGAATTAAATAATGCACATCTGGCAATATAATAGAGAGCATACTGCTACGTTTTATCTCTCCGCTACATTTCTCTCGGCTATTTTTAATTTTTTTGCTCCGATTGAACCAAAATTTATCGAAAATTTCGTAAATTGGAGGCCGATTTTGATTGAAGGTGCGATGCCCGCGTATTGGTGCTGCCGGTGAGCTTTAATGTTGCAAAAGTTCCGAGTACGGTACATAAATTTAAGCCCCTGCATTGGCGCTGTGTTGGATAGTTTACCATACCGGCGTATCAGCGGCTGTACTTTGATCTATCAAAAGCGGAAACTCGTGCGCGCTATTCATACCGCGTGAGTATGCACGGCGATTCATCCAAGCTCGGTGCGCGTAAGAGATCTTTTGATTTTTTATTTTCACAAAAACCTTTTGAGGTACAGATTTTGTTTTCACCACACACTGATACGTGCATCGATATTAATTGAAACGACGACTTAGGCCCGTTAATGATTTTAATTTCGTAAATGATTTTTATTGTCGGGTATCGCAGTTAAGCAATATCAATTAAGTTGATTGAGTGATCCTCTGAAGAAAATAATTTCTCGAATGGTATCTGCAATTATGGACACCGGTCCATCTTGCCCCACTCTCCGCTTCTTAGTTTCTCGCGGTTGCCAGTCTCAGAATTTTCTGACCGAAGTTTACCCGAAACTACACACTTCGCGATACGCGCTACTTCACTCGTGAGGCAAGAACTTTTGTGTTTAGTTTGACTTCGGAAAAGTCAACAAAAATCTTAACTCTCGCGAACAAATTTCAATTGATCTATCGGAACATACACCACGACGATAAACTTATGAACTTATCTTTTAATTCACTCAACCCCACCATCCACCGGGTTTATCTTTGGCCGACACTGGGAAGTGCAGCTCGAATCAATGACTTCCAATGTGCCCGAAACTTAACAGTTTTCTCCGTACGTGTATTAGCCCGTCTTTCGACTATGGCGTCCGGCGAAGAAGTCCTCTGTTTCTCCTTGACGTCTAAGACCCAAGACGCAACGGGCCGTTCCGCTTGAGGAGTGAAAATCAATATCGCGCAGTGTTGCCGCACGCTCTCCCGTTGAGGCTCGCTCGATGGATCGAAAGACCTCTCTTCGCTATTCGCGTTTAGCTTAGTTTCCAACGCTTTGGTTAACGACATGCCCTTAGTATTTCGCGAGTGCTTTATCTATGTGTCCTCGGGACAAGGATTGAACTGTGCAACCCGATCGAAGTACTTTCCCGTTACTTTATACAGGTGAGCAGAGTGGATTTATATTAATGATCAGTACGGAGAGTACAAAGTTACGTCTGTTCGTTTGTCAGTGTGTGCTTAAGTGCTGGAGTATCGACGTTCGTTCTTAGAAACCTGGATGTGGTGCAGCAAAAGAAAGATAAGAAGAAATGGAATCCCGATCGTTTCTCCCTGTGCAAATGCACACAGTGCTCTATTCCGTAATTTATTTTCGATAGATCGATCACGGTCCATTTTTTCTCAAGTTTGTCACGCGATGGCTCTCCCACTCATTGCTTACATATAGAGCTCTTGTCTCTACGTACAACCGTACGTCTGCACGCCTTCTCTTTTCTTCTTCTCGCCCAGCGTTTTTCTTCTCCATTCTTCCCTTCTTATTTTAGCTCGTTGAAGAACCAACGAAGCGTTCGTTCCGTGCCGGAGCGGCAAGGTGTGAGCGAAGTAAAACGGAAAAGTTTAAATTGCAACCGTTCGAGCTCTCGCACACGTTCGCGAGCCTCGGGCTCGTTCGCGACCAGTTACCGGCGTCAGTTTCTCAGGACCGATGCCTCTACCTGTACCGCCCTCTTTCTATAACTATTTCTGTTCTACTCGTCGTCTCGACAGGCTACAGGCTACTTCTGATTGAAATCTTCATTCTACCGAGCGTGACGATATACATTTCGATTTCACGCCACGGTATTATTCTTATCACAAAATAATTCGGGAAAACGACCTTGTTCCCTCGCGCTGTGATGATGTCGTCGGCAATGATGATATTTATTTGTTTATTTATTTAGTGAAATCGGACCAAGCCCAATTACAAGTCGGTGGGAAACCCCATCAACTTTGATTTTGATACAATGCGAGTGACCAGATGCTAGAATAATACTAGGTGAACGCTAAGAGCTGCATAACATCTGCATAATAATAAAGTTCATGTCGTTTGAGCACTCACACAGATACTCACAGATTCTCACGTGGATACTCGCACAAACATTCACTGATACTCACTGATACTCACGGTACTCACTGATACTCACGGTACTCACTGATACTCACGGTACTCACTGATACTCACGGTACTCACTGATACTCACGGTATTCACTGATACTCACTGATACTCTGTATTCACTGATACTCACTGATACTCTGTATTCACTGATACTCACTGATACTCTGTATTCACTGATACTCACGGTACTCACGTCACTCACTGATACTCACGGGACTCACTGATACTGACACAGAGATACTGCGAGCGTGCGAAACGCGCGAGCCAACGTAACTGCTAGTAATTTATAATCCACAGAAAACGCCTAAAAGCTATTCATATGGAAATAACGCAAAAAAACCGTTTTAGGGTCGATTTTTAAGACGTTAGTGTGAATTTAAGATCGAACTCAAGATCGAACCACACAATTTATTTTCGAATTCGAATTTGATCTCGTGCTTAAGTTTGATTTTAAGTTTGAATTTAAGCACAAAATGAAGTTCGAACTCAGGTTTAAAAAGTGTTACAGTTTGATAGAAGATAGATCGTAAGCACACAATGAAGTTCGGGCTAAACTTCAATCGCAAGTTTGATCTTATGTTCACACCAACATCTTAGAATTCGACCCTTAAAGCGTACCAGCGAGCCTCCGAAGTGAGAAACTAGGACACAATAGAAATTGCCAAATGTGCTAATGATATATTCGTTGCTGACTTCGAAAATTGCATGCAACGCTCTTGGTTCGAATCTAACTTGAATTACGGGCGAACTCAAGATCAAACTTAAGTTGAAACTCAAGTTCGAATGCGAGCCGCAATTTAAGTTAAAACTTAATTTCTAAGTTAAATTCAGACATAAGTTCGAACTGTTAGTTTAATCGAGGAAAAGATAGTTCATAGGTGTAGGGTGAAAGAATGACGAGATATCTTACTGAAAGAAATTCTTTTATATCCGTATATACTTAGTTGAATCCGTGTTACGGTGTCCAATCGATAGTAGCATTGCAGTTCATTTTCCGTCGACGTACTGCTGCATTCAGCGATGGCCACTACCTCTTGGCACACAGTTCAAACACGAAACGGCCTCCCCCGGGAGTTCAAAAGTTCTCGTATGAATTGGATGAACACAGTCTTCCACGATAATGTCGCGGTCAAATACTTAAGCAGATGATATCCTGCACTAAGCCCGAATGAGAACTGACACCGGAAATAAGGAACTTCTAGCCGGAATGAAACAGAGGGGAAACCGAGAGATATGACAACGGTACAGATATAGTTCAACGGAAGCCATAAAGGAAGATTTAACGACGCGCAGACTTCAACGAGCAGCGCGCCATTACGGCGAACGGCCCAGTCTTTGATCCTGCACGTACCTCCTGGCCCTCTCCCGAACGGGAGTTTTAATAAGTACGACAGGAACAAAAATATGAAAATGTAAAAATATGATTTCGTTTTGGAATCATATTTTCATATTCTATTTCGAATGAAATTATTATTACTATTATTATTATTTTGTACATTCAAATATGGAAATATAGTGAAAATTGTTTTTCACTGTATCTATGTAGAAAAAAGATATACAAATTCCCTTTGAATTCGCTATTACGGTGAACGGTTTTTGATCCTGCAAGTTTCTTTGACCCCCCCGAAAGAGAGTTTTAATACGTACGAAATACGTGGAAATAGTTTTTTTTTTCAATCTAAGTATAAAAAAAGAGAAAAGAAAAATTTCCTTCGAAATTCAACTTTAATATACATCGTGGAACATGAATTTGATTTTTCCACGATTCTCGACACCGTCGTCGACGAAAAGTTGTTCACAACAACCGCATTTAATCCGCATGGCTCACGTACTTCCGTGGCGAGCTTGCATACATTTGAATACTTTGAGATTGCGCAATTTCGCCGTCTGGCTACGACACCCTGCAGCCAGAGTGGCTGTATACGGGTAGCCCTGCGATATATGCTACTTACACACACACACACGCACGAACACATTGCACTCTCCAGTGCTGTTATTGCTGCTGCTTCGATGCTGCCGCAGCACCGAGTGCGTGTGTCGAGTGTGTCTCGCACCCTCGGTATATATTCTTTATTAAATTCAAATAATTTTGTATGCTTGCGGCCGAGTGCACGAAACTTGGGGAAAAAACTTTTCGCAATTCAATACGCAGATCGGAGAGCTGCTCGAGCGAGAACGAGAAGATTACACTTTGTTCCTTTTGCTTAATAAGACTATTTTATATTTCATAAAGTAGTAATCCGCCGTAATTACCGTAAGCTTTTCATTTCAACGTATTATTGTCACGACACTCGATTCTTGCAATATTTCATGGGGAACATAAAAAAAAAGTATCGAATTGGCCATTATTTTCCGCGTTATTATCGCATATTAATGCCGTCAGGGTAAAAAAAAATCAGAAAGAAATTGAATCAAGGGGGAGTGTTCACGTGAAGGGTCATTATTAAGCCAGTGCCGTCGCGGCTTTTCCGCAGGGCTCTTATCATTCCTTTTACGATATTTTTTTTTTGTTCCATTCTTTATCCGCTAGCTGATTTTTTTCTTCGTCTCTCCTCTTCACTCCCCTGTACCAGCTTCGATCTCGGCATTCTCGTACCACCGTTAATATTTATAGCCTCGACGAATTGGCTCGACGCGAAGTGATTTAGCATCCCCGTACGGTTATTCAAAGTCAGACTCTCTTATTCACGCTCTCGTCGTCCGGTAACAGCCGCTCACTTGCTCAGCCATCGAGCCGTTCTGCCGGGGATATGAGAGTGAAGAAGGGAAAAAAAGAGAACGAAAAGTAGTGAGAAAGACGAATAAATATGCAGCTATAACGCCGAAGCAATTCGTTATTCTCGATATAATGGCCACTCACATAATAACACGATGAAAATGTATGCAAATATTGTGTATGTATAAAGCCGATGAGCTTTGCTCCGACGAATGGCCGCAGTGTCAGGAAACATTCGTTTCGACATTGTTAACAAAGCAGTTTCGCAAATAGCCCAATAAATATTCTATCAGAGCCACGGGATTTCTTGACGATCCCAGCTCAGCCTCACTTGTATATTTATGTCTTGAGTAGGAATCTCTGAACGATTCGTTTTCGTAATCGTCCGTCCAATCAAGTCGCATAGGCAAAGTCTCAGAACCTTCCTGCAAACCGTTTGATAGTCACCGGCGTCAAAATATTGTTGATCTTGGACATTTATTTTCTGCTTTAAGGTCGAACTTGGGTTCGAGGTTAAGTTGGAACTTGAACCGGCAAATAAAGTTGCAGCTCGATTTGGAAGCGAATTTCGTCCTCGAGTACAAAGTTACGATTACGAATTCGGCCCTTTCAGCATTAGGACGCGCGTCGTTGCCTCGATCCTGCGATTGCATCCTCCATAGACAGCCCAACTGCAAATCCTGTACACGTTAATCACGCATGCGCGCATTCGACAAACCGATTTCCGGTACAACTGTGTTCTGCGTCCCTACCGACAGGACTAACAGAAGAACTGTCGACCCGCAACGCGCTGATTCCACTTCTCTTCCCTTCCGTCCTCTTCCGGTTTGGTGTGGAGCTGCTGGAAGAGGTTCACCGATCTACTCCACCGCTCTCGGCGCTACTCCCGGTTCATACGCTCTGTTTTTACTCAGCTGGTTTACGAGGTCTCCCTTCCTCGCACGTTCGTACGCCCGCTATCTCGAACCTGTTCGTTCCTGTCCGCAGCTGATGCACGACCAACGAAATCGCCGTATGAATTATTCAGATCTTGATTTTGCCTCGTCCCCCTATGCTCTCCTCTTCACTAGCTGGGACGCGGGAAGCCCGGGCATTAAACATTGAGGATCATAGAAATCTGGAGAGGAGAAACTCCCGCTGAGAAGCGGCAAAAGGTTAGACTCGTATGTATTTGGTTACTTGGTACTCGAGTTAGAGGGACAGATGAGGCGGTAAATTTTTCAACGCGACTTTGTTAAGCCCTGTCGATCGTGTTGAGCGCGCAATTGACTCTGAAAAGCAGATCATTTTTATTTCAAATGTAATAATCGATTTAGGACCCATCGAATCGTATGTGGAGTACGCTTTTACTGACAGCAGAAAATAATTGTAGCATAATATTGAAAAAGTGGAACCCCTCGTACAGCTGTTTATATTCGGAACTGGCAATTTTTTCATACGATCGGATCACCCTTAAGGACAATCAATCGTGGGGGATTCTCGAACAAATTTTTTATTAACGAGAAAAAAAATAAAACATGTTTTCTTGCCTAAAATCGATTGACTCGCCCCGTCCCTTTGAGTCATCGATACGTCGAGCAGAAAAAGCTTGCCAATAGTGTGTTCGGGTGCCAATTATGCGCATCGCAGATAAGAACGGAGCAGAAGAAACAATGCGACGATTAGAGCGACCCTCAAAGCCGAAGAAAAATGCTGGGAAGGGAAAAAGTGAACGAGTGGCAGGGTTCACTCGGATTAGGCAAGTCCTCGTGGCGGATAGCCAACTGGAAGCTGGATTACCGGGATGACTGATTATTCCTACTTTATCGTTTGCTGCCGAGCCGTCCGCTGTCGCGACAGGCACAAATAGCACAAGCAGATGAAAAAAGCAGCCGAAAACAGAGAAAGGTATAGAGTTGAAAGAATAGAGGGAAAGAAGTCAGGAAGGGCCAAAAGAAAAGGTAATTCGGTCGTGGGTCAGCCTGAATGCCGGATTATCGGACTATCGATTCTTCTTCGTACTATCACCATCACGGCAGCAACTGCTGTTGTTTCTGGGTATAAATTTGAACAAACGCCAGAGTCGGGATGGACGTACATAAAAAGAGAACTGAACGGGAAGATAAAAAAGAATTGAAGACCAAGACAGGTGACACGGATGTGGGACGACTGGTGGTCCAGCTTGAAGCTGACGCGGAATACTGCTTCTTCTTCTTCTTCCTCTACTTCTACGGAGTATCAACATCGCATACGTATACTTGGCAGTGGAACATGACTGTTGCTATTCCTGCCTGTGATCCTACCGTTACTATTCCTGCCTGTGGTCCTACCGTTACTATCCCTACTGTGGTCCTACCGTTGCTATTCCTACTGTGGTCCTACCGCTCCTCTGGATGCGGCAGCACCACGTGTTATTAATGCAGCAGAGCATTCGTGGCTGGCGTGCACCCCGTTCTATCCTCAAACACAGACAAACACCCACAGACAAACACCCACACACACACACACACACATTCGTAGGTCAATAAATTTCTCGCCGACTTCGCGCAAGAGCCGTTTGGTAGCTTCGTTTCCCGGGCTTCCCCTCACGATCCCAGGGACGAATTAGTTTTGTCCAACTCCTCCCCCCCCCCCCCCTCCCCTGACCCTCGACGCAGCGACAACAGATCGATGACGTCAGTGGATCCGTTCTATTTTTAGCCGTGCCGCCAGGGTGCGGGCAGGGTTGAGAGAAACGAGACGGCCGAGACGACAGACGAGGGTAGGAAAGGGGTTGCGCGCACTGGGCAACCGGACGGGGCGCTGGAAGAGAGAGGGGGCCGGCGGGGGCGGAGAGTGAGGGGAGGGGCGGCGGTAGGGGTAGTAGCGAGCGAAATAGGGTCGTTCGGGGTTGGCGCGACGAGCTTCCTCTCTGAGACGGAGAAAAATATAGAGATTGAAGTGGAAGATGAGGGAAGGAGGAGAATGAGGAGGAAAGAGTTGGGAAAAGGGAATGAAGGAAGCCGGGGAACACCGAGCCACGGTGACGTCGTGCACTAGTCGAGAGAATGCCACTCGACTCATTCATCCTACTTACCGATCGGCGACGAGGGATGGAACGACCTTATAGAGGCTTGGAGGCCCATTGATGAAACCTTAGAAAGTATATCTACCTTCTCATCCCATATTTTACAACTGTTTGTGCTGCATCGCCGACGAATTAACCCTTACTACGACTAACTTATAGGTAATTTTTTTTTTAATCGACCGATCGAATAAGTCCACTTAACAAACTTTTGACGGTACCGGAAGCGTAACAATTCGAGGATCGTTGATCAATGAGAGATCGGCAGAGCTTGTGTCATCTGAAGTGTTCAGATCGTTGAAACCGGCCCGAGTAGGCGCGATGTTAATTTGGCGTGAGCGAGAAGTAGAATCCGGGTTGAACGACCGTGTCATCGAGCTATCTGGAGAAGATGGAGAATGAGACGTGGGGACAGGAGGCATTATCAATGAGGGATCAGCGTCACCGTGCACTCGAGGGCATCACCCAGAGCTCCATTAATATCTCTCCGCTCGCAGACTGTGGACTTTACAGATTCATTTTTTATATTTTCATCGCAATTAAAAAAAAAAATAATAATACCACAAAAGAAAAAAATTCACGTTCGTGCGTCATCCTCATGATATACTGCGGCAGGCCGGCGAGAGCTTTCACGCCGATGACGTGGAACATTTTATTATCCGACTTCGCGTACTCGAGTTTTCCATACGAACGAACAACGGCGAATTTCGAAAAGAGATGGAATGATAAAACTGCTCTTGATGTTGTTAGGCAATTTGAACTCCAACATTATAATGCAACGAAAGCCTGGGAGCCACGAGGCACAACAATACATTTGAGATGAACCAATCACGAGCCGAATTGAAATAATCATAACCGAACAAAGCAGACTATTCTTCTCGAGGAGAACTCTCGGTTCACCTCGTAAAGAATAGTCTGCTTTGTTCTGTTAATATAAATGAATACCGTGAGCTCGGAAAAAACCTTTGGGTTGTGAAATAAAACATGCAGAGGAAGATTCTCAAACACTGTTTTCTATTTCTCCTATCGCATGTTTCAGCAGAACATATGTGGATCGCAGCGTATGCGCCGCGGCTTAGCATATGCTGCGTGCATGTCTGCTTTGATGTCAGGGATTACTAACTACGGAGACAGCCTTTGGCTCTCATCGAGAAAAATATCCGAAGTAGCAATAGTTTCGACGTCAATGAAATAAGAACAAAAACATATGGGGTGATAAATAAAAACTTGAAAGATACTGGTGGAAAATCCAATGACAGAAAGTACAGAACTACTTATGTAGACCCGGAGCTTGCAACTGCTATACGGTTTTGCTTTGATTCTGCCCTACCGGTTTCATTGCAAACAATGCAAATGATATTCATTCGAGGCAAAGCAACACCTCTTTTAAGACAAGGGTGCAAAATCTTGCCCGTTCAAGATTTTTCAAGGAATACTTCACTGTACAGCTGAGATATGGGGGTTCATCTGGTGACCGACATTGGCTCAATCTCACCCAAATTTTTACTGGAACTCAGAGTGCTTCTTCTATCTGTCCTATTATCGTCATACTTCTTATCTACTATTATCTTGCTTCCTCGTAGAGGAAGCCATGTTTTTCCTACTATCATCTTTCCTATTATCGTCTTTCCTATTGTTATCATACAATACTGCATGATGATTAAGCAACCCCACACAGCCTATGCTCGACAAAAACAAGAAGAAGCGGTAGCAAAGTGAGGGAATATCTGTTCTGGTCGGAGGAAGGAAATCCGTTTGAGTTGTACATACCACAAGGGATAGCGCCGGATCCGATAGAGCGTACCTTCACGTTTCAGTGTAGAAAGCGAGCGAGAAACGCTGAATGTCGTGTGAGCAGTGTAGACGATGCTCTGTACCGATGCCCAACAAATCACCCAAATTTTTACTGGAACTCAGAGTGCTTCTTCTATCTGTCCTATTATCGTCATACTTCTTATCTACTATTATCTTGCTTCCTCATGGAGGAAGCCATGTTTTTCCTACTATCATCTTTCCTATTGTTATCATACAATAGTGCATGATGATTAAGCAACCCCACACAGCCTATGTTCAACAAAAACAAGAAGAAGCGGTAGCAAAGTGAGGGAATATCTGTTCTGGTCGGAGGAAGGAAATCCGTTTGAGTTGTACATACCACAAGGGATAGCGCCGGATCCGATAGAGCGTACCTTCACGTTTCAGTGTAGAAAGCGAGCGAGAGACGCTGAATGTCGTGTGAGCAGTGTAGACGATGCTCTGTACCGATGCCCAACAAGTCCCTCCAGACTCGTTTGTATCCACATGTCGAAACGTTTCAATCGCCACTTCACGAAATGTTTGATACTGTTTGGCCCGCGGTGTGCTCGACAAACGGATTTCTCCTGCATACATGCACAACGTTTCCAGCGAACGATAGTCCTCCTACGCGGTGCACAAAGTACGGGTACTACATGTTTCGTCGGTTCCATAGAATCGATCAATGGAATGTGTACCCTAGCGTCAATGCAATTTCTACGTACGTCTATTCCGATACTTTACCGTGTCAGAGGCCAACTCGAAGGTATTTACCGGTGAATGATCGCACGCAAAAAAAATTGAAACGTTTTTTTTTTTGCATTCGACAAAATATGCTCGAAGCTCGAAACATCTCGGGCTCCGGGAGGGGAAAAAGCTTTCCAGAGCTCTGGAATATCTTGCCCGTGAATGGACGCCTGCCGATCGATAGTCTCACCGGGCACCGAAATAGAATCGAGACGAATGTTTAATAATTTCGAGCAGACCACACGACGATTGTCTCCGTTGCTAACGACTTCAAGGATTTAAACTGAAAATATATATCCGACAGCTTACTTAGGTCCTATTTGAGATGAAAAAAAAACGAATATATTTAAATATAAAAAATATATACATAAATAAAAATATATATTTTAGGTATAATAATATATATAAAAAGTCCATGAAATTTAAATGCAAATTACCACGCCAGAGATCTTGCATTTATGCAACTGAAAATTAATATCCGAAATTACTTACGTCTCATTCAAAATTAAGAAACTACCGATCATATATATAAAAATACTGTATATGTATAATATATAACATCAAATTTAGATTGAAATTGGCCCGATGAAGAATGGTTGGGCTTGATAGGGAACGTCTCTGGTACCATCTTCTCCACGACAGCGGCCTCCTTTCGCGGTTTCCCCGCGGTATGCATAATACGCCGACTATTTTGGTTAAATCTAGTTATGTACGTAAGTAGTTTAAGCGTACGTGCGTGACGGCGCCCGTGTGCAGCTAAGTGGTGCCTTTCACCGCAGGTATGTGTATGTATGTCGCATCTGAAGTTGGCATTAAAGGCTCAGCGTAACATTTTCGTGGCTAATTAAATTATCAAAGTCGCCTAGTATCCTCCGTGCCGAGCTTTGCCAGGGTTGAAGCCGCGTCTGCACTTCCGGCAGCCAGAGAGGAAATCTTTGATGCCAGCTTCAACCTTACCGCCCTCTCGCCCTCTCGCCGCGTCTCTTCGTCCCTATGGCTTTTTGCCGCCGACGACATCGAGCTATTTTCTCCTCGCGGCTCCAGAATCTTGAGATTCCAGCATCAATACCGGAGTACCAGAGGGTGAAAATGCCGCCACACCGGCGTTCACGATTCCGTCGGGGGTGCATCAGAATTTCACCCCGAGGCGCCTCGGGGTTAACGCCTAACCTACGAGATCGAGGCACTATGCCGATATGGCTCCATCGTCGTCATCATCTTCCTTCTCAAGCTTCACTGTTTTTTTTTCCTCGCAAAGCTTCGTCTGTACTGCCTCGTCGCGTCGTTCTCTTTCACTTTCCCGAAAACCGTGTTGAATTTAGGAGTTTTTCATTCCATCTTTAGTCTTCCACTTTCTCCAGGCGATTTTTCATTCGACTCTACGGCTGGGAATAGTTTTTTTTCTGCTCTGTCTCTGCTCTGTACAAGTTTACGGGATGAAATGGTAAACAATATGATTCATCGGTAAATCCGCAGTACTGTGGCAGAGTCTGAAAAGACGGTCTCACACTTTCCTAGAAACCTACGGCTTTTGTCAATGCGGCAAATCTGCACTCGAGGTTCATTGAGAGGTTTTGAATTTCAACGCGGATTTAGCTTTTCCACGTTGATAACTTTTCTTCAACCTGTTTTTCCTATATAACATGCCCTTCCATACATGGGGTAAACGTGGTCGATATGGTCCACCCCCGTTTACCACGTGAATCCATGGTACGTGGACTGGTCCATATTCACCACTTTTACTCTGTAGCTCTGGAGGATTCTCCTCGTCGTCCATGCCAACGTATTCTATAACCCTTGCAGACGCAGACACACACATACACCACATTGTCGTGCCATCGTATCACTTTGGAGTCAACGGCAAGTACGGAAGTATTGAAATCTTCCAGTCGACGCCGGAGCTGGCAACAGTTTTTTGCTCTGTTTCTGCTCTGTACAAGTTTACAGGAGAACAATTTTTAATAATATGATTCACCGGTAAATTCACAATACTGTGACAGAAGCTGAAACGAGGGTCTCACACTCTCCCATAAATCTACGGTTTTTGCCAATTTGGCAAAAACTGAACTCGAAGTTCATTGAGAGTCTTTGAATTTCGACTCGGCTTTAGCATTCCCTCGTTGAGTCCTTTTCTTCAACCTGTTTTCCCCTCTATAATGTACTATAGATAGAGTAAAAGTGGTCAATATGGTCCACCCCTATTTACCACGTTAATCAATGATACATGGACTGATCCGTATTCACCACTTTCACTCTGTAGCCCTGGAGGATTCTCCTCGTTGTCCATGCCAACGTATTTTATAACTCTTGCACACGCAGACACACACATACACTTGCATTGATGTGCCGTCGTAATATTACTTCGGAGTCAGCCGTGAGTACGGAAGTACTGAAATTTTTCACTCGACTCTCCATATGACAATAGTTTTGTGCTCTGTCTCTGCTCTGTACAAGTTTACGGGATGAAATGGTAAACAATATGATTCATCGGTAAATTCGCAGTACTGTGGCAGAGTCTGAAAAGACGGTCTCACACTTTCCTAGAAACCTACGGCTTTTGTCAATGCGGCAAATCTGCACTCGAGGTTCATTGAGAGGTTTTGAATTTCAACGCGGATTTAGCTTTTCCACGTTGATAACTTTTCTTCAACCTGTTTTTCCTATATAACATGCCCTTCCATACATGGGGTAAACGTGGTCGATATGGTCCACCCCCATTTACCACGTGAATCCATGGTACGTGGACTGGTCCATATTCACCACTTTTACTCTGTAGCTCTGAAGGATTCTCCTCGTCGTCCATGCCAACGTATTCTATAACCCTTGCAGGCGCAGACACACACATACACCACATTGACGTGCCATCGTATCACTTTGGAGTCAACGGCAAGTACGGAAGTATTGAAATCTTCCAGTCGACGCCGGAGCTGGCAACAGTTTTTTGCTCTGTTTCTGCTCTGTACAAGTTTACAGGAGAACAATTTTTAATAATATGATTCACCGGTAAATTCACAATACTGTGACAGAAGCTGAAACGAGGGTCTCACACTCTCCCATAAATCTACGGTTTTTGCCAATTTGGCAAAAACTGAACTCGAAGTTCATTGAGAGTCTTTGAATTTCGACTCGGCTTTAGCATTCCCTCGTTGAGTCCTTTTCTTCAACCTGTTTTCCCCTCTATAATGTACTATAGATAGAGTAAAAGTGGTCAATATGGTCCACCCCTATTTACCACGTTAATCAATGATACATGGACTGGTCCGTATTCACCACTTTCACTCTGTAGCCCTGGAGGATTCTCCTCGTTGTCCATGCCAACGTATTTTATAACTCTTGCACACGCAGACACACACATACACTTGCATTGATGTGCCGTCGTAATATTACTTCGGAGTCAGCCGTGAGTACGGAAGTACTGAAATTTTTCACTCGACTCTCCATATGACAATAGTTTTGTGCTCTGCTTCTGCTCTGTACAAGTTTACGGGGAAATACTGGTAAATAATATGATTCAACGGTAAGTTCACAATACTGGGACAGAAGCTGAAACGAGGCTCTCACTCTCCCAGAAACTTACGGTTTTTGCCAATTTAGCAAAAACTGAACTCGAGGTTCATTGAGAGACCTTGAATTCAAACTCGGGTTTAGCTTTTTCAAGATGCGCCCTTCTCTCCAACCCGTTTTCCCTCTATAATGTACCATTCATGGGGTAAAAGTGGTCAATATGGTCCACCCCCATTTACCACGTGGATCAATGATACATGGACTGGTCCATATTCACCACTTTTACTCTGTAGCTCTGGAGGATTCTCCTCGTCGTCCATGCCAACGTATTGTATAACCCTTGCAAACGCATACACTTGCATTGACGTGCCACCGTAGTATTACTTCGGAGTCGACGGCAAGTACGGAAGTATTGAAATAGTTGGCGAAAGCAGAGGGTGGACTTTGCTTGTGTCGGGAGTGTCGACGTGGATGCAGGGTGCGTCGGTGATGGCACGAAGGTATGGCGAGTTTGCTGCTTCCTCCTTTAGGGTTTCTGGTTGCAAAGTAATAGTCGTATAGATACGGATCGAAAGGGAGCAAACCGAGGGAGGCGGCGATGGGGAAGGGGGAGGGTTGATGGGTAAGCGACCAAAAGCATCCGAGACGGGAATCTATTACGCGAAATTGAAGGAAGATCATATCTGCCAACACGCTGGTACACTGTACAGGCTTGCCCACCATTCGAGCTCAATTTCTCTGCGACATTCGCCAAATTTCTCCCGTATACGGTATATCTGTATCACTTTGGGTTAAAAGTGCGCTGGTGGATGAATGGAATGTGGCACAGAGATCAATGGATAGTAAGATTTTGACGATTTTTAAAAATTTATTTACACTAAAAATAAATTGTGAATTTAATGTACTGGAACTTGAAATTTGTTTACATTAGTTACATTAGTTGAACATTAATGTACTTTTTTGTAACATAAAATACCAGATATTAAAATTACTAAACTTTTGCATGAAATGTACAAAAATTGTGATTAAAAATAAAAATTTTACTGTAAAACTGCCACGCACGTGTGTTTGAAATTTCAGAAATTTATGTAAAAAAAGCTTCCAATACCGTTAATTAATTTTCAAGCAAATTTTCTTTACAGTGTAGCTACACTCATTTAAATGGAGGTCGCGGAAAATGTATGATACGTATTGCAAATTGTACTATATAAATATTAATAGATAGTGTAAAAATATTTAGAATTTAAAAACTGTTAAACCTTGGTGTGTATTTTTTTGTTTCGATGCGTACGGGAAAACAGTGAATTAGTCGTGTGACATTTACCATCGATTTATAATTAATGTCTATTGAAACATTTGTTTTTAAAGCTTCCCCCAATAACTGACTATAAGGAATATAAAAAAATAACAATCCTCCAAGAAAAAGTGAAGATATTTTGCACTTGTATAGATTTCGTGTAACACGGCTTGTAGCTACCGCTGTGCAAGTGCCTCGGGGACGGAGCTCTCCGGTGATTTTCTCTTTCTCCCTGCAAACCCATGCATCGCTCCACTCTGGCGACGTTCTTTTTTATCCTCGGGCACCTTACATATATACAAGCTGGTATGTGCACTACGTTATTTCTTCGACATTTTCTTCCAAGAACACAAGGATTTTTCCAGCGTAACAGAAGTTACTTCGAAACTGTTCGAACACGACATCAAGGGATTACATGTCGCGATGCTTTTTCGCGATCGTTGTTCTACGCCGGAGGGTTTGAAAGCCAAAGCGACTAAAATATACCTGGGTATATAGAAGTGAAGAGAAAAAATAAAAATTCCACAAATCCTGTGAGGTGAAAAATTCGATTATCGACATTCTAGTTCGTATATAGACGATACACGAACCGGTGAAGGCACACACGCGTTATAATGGTCAGGTATCGAAAGCGTTAGAGTTTATCGATCGAGTTTAATTAGCTGATTCGTTTGCACCTCCTCGTGCACCGGTGCATTATTTTCCATAGGTGATACGACGCGGAGCAAACGCCGTGGAAGCTCGAGTGCTCCCAACAGGCAGCGACTTCCGAGAGAGGAAAACACGGTCGATTTTGTCACTGCCGCTTTCCAGGTCCCAACTGCACCCGCGATAATAGCTCCGGCTCGCTCGCTACTCCGGTACGCACAATACCGGGGAAATTGCAGTGATTGCCAGCTTTGTTAAGAACCTGGCCTCCCCCCCTCCGTCCCTCTCGTTCCAAAATGAAAGAAATGAACGAAAAACAGCGCGGATATAAAAAAGAGACTGGCATACGTTAGGGGAAAAACAAATGAATAAAGGAACGGAGGGGTTTTTGGTCCACAGTGTATTGATATAAAACGATGGTACAGCACGGTGCCTTTTAAGTTTAAATTCAGTTTAAAAAAATTAACCTCGATGATGCTCAGCGCAGATGCTGAGCTCAGATTTGGAGAGCGCATCGATGTCAGCCCAGAGGAAAATATTTCTTTGACTCCAATTAAATTTGCTCGAACAAAATGAAAATTCGACTTTGTGATTGGTTCGGGAAAAAATTACGGCGAGGTATTAAAAAAATTTCGTCACGTTCCCGTGGGAAAATCGCATTAAGGGAACATTGAGAGGAGGGGAAATTTGCAATGTGATATTCACAAAGTTGCCCGATGAGAATCGCGCATAATTTCAGAGCCCCTGTTCGATATCACTATTCTCGGATGACGGGCTTATTTCCATGCCGCGTGCGTCTTGTGGCGCGCACCGATTGCGACGAATCACAGAGAATATCTATATTAGATTTATCCATACGAAAGATTCGCACCGAATCCAATTGGAAAACCGTGCGACTGGAATTTTTACTCTGCCCAAGCACATGCCGGGACGACGTTCTACTGTTTTTTTTAAATTTATTCTTATCTCTGCAGTCTGCTTACGAATTGCGCGACGAGTGCGTGGCAGTACGTAGCGTAGAGGCAAATTTTCCGCAGCTAACGGTGATGTCATATGTGTAAAGCAGAGCTGAGCAAATACGCTAAGTACTTGAAGTACTTAGCGTTGTTAACTGGCAGAACTAAATTACTGAAGTTCTGAGCACTAACCACTGAATCCGTACTTGATACTTCAATACGTACTTCAAGTACTCAGTGTATTTGCCCAGCTCTGGTGTAAAGATAATTTTTTTTTCTTTTCGTGAGAGAGAAAACAATGTATTTTTTAAAATGTGTGACGGTCTAGCATTATAAATATGTTGACAACTCTTACTTAGCGGTCTTAGTAACCGACTAACCCGGGCTCGAATGCCGGCGATCACCATATTTTTCTATCATTCAAATTTGGCCCAGCCATCACATCATCGGCCACGATCTATGCTCCGAAGTCTTCGCCCGGTCGTTACAAATCTTGTATTATGTTTGGTTCAATTAACGAGATTTGAGCGCTTCGCATTAGTCAAATGAGTGCTACATTCTTGAAGTCGTTTAAACAAATTTTCATGCATCTATTAATTATAGGGGATGGTTATTTGTAATACAGCAGATGTCGTTAACCTAAAAAACATTAATTGCAATGGATTTGCAAAAGTATTGACTGCTTTGTGTTAATTTTCGAAAAGGTACATATTTGTTCAGTTTTTTCAAAGAATAATCGATTTTGATGTATTACGGCTCATTCTCTTTCTTCAAAGATGCTATACGAATTCGCAATTTAGATATTCGATAATATTTTCCGATTAAAAATGATTCTTTCGTAAACAAACAGCTGTAATTTTTAAACGGGAAATACTATCGAATATCTAGATGGTAAATTCGTAGAGCATCTTTCAAGGAAGAGAATGAGCCGTAATACATAAAAGTCGAATAAGAATTACAAATTATTCTTTGAAAAAACTGGACGAATTTGTACTTTTTCGAAAATGAGTATAAACCAGTTAATATGTTTAGAAATCCATTGCACTAAATGTTTTTCTAGGTTAAAGACATCTGCTTTAATACAAATAATCATTCACTATAATCAATGGATGCGTAAAAATTTGCATAAACAATTGTAAAAATCTAGCACTCATTTAACTAGAATGAAGCGCTCTAATCTCCTGAAAAAAAATAGAATTGGCGATTTTTAAGAATTGAGATTTTCTCGAAGATTTCCATTATTAGGAGACCTTAGATATTTTTTTAACCCCTATAGTGAAGAAAAGGTCACCGTGCAGTCTATTCGTTCGATTGTGACTAAGCAAAAGGATAACCGAGCGAATTATCTTTTTTACCATCGCAAACAAGCGAATTATTTTCAATTGCAAAACGCCAGCGACAACTCGTAGCGCTCGATGTAAGGCAAAAGCTTCGAGCTGCGAGAAGTATCCTTTATTTACTCAGCGCTCGAGTTAACCCGAGATTCACGTTCGGTTTAAGCTTTTTCGCCTCATCAGGCTAACTCAGTCGCGTACCGGCAGTTGAAACAGCGGTACGTCCCTTCCTTCTCGACTGCCCGACGCTTTTTACCCAGTCTCAAATAATTCGGCACGTTTTCTTCAATTATTCAAATTAAGCACCTCACCCGTATCTGGTGAACTTCGCTAGTAGCGCGAGAGTTTCCCCAGCAGGGTTGGCAACGAAGGGTTTCCCACGTAAGAAATATCTCTCATTATCCCGCATAACATTATACCTACGTTCCCATTTTCACTTTTTTTTTGTTGATACGTGACCTAAAATTTACCTTAAATTAGGTGTCAGCCCCCGACACGCACACTCATCACACTCATCATTGAAGTACATTTCTCGCTCACTTTCTCGGGTCCCAATGTTGGTTTCAGTTTCGCACTTTTCAAAAATAATTTTCTTTATTTTTTTTTCTTACCCCTGAAAGCCGTACTTCCGAGTCACCCTTCGCGATCGTTCAATTTTTGTCCATCAAGTATTCGGATCACGGAGCCTCGGGGTCACTCGGCATGAGAACCGTTATCCGATTCTCGTTACACCCGCGGTTGCACACCCTCTCATCCCGGTCTCGCCTCACCGCCGGTCCGTTTTAACCCCTCCCTTGGGGGAGAAAAATTATTTATTCGTTAACGCTCGCTTTAGTACTCTTAATGTCCTTTTCGTGCGAACCTGTTCAGATAGTCCGGAAAGTAAAAGAAACGAACGGTATAATAAACGGGAGAAGCGGAGAAAGGCAACTTTGAGTACGTTTCAAAGACTCGTTTGGCGAAACTTTGTTTGTTTTCGGTGAAAAGTCGAACGACGTTTTTTCAAAGGGTTTTTTTTTTCTTTTTTTTTTTTCGTCTCTGCGCGCAACTTGGTCATACTTTCGCAGGTATTTCTTAATCGTCGCCGGCAGCGAGATGAACACAATTTAGTGTCATTCCACGAGTTGGCTTCAGGCATTCCGGCAAGACGCCCGAGTTTGGGTTTTATCGCTCGGTCGTTGCGTCACGCTCGTAAAGCTTTCCCCCCACGTTGCTTAAGAGCCTCGCGTCAATGCGGGCATTTCTCGTGTCCACCCCTCCGAGGGTCGTCGCGATTCCAGTCACGAAACATCGTTTGCTTCCTCGGTGTATTCCATTATTCTCGGTTTTCATCGATTTCGAGTGACCAATTTTTTTTTTTTTTTTTTCCTTTCGCTCGGACGTAAGTGCGCCATACGGTTTTTTGTTGTTGTTGATTTTCTAAACTTCTTTCGGCTCGGCTGCTTCTCGGCGATAAGCAATTTTTTTTTTATCTTTTTTTAGCTCGCTATTCAAAGGGAAGTCCCGGAGGATGGATCTAAATTCTTTTAAACTGGACTAACGATGTTAAACGGACGTTAAACTGGACTAACGATGCTCGCTAACCGCTCGGCATTATGCAGAGCAGACCGAAACGCTCTCGCAGAAAGAAGAAGAAATGGGCGCAAGATTCCGAGCAAACAGAGCTTGTGGCTGGATTTAAAATCCGATAGATTTATCAATCATCTTCACTTTGCAAATATTTGCTTGCCATTAGCGGAACCCTGGCTTTCGAGGAATGAAAACGGTCCACTGACGAGAGGAATCTAATTCGTCTGTGTGCCTGGCCGCAAGTGCGTCTCGCTATTCTCGAAGTTGGTGCTCCAATGCGAGTTTTTATTGACGCAGGGAAAGCCAATGAATGAAGGACGTACGGAAATTGGTGTGATTGCAGACCTTACGAGCTTAAAGGCTTTTCCATATATTTTCCCGCACTAGTGCGGGAAAAGAAACCGGAAAAACCGGTTCGTGAGACGGGCGATAAAAATCGTCCTGTCTCGCACTCGTGTGAAGCGCCTCACTCGTCTTCGGCTCGTGCGTCACTTCACACTCGTCGAGATCGATCGATTTTTCTCGCTCTTTATAAAACGAAAATAACTATTATTCAATAGTTTATTGTGTCAATTATATTCTGTCAAATTTTTATGTCCGAACTTAAAGGGTTATCAAAAGTTCGAGACCGTTATGTGGAAAGTGGCAGAGTGCTCGAGCAGCGGCGCGGTCGAAGTTTTAACGCGTTTTTCTCAAAACGTGATTTTCAAGATCGGCGTCCCTGATATCTAAAAAATGGCTTGAGAGATTGTTATGAAAATTTTTACCGATAGGGGAGAGCGGGGCAAAACGGGACAGTGGGGAAAACGCAATTTTACAATAAAAATTTGGACGACCATATTGCCAATTTTTCTCTTTTCCTCCTCAAGGACGACGCTATACATCATTTGTTACGAAACAATAAAAAAAATTTGATTCTGATAAAATGACAAGGTGAAATCAGGAATACCACAAAGGAACTTCCAAAAAAAAAAAATTGCTTACGCCAACCGATAAAAAAAAATACATAACACTAATAAAATTGAATGAGAAATGTCCTCAATGTTCTTTAATACAACGTCCTTCCACCGTAAAAAAAATTAAATCGATAAAGCGTATATTTAACGAGAAAAAAAAATCACAAAATATGCATGCCTTTTTAACCATTTAGTATGGCGTAAGCTCTTAATTCATAATCTCATGGAATATGATTTCTTTTTTTTTATCAATATCCATCCGCCTCGATCCAGATTCGAAAATTACAATATATACTGCTAGTTCATTGAAGCATACAGTGAATCGTACCCTAAAAAAAATGGCCCGCCGTTCAAAAATTCGCCACAAACAGAAGAAAATCAAATCATCGCGGAACTTGTGAGTGACACGGAATTTACCGTCGAATGAATCGAAACTCCTAGCGCCACCCTTGACGTCACACACTCCGACCCTGCTAAAAAAAAAAAAAAAAAAAATACCTCGATCACAAAGTGAAAATTTTGCGTTCGTTAAACTTCGCAGCCAGGCTAATCCGATCGGCGTAAACAAGTTACCAGCGCTAACGCTCCCCACCGTCCGATGTAGCGTAAACTCCTCCCCGGGAACGTCGGTCGAAACTTTATTTCCCATTTTAGTATATACGTCCACTTGCAAATATTTGCATGGCTCACCAGTTCGTCGAGCGATTGGTTTGGGACGCGAGGGTGGAGCGCAGGGGGTTTCGGTACGATGGCTTTCGGGACAAAGTTTTGTTTGCCAGGGGGTTACCTGAGGGTCGAATATGCGGTGAGGTGTATGCTCTCACCTCTCGCGCAGGACAACGCATCCGCTGTATACAGCATCCACCTGTGTACCGAAACGAAGTTCGAGGGGGTTTGGGCCGAGGGTGGGAATAATTTTCCGTTCTCCAATGCGCTCGGGCGTTGCGGAGATAAGTGGCGAGGTGAAAAACTTTCGATTCGTTCGGTAGCATTCCCCGCGGGTGTTGAGCAGGCCTTCGACTGAAACGAGACTCGTACGCGTCGGGATTCCGGTAAATTTGTAGTTATGCGAAGAGATTGCTAAAGGCCTTGCCGTGCCCCTTACAGCGTTCCTCCCTACCTGCCTCCCCCTTCCCGTGGTCCCTCATCGCCGCTTTCCTTCCCGGGAGATAACTCAATAATCCGGAATCCCAGACGACACAGTGGCCGGAGCTGAACCCGAGTATGCAGCCCGGAAACCCCAGCCGCGACGGCGGCTTCTTCTTCGGCAGAGATTGAAATTTAACACGATCGCGTCCGGAAGGTCTAAGTGGTAATTTCGCATCTTAATGCGTTATCAGGTTTCCTCTTTCTACTTCCGGCAAACGAGATGTATATTATTTTTTTTTTTCGCCGCCATTTTTTTTGTTTCTTTTTCGGTCGCGGTGTATAGGTAGATGCAAAACGACCGGTGCATGGCTCCTCGCCGGCCTACTTCTGTCCAGGACAGTTCCAAGTACCGACCTTATGTAGGCACTGCTGGTGGTGCCAGCTCGGAGTTTCCTAATTTACTGTCTGGTACTACCGGCCTCTACCGCCTTTCGCCCTCGCCGTTTTATTCTCGCTCACCGCGTTTGTCCCTCCTTTCTCGGTCGTTCAGGACTTTTTTTTGTCCTCTGTTCCGGAGACTCCTTTGTCCAGGAACACTCGTACTCCAGTCAAATTTTTCTAAATGGACGTCTTTACTCATAAATATCTTGTTTTATGTTTTACGTGACTTTAGTTGTGTAGATTGATATGTCGCGCTCGAAAGTTAAAAATTTGCTGGAAATGGCTATCTACTCACTGCAAATGGGTTTTTTTTTTTTTTTTTAGTAAAACGAGGTTCTATAAATAAATTTATTTATATACATATATAAATATTTATAATATATCTATATGATATGTATCTATATTAATAATAATAATAAATGGATGAAACCATAACACACCCTTAACGAAGTGACTACGAGGTTGGGAGAGTCAGCGGGGGTGTGGTAGGTACACCGCGTTAATTTCGTTCTCGAGACTTAATTGGCTCGTCGGGTCGAGGCAGAGCTGGTAAATAATAAAAGTTCGCGAGACGAAAGAGGAGAAGAGACACGGAGAGAGTGATAGAGAGAGAAAGAGAAAAAAAGAAGTAAAAAATGTAGCGGCGGGCAAAGCTGAATTTACTCTTAGAAAAACTTCCATCGGATTCCCTTTCATCCTTGAAACCACGTCCGGTCGGTGGACGCAACCCAAACGAGCCTATCGGAAACAACGCTCGAAGGACATCCGTGTCGACAAAGACAAAGAGCGCACGATAAAACATGTATTTTATGTTCTAAAACAATTTTTCGTTAGCAAACGGTCACAATTTTTTTGTTTGTTTAAGTAAACAAAAGAAATTTGTTTGTTTTTCGTTAGTAAAAAAACGTAGATAATTAGGTGAAGGGGAAAAGATAAGTTTATATATGACGAATAGCTTTTTTATCAGAGAGATTTGATTTCGCGAAGTTATTTTTTTTGTTTACCGTGCGCTCGGAAAGGAATGCGAAATTCGGAAATCGAGCTTCCAGAAGTATCACCGTGGAGCTTCTTGAAGTGAGAGAATCGAAAAGTACATAATTTTTTATTGTATTTTTGGTCAAATACGAATACGAGATCACGGGATTGTGAGGAATGTCGCGCGGGCGAAACATTGTTAAATTTTCATTTCCGACGTCGCTCGCGTGCGCAGTAAAAAATTGCAGCCGGACGAAGGAGGAAGGTCGTGATGGAGGAGGATGGGCCTCGGGCGAGGAGATTCTTAAACGTGAGATTGCAACGATGTAGCATCTCGCGTGTTGGGGATAAGGGAGACAGCGGAAAGGGAACGAGCAGATACACGGACACCGCTTTAAATAATGGAGAACTCGCGACGTGCTCTCGGGGCCAACAAACCTCTCGGTTCGTCCGTCCCCGCGCTTTCGTCTTTCGACTCCCGGGAGATTTTCCAAATTACCCCGGCGCGGAGCAATGGCGCCCCTAACTCGGGGCCGACCGGCATCATCTGGCGCATGTTTGCAACTAAACTGTATGCCTAACTGTATTACTTAACTATATATTATTTATTTCAGGGCTGAGCAAAGTACCAGAAAATGCTTAAACTACAAAGTACAAAGTATCACAGGTGCTTGAAGTGTTTCGAAAATAGACTTTTCACGTACTTTTCGCAATTAGATTTATAGCGTTAAGCGTTATACACGCTTAAGAAAATAATTTGCGCATGACTTCCTTACTTATTACAGTTTTGCGCATCGCCTTCTCTATGAGAAACTTCTCTATGAGATTTTGGCTTCCCGATAGAGGAAACTAACCGCGAAATTATAATAAATGAGGAAGTCATGTGCAAGTTACTTCGTTTTTTGTTCGTAGCATTAAAAAAAGTTTTCATTCGAAATTCAAAGAAAATGTATGCAAATATCATTTTTCTTTATTTCAAATAAAAATATAAGCAGAATTTGTTGTAAAAAATTGCGTTCTGAAATTTTCGTAATTCGTCGTCTTGAAGCTATGTTTAATGTATTCTTCACTTTGTCACTTTCATAAAAAAGAAGTCCATAAAACAATTTTATTATTTTAAAATGAGAAAAGAGTTTTCTCTTTTCGAGAAGACGAGAGGGGACCCTTCTCGTCTTTAAAAAAGCAAGAAGAAAGAACGAGAAAAGTACTTAGTGAAAAGTTTAGACAGATAATCATATATTAATAGAAACAGGATGTCATGATACTCAACGAGTGTCGGTAATCCGAGCGTGTATTCAAAAAGTACTTGTACTCAGTACTTGAATCCTTTAAAAAAGTACTTGAAGTACCAAAGAAGTACCCGGTACTTCAAGTACTGCCCAGCTCTGATACATTTTGATATTCAATATAAATTGCGGGGATATACTTTATTTAATTTATACAAAATAAGCATTTTCTTAATCCTACAACTCATGACTGGGGTCCGAACGAGACCGGCCCGAACGCGAAAAAATGAGCTTTTTGATGATTTTTTCCGGTTTTCATTAACTAAATTTACATAAAATCAGATTTCTCGTACACCATTCTCTTCCTTATGAAAAAGCGAAAAAACCATTTATGACAAAGTCTGCTCATCAGCATAGCATTGGTTTATGATCAAGAAAGGCATGGAGTGCGTTCGGATCCCATGCGTTTGAAGGTACACAAATTTAGTCGTGAGTTGTAGGGTTAAAAGTGTTTAACTTTTTTTTTCTTTTTTAGTGAGAAAGTAACGTGCCTAAATTTGTGAACTTTCCTACCACCCTGTATATTAGGAACACTGCAGAGATATTCATAGTTTGCAATAGTCCAGAAGCATTGGGTCGTAGGGGGGGGGGGGGGGGGAGGGAAGAACGCGCAGACGAAAAAGGATTTACTCGAGTCGCCATGGCCCGCATTCTCGAGAGTAATAAAAAGCACACCGCTGGCTCGCTTCCAGCGGCGAAGAATCGTCGAATCTTCGTGCAGGACGACTATTTTTGTTTTGTCTATTATCAATCTCTATTCCAGAGCTTCGTGATCGTAAAGTTCAACAATAGCGTATTTTACCGCGGAGTAACAATAGCTTTTACCATTGTACAATTTTCTTTTGATTGCACGCTCTTTTCTGATTGTAGGCAACCGCAATGCGAATTTGTTTTGGAATTGTAACCTTTTTCTTTATTTTTGCCGGAAAACAATGCGGAAACAACCGAAAGTAGCAAGTGGAGACGAAAAAAAAATTACCTCATTTAATTTTTTATTTACCATCTAAAAAGTAAATATCAATCGATCGAAAAATGGCTATACGAAATTTTTGTTTGTTTGCCGACGTTTCATCAATTAATGAATACATTCGTTTAAACTGTTAATGAAATCAATACATTTTTATTGTTTTTAATATTGCCCTTTGATGAAAACTTGATACCCTTTTAGGCTTACATGTCATAAGCGCACACGTCCACACATGGTGATTCGCTAAGGGTGTAAACGATGCACGCGTACACGATAAGGACACCGACGATGGCTTTGAGAGTGAAAACCGCCTTTTCGAATTCTGCACAAAACGATAAGATAAAAATAAAATAAGAAAACAATTGCACACCCGTAATTCATACTTTGTCAGATGCAACCGGGTGCTTCGTTTTTCCGTTTTCTCGGGAAAAATGCCTGCCGCGCTTACTCTCGGTATGCTCACCACTGGCGAATTCTCCCTCGACATCTTGGCTCGGGAATTCGCTGACGGGATCCTGGCTCGGATTCAGCTCTGTTTGCGGATCTCCCTCGGCCGGAAAGGCCCCTCGGACCTTCTCGGAGTTTTCCGCGAGTCGCTGCTCTGCACGGAAACATCGCGGTCGAATTCAAGGTATGATCGATAAATAAGAGTGCCCAGGGAATTCCCCTCCGAGTAAACTCAATTTCAATTCTATTTCACGTCCATCGTACGACAATCAAAAAAATTACAACCTTTCCGTACCATAATAGAAATCGCAAGGAAAGAAAAAGGAAAGGAAAAAACTAAAGAACAATTTTATTGAATTTTATGCTTCGAGACATTGAAGATTGTCTCGCGGGGGAGCGTTAATCAATAAAGCACTTCGGTGAATACCTCGTTAATATAAATTATTGTTATTATTTTGTTTAATTTTGCACGAAATTAAAATATATGGCTATACCTTCGAGAGGCTCGTCCTCCATCGCTTCCCGTTAGTTCGCCTCTTCCTATCTGCCTCGAAAGCGGTGGTGCGATAGAAAAGATATTCTCGTCCAAGTTTCGACTGGAACGCTAATTGAATTCCTCACGTTAATTCGATTTTCCTTGTCGACGAGCTGTTTCGTCATTGTCGTTGTGATAGTCGTCATTCGTATCGTCGTAGTAGTGCCGGGATAATAATAATGCTGGTGAGGCTATAACAAAGTTGGTCGGATCTCTCTTATTCGTGGGAGGAAGAGACGGAAATAGAGATAGAAGAGTCTCGTGGAGCTTCGATATCGAAACCCAAACTGGCTGTAGTTTGGCCTGGCTAGACTCGGTTGCCTGTAATTACCCGCGGTAACGGAGCTCTCTCACTCCGAGCCATTCGCATCCTTCGCGAAGTTCGCATTGTACCTGATTGAGTCTGCATTTCTTTCGATTTCTCTCCGATGGGTTCGTATAATTGGCGTAAAACGCGAGATCGGTCCAGCCATGAACAAATCGTTGAGAATTATATATATATATAGGGGAGACCGGGCCAAAACGGGCAGCTCGACTAAAAATTCGGATTGGAGCAAAACTGCGACCGTCGTAACTTTTTTATAAACGAATTATTTCAGTTTTCTGCCGTTCCTTATATATGAAAAGGGGTAAAATAAGTCAAATTATTCATTATATATATATATATATATATATATATATATAGGGGAGAAGGGGCCAAAACGGGCACTAAGACTAAAAATAAACATTTTGCCTTAATTTATTGTTCATGATATGCCGACGCCTTTTTTAATCAATAATAACACAGGAAAACACAGAAATGAACAAAAATTGAAACCAATTCTTGTATTATTGAATGTATTCGGTAGCGCAGCAATCGTATGTGTTCAAGGACATATCACCCTCATTGTCTCCAGTACATGAGCAGTGGGACCAACTCTGACAGGAGCTGCCCCGAATTCAACCCTCGATCGACTCTGAATATAGTTCCCTCAGAATATGCATGGGGCATCTTCTAATTTCTTGATCGATTGTTGAGTCTCCTTGGCTCTTCCCTTTCTCCTTTCCTTTCCTATTTTTCTGGATTTTCAGCTCCCTCCTTTCGATCGATTGCTAGCGATAAGATGCAGTTAAAACCGCAATTTTTCCTCTCTGTCTGTTTTATGTTTGCTTACATTTTTCTGTGATAAGATGAGCGGTAGGACTATTATATATTCATGAACGTTTTGGATTGTTTTCCTCACTTTTGTTATGTAAGGAACGCCAGAAAACTGAAATAAGGCGTTTATAAGAAAGTTGAGACGGTGCCCGTTTTCCCCCACTCTCCCCTATATATATTTATGACTCGTAAATACCGACCGGTTGTACCGACTTTCAGTATATTTAACCACCGAAATAAATTATTTCTGTCTGCAAACATGAAAGACAGACTTTTCGGATTTTAATAATGGGTTTTAAAATGAATGTATTAATTTATAGAAAGAAATTAAGATTTCTACAATTTCTGCTATGTCAATCGTCGGAAGTGCGAAGATATTAACAAAAAAAATTAGTATTAATTTTGAGTTGGAAAATTGGGTTACCTTGGTTTTTTTTGTCGGTAATAAATTCCTCTTTAAGAGGCGTGTTTCCGGCTTTACCAATCAGTTTTCTTTTTCTACTCTGGATCGGATTTTTTTTTTCGGTCATCGGGGAGAGCGGAGTTCGATCCACGCTGGTTTTCGCGGCCCAATCGATCTTCCGTAATACGTGACGAAAGATCAACTTTACTGCCGGCCGCGGAGTTTGTCGCCGGAGCGGTAACGGCGAAATGGATAAGGGACTCGCTCGTTGCGTCTATTCCCGGGGGTGCTGAAACTCCCGCAGGTGTTGATCCCGCCGGATCAACTTCCGGAATTACTGCTGCCGCAGCACTGACGCCGCTCGCTTCCACCTCGATGCTTTCGTGCTCTTCTCTTTTCGCTAAAACGCAACAACCGTATACGCTTTCGTCAACCGGCGACGACAAACTTGTTGCAGACGAGCTTGCTGCCTAGTTTGCACCGACGAGTTAGCTCGGCAACTCGTCGAGAAGTAGAATTGGGCAAGAGGGAGCGCCAGAGTAACTGAGGAGAATCCAAACCGTCTAAAACTTGGAAGAAGCAACATTACCTATCGTCAAATTGTTCTCGTTGAAATCAATATCGAAGAGCGATGCTTGAAAAAAAAAGAGTAATCAAAAAAATCGTTAATAGCCGGGAGACAGATCGGCTTAAATATTTTTGTTATGAAAAAATCATTGGTCATGAAAAAGACAAAAATTATATCGACCATTCAGCGTTGATAATCATTATCTATAGTTACCCATTATCCGTAATTCGAGATATTTTGATGAAAAAAATGAGGCCAAAGAACACGAGAAAAGGGTTAAGAGAATTGGGCAATAGGACGTGAGAAAGTAACCGGGGAGAATTCAAACCGTCTAAAAATTGGAAGAAACAATATTACCGATCGTCAAATTATTCTCGTTCAAATGAATATCGAAGAGCGATGGTTGAAAAAGCTAATACTAAAAAGACATAATTAATAGCTCCAGAACAACCTGGCTTAAGTATTGTTTTCATTCAAAATTCATCAGTCATGAAAAAAAGAAAGTAACAATCGACCATCCAGCGTTGATAGAGAACGCATTACCCATAGTTATCCATTATCCGTAATTCGAGATATCTTGATAAAAAAATGAGGCCAGAGAACACGAGAAAAGAGTGAAGGGCGTGCGAGAGGCATCGGGCGATGTCGAGGGATCGATATACGGGAGAAACGTCAGAGATAAATCATCCGGTTGGCGAGCCAGCGAAAACGAGGGTTGAGCAGAAAGATCCCGAACGGGATTAAAGTGAGTCCGGAAGAGATTCGGGATTGCGTGTTGGCAAATTTACGACGCATGCACTACATGATAATACGTAACTTTTGAGGGGTTTTTTCATCGGTGTGCGTGTGCATATGCGTGTGTTTGCGTTCGCGTCTTGGGAGGGTCTCGCGATGAGCCGTCTTACGGTGTATATTGTACGGGATATAAAATAGCGTAGTGGCAGGAGCTGTGCACTATATATTTTTCTGGTGTTCCCAAAATGAACTGGGGTACGGACGGGATAGAATGTAAATAGTCGAGTCCCGAAGTGAAAAGAACATGAGAAATATTAAACGCGAAAATTTTACTGGACGAAAATAGTGCAAAAATCGCATGATATGGAATGAAATTTCATTAAAATTGAAGCAAACAATGGGAAGGGAACGCTTCGCTTGTGTGCCAAATTTAAACTCGCCAGCTCGAGTCGCTCGTGGGTTAGTGATTTTCAAATAACTAAATCCATCGCATACACACGTACGGCAAAGTACTGAACAAATGTCGGCATCTTTGAATTCTGTGCAAATAGTCATATACCATTTCTCAAATTAGATATTTGCTTAAACAGTTATATATATACATCTCGGATTTGTTTTTACAGATCGTTCCCCTCACGAACGAGAAAGGAACGTAAGAAGTATTAAACCAGAATATTGTACGGGGTGAAAATAGTGCTAAAAGCGCCAAAAGAGATAATCAAATTCCATTAAAATTGCAGCGAATAAGGGGAAATAAACGCTTCACTTGTGTGCTAAATGTAAACTCGCAAATGTAAACGGCCTCAGCCGTTCGTCGGTTAGTGATTTTTAATTAACTGAGTCCATCACAACCACACATACACCAGGCATTTTTGAATTCTGTGCAATGATTAATATACGATGTCCCAGGTTAGATATTTGATTGAAGAGTTATTATATATATATATATAGTATTTGGCTTTACCGTTCGTTTCCCTAACGAACGAGAAAATAACGTGAGAAATATTAAACGAGAAGATTGTACCGGGCGAAAATAGTGCTAAAACAGCATAAAGAGATAATCAAATTTCATTAAAATTGCAGCGGACAAGAGGAAATAAACGCTTCACTTAAGTGCCCAATTTTAAACTCGCTAGCTCGAGCCGTTCGGGGGTTACAGTGATTAGTAAATAACTGAATCCATCACAAACACACATACAGCAAAATACCGAACAAATTTCAGCATCTTTGCATTCCGAGCAAATAGTCACATACGATTTCCCGGATTAGATATTTACTTGAACAGTCATATATATCTCGTATTTCAGTTTTACAGTGTATTTGTATTTGGCCGTTTCAGTGTATTTGTCTTTACAGATCGTTTCCCTCAATGCGGAAAGTAATAGTCGAGATGAACGTCGACGTCGGGACGGTTCTATAATAGCCAATAGCTCGGAGAACAGAGTATCAACGAGGAAGCACGAAGCATAATATAACTCGACGTCGAACCTTTTTCCCGTGTCTGCGCTCTCAGGTAAGCGTCCTTTCTGCAATTATTTTCCTTCGTGCATCCTATCACAGGCATGTCGTTGACTCGGTGACGTTGATTTTAAGGGGAATCTATCGGGATACTGAAATATAAATATATCGGAAAATAATACAATGTGAAACAAAGTCTCGTCAATTAAATTGATCAATTAATAGAACCGAGCATTAATCGTTTTTTAAATGAAACAAAACAAGTGTTATGTTTCTCAATACTTTTTAATTGTTCGCGATACGGTGCTAAATATTCGCAATACCTTTCCAAAGAGAGACAGAGAAAGAAGCGTATCCAATACGGATCCCATACGGGTCATCGAATCGGAACAACCTTCTATTTTGAAACTAACGAACTCGTCGGGCTTCAATTCCGATTCTCGCTCGTACGTGTTACACGCTTTATCACGGGGATGAATGAACGATAATATTTCGGGGCAATGAAACGTTAACATGTCGATCACGCATCAAAAATATCTTCGTAACACGGTTGCGTTTTCATGTTGCAAATTAAAATGTGAATTTAAACGACGCGGCGACGCGGAACTTTCGCATCATCTCACTGTGAAAGTTTAATCTCGCGTGTACTTTCGATCAGCAAGGAATAGGCACATTCTTCGAAATATTGCCGATACGGACAGCGAATCTTGGTCGAAGTGGAAATATTTTTTACCCATCTATTGATTGTAGCGGATGGTTATTTGTATTACAGCAGATGTTCTTGACCTACAAAAAAAATTAATTGCCATGGATTTGCAAAAATAATAACTAGTTTGCGCTAATTTTCGAAAAGGTACATATTCGTTCTGTTTTTTCAAAGGATATTCCGGAATTTTTGTAAGATTTTGATGTGTTACGGCTCATTCTCTTCCTTGAAAGATGCTCTACAAATTAACCATCTAGATATTCGATAGTATTTTCTGTTTAAAAATGATAGCTGTTTGTTTATGAAAGAATTTAGTCGATGGATAAACAAAAGGCTGTCATTTTTAAACATATTAAAAATATAATCGGATATATAAAGGGCGAATGAGCCGTAATACATTAAATTCAAGGAAAAATTACGGAATATTCTTTGAAAAAACTGAACAATCAGCATAACCAATTTATATTTTCAAATCGATTGCAATTAATATTTTGTTAGGTTAAGGACATCTGCCGTAATACAAATAGCCATCCACTATATTCAATAGGTGCATAACAGTTTGTATAAGTGACTAAAAATGTAGCGCACATTTGACTGGTATGGAGCATTAAAACCTCATTAAGGTGGGATTAACGATCAACATAACCTCAACATATTTACAATCCATTTTCCTACGAAACGATTCGATAAAATGAAAAACCCTTTCGGAGAAAAATGGTTTGAAAATATTTTGCGCTTATGTTGATCTTTAATACCACCTTAAGAGCATGCGAAACACGTTCTCAGCGTGTCTCTCTCGCTCTGCCGGGAGCGCCACTGATGCTATCTCTCTCGCACTCCATAGTGTTCCACATGCTCTTAAGGGCATGTGTTACAGACTCAGTCGGTAACAAATCGCCTTCCCTCTTTTCTCCAAAACGATTGATACGACCAGCAAGTGCGAATTCGGTTTTCATACTTATATCTATTGACGACAAAAACCTAATTTAATTTTGGTCGAAGCATCAAGCATCGCGGAGAAAATAGGGAAAGCGATTTCTTACCATTGGAGCATCGATACGTGTGTGTCACATCCCCTTAAGGCGAGTCTTAACCCGTGTAGTGAGCGGCAGAGTACGAGACTCGGCCGCTATAGGGTTCGTGTGAGAGCGAGCAACAGGGGGTTTAGACTGATCTTAAGGGCACGTGATACAGACTAAGTCGGCAAAAAAAACGCTTTCCCTATTTTCTCCGCGCCTATTAATATTTCAGACAAGAGGAAATTAGGTTTTCATGTATCTACACATAGTCTACGAAAACGTTATTTGCTTTTGGCCAAAATATTAATAGTCGCGAAGAAAATAGGGAAACAGATTTGTTACCGACCGACTCTGTATCACACGCCCTTAAGTGCAGTCGTTCCGTCAAGTGCAGTGATATTTTGTCGTGAATATTACAACTGGATCAGTCGCCCCGGATCCACGACATAGACACATCGAAGCATGAAGTCTTCCGCAGTTCCGTCAGCCGATAAGAACGTTCTTTTGCTTGCGGTAATCGACGCCGATTTTTATTCGCTTTGCGTAATATACTCGCGATTTATCGATGATTCAGAGGTATCTTCCCTGTTCAAATATTACAAAAAAAAAAAAAAAAAAATCCTCGAGAACGGAAATATACGCGTGCGTGCATAGTAAAAAAAATAGCTCTCGTCGCGAATTTACGGCAAAGTAATAATTCAGATTTGTAGACGTTTACGTTCGTCCGATCTCTGCTCGTCACTCGGTCGCTCCGGTCGAAAAATATTTGTCTTCGCCGTCATTGTCGTCCCATCTGGGGAAAGCACCACGGGCACTGTCTCGAGATCGGAAGCAAAGCCCGGGGAAAGGCAACAAAGCGAGCCCTCGTCCTCTTGTCACGTCTACGTCCAGAGGGGAAGCTTGCGGCAAGCGGCTCGGACCAACGGTGTTCCGGTGATGCACGCCGACGACGAGGAAGTAAACGTCGTTGGGCACCACCGCACCACGACAATGACAAAGGGAGGAAACGTTTTTTCCTTTCCCTTCTATTAACAAAAACTTCCCGCACGCAACAATGTTAGAAAATTCGTTAAATGCCTTGAGAAGGAAAAAAGGTTTGAAAAATTTGGTAAAAATGTTTTCATTTAAATCTTCGATAATACCTTTAAATTCTGTCGTTGCACGACAGAAGAATCGCGTCGGTGATATTGCAAAAAAAAAAAAAAATGCATCTTTCGTGTAATGGCTACAGTTTTTATTATCTAGACATTTGCTAGACTGTATATGTGGTTTAGCTGATATATCATACGTACCTTTTTTTATTATTTGCATCAATTTTCACCCTAAACGAGTTTTGGAAATTTCGAGCACAATTTTTAATCGAATTTGTCAGTGAAGTTTAGAAGTTGAACTGAATTTGAGATTAACCCTCAAATGTCGAGCAGAATTTTGATCGAAAACGAACTTGTCAACGCGGTCCTCAACTAAATGAATTCGGGTCGCTTTTGTTTTTTTTTCTCCCCGTAGCGTTGTTCACGTGAAATTATACTTCGAGCCTCGTTCTTCGAAGATACGTGTAGTAGTACTCGTTGCTAGGCAATTTCACAAAGTTTCACAGCTATGGGAAAAGGAAAAGTTGGTACCACTTCTCTTTTCCCCCCACCGCGCGTGCGGTGGCAATGCCATATTGTTTTCGTTGCGCATGGCCTTTCGCACGCACAGAGCTAAAAGATCCTATTTATAAAATAAAAAAAAAAAAAACAACCGCCGGACTTGAACTCTGAACATCTACACATATCTTTGAAGAACGAGGCTCGAAGTATAATAATATAATAATATAATAATATAATAATATAATAATATATAATATATAAAATATAATAATATAATAATAATAAATATATAAAATATAATAATATAATAATATAATAATATAATAATAATAAATATGATCGAACGAACTTACCTGTGAAGTTCGATCGTAATTATATGAAAAGCCTCTTTCGAGAAGATACTTCCCTCCCTATTCATAAGCGCCCAAGGACGTCACCCAGGATCATGCCGAACAAGGCGCTACGACTGTTTTTTCTTTTTTAGAGTAACAAAAACCGCATCCACTCTAAAAATATGACATCGCCACCGCACGCGCGGTGGGGGGAAAGGAGAAGTGGTACCAACTTTTCCTTCTCCCATAGCTCTGAAACGTTGTGCAATCGCCTAGCAACGAGTACACATATCATCTGTGTACTAACACATATCTTCTCGAACGGGGCTCTTCATATAATTACGATCGAACTTCACAGGTAAGTTCGTTTGATCGTATAATTCGTGTTTTTTTCTGTGACTGAAGGCCTGGAAAATTGTCCAAGCGGCGTCGACAATTTCCGTGATTAACTTCAACGACCCAACGTTCGAAGCTCTTCGACAACGGTAAGCGTGGAGAGGCTGGCGAAATTATCGTTACCGGGGCTAATTGTAATTCGCTTAGCGAAATATCAATTGTCTCCTTCGGGCATCGCCAACGTGAAACGACCGTGTACATCCAACCGCGCCCCTGTTAGCGTTTACGTTTGTATGTTGTCTAAAGCACAACCTCCACCTCGATTACGACAACATTTTGGCTCTCGGCCTAGCCACCGGCCAGCGCAAATTGGGTTTTCACTATTGGATTAAAAGTCAGAAACGCCGACGAGATTCGTATTAACCTCGAGATCGTTGACCTCCTCGAAATTAACCGATGGTTCGATTAAATTTCGGGGTTTCGGTTTACAAACGCGTACGAACGCGACGAAACGGACATGGGAAATGGACCATCGCATTTCGCATGATTTTGCCGTGTTAAATCCGATCGGATATATTTCACGACTTGCCACCCTGGTTGTTGAATTAATTTTACCGTAATTCGATTCGACTAATAGCCCGAGATTAAATTTTGTTTAAAAATTATGTTTTTTTTTGTTCCATCAAGAAATCGATTTTTTTTCGGGATAAATTAGTTTTTTTTTGTGAATCCAATAGGCGGAAGTTCTTTCGATAGATGTTCTAGGCGCTAAAAAAATCTGATACGTCGAGCTACTAAAATTTGCAATTTTTAATCAAAGATTTTTATAAAAATGAAAAAAAAAATTATCGAAGTATTTATCCGGCGGTTTATTTGAAAATGCGAGAGTCCCTTCGGCGGTATAACAGAAAAAATGCATCGTTCATGTAATGGCTACAGTTTTTATTATCTATCGACATTTGCTAGACTCTATATGTGGTTCTGCTGATATATCATATAGGGGAAACCGGGGTAAAACGGGGCATGTCCCCATTTTGTGCCAGTACCCCGTTTTGCCCCGGTTTGCCCTACGTACGCGCATATACTTACGTGTCTCCAATTATCTACTTAAAAATCTCGGGATATTCGATCCTCGTGAAAAACGAGTTTACGTAAATTTCAAGCCCAATTTTTAACCAAATTTCTCAGTGAAGTTTAGAAGTTGAACTGAATTTGAAAAAGAAATCCGACAGGCGAAAGTTCTTTCGATAGATGTTCCGGGTGATAAAAAAATCTGATACATCGAGCTATCTTTTTTTTCCAGTTTCACCGTGAACTTTGCTTGAGGCTGAGAAAGAAAAATTGTAATTTTCCATCAGAGATTTTAATTAAAATGGAAAAAAAAGTTATCGAAGTTTGATCCGTCAGTTTATTTAAAAAAATGCGTGCCTTCGGTCGAACTACCGCCGGGGTTGAAAGTTCGCGTTTGTAGAGAAAAATTGTTCAACGTAAAAATTGTTGGAATGTAGAAATTTGATGGCCGTTGCCTTCGAACTCCGGAAAATCGTTCGAATCCGCGCGGGATAGCGAAACTGGGTTTGCCCAGTGGTGAAGCAACTTGCATAGTGTTGGCCGTGTACACCGTTTCTGTCGGTATAATAATGACACTGCGACAGGGTGAGTGTCGCAGAACGGCAATGCACTGCGGCTCCCATATATTATTCAGAGGGCTTAGGTGCGCACCCGCCTGTTCCTCGCTCCATGAAGCATGCCCGGTACAATGACAACGCTGTGTTCTATCTCTGGTTTCACCCATCCGACTGCTTGCACATCCTTTATCTTCCCCATTCTCTTATACGCAATCCCGCTCCGGTGAAACTCGTGTTCATATTATTTTTTTATTTTATATATACATATATATATATTTTTTATATTTTGCACAGTCCGACCGGAAGAAAAGCTCATTTCTGTTGCACGTTTGCGACATTTTTTACAAGCCAGCTTCCAGCTCTATTTCGCCGAGACCATAAACATTTTATCATGATTATTTTGGCGCGGAGATCGGCGGAGCTGATCAACTTTGAAAAAATATCCACAAATTTTCGTCCGTTCGTGCTGCGATAAAATAAATATTGGCCTATCGGATGGAACTATCGTGGAACTGTTTTTTCAAGTTAATTAGCCGTGCCGGTCTCGGTTCGGAGCTGCAAACTTTTAACGAAACTTTTTTATTTTTCATTTTATGTATATGAATGCACTAAAATAGGTCGAAAAAGGGCAGAATATGCGTGGAATGTAGTCCGTGCCGACGCGTATTCGCGAAAAATAAAATGAACGAACGGGCCCGCAGCGCAATGGCGATAAAATACATGTTACTCTACGAAAAAAATCACGTTCCGGCGTGTAAAACGAAACGCCGGTTTTGCGATTCGCGCGGACCGTAATGCGGGAAGGTGTGTTGTGTCACCATAAAATACGCTCTTCAAGGCGGATTTTTTTTTGGAGCCCGACGAGCTTAGCCTGCCTCAATTTTTCCGCATCACTTTTAATTATGCAACGACGTAATTTTTTTTGTTGTGTAGGTAAAAACCACATCTAATTATATTAAAAGCCTCGACGTGAACTAAAAAACAAAACAGAACAAAAAAAAAAAAAGAAAAATCAATGTCCGTTTAAGGGGCACATCGCGAGAAAGGATTTATTTTATTTACATAAACGTATTCATTTATATTTGTACAGAAATCAATACTTATTTCGATGAAAATAATTCCGATGGGAATTGTAAATCCTGGCACAATCTTAAAAAACAAAAATACAAAATTAAAAAAAAATTACGTTTCAGAGGGAAGAATAAAGACCACAAAACTTGCACAAACTTATTGCAAATAACTCGAATTGCTCGAGCACGTAGTATTTAAAAAAAATGGGTTCGGTACGCGCAAAGTAATATCACGAGAGATTTTCGTCAATTCGTGGCAGTTTTCAGCGAGAGTGGTCAAACGAGTAAAAGGATTTTTCTTTTTTTTTCATTATCATTATTCAGCAAGTTAATTTAATATAAAATCGGCTCATCCCGAGATTCGGAGTAGGCTAGGATCGCCCGATGCACCGGACCAGAGCTTGTACGGTCGGAGCTATCCAATTACCCTAAGTAATCTCGCAGGGGGTTACAGTGCAGAGCAGAGGAGCGCAGACCGGGCATAGAGCACAGCCGCAGCAGCCGAGTAATTTACAGTAATACCCTGCTCGTCCGAAGCCTGCTCGTACGTTGCTGTGGCTTGACGGTAGAATCCGCCCTTCCGTCTATGGGTAAGCTTGGACGCCCTACAAACAAACTGTGCATAGGCGTACCCCCACCCCCCATGTGCACCTATGTCCATACAAGTATGCACTTAGGCACACCCGTGCTTTGAGGTCGCGCTCAAGTCCTGTCTTTCCCGCAAAAACAAATTGCGCTTTTCAGTCATAGAAAAAAAAAGTACGGCTGAGTAGCAAGGTAGTATTGGAGCACTTTGCAACTCGGCAATGCACTTTTTTCCCCTTATTACTGAAAAGCACAGTTTCTTTCTGCGGACGGGAAAGGCCTTGAGCATTGTCAATATAAAAGTAGAAGTGCGTACGTGCGTTTTAAATTTTTATGAGAAACGAATGGGGAGGAAATAATAAAAGACGGGATTTTGCGTAAGCATAAAAAATGGGCTGCATTTATAATTTTAACAAAAACCTGATGGAGAGACGAGGAATAAACTGTACACATGGGTATCCCCCCATGTACACCCATGTCCATACAAGTATGCACTTAGGTACACCCGTGCTTTCAGGTCGCGCTCAAGGCCTGTCTTGCCCGCAAAAACAAAATGCGCTTTTCAGTAATAAAAAAATAGTACGGCCGAGTAGCAAAGTAGTATTGGAGCAATTTGCTACTCAGCAACACGATTTTTTTCCTTTATTACTGAAAAGCGCAGTTTATTTCTGCGGATAAGATGGGACTTGAGCATTGTCGATATATAAAAATAGAAGTGCGCACGTTCTTTTAAAATGTTTATGAAAAACGGATGGCGAAAAATAATAAAAGGCAATATTGTACGTAAACATAAAAAATGGGTTGTATTAATAATTAACAAAAACCGATGGCGAAACGAAACCGGTGATTCTACGCATTTTTTTACTTCTTAAAAAAAAAAAAATATCGACAGACATTTTCTGCTTTACAATTGGTGTTCAACCCTGTCAGTAAAATTACCCATGTTACTAGATATCAGCCTCGATAAACTTGTTGCTCGGATCGTACCGCATCGATTTCCCTACGAAGAACCAAAAAGAAAAAAAAAACGTTCATTGATGTTCAGCTTTTCGTGGAAACTGAAGCAAGAGCCCGAAGCACAACTACTGGCTCGTTCTATCATAGTCTCACTGTAACAACTTCGAGGGGGATGCATCCTCGTACGATACTAACTGCTAACTGCCACGTTCTCCTTATGTAAATTACTCTATGGGTTACCAACCGGCCGTCTTACCCATGATCGTAATGTTGGATAATCTCGTTGAATTAACCCAACTTCTCGGTTCTGCTTCGCAGCAGATAGAGACAGTTACACTCTAGTGTCCGATATCCCTGTATCTACATACATATATTAGGGCTTCTGGAGGGTCGCGCGCTCCCTTTAAGTATCTCCAAAACTTGCTTAGAATGGAGACTTAGAATCATCAAGATCAGCGGCAGGGGTCCCAAGGGACACAGCATTTTCCGTAAATTAATTGATAAACGAAATTAGAGTGACACATCAGCCCTCCCTCGATCCACTCGATCACTCCCCCTCTCTAAAAGGACATAGAATATTTGACCCCCTCCCCCCTGGGGACTTATATATTATATAATATTTCACCCCTGTTTCATTTGACCCCGGTCAAAGTGTTTTATTTGACCCCAGTCAAAGTGTTCCATTTGACCCCGGTCAAAGTGTTTCAATTTATAAGTTCGGTCGAAATAAAGCAGCCGCGAATATATTGAAAACAGCTATTATTTTATTGATCATCGTACAAGCGGATATGTTACTGCTTTCGGTTCTGTTTTCTGACTGAGACTTCGCTTGTTGTTCATTTCCTCTGGCAACGTGGAGATGAAAATCAAGCGCTCACTCTCCCTCTCGGTAAACCCTCAGCTGTTCGGAGTACCTTACAATTTGATCCCTGTCAGAGGCTTTCATTTGACCCCGGTCAAAGTATTTCATTTGAATCCGGTAAAGTGTTTTGTCTGACCAAAGGTAAAGTTTTTCATCTGACCACGGTCGTCTCGATTCTTGAACACGACGGCGGCAGCGACGGCAACGAAATCTTTTATATTATAGCGGGACATCTATACATAGATATACACAATGCAACGGAATGTGCACCATGCATTTATGCTCATTCCCATTTCGACTATAAATTTCGCAGTTGAGCAAAAAATTATTCATCTCGCTAGTTTTCACAGATCAAAATTTATTCGCCCAATGGAGAATCGAAAATGCATAAATAATAACAGTAACGAATAATGATATGATGCTTCTTTGATGAAAGTGAAGCCGGAAAATCTTTTATAATTAACTTTGTTTATAACCAAAGCCAGGATCAAAATTGCGATCGAATTTTAATTAACGAGTTCTGATAATGAGTTCGTAACCGGGAGGTTTTTTAATTTATATTCCGTCGCTCCCAGGCAAAAAGACTTCCGAATAGCAAAGTGGATGGAGAGAAGAGACAAATGGGAGTGACAAACGGGTTTTTTCGCGGACGAGTAAAATCACTTGATTTTTCATCAAACTCGAGAATAGCGAGAACAGTTGATATATAGTATGGGATATGTTAGACTGTCTCGGTGTGGAATATTGACTGCGTCGACTACTGCCTCGGATGAGGAATCGACGGTTGGGAATCGAGCGATATGAAACCGACGGGAAAGTCTCGAAAAGTTTTCGATGTTCATGCAATCTCCCAGCAGTCAGTGAGGGGCCAACTAAATCACAATCCACGATGGATGAGCGAATCTTCCACATCCACCTTTTTTATCATATAATCTCTTCTCACTGTTGACTTTACGTCAGGCTTTAACATCCTCTTAAGAAAACTAAGGGAGGGAGACCGTTTCGGTGATTTCCATCAAAAAAGTTGAAAATTGAAATTTTCATATCGCTTTCTCATTAAAGATGGAAATTGAAATTGTCGTATTATTTTCTGATGATGTTCCTTTATTCGCGAAGCTCCTTCTATGAGAAAGCATTTTTTGTATTTTTGGCTTCCTCATAGAGGAAGTTTCGCGAATAAAGGAACATCATAAGAAAAAAATATGACAATTTCAATTTTCAACTTTAATGAGAAAGCGATATGAAAATTTCAATTTTCAACTTTATGAGGAAGCTCTAAATTTTTTTTAATCACCAAAACAAAGCTTCCGCTACGAGGAAGCAAAAAAATAACCTGTTTCAATTATTTTATCTGTGAAAAGTCGAATTCGTATTACAGATTTTGTTACCGACCGAGACGACCCGGAAGTGTTCACCATCGTCTTAATGCCTGACAGAGGTGTGAAAATAACGGTGTCAACAAGTGGGACTCAATCGGAACCGCACGTGAAATGTACGCGTGAGTCGTTCGGATCACTTCTATAATCTCGTTTCGTCTTGACGAGGGTTTGGAAGTTAATGTGTGAAAATGATCTTCGCGTTTCCGTGACAGCGGGGAAGCTTTCGCCGACAAAAGCCAAACGATACCGACGAGGGTCGGTAAGCGGAGGGACGAAGCTAATTCCGGAAACTTGGTACCCAAGTGAATCCGAGAAGATGCAATGAGGATCCGGGGATGGAATATTCAGGATCGTCGCCGCGTCCCTCCCGTCACCCTTTCCTTGCCCAGCGGGCCAACAGTCGTAGACACAAGAGCTTTGCTTTGTACTGCCTTGATTAACAACGGCTTTGCAGAATTTGTTCGAGCTAATTACGACACCGGGATACTTCGGATAATGGGAGCCGGATTGAAAGGGAAAGGATCGTCGTGCACGTATATAAATATACATGTACGGTATAAGACAGTGTCAGACATCAGTGAGGATGGTCGCGGTCGGCAACAGTTAAGCTCTGTTTACCAAACACAACTAAGCCTTCTCGTCAGCGCAGACTGTCTCGTCAGCGTTGTGCCAATCACCCGAATCTCATCCTTCGAGCACCCAGCGTCACTCGGAACTCGAACGGGCCTTCGAACCGGGTCTTCAGCATATCTCTGGTCGACCCTCGTCAAAAGTTCTTCCCGCCCACAGAAAGAACAAAGTTCTCGGAGAAACTCATAGAGAATTCCACGAGGGTTTCACCGCTATGTCCGAAGTAAAAATGCTTTCTTTGTGCTCGATCACAAAGAGGGTTCTTTTTTTTAGTTAAACTACCACTGGGCTTCTGGGCTTTATTACTTATCTGTCTTTTTGGCGACGGAGTGACTAGGAAACGTATTCAATACCCTTTTTCCCGGAAGAACCAATCTATGGGCTGCAGACAGACCTACGGGGAGCGGGGCAAAACGGACCAGTTCTTCATTTGAGATGAGACTTTTTATATGTCCCAAAAAAATTTGGTAGATAATGGTCCGTTTTTTGCCCACATCTTAGTTATTTATTCTTGCAAATCCGCACTGCCATTTCTCCTGTCAATTAAATTTATTTCCCTGTCGCCTTCGATTGTACAGAGACGCGGATGAATTCGATGCAGCGAATGCTCTTTGCCGTCGAGTTTGCGATAACGGTAAAGTAACAATTCAATCGAAAGCTCCGCCTTTAACCGCCCTTTTCTTCCTCCGTTTTATTTGTCGATTTGTCCATCGGCAAGAGAGGAAAATGGCAGAGACGAAGCTTATCATTGTTATATAGACTCGGTCGCTTGTTGTACTCACCCTGAAACTCCTTCCGGGCTGCGCTCACCGAAGTAACGATATTGGCAACATGACCGAGTACCGTCGCGAACAGAAGAAGACCGAACAGCAACTGGGCTATCACGTACAGGTACTCGCCTTTGCTCCTCGGCCTGAAATAAACAAGAATGATTGAACGTTTACGGAAACTCGTGACATTTCGCCTCGACGAGGGTCGACCCTATACATTCGATTGGGATTTGGGACTGTTGGCTGTTTCGCGAATTGAGTATTTTTGGACAACAAAAATTCTTAAAGGATTGTGAAAAAGGTGAATATTTTCGTGAAATATTTATGCAATTTTACGCACCTCGGCAAGTCCCCGATGGTCGTCAAAGCGAGTGTGCACCAGTAGTAACTCTGGAGATACTGCTTGACAACGTCCGCCGTTTCCGAATCGTTGAAAACCCAATTCTTGCTCCCGAAACCATTGTTCTTATATATAATGTGATAGACGCAACCGTTCCAGTGAAATATCACCAGCAAGTAGTGTATCAATGACGTCGATCTGAACAAATTCGGATAGTTCGTGTGTCGCTCGGTTCTGTCCATGAACGCCCAAAACCTGTTGCCGGAAAAATAGAGAAAAAAAAATCGAAAGCGTTCGTTGAGCTTTGTAATTTGTTACATGCTTTTTTGTTTTTTGCTTTTTTTATTGACCCAAGTGCTCACCGATATATTTTAACGAGCCTAAAACTTCGAAGTATACTGTTGAATCCTATAGATAAGTATAAAAAGTCGAGGGGCAGCAGGCACAGGCAGTCTATGTAAAACGTGGTGCTGTTCATGTAGTGATTGCGCAACTTTGTCGCGTCGGTCTGTAACACACCATCCTCGAGGTAGCCCGTACGAAAGTGAAATACTATGTCCACCAGGTACAGCAGGTCCGACAGGTAGTCCAGGCAAAACCACACCACGAGGGTTTCGCCTGTAACAATAAAAGAAAAAAAAAAACAAAATTCTCTTAAAAATTTTGAAACCAGAAATCAACGAGATTCGACCGATCTTATCTAATTTGATGACAAAACACGAAAAATATCTATTTATTTATCTGCTTTATTACCGCCAATATTTCTCAACTTATTGTAATTTTTGTTTCCCAGTAGCACGAATTGTATTTTTTGACAATATTGTGCAAGGTACGGACATTGATCGATACATTTAGAAGATTATTTACAGTATATATTTCTATTGCCCACGGGCTAGCGACCTAAGTCCTTCAGCCCCAATTTTCCAATTTTTCGTGATTTTTTTTTTCATTTTCTTTTCGTGCGTTCAGAAATAAAAAACACAGAGTTTTTGTTTTCGAAAGAAATACTAACCGTTGATTTCCTGAAAGGCAAACCTATAGATGATGACCCAAAAATTATAGAGAAAGGCGAGCGATACGACCATCGACCAGTAGTAACAGAGACGTCCCGATGGGTCGAAAACGAACGACCAATTGGGTGCTCCAGTGCGAAATCCACGTGATCCGGGCTGTCCGGGGAATCCCCTGCTCCCGCGTTGTTGCTGCTGTTGCTGGGCCGTGTATCTCCTGAAAGTCATGAGGGACGTGATCACGAATCGAATTTTCTATCCGATCAAAGCTGCGCCTATGCATATACCGTTATGATGATAACGCCCTGACGCTATCCGAGAGATTAATCGCACATTTGTTGCTCACCAAGGTTGTTCTATATTACGGTAAGCTTTTGTGAAAGCCGCAAATTATGGATTTTTTTTCCCCGATCAGCTTTGCTAATTTTGCGCCAACAAGAGCTAGGTGGAAAATTACGATTAAAGGCCCAATAATAAATACCGAATTTACCCTCCATCATACACATATACCAGTAATCTCTCGCAATAACTGTCTATAGCGATGCATATAGTGCAGAGAAAAAAAGAAAATTTTTCATCTTTTCTTTTGCAAAATGAAGCTAACTAAAAAAAATCTCGTCCAGGCTCCGGAACTCACGTTTCAGTGCCGTTGCAGCTGCCCGTACTGTTCAGATGATTCGTCGATGCGGGACCGTGCAGATGAGACGGTTCTCGCGATGATGTTAGAGCTACCGCGTTCGGGAGCTTGAACCTACCCCGCAGGTGGTCCTTCCGTCTCGGTTTTCGACTTAGATCGAGCTCACTAGCTCCTCTATTCACATATGCCGCGTGAAGCGAGTCACGCGATGAACTGAAGTATCGCTGCGACACCGAGTAAACCTGCACGAAAGCCCGTCCAAGATTTTACCAGTGTAGAACCATTTTTTTTTACTTATTCAAAGAGTCATCTATAACTGATTAAATTGCTTTATAAGATATGTAATTGGACCAGTCCCCACCCCCCTTCCTCCTGAGTACCGCACTTTTACCCAAAGCTTTCTTCGCGACGAGGTTTCTGCGTCGATTTAATTTTCCGACCATATTTTTGAACCGATTTTCCGCTCGTAAAATGTGAAGAGGACGGAGTCCGAAAAGAACTTAAACGCGACAATGTGGTCGACGCCGCAGATCTAGTAAATCCGGATTCACGATAGTGAGAGGGCAGATAATATCGTACTTTTCTCGTTTACCATATTTCCCCGTTTCCGACCATTTCACCCCGCGCCGCATTCAGCGCTTAATCCTCGCCGTTAAGACAGAACTGCATAAAATATGCTATAAGAGGATTGTGGATTTAACCGAATGTTGAAGAGCGAATAAAGAATTAAACAGTTCGCTTCACTAAAAGTTCCGTCCGAAAAGACAAATACCAGAGACTAAAACTGTAAAAAAAAAAAAAAAAAAATGAAGTAACGGGAAAAGAAAATTGTTCTGTTAGCTGCGACGTGGACTTATTTTGGCCGCCGTGCTCAGCCGCCTCCGGGCCATCGTTCGATCCTCGAACGAGTCAAAGCGGGAAATAATTCCGCGCGAAAATGATAGAAAGAACCGTCGAAATTAGCTAGAAAAAAAGCCATAACAAAAAAAACTTTTTAAAAACCATAGATTGAGTATCAAAAAAAGCTGGCAAACCTGCTGTTGTGGGTGGTGATGGTAGTAGTGATGGGTTGGTGTGTGTCTGCTAAATTTGCTTCCGACAAGGTCCAGGAGGCTCTGTCTCGATGGTAACAGCTCTCTAGACATGTTCTCCACGCTCTTTGAGTCGTCCTCTCTTGCGTCTCTCGTTGTTCTCGCATCGCTACCGTGTCTCGTGCCGCTCAACGCCGCACTGGCTGTTCTATCGCGAATTTTGTCGGGGTTGCAGCCCAGAGCCGAGGCGGAACCGCCGCTCAGACGATCGTGGATTATACTCGCACCGCCGCCACCCACCGTCGCTCCTGTCAGGCCTGTAACACGTCAAAGAAAATCTTGATTAATTAAGCGAGCCGGCTATGTTCCTCCTCGGATACGCTCAACTTCGCATTGGTACATCGCCCGTTCTGTATCACCTATGACATACAGAAGATAAAGTAGTGGATTTGCATGGTTTAGTGCCCCAGGCCGGCCGATCGGAGTTCCAAAATTCACTCTATTCATAATGTCCTCAAAAGTACTTAAATACACGTCAAATAAATTTTTCGTGCGTGACAAACAATTTCTTGTCCGCTAACTATCACATGTGATGATCGTCTGGTATGGTCGAGGGTTAATTTTGGATGAGTAAAGAATAAGTCCGAAAGATAAATGTGATTGAGATTTATTATAAAACTGGAGGTGAAGGAGAGCGAACGTCTAACAAAGACGGGACTTCGGAATGAACTACTGCAAGGGCCTGACGGAAGCAGGGCCCTCGCCCATTGCGATACGCGCGATAAGGCGGCCGCTGCTCGCGTCACGCGTGCAGCGGCTGAACCGCTGCCGTAGGAGCGCAAGCGTTCGCACGAGAATAAAGATAAAATATTTTAACCTGAGTTTTCTGTGAGCAAATATACTAATTCAAAATATGGGACCGTCACACACAATTTTGTTTACATGTTAATTTAAACATTTTTTTCAACTCCCATGCTTACGAAAACACCGTTCGAAGTATCGATAAAGATGTATGTAAGCGTCTGCAAAAGTGGCCCGCCGATATTGGCAGTCAACTTACGATTTGCCAACTATCGCAATTTTGTTTTCAAGTCAATGTGACTATTTTTTTTAACTCTCATGCTTACGAAAATATTGTTCGAGGTATCGGTAAAGATACATCTGTGCGTCTGCAAAAATCCCGCACCGATTGGCAGTCGATTCGCCGAAGAACCAACCGGATTTTAAAAAGTGCCCCAATCCAATTCAATCATGCGACGCGACCTGGATGAGGGAGCACTTTTTAGCCAGGACAAGCTTTGAGTCGAACGACGTTGTAAAATCCTTCTGGATCCGGGTGCCGAGCACCGTCTCGTCTATCCGCTCCACTTTGTTTGCAACCAATTTGTAAGCGCATCCGTAACGTCGCTACGCTATTATCCTGCTAGTTCCGCTGATGTCCCACTCTGTCTTGCGCCGTTGTATCCCGCTTTTTTGCCCTTCGCCGCGTCGAGTTCCAATCAATCAGAGGAGAGATCTTTGTACTTTTTTTCCGTGGTCGTTCTTTCGCCAAGAGCACGTCGGATTCTCGCGAGGAACCTACTAGTTCCGTCATGGAGAGCCTCCCCGACAGACATCATTGTTCCGCCATTAGTTGCCACGCATACACCCGGAACAGCTCCGTAGTGGAGTAGCAGGATTATTTTTTTTCGCCAAAGGCAACCGTGATTGAAGTCCCTTCTCTCAATGAGCAGGAGTACAATCCTGGACACGTCCTACGAAGCTCCTATAACTGCTGAATACCGTTCCTCTTTGTTCATCACCTCTGTACCTCGAGGGTATGAAATTCGATTACATTCAAGTCGGTCTCTGGCCCAACCTCTTCCCGGTCCTCTTCCCAAGACTCTTTTCGTGATGGTTCTCCAAGACTCCGGCTCAAGATTCTATCGCAAGCTCGCGTGAGGGCGCTTTTCCAGAGTCTTTTTCTTAAGATCAGCTCTATCCTCGATTCCGCCATAGCCTGCAGTTTTGTCTGCTACAACGATGTTTTCCCATTTTGTTTTTCGAACCGGACCCGTTGGCCCGATTTAGCAAGTTAACAGCGTGCCCCAAAGCACGCCCCACAATCCTTGACTTCCTGCTGCTTCTACAAACTACGGCTTGCGATGGATGACCGTAGTTGCAACCATAGTGGGGTTTTGACCTGGCGCATGGCTAAAGTACCCTGTAATCCGCTCTACGGCTTGATCCTGTACCAACGTATCCGGACCCCCCTGTTGGCCTAAGCGGCCCCGAGATGTTCTACGCCGCTCCAAGTTGCTTCCTACGCCATGTAAGCCAACCATCGATCCTCAGGCGTACATCTTCAGTCTGGTAGGCGTACGCTGGTCGCGGCCTTGCGCGGTAATTATCGGGACACCGGCCATGCCTCACAACTCCCTTACTTCCGTCCTTTCAACCCCCTTGGAGAATTCCATCCACCGGGGACCGGAGAACGAACGAAGGGCGAATGGCAAAGGCGGTGAGACGGAGAGAAGATTCGATCTTGCGCCAGCTCACGCGAAGAGCACCCCCGAGAATGGTTAGTGATGTCTCAACCCAACCTTACGACATCAGTCTCGGTGGTCGAGTCTCAACCCTGCAGGGCCTGAAAGAGCTCCGAGCTGTGTCCGATGTTCTCGATTTCTTGGTGTGCTTTGTCGGGCTCGCCGAGACAGAACCGTCCATCGATCCTCCGGAGAGTCGTTCCCACGTCACTCTTGCCGCTCACGGAATCCGGCAAGCGGGAAAGAGGGAACAATCGGAGCGCGAACAAGCTTTTCCTGATCGTTCGTCATACATAGAATATCATTATTTTCTTTCTTTGTCGTCCTATGCGGTTTTTGCACGGCAGGTTGTCTGAGATTATCCGCTTTTGAGTATCCGTAATTGGAATAAGTAATTTGTGTTTTTATGAAATCTTTTTCTGGATTGGCTCGGATATTTGATTTTTGATCATCATAAATAAATAAAAATGTGCGCTGAAAGTTTTCAATTTCATAATCAGCGTCTCCGGAATTAAATTTTATACTTCTAATTAAACCGCGAGTACGCTCATAAATTCGGCTCTCAGCGTGTATAAAGTACTGTTTAGATTCGCGGGAATGGAAAACCGAAACGCGAATAAGCTTTTCCTGATCGTTCGTTACACATAGATTGTAATTCTTTTTTTTGTCATCGTAGGCGGTTTTTGTGCGGCAGATTGTTCGAGACTATGCGTTTTTGAATATCCGTAATTGGGATAAGTAATTTGTGCTTTTGGGAAATGTTTTCTGCATTGACTCAGATATTTGATTGTTGATTATCATAAATTAAAAAAAAAATTCTATAGACAAAAAGATAATGAAGACTGTGCGCTAAGTGTTTTCAATTTCATAATAAGCAGCGTCTCTGGTATCAAATTTTATATTTCTAATTAACCCAATCGCGCAACTGTGTATACGTGCATAAATTCGAATCTCAGCGTCTATAAAGTAGTGTTTCAATTTGCAAGAATGGAGATGAATGTGCCGGGACGACGGTTCCACGTCAATTATCGATTATCAGCGTCTCGAAGGAATCCCGGCTGGTGAGAAGCGGAAGGGCGTATCGCGTGTCGTTTCACGTGTTAAACGGCGCGGGATACAACTTCCCGTTTCCCGGAGCTGGATATTATGTCCCCTCAATCATAGTACCATCTATCGGGCTCTCCTTATCGTGAAATCGTGTTCGATCGCGACGAAGCGTAGTTTCACCGGAAAGAAATGATTGAAGAGAGAGAAGATGTCGATGAAATGAGATGAATAAGAAGACTTTCGAAGCGACTCTTTCCACTACGATGGAAAGATCCAATTGCGCTATTAAAAAAAAAAAAAAAAAAAATCTCAGCTACCAGACGGCCGCTTCTCAATTTTCATTCTTATTCATTCATCTTCGCTCTCTTCCGATCCCGTCGTTCCCAACGAAAAAAAAAATTAATACTTTTGAGCATATTCGCCAATGCACTCGCGAGCAAACACTGCTAGCAGAGCGATCCACTCTTACCCGCGAGGGATGAAAAGTTATTGCGAGTATAAATCGGTTTTGCAGAAGTTTGTCAACCGCGAAAGTAAGATCTCCGAAGATGTTGGTTGCGGCGTCGTACGTTCGTCAGCGCTCCCACACGTCCGGAGGCGAAAACTTTCTATCTGTGCTCGGGCATACTCCGCACCCTTGGACCGTGAATTTTAGTGCACGGTTGTCGCGAAAAAGTTTTGAATAAATGTACGAGCCTTTGGGTGGACGGGAACTGTGAACAAAAAAAGGTGCAACGAAGGAGGGCGAAGTGGAAGGAAGGGGCGTGGGAGATATAGCGGCGTGAGATTCGCAGCTTTTTCGTTTCGGATAAGAAGAGGACGGGGCTATCCATAAACTTGCTTACTCGAGTAAGGCGGGGAGGAAAGGCGGGGATGAGGAGAACGATCGACGATGAGACAATCGACGTGGAAATAAAAGGCCCGGGGTCACGAATCTCACAATCTCGCGTAACGCCCCCCCCCCCATATCGTACAAAAGACGACCGCACGAGCGGCAAAAGGCAATTCCGCTCCTCCTTTACGAGAACCAGTCATTTTTCACGTTGTGGGTGGATTGGCACGTTCCTGCCTCGATTTACCCCCTCAATCATCGTCTATCGCTTTTGCTACTTTTGCTACCATCCCCGATACACGGGGCTTTCCAGGTCAATCTTAATTGAGCCCAATAGCAAAGAATTTTTTTTTTCGGTCTAATATGCACGAGATAGGACACTTGGCGAAGTTGCAAAATCGTTTAAGATAGAAACTGCGTGGCACACTGATAAAAATTGTGCAAAACGTTTACAATTGTTTATCCAAAATTGTATGCATTTATTGACAGTAAAGGAGGTTGATTTGTATTATCGTATGTGTCCTCAACCAAGAGATTACATTAATCACGATGGTCTTGCCAGAACAACAGCTGTTTACTGAAATTAGTTTTTTTAACCAATTTTAAAGTACCACGGCTTATTTTGTTCCTTAAAGTTTGCTCTCCGAATTCACCAAGTAGATTTTTTTGTAGGTTTGACTGATTGACAAATACGGTCCATTGTTTAACCGGGGAATCTTTTTCCCCTTAAACAAACCGCTTTCATTTTTAAACAGACGAAGCTACTTTAAAAAATCTGCTCCGTGAATTCGTAAAGCAACATTTGTGGCACGAAGTGAGTCGTGGTACATGAAAATTGGTTGAAAAATAAGGATCCTTCTTTGAAAAAATTCAACGAAAAAGTATCGTCATGGAAAGTTGCATTTACCAGTCTATATATTTACCAAAAACATCAGTCTTTATATTTACCAAAAACATCGTTATCAATATTTTTCTTGATTGAGGCTCCGCTCAGTAATACAAATCGCCTTCCGTTAATGTTAATAAATGGACAGCTTTTTGGATAAACAATTGTGAAAATTTTACATTCGTTTGACTATTGTTCCGTGCAGTAGCTACCTTAATAGTGCCATTACAGGACGCCGGAAAATGTAAAAAAATATATTATAAAGGGTTAACATTGAAATTTTTTTGACGAATTGTTCAAACTCGAAAAATGTGCTGGACAACGTAATTCGATATTAACATATTACTTTTACGCGTTTGTTTCAAATTGCAGTCTCCATTCCTATAAATTTCCGAGTTACATTTTTTTTTTGTTTTCGTATTATGAAGACGTCGGTCTTACGTGAAGGAGCCCATATGTGAAAGGCAGGAAGCCAGCACCTTTCGGACAGAACACAAGTTTCCCCGTCGCCTCTGCCGCCGGCGGATTCTCCGCTAAGAATTATTTTCGCTCCTTGCTCTTGGCGATATATCAAGAAGAAAAAAGACGAATGCCGGGAGGTTCCGGGTTTACACCCGAGTGCATAAGAGCGTCCTTACGACGGGCATTTCTCAAAATCACATCCTCCTCCCTCTAACCAGCCACTATCGCGCTTCTCTTCCCGTTACTACCGTTCCGGTTCCGTGTTTTCTTACTTCCCCTCTGCGTTGCCTGTGTCTAACCCTGCCGGGGACATAACTCTAAACTACCGGGCGCAAAGTTGCTCTCGAGATAAACAGCTTCGAGATAGAGGATAAAACGAAATTACCGATGAATATATATATATATATATAAGCGCACTTTATCATCGAACCGTATGTGAATCGGAGTTGCCCATATGTTCGGCTAACGTCGATATAAAAAAATAATTATGATCGATGGACAAAATCATTCCATTTATACCGCAAAAAAAAGTTTGTTAGAATAAGAGAAAGCACTCAGGCAATAGAAAGTTGGTCTCGTTAATTTTTTTTCCATCGTTCCGATTTCGACGACAGGTTTCCCAACAGACCCTCGCAAAACGTAAGCAAAATAATTCTCAATACGGTGAAATATTTTTAATACCGACTACCGTGCTAATGTATCGAGTGAACACTCGTTCCTTTGTCGCTGGACATCGCGCGTTAAACTCCGTTGCATACCAAATTACTTATCAGAAACGTCGCTGCTTCTGGTAACGCGATATCGTTGCTTTAGTGAATAGTAATATAACACGACGGGGACGCGAAACGAGAAAAATACGACTGTCGGCCGATCACAGTTGTCTCTTTGGTGTATACCGATAGTACCGTAATTCGAGAGGGCATCGCGAGTGCGCACCGACAGTCACTCTGATCCCAAAATCGGTAAGTAAAAATGAAGCAATGAAATTTTTTGAAATAATAATAATAGTACAAAAAACTATCACAATACAGGGATAACCTCTCTTCGAACACAGCATTAGCCTATCAATTTTTTACGCTATTGCATAAATAAACTACTTGAAAAAAAAAAAATAAAAAAACGATTGAAATAATTATAATATACCTAATAATGAGGCACGAAATAATAAATATAAAAACATATAATTGACAATAACACCGTGTCTAAATATATATATTTTTTTATTCCTGTATTGAGAAGAATATTCAACGGTGAAGGAAAAAAAAAGGATACTTGTTTATCATTGCCTAATCGATATGACACCGCGAACTATTGATTTGTTTATCGAAATATGGTTTATTTACGTGTGTTTACACCTTAGCTGTCATTTTTTTGGTCACAAACATAGATCATTATACAAAGAGTCAATATGCCAAATTTGGTCGAGTAATATTTTGTCGTTTCGACAAACACTGGCGCCTTCGAAAAGACGCCAAAGTGGGTCATTGCAGTGAAACGCATAACTCCCGTCTTTTTGCGGGGAGGGCAGTCGGGTGTTAAAAATAGTGCACTTTGATTTAAAATACGTTTTCCGAGAACTTAAACTGTTCATTTGTTTTTTTATTGATGTAACTGTGCTGCCTTAAGGTTGAAACATTTGCCACGACATTTAAACCGGAACCGCGAAAATGGTCCGTTTTGCCCTGGTTTCCCTTATACAAAACATCGAATCGCCGAAGGCAAACGAGAAACCGGAAAGGGCAAGTTTTCGGCAACAAGGACGAAACAAGTTGAGGGAGTCGAGGGAGCTGCGGCGATATGGCAAGAGGCTGAAAAGCCTAAAGTCAAAGAAGTCTGGAAAAGACAAGCGAGATAGCGGAAAAGAGAGGATAATGGTAACTGAACTATATCATAAGTCTCGGGTCAAGGATATCAGGGGAGAAATAAAGGAAAAAAATTGGCCGTGATATAGACAGCGCGCTAAGAACGAAGAGGCAAAGGCAAAGACTGAAGGTCAGAGTCACTGTCAAGTGCTAATAATTTTCCGTCTGCCTTGAGATAAACGAACTTCGCCGAAGAATTTACCCTCAGTCTTGGCCAACCCTCCGTCAGGGCCGTTCTTCGGCCTTCATCCGACGCGCATAGAACTCTCTCTTTTCCTCTATCCACCGCAGAACTTTCTTACCTCGCTCGCGCTCAACTTTCTCACTCTTGTTCGCCATTGAGTAACGCGAAAAGCTTCAATTACCCACGCTACACTGTCGTTCCGACGCTTTAGGGAAGGGTCGTTCGCGGAGTCCGGTAGTTACGGCTGCGACAATCTACGGCATTCGTTGAACGCGTGAGAAAAAAAATGTACTTTTGATGATTACATTTTTTATGCATTTCGCCCTCAATTCCGGACTTGTGGTTTCTTCGTTGTCGCTGATTGGCCACGTCCTATTAAACTGTACCCATAGCGTAATCTATACACGGGAAAAAATTAATAATTAATAAATTAAAAATTAATAATAATTCTGTGCTCTACAAAAAAAAATTATATTCTGCGTTATTCCAGTAATTTTTATATTTGATATAATCCCAAAGTAGAGGGCATGTCTGCTGGGTGTAGATGCGTGGATATTACTGGAATTGCGCTGTAAAATTTTGCAAATCCTTGTGCACACTTGACCGTATTTTTAATTTTACTTAAAAATTTCGTTGCTTTTTTAGAGCGATAATTTTTTTTACAAATTGAAAATGAGAAATGTTTATAAGTGTGTTCCGGGCCGAATCGGTCATGGGAATTTGACTAATTATTATTAATGTTTATTTCCGCATAGATACAGTTGTAGCCGACGTAGTCGACCACCGATTCACGGCCGGGGATTTTAACGTTTACTTTAACGAATATCAAAATTATAATGTTTATTTTTAAAATTCCGTTTCACGTTTAAAAGTTTATCATAACCCGTTCCGAGGTTAGTGGCCGAGCCCGGGGTCATATGTTGCAGAGAGGGAAACGTTCTGTTTTACACAACCACGTAGTAAACTGCAGGCCAGTCCCTGGAGATTGGCCAACACCGTACAATTAACCGTGCAACACGATAATTTATGGTAAACATACATATACAAAAGGTTCAAATACCGCGGAGAAGTATACCCGGTCCGTAGCCAATGTGTACGCACGCTCAAAGGACGAATATATGGTGACTATTAAACCGTTCACTTTGCAATTAACCAGCAGCTAATTGTTCGCGTACACTAATGCATGCGGTATATCGCGGCGTACGCCAATTGGAGGGGGCGGATGAATAATGCGAGCCAATTTAAATACAGTTTGAATTGAATACTGTAGATCGTCCGTACCCACTCTCTCCCTCTCGTGTAATGAACAATAGCATACATGAAGGTTTGTTGAAATTCTATTAATAGAGTGATCGATGATATTCACTATTCAAAAAATTACAAATCTTTTCTTTATAATTAAAAAAAATATATTTTCAACGTTTGCAGTTCAAAGTCTATAGCTATGGATTCCCTACCTCTCAAACCATTTCCCATAAGTAACTTTGCAAACATTTTTTTTCTGAATTTTCGTGTCTGAATACGATTACGCATTTTCTCGGAACAAATCTCAATAACGATGGTTTTTTTATCTATCATAGCGTAAACTAGTTGCCTCTCGATTTTTTCTGTTTTGGTTTAAATCCCCCCGAGGATTTCTTTTCCTGGTTTTCTCTGTAATTTTTTTTTAATTGTTTTTTTTGTCTACTTCATTATAGATGCAGTATGTTTCTTTGAATCTTCCTCGTTGTCTTGTGTACACGAGCAAGCGGTATATCTGGGCCGTGACGTATGTGCCGAAGAAATAGAACCGGAAGCCTCGAGACCTCTATTTCGACTCCGCAGCAGTTTCCATTCTCCGTAGAAGACCATTCATCTTACAGTTTGCATACATTTCCATCGCTCATGCGAGCTTCCTGCTTCTCTACTCTACGGAAACGTATTTTTCTACGAGCTCTACTTTCGCGATCGTATATACCATAATACACCATTCACCCCTCCGAGTTTTATATCTTCGCCGTTTCCAACACAACGGATTGGATAAGCTAATGAGAGGGATGACTTTTAGGTTTTTTTTTTTTGTAAAACGATATTAATCAAGTCTTCACCGTCGGAGAATTTTTTTTCTTTCAATCTGAGATTCTTTTCGCTCCGGATAGAAGTCCTCATTGTTTTGGTCGTTTGTCCCATTTTTTTCTCCTCTCCAGTTTCCTCTTTGCTCAGGACGTTACACTTCACGTTTTACGGGATTATTCATAAATTTGAGCGGCAAGAGAAATCGCTACCTAATCGGCCGGGGAGGATGGGTGAGTCGCCGGTACGGGCTGACGAGAAACGAACGGAAAGCCGGAAGGGAATAGGGAAAACGGAGGAGGGCAAGATTCCAGCGCATAAATACAATTACGACTCATGAGACCGACGAGACGGAATTCCTTCGGGGCTGACCTGGTTCTCCCACTGCCGGAGATAACCACTCCTCTATACCGTCACCCTTTAATTTTGTTTCTTGTTTCTTCCCCGCGACACGTTATTCATAAAATTTGTTATATGTATTCGAATGGACGCGCTTGCTATGGAGTTCAGAAGGTACTCATTATCACGGGAATGTCGTACGGGTAAATAATATGCACCGTAAAGCAACGGTGCGGAATTAATGCGAACATTTTTCCCGGATAAAAGTCCAACGGAAAATATCATATTCATCGGAAACTTAATCCAAGTTCGTGTTGCATTATTATCGTTGTTAAAGCCGATCCGGAGTCCAAGAAAATTACTTCGTTCCTTTTCGCTTCCTTATAGAGGCAGATATGTTTCCGTGATTTTTTTTTTTTTAGATTTTAATGTCAGCGTACTGGAAATGGTCGAAAACATCGAGAAATGTGATTTTTAGCTGGCGTCCGTATGTATGTGTGTGACAGACTTGCATTGTTTAGAACGACCATTACTCGAAAACGGCTTGAGATAGCGGGTTGAAATTTTGTACACTAGTAGAGTGGTCACGTCTCTTCCTTCAGTGTAATTTGCATGAAGATTGAGGGCCGGTTCGACGTTTTACGTGATTACGAAATTTTTGAAAAGTGTCTGTGGTAGCTCTAGCTTGCGTAAATTTTGAGCTATGGTCCTAAAACTACACACGAATATAACATTTTGGTCAAATACCTTTGGTATTGAATTTGGCCGAAATGTACCCAAGGGATCAAATTTTATAAAAGTTTGATTTTTTTTTGAAAAATTACTAAAAACGTTCTAATTCGAGTAAAGATAGAGGTATCGAGCTCAGATTTCGCACGAGAATGGACTAACACTGTACAATGTTTCGCATTAAATTTGGCAAATATTGATCCAACCGTTTAAATTTTAAGGGATTTTGAACATTTTAATTAATTTTTTTTACGCCTGACACGAGTTTCCGAATCAAATATCGCGCATATAGTAAAATAAATTATAGATTTGTAATCAGCGCCGAAGAATAGATTAAAAATTGCCTTAAAACGACACAATCGGCAAATTTTTGTTTGCGATTTCCTATAATAAATTCTGGTGTAAATTCTGACGGTTGTAATTTTACGAGATTTAGAAATTTTTTTATGTTGCGACAAAAGGTGCAAAGTAATTTGGACATGGTTTTGCTATACTTAACTCAGAAATACAATTAAAAAAGAGTTGAAATTTGAAATGTTCATATAAGTTCCTCTATGAGGAAGCCAAAATGGAAAAACTAAATTTATCATAGAGGAAGTTATGTGCAACACCCTAAAACATGAGGAAGTAATTGTGCAAATCACTTTGCACGCTTTTTCATTCGAATCAGTTATAGGTATCTGAATTGAATTGTGGGTTTAAAAAACTGCGTTATTTATCATCAGATGCGAAGTGAGGATTCATGTCTCTACACTATTTTTTGTAAATCTTTATCAATGATTATTATTATACAAAAACGAAAAACGTCCGAAGCTCTTCGTTCATTGCAGCCGTAAATTGAAAAATATGTTCGAGTCGGTGTAAACTGCTGTGAGTGAACTGCGGATATGATTTTTTAAATATTGCGCCCTATATTTCGATAATATATAGGTATGCAACGGAAGCTGTCTGGGAGAGTATCGCACCGTATTGTCGGCACGGAACAATGCTTACAGCGAAACAATAGGTCGTTACGGTGAATAATGAGTTTACAAAAGTGATTAGCTAAAAGCGCTTCGTTGCACTACGGCGCTCACTCGCTCTACGCAGCCTTCGCGGGCCAAAGATCGATAGATAAAAATGTATGTTCCAACGGGAAGTACCTCCGATTAAAGCTTCGAAAAATTTCACTCCGGACAATTTCATTCACTTAACCGACGGAGGAGTCGAATGCCCCGATAAGTAAAAAATGTTTATGCTCCACCGGGATTTAGAGTAGATCCTAATTGAATAGTTCAATAAACCGTTAGAGGTGGCCGAGTCTGACTACGCAACTGTGGCAGGTTTGTGGATTAAAATAAACGCCACCGGTCACGCGAGTTAGTTGAGACGGAGGGTCGGAACGAACGACACCCTTGAGGATCGATTAGAAACCCTTAATTAATCACACACGCCGTCTTAGTGCCCGCCGGCACGGTTCTCGATCCGTGTCCCGGCGACTCGGGGGAACAATTCCAACTACTTAGACGAGATTAGCCGGAGCGTTCGCGTTCGCGCTGGCTATAAAACTGGATGCACGTATACTCAGGTATGCAGCGTTGTCTTATTATTATTCACGTTTATTATGGATACGATGATATAATATATTTATCGAGCCCTGGTCCTCCGACAACAGTATATGTATGTGCAAGTAGATAAATAACGTAATTGTTGGGAATTTTATTTTCATATTTAATATTTATAATATTGTACTCTCGATTGTGTATATTATTATATTAGTTCAAATGTGTCGCTTATAACGACCGTCGTTAAACCTTGAATAGCCAACTCTCCTGCCCGTTGACTAACTTTTTACCGGCATACGTTACTGTTCGCAAAAAATTGCTATTCGCCAAAAGTTACTGTTTGGAAAATTTGTCAAGCATTTTCAGATTAAAATTAAAGGAGTCATCTAAACAAATAGCTGTTTCGCCAGTATAACAAAAATCTTCCGCTGGTAGCTAAGGGTTGAAAATCCTTACATAAAAAATAGCGTTGAAGATAATGTTTCGAAGGTTCGTTATAACAAATACATTGCACATTGATTCACTGCGATCGAGGTTGGATTTATCTGGCGTGTGTGCTAGTGTATTGAAATATACTTATCCAGTGTAGCAATGAACAGTTCAGTATGCATGTGCAAACAGATAAATAACATAAAAGGTGTGAATTTTATTTTCACATTTAATATTTATGATAATATACTCTCGATGATGTATAATATTATATCAGTTAAAACTGTCGTTTATAACGACCGTCGTTAACCCTTTAACAGCCAACTCTCTTTCCCATTGAAAGACTTTTTACAGCATACATTACCATTCGAAAAAATTATTGAGCGCGAAAAATTGCTGTTCGTCAAAACTTACTGTTAAATTTGTTAAGCATTTTTAGATTAAAATTGAAGAAGGCATCTTAAATTTTACAAACAAACAGCTCTTGGCAAAACAAACAGCTGATGCGCCAACGTAACAATAATCCTACGCTGGTAGTTAACGAAGTACATCCTTGCATGCAAATGGCGTTGAAACTACGGTTTCAAGGAAGCGAAGCGAAGGATCATTATAACGACTGATCGTTATAACGAATACATTGCAACTTGGTTCACTGCAATCGACGCTGAATTTATCTGGCGTGTGTGCCAGCGCACTACATTATCTCTGGCATCCTCGTTCGCTTCCTCACTGTCTACCGTCTGCCGTCTCCACCTCCCTTGCTCATTGTGCAGGCGGACGTAGACGTACGCGCGGAGTTATTTACATTAGAGTAAAGTAGACGTCAAAGATAAGTGGTGCATCGCTCATCGTAACAACATTTGCCGTTGCAGCATGCGTTTGCCGCTTCTCCCTTTAATACCCTCCGCTACGTTCCACCTCTGTACACTGCTCGCTGCATCTCCCACCCTTTCTGCGTGCCGCATACGTACATCGCCACTCTAGATCGGAGTCATACATCACAGCGGCTTTTCGAGGCTTCCAACGAATAGACGACATGACAAATCGTAAATTGTCTCGGAACCAAATCTCGTTTTTATTTTACATCATTTTTCCTTTTTTTTTATGAACGTCGTAAAGTTTTTCTTTGCCATGAAGGTTTATTATGACGATCTTCCATCCGACTGTGCAATGACTCGGTAGCCGAGCTCCGAGCGAACGGTTTTTCTTTGTCCCGCGTTCGATACCCGATATCCACGATCGTATAAAAATAGGAATAATGGCCGGTAAGGTAGCGCGCAATATAAGGATAAATGGTGCAATGCTTTAGCTTCCATTCTTCCTATTTTTATACGATCGCCTTCGTCGGACGCATCGGCTGCTGGCAATCGAAAGGGCTTCACTTGTATGTCAAAGAGTGTGTTTTGCGCCCTTTTGATTTTTAGCCCTTGATTTATCTTTATCTTCCAGCGGACAATACCATGTCGTTATTAGAATTGAATACTAATAACTCAATTCCGACTTTTACGTCATCCCATTGTGAACAATACTTTACGATGGGCATTAAGGGCCTAGGAATTTTTTTGCAGCGGTCTCGATATCGTTACGGACGTGGACATGATCTGTAGGAAAAGAGTGGTGAATATGGCCCAATCCGTATTTGCTAATCGGGGTGGTCCATATTCGACACCTCCCCCCCCCCCCACGCCTCTCCCTCCAGGGCATAAACGTTATACCGTTGTGTAAGCGTCGGATAACCCTTTGGGCACCGAACGACACAGCAGAGCAGATTTATACCAATGCTTGCCGCCTACCAGTAGCTTGTACGCATGGTATCCCGTGTGGCATTATTGTATAGCTCGCCAAGAATGAGGATATATTGTGCGCTGTAAAGTTTACAAGCGTAAGCCCTGGGGACAGTATGTAAACTGTAAAGGCCAAACGGGACGAGAGGAAAGGGATTTTGGCGACATCGTCGAAGTTAACAAGCAGCCCCGGTACTTGGTCGAAGGGTCCAACAGCCCTAGACAGCAGAGACGGGGCAAAGTGGTGACGCGTTTACACAGCAGATAGCGGGCAAAAGGGAGCACCGAAAAGTTTTCACACACAATTTTTTTGCGACACTCGGAGAAACCGGGGTAAGACGGGATTTCTGGTCGTATTGTCCACGTACAGGGCAAAATGGGATACTTTCTAAATCGGAGGGGGGAATTGAAAAATATCTGTTCTCGCGGTGACGGTGATATTGAGGGGTAGGCTATTTTACCATGAATCGCGATTTTTCTCGGGTTAAATAATTATTACGAATTTTAGAAATTTTTTGTTGGTAAATAGTCTATTTATGGCTCGGAACCTATTCGAATTGATTTTATATTTTTGGCATTTAATTATAGGATAAAAGTGGTGAAAATGGCCCATCTATACATCCGTACTTGTTACCCGTTTACACAGAAGGCAGAGGGCCGAATATGGAGCACCGGAAAGCTTTCATGCAAAATTTGTTGCTACCCGTCCAGGAACCGGGTTAAGTCGGGATTTCTGGACGTATAATGCGCACATGGGGCGAAATGAGATACTTTCTAAATCGGAGCGGTTAAATTAAAGGATATCAGTTCTCGCTAGAAGTTGAGGGGTAGGCTATTTTGCCCCGAATCGCGATTTTTCTCCAGTTAAATAATTATTACAAATTTTATAAAAATTTTATTGGTAAATAGTCGATTTATGGTCCGGAGCCAATTTGAATTGACTTAATTTTTTTGGCGTTTATTGTCAGATAAAAGTGGCGAAAATGGCCCATACATGTTAACATGCTGCATGAAATTGGACCGGGCGACGCTCACCATATTTACCCTAAATCTTTGCATTGACGGTGTTTCGCCGTTACACAATGTCGCATACCGGTACCGGTTACGTAGTTGTGCTATTATTGCGTACGGTGTACGAAACTTTACTACTACGCGATGTATGTACAGCACGGTGGTAATGTCAATGCAGTCTGCCCGACAGTTCCGTCATGTGCAATATTCACTATCGTAGATCGCAGTTAAGCTATACATAGAGACACGTATCTGTCCTATTCAAATATCGATAGTGTACGCAAGTCGTTGATGCGGAGAACATCGGGCTTCCCGATATCAGTCCCGCAGCAAACTGTCCTGTATAGTGTTGATGCACGATTCGACGATTTTCAAGAAAAATTTAAAAAATGTTTAGCTTCCAATAAGAGCATACCCGCCTTATCGAAATTTATTGATTTTCATTGAAAAGTAATTTATTCCAATGAACATTTTTCCATCGTCTACAGTAAACGGTACAGTGAAAAAGGTTCGGACATTCGCCAAAAATGTTTTGTCCACAAAAGTGCCACAATGTTCTTTTTTTGTTACTGTGTGCAATCGACAAATCAGGGTTCATAGATTATGAACAGTATAAAGTCTTAAAGTCTTGTGCGTTAAAAAATAATTCCTTCTCCGTGGGGGCAGATCATTTTTTTTTTGCATAAATCATATTTTAGATTATACACAGTATAAAGACTTGTGCGTTAAAAAGTCATTCCTTGTCCATAGGGGCCGATAATTTTTTTGTCACGAATCGTATTTTTTTTTTATAAAAAAAAATGCAAAATGAATGAGCAAAAGATTGTTAATTTTTGTGTCCAAGAAATGTTTGTTAAATGTGCAAAACTTTTTTTTAGCGTGCAGCCGATAGGACATTGACTCTGCTACGCCCGGACTGTTCGCATTCGCACGTGCAAAGGGCGACGATGAACGATACCGTGTACGATTGACTACAGAATTTGATTTTTTTTCCAGATCGAATGACCGCGGCGCAATGAAAATTGGTGGAGATAAATCGATTTGTACGATATTTGGAGCAAGGGCAAAAACGTGCACGGGCGAATGATTCACGCCTACAAAGGGTGGTGTAGCAAACGTCCCGATCATATTAACACCAGCGTATGACATTGAAACACACCTGCTATAATAGGTTGCGCGTCACCGTCACAAATTTGTCCTGTCGCGTGTTCCAATTCACACTCGAACGTTCGCCGATGCGAACTCGCCTCTACTCCCCGACCAGGCACGGTTCATTGACTCGCCGGAGCCCGGTTATCCATGATTTTGCGTATCCGTTCCGATCTACAGCAATATTCTCCATACACCGTGTCCCGAGAATCCACCCCAAGCCAATGACTTACTAAATTTTTCCAACTATATTTTGTTCTCTAACTTTCCGAAGAAATAAAAAATCCAAATAAAACCTTAGCTTCCTCTGTAAGAAAGCAAAAATGGATTACAGTTTGTGTTACCGACAGTGTTATTTCGGCACTTTGGAGATGGAAATAGGACCTTCACTTTAGAAGAGACTTTTTTTCATTTACCACGAAAGATTGGTAAGTATGGTCCGTTTTGCTCCTCTCTCGCCTATTCTTATTTTTTCATTTTTATTGCAGTTAGGTAAATTAACACTGGCGCTATAACTGTGAATTTTGTTCCTCCATTCGGACGAACTGCTACTTGGATGGCAATCACTTTGCCAACGTGAATTTCAGGACACCCGATGTGTACAAATCGATCTCTCTTGCAGTCTGGCTTTATGTCGCAATCGCGATATTCCGAGCGAGATTGTGTCAACAATGGTATAGCAGATATACGGGATAAAACGAGGGGGGGGGGGGGGGGGTGTTTGGGGTATGGGAAAAGCAGATGATGCGCGATGGTCAATCCCAGTAGGTTTCGACGATGGAAATCGTATTTGCCAATGCACCTTCGCATCCTCGGTGACTAGATTATTCAGCAAGATAGCCACTAGGGGAAGAATCTCGTTGTCAATAATCGGATTATCGTTGAAAATCCAGTTCCATCTCGACTGACGATGCTTTCGATCGCACACAGTCGAAACGACACTTTACACTATCGTTACCGGAGGGCAACGATAGTGCTTTTATTTTAGTGGTTTTATTTTATGGGTGACATCAAATATTCGTTAGTGGCTGATAACGAACAGTTTTTATCACGCTGCATTCTTAGAGTCGCATTTTTCAATCACTTTCAGGTGTATTATCAGGATTTTTTAAAAATAAACTGTTTGTGGTTATTGGAATGAAACTGAAAATAACGATTTGTAGGAAAATAATAATTTTACGAGAAAATGAAAAAATTGAATGTTTACGAAATTGTGCCACCAGTTTGTCAAATAAAAAAAAAGATCGTAATTTAGACGATAAAGAGTAGTCTTCTGATTATAAATAAGCGCCTGAATTTTCTTTTTCAGATAATTAGAACAATTGCAATTGTTGTAGTGCAGGTCGTAGAGCATCAGTTCTACAGCGTAGCTTGTGCCACTTTAAGGATGCAATATTGTATAATAAAAAGTTCCTGCATTGTGTAATAATATCAATAAAAATATTCATTCATTTCGTTGAAAGTAACACAAATTTTTTTTTTATCCTAATAATATACCTGAAAATGACCGAAAAAAGGCGACTCTACCCGTAAAACCAAGAGGTGAAATTCCCATTTCACATCGTATACCTACGATTTCATCAGATATTGTCCTCGTCGTTCGATGGAAATGTGCGCTTCCCGACTACAGAATGCTTCGCCAATTTGCACCTCTGCGAAATTACTTCCGCGAAATTAGGTATCAAATAGAAAAGTTCATCCGTGCACTACGTGCAAATAACGAACACGGAAAACAGCTCTGCAAACAAACCGCATCACGCATCGATGAAGCGATTACCGGTCGTTTAATTGTCCAATATTCGACTCAACGCTCCTTCTTGCGGCTGAACAATTTTAATCTCTTTTCCACATTGCGAGCCTTCGCGGTCTGTGGAAAAATTTAACGCTTAAATCAAATAAAAAATGTTCCCTTCCTCGTCGACTTTTTAAATTTTTACTGCTAAATAAAAATAAAAAAAAGGATTTCCCACGATATTATTTCGGAAAATCTTTCTCTGTGATACATTGCTTCTTCGTCAAACTTTTTTCGCGAATTTTAGGTATTATGAAATGTTTGACATACCAAAAAAAAAAAAAAAATCAGCCGCCTAACGTTCTAGTTTTTTATTTGTTTTTTTTTTAGAGCTCGGATAAAACCAGTGACTCCAAGTGGCTCAAGTCTACTGTGGCCTAGTTAAATATTTATCGAATGATGTATGCCGTCGGTGTGCAAATAGCAATAGGATATCGTCGATATTCGTTGCAGATTTAGGCTCGGAGCAATTCAGGGTAATGGGATTTTCCTCTCGTAGATCGGAAGGGGTGATATTCGGGCCAATAGGATGCTCAGATTCAGCTACAGCCTCGTAATGCTAATACTCGAACGCGGAGAGGGAACACAATCCCCGAAAAACCGCATTCCTTCTAGAGCACCCCCCGGTCCCGGGGCACAGATAGCGATGAAAGATTGTTCGATAAATATTTAGTAGGGTCTGAGTACGACGATGCAAGTGGGGTAAATCCCTCGGATGTATCGAGGGCTAGGCCAAATCAAAATGTGCAGGAGTTTGCTTGAATAAATATATAGGGTAGAAGGTATGAATATGGCCCGATTCGACTTCCATATTCACCCTATGCACTGACAAAAACCCCGAATTTCCTGCGGTTTATTCCATTACCCGATATAATGTTTCTAAATTGTTTCCATTAGATTCACGTGGAAAAATTATACAATTATCAAACCAACAGCGGTGGATGCGCGGTTTGTGCGCGGCTCTGGTGGTCCTCCAAGTCAAGCAGATTAGTTCGCGGTCAGTACTCGGATGGTTCCGTGCAATGAACGGAGCACCGTCTGTTGAGCGGGAAGCGCTTTCTTCTGAAACTTTGGTGTTTCTGCACTTTCCTCGAGTGCAAAAAATACCAGAGTATCAGAAGAATAAGGCCGTCTGTATCGGCACGGGATTTCCGTAGTTTCCACGTGTCCTCGACAAATTCCGTACAGTGTAGCTAAGTTGACTACGGTTTCTTAGGTATCTCAACTGAGTGCGGGTAGGGAGTGCTAGGAGGTATCGGGATGAGGTTCTGCAAAAAAAAGGTATACGGTTGAAATGAAAAAAATATATATATACAATTATCAAGAAAACCGTCGTGGATCTTTGTAGGCAACGAAGTTTCGTTACATATACAAACCTTTCTTTTACCGTGCACTCAAACGAACGACCCTTCGTCCGAGCGGAAATGGAAGACTTTTTGTTTTTATCAAACCATTTAAAACTTTCAAGAGTTGGTTTGAAATTTTCAATTTTCCCGTTCCATAAAAATTCGCACGTGCGGGGGTGGTGTCTGGGTGGCTCACAGTACCAAGACGAGCTTGTCTAGCTAATAAAGACGGAGTATCCCAGTCAGGGCGAGCTTATTCCCAGTGCGAGGCAGCCTCGAGCTCGTGCATGCAGCCGGCACGTGCAAGGAGATGAAAGTTGCCGGCACGCAGCCCCCTCGCACACACCGGTGGTGCTTCAGCGGTCGCAAACTTACCGTGGAAGTTCGTCAAACTTGTACTACGGTCAGCCGCTTTGAAATTGTTCGCGAAGGCTCGACCTCCCGTTACTTCCCGGCCGACGGACAGGCGGCAAGTGCAAGTCAGCGAGGATGGAAGGTGAAATAGGTACTTCCATCCCCGGTGCATTTTGCTCAACCATACCGATTGCCTGCAGAGATAAGGTCAAAGACTTCGGGCTTATCCTTTACACAGCGACAAAGAAATCCCGAAGCTTTCAGAAATTTTTCATTTAATCGGCTCGTCACGTTTTCTTCCAAAGCAATTACTGCTCCGGATACTTAACGACAGTTAAATCTACTTTGCGTCGAGGTGCACGATTGTGCTTCTAAAATAATTTTCCGCGGCAGCCTCGGGCAGAACTAAGTTCTGCGAAAGGCGAAGGGCAAAATAAAGGCAAAATAAAGTACGGAGATTCTTAAATGTACTCGACAGCAGCGTGACGCACGTTTGCAACTCTAAGTAGACTGCAGAGCTTCCAGAATCCCTGTTTGTCCTGTTGCTGTTCAACGAATTTCAAAAGCCGCTCGTCGTGCGGTCCCGTATTTTGCGGCTAACGAAACTTCGTGCGGGCTCGCCGCGACGGACCAAAGGGGTGGAATCTCAAGAGAGAAAGGGGGTCAACGGGCGTCGTTGCTCGCCGCAATTTCGATGCGTCCGTACGTATGCGCGTGTACAGCGTGTACAGTTTCGCGCGATGCCGCATACACGCTCCGGGTTGCGTTAGTATTTCGTGAGCCAGTAATACGTAGATTCGTAGCGGCTCCTCACTTTGCGACCAAACCATGGTCACGGATAGATTGAAACTTGTTCGGGGGCTCGGAGACCACAGACGGGCAAGAGGGAAACGACGAGCTGTTGACCGTGCCGGGTTCTGTAACTTTCATTTGTTCAACAGCTTCGTAATTAGTTTGGTCGATTAGGTAATTGATGGAAGGTTGCTGCGCAGTGATGGGTAGAGGAGAGATGAAAATTGTAATCCTCGACAGTCCTCTCTTGTTTTCCGCCAATTCGATCGTAGTCGATTAAGTTCATGACAAAATCTCGACAAGGACCGTGAGAAAAAGGCATTGACAATTATTGGACTGGCTGAATGTGAAAGCTAAAAAAAAGCGACGTCAGGAAACGAATCTCACGATTGTTTCTGACTTCCTCATTTTCCGTCTCGTCGGAACAACATCCTCGGCAATAGCACAGCAATATTTATGATTCAAAGTAGCTCAAACGTCAGACGGAATGGAAACGGCAAACGTTTGTGCATTCAGTCGTGACCGAGTTACGGTTTATTCTGAATAGGAACGGTACAATTTTATGTACATACGGTGGCACAATGATGGGTATATATGTATATACTACATTATGGATATTCGTGGGGAGGGAAGGAAGAGCAGAAAAAAAGGAGAGCGTTACCGTTACCGGCGGACTCGATATTTTGCGGCGAACGGTGGATTCCGCGGTATGTCCATCAAGTTGATGAAAGCGGGAAAATTCTCCCGGGAATAACCGACCTGTCCGCCGACAAATATTGATCTTTCAGCAAACTCTCAGCCAACTTCATATTTTACACTCGGGACACAATATCGGCTCTATCACAAATTTTACAATGTATATTATTACATAATTCAAAACACGGTCGACAATTACGTTCCCTCATTGAGAAAGCTTTCACCGAGGGTTCACTGAATACAGGCGTTTACTCAAGTTACAGCTACGTCGGTAACGAAAAGAAAATAATAACAAAACAAATGGTGCAAATCTCATGAAATTTGGAATCGTTTTATGGACAAAGTTTCATCACGATCGCTCCGAACTTGCGAGGACAGCGTGTTAATGTCTACACAGACACAAACCCAATAACACCGTTATACGACATGTCGATATCCAGAGTAGAGTGAGGAATCAAAATAATCGAAACAGACCAAATGGAAACGAAACAGTCAAAATTTATCTACATCCTCTTTCGTCATAACAGAGCGAAATGATGCTAATTTCGTTTGCTAATTTGCCAAAAATGTTTTCGGCCGCTCAACGTTAAAAAAAAAATGCCTCATTCAGCGATAAAGTGAATTATCGGTAATGGTGACTTTGTCCCGAGCAAAATGGAAGAGTGGGATGGACCTGACGAAAGCGGCAGAGCGACGCGTTGTCGGGTGCAAGAGTGGAGGGCGGATGGAAATAGAAGCGAAGAGCGATGGAATTTATTCGCGGTCACTGTGGCCCCATTGCTTTCCTCCAGCCCACCCCCCCCCCCCTCACCCCTCACACCCATCCCGATCGAACGATAATCGGTATTGCCGCGGCACATGGTCGTCCAGGGACGAGGTTGGCGCAGGGTAACCGGGGACACACAATCCACCCGATTCGATTTCTACCTGTCATCCTCCACAGACCGGGCGCAGTGTCGAAAGCCGCTACGCGTTCATTGGCTAATGCGTTTAGGCGGGCGGGGGGGGGGGAGCGAACCCACGAGGGGTTGATTGGCGATCGGTACACGGAGCTCATGGAAGGGGAAGGATGTTCCATGTACAGTAGAGTCTCTCACAATAGCCCCGTTGCAGATACTCCGCTTACAGGAAGCGATCGGACCGGGATTCCGATGATATCGAACTTAGGTATGTCCTTGGTCGTATTCGTAGTTGAAGTTCCTCAGCAAATAACGGCGACAATGCGGGAAGTTTTTTAGCACATGGTTCGTCCGCATACGGGAGCGCGTACTTTTCCATGCAGAAGATACCCGATTGGCTGAGCATTAGCCAGGCTTCCCGGCTAGTGCCTGGCCAGTGGTTACAATGCAGCCCGGTTGGCGAAAAATGTTTTGGCGACTCATGCATGAGACGTCCACCGACCACTGCATAGACTGCACACTGTAGGATACTACGAAGAATACCCTCTGTGTGTGTAGTTTAATACAGAGCGAGTGTGTATGGCACCACAATATAATATACTTCACATATTAGAGTGTACATATATATTGGCATTGCTATGCGTTGCTCCAGCATTAAACGCCCGAGGCTCATTGGCCCATGGCCAATGTATAAATTATCCCGGATGGCATCCAAGGCCGGTGAGTCTGCCTCGTACAGTTCGCCCGGCGTTTACCCTGTTCACCCCCAGCTTCGCTGTATCCTCCCAGTAGTTTGCGACCTTCTCCGCCCGCTCTTCCTCCGCCGGATTCTGCCGCTTCCTCGATAGCGGCGTAGGATCTCTTGTGCTATATCTCGTAAAACATAAATGAAATAGCTCATCTTATTACAAGAGCCCCATCGCCCGGCCTCCGGGAACGCGCCTCCTGACACTGCGATAAGTTACATCTCGCGAGCGTCGACCTCTTCGACGACGTCGAAGGAATTCAGCGGGTGGTGGTCATGTGAGGTGCTATAGAGGCGCGATGCGTAAAAGGACTTCACGACCTCGTCGTCATGCGGCGATCTACTTCCCGGAACAAAATCTATTGTTCCGACCATGTAGCGGAGACCGGGGCAAAATGGCACAGCGGGGCAAATCGAGACGGTGAAGGTAAAACTTAATGGTCCAATAATTTTTGGATGCCCCATTTTGTCCCAACGATACATCCGGATTTTCAAACCCGTTTTGCCCCACCTACCACCATCGCCACCATCCAAAAGTTATTTGTGAATTGCGTTTCGTCTCATCATCCCGTTTTGCCCAGGTGTGCCACTTTTCCCCGCTCTCCCTTAACGGCGTCCTTCCAACCTTTCATACCTTCCCACCAGATTTGTACTCCTTTCACAGTTCGTTGTATCTGTCCTGCTACGGTACTTTGCACTTGCCACGCTAAACATGTTCCGTACGATTCACCACCCGAAGGCCGCGAAATGGCGAATGGATGGACTCCGAACGAACGTAATTTAAGTAAAATTCGTGAATACGGACCACCGTGATTACTACGTAAATCAATGATATATGAACTGGACCATATTCTTCCGATCATGAAAATGAGTTAATTCTCAGTCCAATACTGCTGGTTAAAATTTTAGAGCATTCAATTATGATGAGGTCCTCATCGGGGAACGATGTAATCCCCTCAAATTGCTACCAGTCAAAAAACGGATTTGACATACTTGCACATTTTAAATCTTAACAGTCCTATTTCAATACTGAATTTTTGTTCGCTATCTGAAAAGAGATAAGTGAGAGACCGGTGTTGCGGATTCTCCCGCCGTTCGTATGGAGCATCTCTGTGTAACAGTGGAAGCATCCCTCGTCGTCGACACGAACGTCAAAGTTTGAAATTAGCCGAAACTATATGGGTGGAACATGAGTAGTTAGGGTATGTAGAGAGTATAATACATATGTATAGTACATGGTATGTACAGTTCGAAGTGGGAAGTCGTCGAAGAGTTGTTTTACCGTAGAAAGGAGTTGGCAACCATGGTTCGAGGGAGAACTGAGGGACAGTGGGAGGAGGATGGTGTGGTTTGAGGATGTGGATTGCGGTGACCAGCACAAACAGGAATTAACCTCACCCATTACTCGCTCCCGTGTGATGGTCAATATGTTGCACGCTATATCTACTTTCGCGAGACGCAACTCCTAACCCACACGTAAACCTGCATAGTACGAGCATGCAGTCTATGGTGGAGCGTACAGTCCGAGTGGAGCTCTCAGCTTTCCCGCAACAAATGGCATGATTCAGGGAGCTTTCATGAATCCGCGATAGTATACGATTACACCGCGGAATTCCAGCCTTCTGATATCTCCTATCGGTTCGTTCTCTGTGCTCAGGGGATACGGAAACTGCAATCGTATAACCGCCACGTTTGGATGCCTCGAGTTCTGCTTCATCGATCACTTTGAGCCAAAGCTTTGGCGCGCTCGTATACCCTCTACTGATGGATCGACTAGGTCCAATTTCGCAGACCAGGTGTCCACATCCCCCTCGGATCTCTTTCTCACTTGTTCCGTGTGCCGGCCGCGATTGCGACAATCCTCACCGCCATACAAACGTGGCGCTCAAAGATATTTTTGTCTGAAATCCTAAAGTCCACTCTGCGGTCATTTTGTTCCTTCTCGAATTCGCTCGGGGCAAAACGATTCGGTATCTCCAATTCGAAACGAAACTTTGTCCCTGTGTTCTGGCAGTAATCTACGGAAATAGTCCGTTTTGCCCCGCTCTATCCCGGAGCCAAGTCGAGCGGCTTTTGTGAAGCGCTGAATGGACATACCAATGTGATTTTTAAGCAGGGTTAAAGATCAGCGACGCAGTGAGTAAGCAGTGAAAATGGAAACTTATCCCCCGTCGACGAGATTGGATGTTCCTTGTATCGGATGAACCGATCGAAGCCCGGGTTATCGAAAGACGCTTTGCGCACACGGCTTAACGTTCTCTGTCCCAGTGCTTATCGCTCTCCCGGTACTTCAATATATATTGCTGGGTACCCCGGGCACTTGAGCGTTCGTTATACACACTAGCGATATACTCGCTCGGAAGATCTTCTCGTTGATTGCCGACAAGCTCTTGGCTACACTTCTCAATTATCTCGGCATAATACGTATAGTCATGTATACACACTCTAACGTTCGCTCGTATACTAGTTCTAAACTGCTATTGGGTATAATCTACTTGTGCGCAACGGAGCGAATTCTGCGCAGGTCCTAGCTGATAGAATGAACCATCTATTGTGTGCATACCCCGTACTCTGGATGACTATTGGATAACTAAAGAACTGGTAACGGAACTCGAATTAAACATCCACAGTATAATCGTGTACGGTGTGTGCCCTCGGACACTCGCACAGATAATCACGGAGACTCAACAGAACTCACACAGAAACCCGAAGAGAGACTCACAAGAGAGTCCATAGAGAATTGCGTGAGTTCTTGCGCAGACTCACATAGATTTGCGCAGCGACTTGCGCAGAAGCTTGCGCAGAGGCTCACAAAAACACTCGATCGAGTGCACGGAACAAGCGATGTCGGACGAAAATGTTTATCAAATAAGGCCGTATGTAGATGATACCTTGAGTACCGCGGAGGAGCCTGCAGTTGAAGCCAAAGTTTCACGGGGAACTACGAGGAAGCGTTTGAGATTTCAGTCAGCATGAAAATCTGTAGATGCTGGCTGCTCGAAGCGGAGTTGTGTACGGTTTACTACCATCATACGATGCTACAGGTACTGCATCTCACGACTGTTACGTATCGTCTATTTCTACCAGCTCCGCTAGAACAGTACTTCAGTTATTGCGCCATACCTGGTCGTAAAGCAAGCCGCCGAGTGGAGTTACAAAGTCGTAATCCACTTGTATCTTGGTGCGATCGCTCTAACTCGAAGGAAAAGTGTCGGATGACACGGCATACCACCGATGTAACCCGCAGATTATTACGGCATAACGTCTGCAGAGATAACCGATGTCCGGACCTTATGTCGAAGGATCTCGGATGAAGAAAATCGGGGAGGATGAGGCGATAAAGAGATTATACCGCGCGCTATTGTAGATTCATAAAAAGATAATAATAATCCGAGCATTTCTCTAATTTCCGATAAGACGCCTCTAGTGACATTAAGGTTTCGTTCTTTCTGTCTTTATTACTTCTTTATTGAAAACCCGCACTAAAACTTTGCTCCCTGCTCGTAAGTGTTCTTTTTTAACTTATTGGATTGTCTTTTTTTGTTTCCTCCTAGAGGACGCTATGTTTTTATTGAAAAAATATATATTCGAGATTTTAATGTAACAATAGTTGAAATAGTCTAAAATGTAGAGAAATGCAATTTTGAACTGGCGTCCGGATGTTTGTGTGTATGTCGCCGTTTGCATTGTTTAAAATGGCTATAACTTGCAAACGGTTCGAAATAGTAGGTTCAAATTTTGTACAGTAGTAGACTGGTGACGTCTCTTCCTTCAATGCATTTTTCATGAAGATTGAGTCTCGGTTCAAGATTTTACGCGATTTTGACATTTTCGAAAAAAACATCTGTGGTAGATCTGACTTGCGTAAATTTAGAGGTATTGTCCTTAAGCTGCACACAAATATATAATTCCATGATCACAGAACTTTGGTATTGAATTTGGCTGAAATCTATCCAAGCGGTCCGATATCATGGGATTTTGATTTTCTTGAAACTACTCAAAACGGTCTAATTCGAGTAAACATGGAGGTATCGACCTTAAATTTGATACGGGAACGGAGTAACACTGAACGATGTTTCGTTCTAAATTTAGCGAAAATTGATTTAACCGTTTACATTTTATGGGATTTCGAAATTTTTGAATTTTGTGAAAAAAATGCACTCTAGACACGAGTTTCTAATTCAAATATCGGGCTAAGAATAAAATCTGTTACAGTTTTGTAATCAGGGATAAATAATACACGAAAAATTCCCTCAAAACGACGAAATCCGCCAGTTTCAGTTTGCGATTTTCTAAAATAAATTTTGCGGTACATTTTGATGGTTTCAGTTTTATGAGTTGTACACATCTTTTTATGTTCCAAAAAAAGGTGTAAAGTAATTTGCACAAGACTTCCTGATTTATTGCAATTTTCGCATCGCTCTATGAGGAAGCCAAAATGAATCAATGAACTTTCTCATTGAGAAAGCTATGCACAAAGTTCAATGAATAAGAAAGCCACGTGCAAATTACTGTGCAGCGTTTTTTTTTTCATAATCAATGAAACCATGAGAATATAGTTTTATTCCGATGATTCATTCAATATTGCGGCTTAACGAGGAAAAATAATGAACAAATGGCGCGGAATCTCGTAAACCGTCGGAACGGGAGGAAAAATGATAATTCATCCGAAGCACGGATTACAGTGAACAAACGAAGTGCGCCGTCGAGTGAAATTAATGCGCGTCCGTTTTCGCGCAGCGTCCCCATTAGGTTCGTCGTAGCAGATAGTCGATGGAGCAGTGGGTACGGTATTTTATAACTCTCGGCTCGTAAAATCCGAACGGGAAGATATAGAGATGACGCGGACAGGATTTTCACGTAGCGTACGTCAAGCTCGGAGAAGCCGAGAGTAGCTGGCGAATGATAGGGGAAAAAAGAGATGAAGAAGAAACGAGAAAGGAGCGCGAGGTAGGGATGAAGGGAGGATTGGGGGTTCCGATGGCAAACGTGTAGGATTTCATATGACCGTGTGATAGAAGTTGTACCCTTTGGAATTCCGTACGTTGCTGGCTACGCGGCCAAACGAGGATTTCGCTCCCTCTTCAATTCGCAGTCTTCGCCTTTCCATCTCCCCATGGCACTCCGTCATTCCCGTAGGATTTTTTTTTTAACTCTGAACATCTTTATCTCCCTTATCCCTTCATCTAAGTCGTCGCGGCACAATTTCCACGTGGTCTCTCCAGCGTCAGGTGTGCGTAAACATTCGACTAAATTTACACCACCACTTAAGGCTTCCGAAGCCGGCGGCGCAGAGGGTGCGCCCGGAATGCCTATGGTGCATATATAGTGTGTACTATACCCATGTACACATACAGGGGCGCAGAAAGCGGTCGGCAAAGTTCGTAGATCTTGATGTACCATGCGCCTGTCCAAGTCTGCTCGGAGCTCACATTCGTTCCCGGTGCAAATGGAAGCGGTCGCGCCTTTTCTTCTTTTTCTTCTCCTTTCTTTTATTGTGAAGGGACAGAGCTAATTGGATTCCTCGTGAATTACTCGTCAAGCTTTCCGCCGGGTCTCGAGAATGAAAACGTGTAGTGTGTAAATTGATGCTATTATTTGTTCCATCTGAGTGGTTCCATTTATTTTGCTCACCCGCAGGACTATTCGAGAAATAGGAACGATAGATAGGCTTCTATGTGACCGGTATTAAGAATTCAGAGTGAATATAGTTGTTTCGGCGAGTAGTTTCCTCTTAATTCAAATTTAATTCAGTCACAGCACGGCAAGCCTGCCATCGCAGTTATTGCCAGTGGAATTTATATATCTCGAGCTTTCACAGGCTTTCATGTATAGCTTAATATATGCTCGACTGCGTCCCGTAGCTACGATGTACATTCGCAACCCATACCACGGTAAACTGCACGTAGCGCTGAGCTCAGTATTCTCTTCACGTTCGCAGTATATCCCGAAAATTCCAGTGCCACCTTGAGATCTGTCCTGAAGCGGCCCTTATGCACTTTCCGCCTCTCTTCTGCATCTTGCCGATCCACTTTTTTCCCTCTCACTTGAAATTATATCTTTTATCCGTACACTGAAAAAAAAATTGCTTGCGGGCTGCCAAAGAAAAAAATTCTTATTTCAATTTTACTTTCAATTCTTAGAAATCTATATGATGTTAAAACAACGACGGCAAGACTGCCAAAGTGACATTTTATCGTTTCAATCTGATATGTGATTGTAAGAATTGAAAGTAGAATTTAAATAAGAATTTTTTTCTTTCGTAGCCCGCAAGCGAATTCTACTTGAATCATTGATATTTTTTTTCAGTGATATTAACCTTTCTTACCTATTTCGGCTACTTCCCGTACCACCCACGTGACTGTTCCACATGCAAAGCACCCACTCCAGCATGCCATCTAAAATCCAGCTGAACTCCCTTTCCACTTTAGAGCTAGTTTATAGGGGAAACCGGGGCAAAACGGGGTACTGGGGCAAAATGGGGACATGTACCCCGTTTTGCCCCAGATGGTTTTTTGTTTTTAACCTTTCAAAACCGGTCCGAATACAATTTTGGTGTGAAAAACAATGGATCTATGCTTTCAGTATCATTGTGGCAGGTTTCATTGCTTAGCGTCCCCGTTTTGCCCCGGGTTCCCCTACTACCGGCTATTCTACCGCGTGCCATTGACTTTGCTACGGGATGAAATCATGACGCATATGGAATACGAAATTGAAGCAGTGCGAGATAGAGTGGTTGCCTTACGGCGAGTGAATCAGGGATGAATGTCCGGAAATGTTTACATTCGAAAAACATTCGTACGACTTCGAATCCACTTTCCTTTACTTCGTTTGCATGAATTTTCGTTGAAACCAGCGCCAGAAGCCAAAGTACGTTATTGTTGGTGCTCACCATTTACGCAGGCGGCAAAGCTTTCTCTGTGGAATGCAAAATGGACAAATTGGATTTTCTTTTTTTTTTTTTTGCTTCCTCCGAGAGAACGCTATGTTTTTGTAAAAGAAAATAATCGAGATTTTAATGTCAGAGTACTTGAAATAGTCTTAAATGTCGAGAAATGCGAATTTCTCGACATTTTATTTCTCGAATTTCTCGATGTATGGGTGTGGGTGTCGTCATTTGCATCGTTTATAAAACGTCTATAACACGCAAACGGTTTCAGATAGCGGGTTAGAATTTTCTATACTAGTAGAGTGCAGCGTCTATTCCTCAGGTGGAATTGTTATGAAGATTGAGGCTCGGTTCAAGATTTTACGAGGTGTTAACATTTTTGAGAAAAGTCTGTGGTAGCTCTGACTTGCCTACGTTTTGAGCTATCGTCCTAAAACTGCATACTAATACAATCCAGTGATCAAAGACCTTTACTATTGAATATGGCCAAAATCTATCCAAGCGGTCAGATTTTATGGGATTTTGATTTCTTTTTAATTACTGAAAACGATCTAATTCGAGTAAACGTGGATGTATCAGGGACGAGAGGTCAGAAAATCTTGCAATTAAAAAAATATTCGTACAACTACGAATTCACTTTCCATTATTTCGTTTGCATGAATTTTCGTTGAAACCAGCGCCCGAATCCAAAAGTATATTATTGCCGATGCTTTCCACTTACGCAGGAGGCAAAGTTTTCTCTGTGAAATGCGAAATGGACGGCAGTTCATTCGCAACATTCGTAATTTCATTGTTTTTTAGCCACGAATTATTAAATTTGTAGCTTACATCAAATTACTTTATGACAATTTCCCCACAACATGTCCACGTTTCAGGAACCGCAGATTTAAACATAGGGGTGGAATTGATATGAAAGTTAGTGTCTCGTGTGCGGTAATGCTCATACGCGTTCGCGCACCCCAGGCATTTCTGTATGACGTTGACGATGAGGAAAAGAGAAGCGCGCGAGAACCGGCCAGTCTCGGAAATGCCCGGTTGGCGTTCCCAAGCGTGCATCGAGCAGCGGGGAACAGCGGAACGGACGAAAGTGCGGGACGAGATAGGAAAGTTTGTACTGGATAACATTTGTACTGGAGCGGGTTTCGCATCCGTTTTGCACCCGGTCGTCCTCTGTCACCGCCTAGCCGTTGCAGTTTTCAGCCGCGTCGGCAGATGCACTCGACGACCGAAACACACCAACCACGCGGACACGGCGATTCCCGAGCAGCCCAAACTTTGGGCCAGCGTTTCCTCGAGATCCGCCCGCTCGGGCATTCATGTCGCATTAAACCTGTCGCAATTCATAACGAAATTTACTGCACACAATAAAATCGAGCCTTGTAAAAAAAAAAAAAAAAAAATTCAATATACGCAGAAGTGTTTACGGGAATTTTTAATATTTCGAAACGTTGAAAAATCAATGATGCGCCGAGAAGGAAGACGGCGGCGGAGCCCGCTGGCTCGTAGCCAATGACGACGCGGAATCTCATACACTCGATATGTCACCGCCACTGTCGAATATCCCTCGCGATGGCAACGGGCCAATAAATTCGAGCCAATAAAACGAAGCGTTAAAAAATCTCGGAAAAACGGAGAGAGAGGGAGAAAATACATAAAGTTCGGCGATGTCGGGGAGCGAGAAACATTGGAGGGACGAAATTGTTTTGCACATTCGGATGAAAAGACCCAATTTGTCACTACGTAGTTACGCGTATTCAATGATGGAGTTCTAATTAATTGTTGTCAAGGACTAACTGACCGAGTTTCAGACAAAATTCTAATTCATTTCGACGCAGTATGAGGTACAATTGTTTTTCGCAAGAGAATTTTAAAAAATAACAAAAATATGGTACATTTTTGCCGTTATCGGAAAAGCCAAATTCTCGAGGACTTATCATTAGGGCGGCCATCTATGGCGATAAGCGGCCTAAATCTGAAGGAAAATCTTTGTAGAATAACAAGGTAGTAACTTTTTCCGATTTTAGCAGAGCTTCGAATGGGACAGCACAACATTACAGTACGCCATCAGAAATGTTTATTTCTCCTACAATCCTTTATCCCTGGATACACACAATGGGCATCGTTACTGCTTCGATAACGATTTCCGCGTAAAAATTTATTACCCCAAGTTTCCGCTCAACGACCACCAGAAGTAGTAACGGCAGCTTCCATGCCCGCGAAAGATGCCAGGGAAGATGGAAAATCGTTAATCCTAATGCATGTGTACCGTGTTGCGTTTATATCGACGAAAAATTGAACGAAACAACCGCGGGTTGAGGAATAACTCGGCGAAATCTGCTGTCTTCCTTTACCCATTGTACTCTCAATTCTGAATTACCGTTGTATGTGTTCAGTTCAAGCGCATTCCGGACCAAGCATTTTCCTCTTTCTTCGGGTTTTAGCTGCACATTTTTAAGATTCCCTTCTCCCCCTCTCATCGAGCTGGAATATATAGAATCGTTGGAATTCAGCGGACATTATCGTAAAGGAAAGAAAATAACATTACCGAAAAATACGTGTAGTTTTAAGGCGATATGCGAGATATCAACGGTCGCGGGAAAAATAGGCAAAGCAATTTCTGCCAAATGCATTTCATACGCCCTTAAGTAAAATTCGCCCTTATGTCGAATTCGCCCTTAAGTCGAATTCGCCCTTAAGTCGAATTCGCCCTTAAGTCGAATCCGCCCGTAAGTCGAATTCGCCCTTAAGTCGAATTCGCCCTTAAGTCGAATTCGCCTTTGAGTCGAATCCGCCCTTAAGTCGAATTCGCCTTTAAGTCGAATTCGCCCTTGAGTCGAATTCGCCCTTAAGTCAAATTCGCCTTTAAGTCGAATTCGCCTTTAAGTCGAATTCGCCTTTAAGTCGAATTCGCCCTTAAGTCGAATTCGCCTTTAAGTCGAATTCGCTCTTAAGTTGAATTCGCTCTGAAGTCGAATTCGCCCTTAAGTCAATAATCATTCGACGGGGCCGAAAGAAATTTAGTTTTAAGCTTGCTGACTGGCAAAATCTCAGTGCAGGGTAGTGCTTTTTGTCAAGTTGCATAAATCGTTTACCGTTTCTTTTACATGTACATGTAGGTTTAACTGATAAGTTCCGGACTGAGAGTGCTTCGCTTACGACGGACCAAATTCCCGACGAAAAAGTGTTCGATAGTTCAAAGCCCCGGTCGAGTTACTGACCAACGACAAAAGTATCGTAATAATGGGAACGTGACTGGGTCGAGTTCGGCTCAATGAGCAAGAAGGACTAATCGGAGGTCGAAGGGTTATGCCTAAGAATAGGGGAATGAACGAGAATGTGAAGTGATTGGAGGGACTACAATGCCCGCAGCTTGATAGCTCGGGAGGAGCGCGGCTACACACCCGGCGTACAGAATAGCAGCAGGATATCAGGAAACTAAAAGTTTTTCCCGACGTAACGGAGGGAATAGACCTGGATGGGCTCTCCGGTGGTCCATGCTAGCTCGAAAACTCCTCGTTCGAGCAACTCGACTCGAAACTTTGTCCATGAAGCATGTCTGGACCTTCGGTCCACGGGCTTCCACCGAAATCTGTAGTTGCGCGAGTAAACAGACAAGCTCTCAGCCAAATGGCACGACGAAACAGTCGCTCTTGCCAGAGTAAAAAGACAGATTCAGCTGGAGTGCACACAGATACAAAAAGAATATTAAAATACGCTTTCTTCCAAAACCCGGAAACGTTTGTGAAAAATTAACCTCAGAACGCTGAAAACATTTTTGAACCCTCTGCAACACGACACAGTGGTCCGGTTCACCCGACGTCTTCGTGGCTGCGCTACTGTGCCAAAAATCAAGATTTTTGCATTTAATGGCACCAAAATCGAAACGCCAGAGTGTAAGCCGAAAGTTTCCCGTCGTTCGACAATCGCACTGTAAATGTTGGAATCGTTACATGCCTTTATATATATATATATTTTTTTCTTTAAACACGACTTTATTTTTTTGCTCGCAACGGTTCGGCTCCACCAGACCTATGCGTAGTGTTCTGGGGTTTGAAATAAAAAAAAAAATAATAAAAAAATTCTTTAATATCAAGCTCACCAGGTGCGTTCCTGTGTATAGGCGCCGCAGGTGCGGGAGGCACCGATCCGGCTATGCTGTATAGTGTCTGACCGCTGCCGTATTTGAGTGTCGAACAATTACAGGGTGTCGCGGGTGTCGGCAGCCCCTCGCTTCCACCTCCCCTCGCGCTACCCGGTACCACCGATATTTCGTCGAGTTCGTGACCACTGTCGTAATGAAACAATCGGGTTGCACTCGTACTCGCTGCACCACCAACGGCACTACCACTTCCGTCACCCTCGTTGCGACCACCACCGTTTCTTCCACCCCCGCTGTTACGGCCCCTAAGCGACTGCACCAGCCGCTTGGCGCCCGAAGACATTCCACGAAGGTAATCCAGCCTTTCGGTAGCACGCTGCTACGCGTCCTCCCGCTACTACTGCGCAACCCTTCTTCCTCTTTTAGTTTTTTTTAAATTTTTTATTTCTCAACCTTCTTCCTAATCTTCACTGCTCCACGCTCTCACCCACTCATTCGCGGACTCAACCTGAGTTGCAACGTGACTACGAGCAGGAACCTTCGTTTCCTCGTTTCCCGAAGATTTTAGCACGCTTATTTATCGCTTCGATGAAATAAACCAAACAAAAAATAAAGAAAAAATTATTATTTATCGAGTCCGACTTTGAGATTCGATTCAATTATTCCACCGTGTACTTTTATTTATTTATTTATTTATTTATTTATTATTATGATTGTTATTATTAGGATTATTAATTCTGGTATCAGTATTCGTAGTATTATCAGTGTTATTGGTATCGTTACTAGTACTAATGTTATTACTATTTATTACTGTTATTCTTATCGTTATTATTACTATTTTGTTATTTTCGTGATCTTCTAGCTTTCGTCGATTCTCCTCGCGCTTTATTTATTTTTGTTAGTCAGGCTTATATTTGTTTTTTTTCTGTCTTTATTCCCTCGTATCACTCGATGTCCTATTCGAGCATTGAGTTCGCAGTAGTGCAACGCATCGTCGTTGATTGAAAGGTGGGCGGTATGCGGGTCGTTGATAGTTCGGTTTCTCTAGGCAGCCCAAAACCCGCGGACGGGGTTACGATCGTTCATCCAGCGACGCTCTCGAGAGGGAAATCTTCAGTTTCTTTTTGTGATCGATCGATCGAGCCGGAGAAAATTCGAATAAGTTTTAAAGTTTGATGGATGGAAATAGAGATTTTTATTTTTGACGATACGAAAATTTTTGAAACTTCGACTAGTGTCCTCGTCCTCCTCCTCCTCGTCCTCCTCGTCGCCCTCTTCGTTTCTGTATCTGTCCTTCCGATACTCAGCGGGATTGAGGGGTGAATTTACGAGCGGCGCTTGCTGTCCCGCGAATGACGAATCGAACGGAGAATACAATTCTCGGCCTCGGGCGTACAGTGAGTCATCGGACATCTCGATGATTGGCGATGTCACCGAATCACCGGTGAACCAACGTTCATTTTTGATTTTTCGATTATTATTTATTTTTATTTATTTTTATTTTTTTAGGATTCTTGTTTTCGAATGGGTGACGTTAAATTATGTCAGAGCGTGCTTGGCGGAGGTTTTTTCGGATGGTGTGTGACATCGCGGGCACGACGTGCCGCCGACTTTCTTATCCTCCGTCGCCTCCTCGAACGCCGACGTCGTATTCTTCTTCTCAACACTCTGTCGTGCAACAAGTGTCCACACTCTGACCACTCACTTCCCATGCGTCGTGAATGCCGCCGAGTACCTTACGGACACGAATCGTGAAGTGATACCGATGAATTTTCTATTCGCCGATGAGATTGCGCCAGCTGGAACAAAAAAAGTGGGAATCCTTGTTAGTTTTCGATTTTTCCGATTATTGCACGATAAAAAAAATCCCTCTCCCTCTCTCTCTCTCTGCGTAAAGTAATGACATGTTTGCGTAGAACATCTATACAGGACTGTGGAAATAAAGTGTGCACTCATGATATAAGCGAGAGTGGGGCAATATGAACACGATACTAAAAATTGATGTTTTCAACGTTTTATTATACTGCGGAACGAGTTCAACTTCGTCCCGAGTGTCCACTCAGCATTGCTCTCCCCCATAGCTCGTGGAAGAGTTAAGATAGCGTGGATGACAAAAGGGTTGAAAGAAAAAGAGCAGTGAGCTTGGTTGGCCGGCGAGGGGCTGATAGGCCACGAAGGAAGGACGTCGTTCGTGTCGTTGTCTAGGCGAGAGCGGACCTCACATTTACCGCGTTGGATAAATATTCATGTATTTTTGGGGAGTTACTTTTTTCCCGAGAAAACCGGGTCGACCGAGCCTTTGCATAATTCCTCGAGTAATTAACGCTGGTATAGGCGGAACGTGATTTTTTTTTCGAGGATTCTCGATCGTTGCTCGTCGCTTTGAAGCTTCATACGACTTTTTAGAATTTGTGTCGCCGATTCGACCACCTCACTTTCGAAGTCCAGCTGGCGTTCGACACTATAAGATTCGCTCCTTCCCGGTTTTTTTTTTTTGCACATTTTTCATATCTCCGCCACTTTTCTATCATTTTTGCTTCCTCATGGAGGAAGTTTTGTTTTGGTGAAAAAAAAAAAAAATTTCGCGATTTTAATGTAATGTAAGGAATAGTCGAAAACGTCGAGAAATGTGATTTTTGCCGGCGTCCGGATGTGTGTGTGTGTTTATGTGATAGATTTCCATCGTTTAGAATGACTATAACTCGGAACCGGCTTGAGATAGCGGGTTGAAATTTTGTACACTACTAGAGAGAATTCTGATTTTTTATAATAATCAGTAATACCGGTCTAATTTGAGTAAAGATGGCGATATCGACCTTAAATTTAACACGGTAATGGACCAACACTGTACAATGTTTCGTATTAAATTTGGCAAAAATTGATCCAACCGTTTAAATTTTATATGATTTTGAAAGTTTTGAATTTTTTGAAAAGTTTGTTTTTCTACTCCTGACACGAGTTTCTGAATGAAATATCAGGCAAAGAGTAAACTCTTTGTTATAAACTATATTGTTGTAATCAGCGGTAGATAATAAATTAAAAATTACCTTAGAGTGACGAAATCCGAAAATTTCAGTTCGCGGTTTCCTGTACTAAATTCTGGTGTAAATTTTGATGGTTTTATTTGTATGAGATGTACAGATTTTTTTATGTTACGAAAAAAAGTGCAAATTACTTTGCACATGGTTTTTTTATATATTCAAAAATACTCAAAACTCTTTATATACTCAAAACTCTTTATATACTCAAAAATACTCAAATACTCTTTTTATACTCAAAAATTCAATTAAAAAGAGTTGAAAATTGAAATTTTCATATCGCTTTCTTATAATGGACCTTTTTTTATTTTTTGTGAAAATTATATTCTAATTACAGCTTCCTCCATAACGAGGCCAAAATCGAACAACGACATTTATCATAGAGGAAGTTATGCGCAAAACCGTAAAATATGAGGACGTAATTGTGCAAATCACTTTGCAAGCTTTTGCACAATATTTCCACCACTTTTCTATAATTTTAATTGATACGCATCGACGGGAGGCCGTGCGATTGCGAGAAAAATGGAACGAACCGAGCCGGAGTTATCCGAGAGATGACGTAGTCCCCAGAGAACGATGGACGGAGGAAGGAAGGAGGCCGGAAAAAAACAAGAAAACTGAGAAAGAGAGCCGAGACGCAACCGCAAGCATGCGCTGCCTTCCAGAGATGAAAAATGCTTTGAATTATCGGAAAATTTACATAGAGAGGAGAGCATCAGCTTCTTGGAAAACGCGTCACTTCAAACGTGATATTCTCGCCCGACGCTGGCCTCTTCCACCGCTGCAGTTATTTGATATGAGACTCGATCTCTTTGCACAGCATCCCGTGTCGATCCACCGGCTGGCGAAGCTTCGCCGTTTCTACGATCTTCCCTACCACAATGATTATATAACATACTATACGCGCCCTGCAGAAGATGAAAAATCATGTCGCAGAGCGCAGGAAATCCTGAGAAATCAAATCCATATTTCAATCGATGCGCTTTTTTCAATAATCCATGGGATTAAAAAAATTTAATTCGCGTGACTGCATGCGGGAGCTGCTATAGGCGCTGCTGTCCCGGATGACTCATTGGCCATTCGTCTGTCAGTTTCTCTGCGTCGCAGACCGAGGTATATTTTTCTTTATCACACTGCTGACGAAGAATTATTATTTTTTACCATTATTATTTTTCATGTGTCAGTTAAAGTACTAACAGAATGTGTTGGTTTTTTATTGCGAAATTCGATACCGAAAATACAATTTATATTGTAGACCGACAGACGGACGGGTAGACAGACTGATGGACAGAAATGATCAAGATTTTATTTACTCGTTGACGACGTCGACAGCTCGTTTAAACGCAGTGACAATACGACCGTTTCGAATATACACCTGAACATTGCCCCGAGTTTGTGAATTAATAATGGGGACGAGTGTTGTTCAGTGGAAAATAATTAAAATCGTGGGAAATAATTGAAATGACCGCAGAGTAAATGAGCGCAAGTACGCACGGGGTTCGCGAACGCAAAAGTTTGTTCCCATTAAAATATACGACGAACGGTGGATTTATTTTCCCGTGGAAATGATTCGCATCGAGAGTGCCGTGTGAGAGTAGCATCGAGTACCATGGAAAATTAAAAAATCCGACGAAAGGGTGGAAGTTCGAGGCCAGAGAAAGCCACCAGTCCGGTACTCGACTGTAAAATGCTCTGAAAATTTTCAAATTTTCAAATTGCTTCCCCGTAATTTTATTTCATTCTCGTTCCGTGAGAAAATTTTTTTTTTTCTGCAATTTTCCCGGCTTCCTCGCGGAAGAACATTCGCGTGTAAAAGGGAAATTATTAATAAAGGGAGGGAGAAAAATGATCAGAATTTCTTTTTTTTTTCTCGAAATAATAAAAACCATACACCGAGTAGTTTTTTTTATTTATCAAAACGCAAACTTTTCTGACTCTATATTTCCGGGCACTGACTACGTTTCTGCCTCTGTACATTCTCGACACTGCCTCGAGCCGCGTCGCCGCAGACTCCTGACTGATTAAAACTCATGTCTGTACTGCTAGAGGCTAAACGTGAGTTGTGCAAAGTAGAAGGAAGAGATATACAAGTTCTTCGGAGAAGCTGCAAGGCAAAGAAACTTCAGTGTTCCCGAAGAACGTTTCAGCGTGTATACTGCGCATACCGAGTAAAATTACGGAGGGGCGAGGTGGTTCGTATATAAGAGAGAAAACGAAATGCGAACTGACAAAGTGGACCGACAGTGGCCTCGTCATTCATCCGCCCGAACTTGACTCGTAACAATATTGTCCACATTTAGCGACAACCTTGGTTAGTACCGAACATTTTTGCCGTCTCTTTTATATCAATAATGCGAAACTTCATGCAAATTTTCGTTACAAAAAAGTGGAGGGTTGGGTAAAAGGAAAATATACACACAGAAGAAAATAAATTCGTAAAGTCGGAATACGAAGTTTCGTAAAAACAATTTTGTTAAATAAGTGAAAAACTCGTTTGTTCAAGTGTGAATATACAAATTGTCATTTTATTTACCGTGTCATTGACAATTTTAGTTTGCACTTTTGCTAGTAAAACTAGAGCCGGGTGGTGCGATCGGAAAATTAACAAGAAAAAAATTATGGACGTTTGTGGACAATAAGTTTTTTTTTTTAAGCACAAACTTTTTTACTGTTCAGCTTCACGATCCTCATCAATTTATGTCGACTTAAGAAATAAAGACGATTTAAAAAAATTAATTTGCGTGTACTTTGATGATTTTTAAATTGAAAAATAAATTGGAGCGATGTAATTTAAAATGCCTGGCTGGGTCGAGGGACAGATTGCAGGAAATCTCGGCTCAATTATTTTTAATTTCTTCTGTAAGCCCCGAACGACATTGAGCGTTTTTCTTTTTTTTTCATTATCGTGGGCACTCTGTCTCTTGCCCACGTGGCACTTGAAACTTCGTTTCGAGTTGCCGAAAGTTTTCGAGATTTTCTTGCAGCTAGCGTCTTTGTCGTCCATCCTCCGCAGCGCCGTAGCGTGCATAATGTCGTTCGCGGTGAGTGAAAAAAGTGGAACTAACCGGATAGATTAATCGCAGACGGAGGAGAGACCTCGTTAAGGCTTTCTTCTTCGAGGTTGCGAAAAGCACCCGCAACACGAGATTCGCGAGGAGAATGCAGGAAAATTATGAAAAGCCGTAACAAACGAGAATGGCAAGAAAGGATACACAGAGAGGAAGATTGCGCATAGAAGAAAGAAACTGAATACTTTGAAACGAAATCCTTGGATGCGTTTGCGAGGAATATTTTACGAAGAAATTACTAAATAGAGCCGTAAATATTATTTTTGTAATTTTATTAAATTACTAATATTCAGTAGTGGAAAGACAACAACTTGCATTAGAAAAATTATTATTGAAAAAAAAAATAGTGAAATCATTCCAGGCAATTTTCAGACAGCCGAAAATAAGTGTGACGAATTGCTGATAAAAAAAATGAATAAGGAAAATACAAACGGAAAAAGGTAATAACAGATCGCCGAAAAATCTGAAGATGGAAGGAAGATGATGGGGCATTAAGATACAACTTAATTGTTCGAGTCATCCACAAGAGAGGAGCAATGACGATGGAAACAAGACGGCTTTTGCGAAAAAAATAACCATTGAGAGAGAAAACAAAAAAAAAAAAGGAGCGGAGGAAGAAATCGTGATGAGACTGCGGAAGAGGAGCACGACAGGGAACTTGGTAGATAAAGGGGGAAGTCCCGAGTAAAAGCCACAAATTATACCCAGGCATTACGTGCCAGTTTGGCCGAAGCGCGCTTCGCGGCGAAAGAATTCTGCCATTTCGACGTTACGTCCGACCATTTCAACGACCCGATCCCTCCGGAAGCTAGCACGCACCGTACACTTCATCCCTCCCGTTCATCCTCCGACCCACTCCAAACAGCATTCGACTACCACAACGACTCATCCTCCCCCAAAGACCCGAGCGACGCCCGAAGCTTCGAGGTATTTCGTCCATTAAATTAAAAGCACTCTCTAATACCCTCACTCTCCTATATAGAATACTCGATATCGATCGCTGAAATAGAAAGCGTACCGGAAATTTTTTATTATTTTTTTTCAAAATTGTTGCAAAATAAATTTTTCATTTACCAACAATAATACCCAATAAATCAAAGAGTCGGCGCATGTAAAAAAGTTGAGTATGACGCCCGAACCAATGTTGAGGTCCATAAAATTAACACCGCTCTCTAATATACTCTTATGCTGCGATATAGGATATTATGTATTTATCGCTAACAATTTTTTTTGCGATAGATACGATTAATATTTTAATTTTTATATTTTCTGTTTTCGAAATCGGGACAGAGTATGATTTTTTACTAACAGTAATAGCTATCAAATCGAACGGCAGTAGCATGTGAATAATTTAATAGCGATAATTGAATAATGGGTTAGCCGATATTATCTTATCGCTGGGTACGGCGCAAGAGTAGGGATACAGCTACGCGTGTTCGTGTATCGAACAGCAAATTCAATAAACCGGGATTCCATACTGCGGTATTGAGTAATGCAATGAATAACTGTTTTGCACAAGATTACGGAGACAGAATGTTTATCTATAAATGGCCTACCAATAGTTGAGAATACAAACGCGCAACGTTTTCAATACGAAACCGATCCTAAAAATAGAACTGCAAAAGTATCGTTGCATAGAAGAACTGCAAAAGTATCGTTGCAATGGAAGAACTGCAATACTATCGTTGCAATGGAAAAACTGCAATACTATCGTTGCCATAGAAGAACTGCAAAAGCTATGCTCATGTTATGGGAGTTTCCAATTCTGCGAGAATATCTGCGCCATCGCGTGCAAGGACTTTTCACTTCTCCGTGTTTCTCGAGAAAAATTCTTCGTGAGTTCCGTTCCACCTTTCGTTCTGCCGTTCTTGGGGCAGTTTATTAAAAAAAATTAATTCCTCGTGAAACGTAATATCGCGTTTGCTTCGTCGCTGGACGAAGCTATGAAAACTCTATTTTTTCCTCTATTTTCGTAATTTTTAAGCTAGATCGATTCATGCAAAAAAATCATTATCGGGGGATTGAAGAGAGCGACAAGTCTACGGAAGCAAAAGTACCCTGCCAATGATGATTATGTTCTTCGAGTTTTCGTCCCTATGTTCTATCGATAATCCGGATATCTTAGTGCAACGACTTTTTTCTTTGTCGAATTTGAAACTTGCGCATAGATAAAATTGGTGAAAGATGGTCCGGATATGGTAAGTCTAAAGATGCGCGAAATAAGAAAAGGAAGAGAAAGAAAAGAAAAGTTTGGTATCGCTAGATAGCTAATGATTGCGCACCCGACTGCATTAAGTATCGGACGAAGTATTTCACAAGTTCGACAGTCCGAGCACGTTTCTTGTCGTTTCCGTATACTCTGCCGATACTCGTATACACGACACACCACTAAAACCGAGCAGACCGAATTCCGTGGCGTCTTGAAGTACCCTACTCAAGTAAGAAACTGCCGTTCGGTACATCATTAACGACGGGTTCATCGATCCCCGTAGACCCGGAATATCAGATGAAAGATAATTTCTCGAGGGTTTTAAATATTTAAGGATCCCAAGTGGAGGCAAGATGAAAAACAAAAATTGCAAACGAGTCTACATTTTCTTCACTACTAAAAAATGTAATTATTATTTATTTATTTATTTATTTATTTATTTATTTATTTATTTATTTATATTAAAAAACGAGCTACGCCCAATTACACGATGATGGGCGACCCCATCATCAGGGTTTTATGTCGAAACTGAAAAGTGATACATAGCAATTGAACCTTTTTGAATTATTATACAGGAAGAAAATAACAATATAAAATAAAAGAAGATACAAGATTTATTTAAAGAATTTAAAGTTATTTAAAGAATTGGATAGACCACCTTAGGATGGAATGTCCCGCGAAAGCTATCCTAGCTCGTATGTGGATTTCCGTCGTCTGCAGAACGTGTCATGTGTACATATGCAATAAACGCTGAGACAATAATTCCTGGGAAAGAAACAAATCCCATCGCGCTTCTCGTTGAACTAGTCAAATGAGTCGGGAAGTTCACGAAAGACATCGAATTCTCAGGGTTACGACATCTACTTGAACCCATTTTCTCAAGTACTTCGAGTACGTCGCGCGATTCTCACCCCAGTGCCAAGAAAATAACAATATAAAATAAAAGAAGATACAAGATTTATTTAAAGAATTTAAAGTTAATTAAAGAATTGGATAGACCACCTTAGGACGGAATGTCCCGCGAAAGCTATCCTAGCTCGTATGTGGATTTCCGTCGTCTGCAGAACGTGTCATGTGTACATGTGCAATAAACGCTGAGACAATAATTCTTCTGAAAGAAATAAATCTCATCGCGCTTCTCGTTGAAGTGGTCAAGTGAGTCGGGAAGTTCACGAAAGACATCGAAATCTCAGGGTTAAGACATCTCCTTGAACCCATTTTCTCAAGTACTTCGAGTACATCGCGCGATTCTCACCCCAGTGCCATCACCACTGACACATATCTTATGACTAGTACACACAACCACATAAACGCACCCCAACGACAACCGTGCTCGCGATCCTACCAACGCACCCTTCCATACTCAGGGGCGCCTCGGCGTCATCCTCTTCAATCCGGAATTAATAACCATCCATACGACAGACCCCCACCCACCCCCTGTGGGTGTAGAGAGTAAAAGGGGGGCTGAATAGGGTGATGAGCTCAGCATCGCAAATTCATCCATTTTTACAGCACACTCGTTCGAGCTCAGACTGATCAATATTTTTACGAGCTAACCAGCAACACGTTATCAGTTTTGCATAAAACATATTAAATATCGAATAGCTGCGGCGGCGCTGTTTTTTTATTCATCGGGGTCGCGCACCTCTATTTTAACTCTTCCACGTGAGTCCCCCAAAGTGCGCACTTAGACTCAACGACCTTTCTCTCCATCAGAATTTTTCTTTTTTTTTTTTTACCGCTCAGCTGGTTTAAGTATGAAAAGCTAATGTGTATCTATTATAGAGGCGATGGGCGTTAAGTGCTCGAGTTAAAGTATTTCACGACAGGATGCAATGTTCGGAAACAGTGGTCAACACGATGCGGAACACGCGATGTGAAATTTTTTTTATGGAATGCTTAAAGCTTTCGGAAAATTTTAGCTCGACTATAAATACCTAAGAATAATCACCTAAGAATATGATTGTTAAGAAGCACGATACATTTTGATTGTCGAATATACACTCAGATGAACATTTTTTAAAATCAATGGAATATTTTTTAAAAGTCTTTCACTTTTTTACACAAGCACAATTCGCTTGAAACAATAAATTCCATTTCTTATTTTTATATTTTTCATCTTCGTTTCGTGAATAGTTATTTGTATGGCGAGGGCGTAGAGAGGGAGTTCTTGACGAATGTGAAAATGCACGCACACGAGTCAGAACTCTCTTTTGCACGCTCACGCCATTCACATCATTTTTCCTAACAAATTAACAAAAATCACGCTTTCCGTTCCCGTGAAATGTGCATAGAAAGGCACTTTTCCGCATTAGTGCGGGAAAAAGACGATATTGCGTTTGTACGCATGCGCAGTATCTTTCCCGTACGCGATGCAAAAAAGTACCTTTCTGCGCATCACTTCACAAGAATGGAAAGCGAAATTTTACGTGCATGCGTTAGGAAAAAATATGATCCAGCGACTACTGGGAAAAAAATTCATTTAGTAAATTTTGTTTTCTCAGTGTTACATGACGGGGGAGCGTTTTCTTGCGAAATAAATTGATACTTACTTAATTAGCAAAAGTTTCTCTTGTCGTCTCCAATCCTCCCTTATTCCTCGCTCATGATTGCAAGAAGCAGCAATTCCATGGTTATACTCGTAGTTATATCGAATTAAACTCCACACACACAGGAAACTCCGTCGTTGCACCAACGGGAAAACACGTACGCGAGCACGCACATACAGAAAAAGAGGGAGAGACACGCTGTTCGGAGTGTCGAAAGTTTAGCTTCACGAAAGTTCACTGAATTCGTTTATGACCAGCGACGCCAGGAGTAATTAAAGAAATTCAATGAACACGTTAAAAACAACACAGCCAAACAAACAAAAAGAGAAGGAATTAGAGTAAAACAAAAATGAGATACCCCACGAAGTTGACGAATGTGTTTCCCTTTCAAAGTAGTTAATTGGCCAAACTTTTCGTATTAATTGAAAAGTCTTGAATTTTTTTTGGTTAGCCCTTTGGCGTGTTTTCTTCACTGAAAAGTTTCGCCGAAGATGACTTTCCCGTTTCCTCGGGTACGTCACGAGCTCGTCGAAGACATCGTCACCACGCGGCAAAAGCAATTAAACTTATGTTCGACCGAGCTCTCGCACGTTTCTTTGTAGTCTTTGATAAGAAGATTGTCAAACGTAGCGTGAAAAGAAGAAAGTTTCAAAGCCGGCAGAGTAAAACGATTCGAAGGATCGAGTTTTATCTTTCGTCCAGTCGTCTCCATATCCCTCGCTCCGGATGCTTCCCCGTGTTTCTACCCTGTGCGTAATAACGTCTTTTGTACAAAAAAAAGGAAAATTAAAAAATTAAAAATTCAGCAGATTTATCTAAGGATAGACAATTCTCTGCCGTCGTAAGGGTAAAGGTTCGATGCCGCCCCTGTAGCTTCTCGCAGCAGCCTCGATTCAACCTTGAAATCCCAGCTCATTCCGCAGATCTCGCGAAGCAATCTCGACTTTTCCCGAAGCCTCTTTGTGTCCTCTATTTCTGCGTCGTTGTCTTCGGAAATCAATAGCTCGTTTCTTCACGCCTTTATATATCTTACCCTCCAATCGAGATGTATCCCCGATTTTCGTCCCACTTAACCCCGTACGAAGTCGTTCTTTCTTTTTTTCTTTCGTTTTTTTTGGAGTTCTTCTCTCAGCTTTTCTTCATACCCAAAAAATTGTCGAGAAATAACTCGACGCAATGATCGATCCTAGAGCCGGCTTTACTCGCCAAATTGGCAAACATGTCTTCGAGATTCCTTTCCTCTTCTTTCCGGTGGTACCGAAGATCAGATATGATCGAATGTCCTCCCACGTTGGAAGACGTCCGGCTGAGGGTTTCCATTCATATTAATTGCATAACAGTTCGACGCTAGTGGGAACGATTCCACATCGGTCGTCCGCCAGTCTCGTTACTTAGCGATCTACGATGCTTTCCGCGGCTCTTTTTCTAATAACAATCCTAGTGCAATTACTTAATCATATACCCATCGATCATATCCACTGCTCGAGTCCGTCGTCTCGAAGAGCTCTCCACATACCTTTTTCGTTCTTTTCCCAATCTTTATTTTCCAGCTTTTTACAAATGCTCTATTTCTTTTTCAGTCTCCTTCGAATATTTCGCCCGTCTTTCTCTTCCTTGTCCTCTATTTTCTTCGCCTCTCCCGTCACAGTTAACAAGTTATTTTCAATATCGGAGCTCAACTTTGACTATTCATCTCTCCCGGCTTTTTAATTTATATTTTTTCTCTTTTCTTCCTTTTTACCTTTTTTTTTGTAACTTCAGTCTTTGTCTTCGCCCGATGCCACGTTGGCGGGGAACCACTTCATCCACCACCACCGGCAGGATTCTCCACTCGAGATCGCATTAAAGCTTTCTCGCTCGAAAACGCTCGACTCTTCGGTGACTGTTCCCTTTCTTCGCCAGGGTTTTCTTCTCTTCTGCTCTTCGGACTTTTTCCTTCGGCCCTTTTTTTTACGTTTCTTCCTTTTGTTGGCCACACAGAGAGGCACTCCAATTTCTACTTCAACGCTCGAACTCGAGTTGTCTCGATTACTCGAACGAACTTCTATATCACTTATCACCGTTCATGGAATTTGTCTTCACTCGATCGAGATCACGCTCGACGAACGATCGTGAATTGATACTAACGCAGTGAAAGATCGAAACTGTATCGCGCACAACCTTTCGTCACTCGACACATCTCGGATTTTTCATCGAATCTAAAGGATAAGCGATAACAAATGTTCACTCTGTGCATCGACAATAGTGAGTTGCGAGAATTCTTCGATAATTGTGGCATAGTCAGCTATCTTCATTTACGTGCCTCTAATTCCCTCCATTCACTTTATCCACTGCAAAGAAAAGATGTTTTTAAAAATAGAGTAGACAGTTTTTTTTTTTTGTACATGAGAAAAATGTTATAGCCCGCAGTGAACTTTTACAAAGTATATTTATACATTTTATAGAGTAGCGAAGATTTAGCCCCGACTCTCGTTCAACCTATCATCCCCCTACGTTTCATCTATCTATATCTGTATTAATCTATTTTTACGATATTTTTTTACATCGGCAAGCTTCATCCATTCCAGTCGAGGGCTCGGACCGATTAACGTCGCACCGATCGATTAATTACCGGTCAAAAAACTATTTAAAAAGAAATCCCGATAAAAATCCGACGATCCCTGAAATCACGAGATTATCAGCCACGTAATTTTTTTTTCACACGGACTAAACTTGATGCACGTTTATTTATTTTTAATGAAATTCTGTCGAACAATAACAACGAAAAAGATGTTGAAATATGTTCAATTATCGTTATGAATATTTGCGAACCGCCGCGAGAGGAGGAAAAAAGAAAGAAAGACAGAATCGTACTCGCGAGCATACGTTGTCAGTAGATAAGTCCCGCTATAGTCAGACGTAGTAACACATAAAGCGACTGTGAGATGCCGGAGAGCGTTGAGCAGAGGCGCATACCGGTATATATGTACATGCTATGTACACTCTGTATGTACACTATACTTTCTCTTTTAGAGTCAAAACCTCGACGAAACACTCTCACCTCGATATTTCCCTCTAAAAAAAAAAAAAAAAACGCAAATCTCTCAAAAAAAAAAAAAAAAGAAAAAAAAAGATGACAATTCCGCAGTCGCACGGTTTACCGTTACGCTACTCGATCCGACTGTGTTGAGCGGTCTAACAACTCCGGTGCAATATTTCGCGTGCAGAAAACTTCTCAGAGTTCACTTTCCACGCATTAATTTAATACGCATACAAAAATACGGCTAACTACAGAGTGTGCACTCACGCTGCTGTCTACGCCTGTTTTACTATTTTTATATGACTTTTGTCACTGAAATTATTCATACTGCGAGCACGTCGAGACGTCGGCTGCCTCATTGCTCTCGGCAAAGGCCATGCAAGCGAGCGAGAAACGGATGAGTGTCGAGGAGATTTTTTTCGATGGTTTCACTTTTCTTCTTTTTTTTTTTTCTTCACCTCGCAATATCCAACGGATCAACAATATCGAAGAACTCGGCAGATTTATCAATGAGTAATAGTGTTATTAGACGTACGGGCTTTATGGATGGAACAAAATGGTAAATGAAAATTTTGTTGCAAAAACGAGGTTATAAAACGTCGAGTCACCGCGCGCGTTTTGCGGATGCACATCGGGGGATTTCCTCTCGTGTTGCCCGGGGAGCGGCTATGGCGGCGGCCTGGCTCTCACTGCTGGTTCGCTGATGTGGGCTCTATTCGCCCCCCTAAGGTGGGGTTGCTACTACTTTCACAGCATCCGACTACGCGCAGGATCAGCAGTGGAGCCAGCAGTAGCAGGCAGCAGGCAGCAGCAGCAGCGTCAGTGGAGCCAGCGGCGGCAGCCAACGTCGAAAACGTCGGATGATGGGAGGAAGGAGATGGACATGGCAGATCGAGAGAAACGGAGTATTTGCGGATTGATACATATTATTGACCATCTAAGAAATAAACCGTATAAAATAAAAAAATATTACCAAGAAATATCGCACTTGGCGATGCGGTAAAAATCCTTCGTCGGTAAAACAGGTACCTGCAACCGTAGAGTTTTTATTACCCGCGATAACCGGGAGTTTCTGTCGGAAAGTACATTTTTACACGATACAGGCATTCAAATGACGTCCTTCCTGGGAGTTGGGCTTTCAATGAAAGGCAATCAACTGCGAAAGAACTGGCCTGAGAAAAATTGTCGGTAATCCTTCGCGCTTGATTTTTTCGTGTAACGGTCTCGACTCGGCCCAGATTTTGTACAGTATCTTCGCAATCGGAATCCAAACCCAGGCGCAAAGTGGGCTTCTATCTTCGCGGAGAAAAACTGCATTGCGGTACAATGAAGGAGAGATTATTAGTGTTCTTTTTTTTTTGGTTTGTTATCGACTGAGTCTGCCTCACGTACTTCCCAGGCCCGGAGAAAATCGGCATGGTAATTTTTCTACCGTGCCGATACAGAGATGAGCACGTAATCAGCTGCCGGATGTAGCTGCTATTGGTTTTTACCACTTTTTTTTTTCTACTCGAGCCGAATATCAGTAATTTGTGAAAGAGGTTTCCATATCTGTGTTTTCGCCTCTGGCTGCGTATGTCGATCGCTTTTCTCTCCATCTTTCTCGCTCTTTCGCTCGCGTTGAACGCTGGTTATTCAACCACTGCGAGGGGGTAGTGCGACATCACCCGTCAATCTACCCCTACTTTCCTTCTTTCCTCTTCCCCACTACAATCCCCCCTACCACTGTTGTATCCGTCCATTCCGTTTTATTCTCTTTCATCCCCGCCTCTTTCGCCTTCTGCATCCCGCATCCAGCCGGTTGATTTCGAATGCAAAAGGTTTCCGCTTTACCGATCAGAATTTTCGAAGAAGCCAGAAACAGAATATAGAATTCTATGATAGCTCGCCGGGATTAGGTTGACGGCATCAGTGATGCTGTGGTGGAAGCCTGGTAGAAATTTTAGAGCGTTACATCAGGCTCTGATAAGGTCCTGAAAAGCCCGGATAAGACCCTGACATGGCTCCTACCGAGGCGAACGCTCTCTGAAGAGATCAACATCCAAAACAGGAGAAGAACAACAAGAAGAGGGAAGAAGAATAACATATTGAACGAACGATCGTCAGGTATTAAACACTCTCCCTTCGAAAGTGTTAACTCATTGGATTTGCCGTTTAATTCAGCGTTCATTGATTGATTGTATCATCCCATGCGATTCATCCAAATTAGACCTTTCGACGGTGAATCTCGGAAGTAGATGACTTCAAGGAATAGTTACATTGCGAAAAAAAATTAGTTGGTTTAACCAAAAGTCGCGGTGTAGTACGTTCAAAGCTGTTATTTGTTTGGTACAAATAAAGCATTGTTTCGTTAAACGATTATTTGCTTCAATTTATTCAAAATTTGTCGATTGAGACAGACATTTTTGTTGTGCTAATAAAATACACCTTTGAACGTATGTCACCGCGCATTGGCTTAATCCAACCATTTCTTTTTGTCGGATCCTGTATTCATGGAAAAAAATAAATGATATCCCTACATAAGCATACATGCATACGCAACTCCTCTTCTTGCGTGGTTTTTCTTCTTTATATGCTATGCTTTATATGCTTCTTTATATACTATGTTATTTTGTTTTATTTTAGTCTTATTATTATTATTTCATCCCGGTCATATTTTTTGTTTTTCTGTCTTATCTCACTAATTTCGGTGAAATACTTTCGGCTGCTCCTCATGTAAATGGGCATGTCCGTGTATTATGAAATTGAAAAAAAAAGGATATCGCGAATTCATTGCTAATTGGAACTTTCAATCTAACCGTGGGAATAAGAAGCGTACAGCAATCGGCAATTGTTATAAATGTTCTGCTCCTTTCCGCACTGCAAGACGACCCAGTAGTACACAGCACAAAAGCGTCCTAAATTTGATGAAATGACTTGACGAATTATTGACGAGGGTCGCCCGCAGTCTGGAGCTTCCTCCGGCTAGGTCATTAGCACCGCGATCCACGCTGTTCCTCCCGTGCAGGGTGGCGTGTGGTGATTCGCGTTGAAGCGTTGCATACGAAGGACGGTGATGGATAGCGACTAGCGACGACAGAGCAGCAGCAGCAGCAGCCTGATGTCGCGACGTCGACGTTCTGTTTCGCCACGGTGCCTCTTACGGTGGCACCGAACCGATGCTTTCTGCTCTCGCTGCTCTCTCACCCTTCGTCATCCCTGTTACACGGCTTGCTTGCGTCTGATGTGAAGCCGAACCACAAATCGGTCGATGCTCGACCACAAGCACGACGACGCGTTGTATGACACCCCGAGGCGCGATTCCATGATCGACAGACTCTGCAGACCTGCCCGGTTCATTGCCTTGTGTGCTGGGACACCACTTTTCTCAAGTAGGGAAGAGCGGGGCAAAATGGGCCAGCGGGGCAAAACGGGACAGTGGGGCAAAGCGCAATTTTCCAATAATTTTTGGATGGTACTGATGTGGGGCAAAACGGGACAGAAAATCCAGATCCATCGATGGGGCAAAATGGGGCGTCCAAATTTTTATTGGAAAATTGCGTTTTGATCTATTGTCCCGTTTTGCCCCACTGCCCCGTTTTGACCCCCTCTCCCCTTATACTCACTATCTCGAAAGCTTTTTGCTCTCGAGCCACAATCACAGTTTATTAAAACTTATATAGATGTATGTATATTTTTATTTTTTGAAAGTCACCTTTCACAAAGGTCCTTTGGGTCGTATGAGAGACTTTCCGGACGAGCGAGCGAGAGACGGATGAGAGTCGAGGAGTTTTTTTTCGGCGGTTTCACTTCTCTTCTTTTTTTTTCTTTACCTCGGAATATCCTCACAATAGCGGAAAATAGTTACAGGGAGGAATATGGAAACTCGGTTTGCAAGCTTTCTCATTGCTGACATTTGATAATGCATCTTTCGCGCATTTTTGACGGGAAAAAAAGAGGAACGAGCGCGTAACTTGCAGAAAGCCTCGCGAAAAGCTCTCACGTCGATGACAGAAGTGCATACACATGTGAGAACTCTGTAAATTTGTCAACCTTTCGAAAACGTTGCGAGGAAAAAAAAAACAGGTGATTCCATTGTATGTGCGCGATGGAAAAGTGTAACAATCGATATATATCGAGTAACCGGGGTATGGGAACGGTGAGTGTCGGCCGTGTTGAAAGCGATTTCGCGCAAACAGTGTGACCGCGCAAAATATCCGATGAAATATATCGCGGCGCTGTTTGACTGGCCGATCTCATAAAATATTCATGAGAGAAGTTCGCCACCCGCCTCCAGTAGCCGACGATGATGCTCCTGTCGGGCTGGTTGGCCCCGATGGGCAAAGTGGGGTATTGCCAGTGGAGAAAAGCTCGATTTTTCTGGAGCGTGAAAGTGTCGTCAGGCAGACGAGCCTCTTTTGTGTGCCTCGAAGGAACACAGTCGCGACCTCGCCACGTCGGTTGGTCAATGTCGCAAGGCCAATGACCCTCTCTCTCATTGTATTCCCAAACTATTGGAATTTCAACATTGGGAAAACATGCGATGGGCTATGCCGCCCGAGGGTGCCGTGTGTACGGAGTGCTACAACCCAGTAAGTTTCGGAACTTCCGGCGATCAATGTGCTGATCATGCTTTGAACCAGCTTGCGCCTGCGATTATCACCGTTTAAGCCAAAAGTAAATGATCCTCCTTCTTTCTATTTCTTTAGCTTTTTGTGCAGGACGATTGCCTAAGGATTTTTTGCCATCACTTTTCCATCCATTTTCGACCTTCCACAGCAATTTTCAACTTTCCACAGCCCGTCTCGCATCATGCGTTACCCCCGCGTTGTTCGTTGCTCTTTAACCTTCGAGTAAATGCATATTTTTTTATTCAATTGTAGTGAAATTGAGACGCCAGAGTCTGCTTGACAATAACAAATTACAGCAAAAAGCTAAAAACAATGTTTTCAAAGCTTATACCATTCATTAAAAAATCTTACACTATTAAACGTCCTTATTGCTGATCGACTAAGGAAAACACTCTTCAATTGATTTTAGAGCTCGTACAATATCTCTAATTTTTTTTTCTGTTGTTTTCAGCTGTTTGTATCTTCACTGTCGTCTGAGTGTGTCCAGATCTGATTCGAATCTCGTTGTGGATTTACATCAGAAGCGACCACCTAGAATCATTGCGGACTAAAACTTAGACCGGATCTTCGATGTCTTGTCACAACAGTTTCACACCCAGCGCGAGAAACGCAGATAGATTGGCTGGTGTTCTGCACCGGAAGACGTCGCAGTGGTGCTTTGTTGTTGAGCCACACACGACACGCATTAGATGAGGTTGAATGATGGGAGGAGGAAAGGAGGTCGCGGATAATTGGTAGGATCTAACGCACAAGGGTGAGGAGCGAACAAGCGAATAAATACAAACAGATAGGGAAGGGGGTCTCGCAAGATACAGCGGAATGAAGGGCAACAACGAGCGAATGGCGGAGCAGAGGGAGGAGAGAGGTAGAGAAAGAGAAGCGAACCATTCCGTTCCACTTCTGATGTCGAAGTGGGTATGGTATTAGGTAGGACGCCAGCAGAGTCGAGACTTCCCTTTGGGGGTTGAGCCACACTCTTGAGCAACACGTCTGTCCATTATGGGGTGAGTTACGAGCCCTGGTAGAAATGGTACAGTCCAAACAAAAAGTTCGCAAGTTTGGGGGGAAAAAATATTGAAATACAGGATTTATTTCTAATTGACAGAAAAATACTGTCTCGCAATGTGCGCCATAGGAAAAATTTATATGTCGTACTATAACAGGAACAAACAAAAATTAAAACATTCAATACCACTAATATCTGAGCCAGATTAGTTTACAAATGCCTCCTCGATAAACTGTTTTTCTTTTTCTTATACTAGGAAACGGCACTTGCGCTGCAATTTTGCTGATTGCGCGTAGCGGAAAGAAATATTTTTTCGTTGCATGTTTCTATTTTTCTTTTTTGTCCCGTATCTCTTGTGCGTCCTATACATCGGTACACGCTCAATTATTTCATAGCTGCAGCGACGTTGCGCGTAAATTTAATTTGCGAGGCAATCGTGTCGCGTCAATTGTTTTTCTTTTTTTTTTGCATCAGATTGTACACGCATCGGGACACGTTAAAGAGAAAAACAGACGAAAATGGTGTCAAAGACCCCGGCTCGGCGCTGCCGCGTATTGTCGTCTGCCAATTAGTTCTCCGTTCTGTTCCGGTATTATTATTGCATCGTGGAAACCCTCGGGTTCTATAATATTACCGGCGATGAAACTTTCGCCAACTAACGACAGTCCCATTACAGTGCGAGCCATATTCGAGATTCCGTTCGTTCGGGGTTATTGTTGCGAGGCTATCCATCTCCACGAGGAATAATTACACGTGAGATAATTAGACAGTAACGAGAGAATAGCCCAAAGCTTCACCCCACGTCACTGTCAGCGTTGATGCAACGTAATAACGTCGATGGTACCGAATGCACAATGCGAAATCCAATACGCATTAAATATTACGCAAATCGGGTTTACCTTCAACCAAGACTTACCAATTGGTAAGTAATTATCGTGCGGCTCTATCCGGTAAAGTTTTTTTGTAATACAAAATCCACACCCCCCTGTTAATAATAAAACTTAAGGAGAGTTTATTATTTTCAGGTTTTGTATACATTTTTTCATACACCGCTTCTTTTTGTCTCATCACTTGGCTCCGTCCTATAATGGTGAATTTTTTTTTATAAACATTACTGAACGATGAGGAAACATTTATGAATTTTGCTTCCTCACAGAGATACTTATGTTTTCGCAAAAAGAAAAAAAATCGCATCCCACTTAACCCTGTATAATTCACAGCGCCCGAAACCGTACTGTAACGGGACTAAAAGCCGCGGAATGGGGGCAACGCGTTGCTACGATAGCGTTTAAGAGTGGGGATAGAGGTGTGACCAATAAAGGGTTAAAATAGTCTAAAACATCGAGAAAATTTGTTTTTTAAGTCTGACACGAATTTCTAAATCAAACATCATGCTAATAGTAAAATGAGTCTCAGATTTGTAATCGGCGGGGAAAAATATTATAAAATAGCCTCAAAACGACGAAATATATAAATTTACGTTCGCGGTTTTCGACAATAGCGGTAACGGTTAGCGATTAGGGTTACTTTTGATAGTTTCAATTTTATGAGACGTAGACATTTTTAATAACTTTACAAAAAAGGTGCAGAGTACTTTGCACATGGGTGCCTCCCTTATTACAATATTTCACATAGCTTCCTTTACGCGGAAGCCAAAGATCGATCAGCGAAATTTCTCATAGGGAAAGCTATGCGTAAAATTGTAATAAATGCGGAAGCCATGTGAAAATTACTTTGCATATTTTTATGTATTTGTGCAACAACCGATATCAGATTCAGCAAGCAAGCGAGCATCTCGAAGATATAAGATAGGACGAGACGGTGCAACGCTAAGTGATAAGTAGGTATAGAGTAGACTCCGTCGATTGATGGAACGCTGACGTTAATAGGTGTCTATGACCCCGCTGATGAAAAGTCGATAAATCGATTCCAAAGACGGAATATACTTTGGCGTCCGATGTCTCGGCGAGCACTCGTTCCATCTACTGCGACGGACTGTTTCTATACTTTTTTCTTATCTTGTTTGATTCTTAGGTTCTTTGCTAGGAGCACGGACGTTAATCTCGTTGGGAGAGACCTTCCTATCCAGGTACCATTATAATGATTGACGCCCGCATCGGTGAACCGGTGAGGCGAAAAGTCTTGGGTTTTTTTTCTGATCAGTTCTTACACATCTCCCGCACAAGCTTTCTGCGAGTATCAAATTATTTTTTTGTTTAATCCATTTTTTCACTGGAAGGTCAGTAGCCTATTTTTCTTTAGAACGGAAAAATACTTTGAAAAAAAAATCAATGACTCAAATAAAATTCGCTTGCGATCTGCCAACGAGATATTGTTGGCAGACCGCAACGAATACAGAGATGAAGGATTGACTGGGACACACGATATTACATAGATGACTGGAATAGCTCGATATGACAAATGACAAACGTACCTTTAATAAGATTATCGATTGTCGATATAACGAGAGTCTTGAAGTGACTTTTCGACAGGCAAGACGTTTGACAGTTCGCGCTCGTAATATTTAGCTATGATTGCAATTAATAATGTCAGCCCCAAAACCAAATTCGATCAATTCGATCGTTTATTCGCTCGGTCATAACAATATGTTATTTTAACTCTACTTCGTTAATTCGTACAATTCCACCCAGGATTGAAAACTATAAAATGTCATATTGACAGTTTAGCCGTCGTTATTTCAATATTATATGGAATTGTAAAAATTGAAAGTAGAATTGAAATAACAATTTTTTTTGTCAGTCCGCAAACGAATTTTTTTCAGTGTACGTGGCGAAGTATTATATCGTGCAAGTTGTACAAAGTCGTCAAATGCATGTGAGATTTTACAATAAAAAAATGCGGAAGAAATGAAAGTTACACAATGTGATATATGAACAATATACTCCCTCCTCGGTTTAGAACAATATTTCCGAAAAAAAATTTCTGAACAACCCATTTGCCAAGTGTTTACAAGAGTTTTTCAAGTGTTTATTCGCAAGCGGGGATCTAAATTAAACTGGAACCCGAAGTAAATACAAAAGTCCGCTGCACGCACCGCAGGGATTTTATTCGTCAAATTGAAGAGCCTTGCCAGGTCGCGTTCCCCCGAGTAGCCACTTTTATAATTTCTTCGCAACCTGCCCAAGATATTTCTCCACACTATGTCGACGCTTGGGATTTCAGTGATTGCATTTCGAATGCATCTCTCGTTTCTTCTTTTTCCACCCACAAATATTTCACTCGGTTTTTCTTTTGTTTTCACTTTTCGCATAAATTCGTCTGATGGGCAAAAAAACATCGCATCCAAGGAGGGGATCAAAAACTGTAAAAAAAAAAGAAACTTGCTACACCTTATCTCATTCGCCCTCATTTCTCCCCACCAGATCTCTTCTAAGTCTGGCTTGCCTCGATAGAGCGACGATTAATCCTCGAAACTTTTTACTCGCCGAAAAGCTAAGGCACATCTTAGCCCGAGAAGTTGCCCCAGGTTTTCCGCAAAGTCGGCTGCTTTTGGATGCTCGCGAGCTTAACCGGTGAAACTCAGTGACGAGTCTTTCCCCAGCTTTCCATAGAGCGATTGAAACGATAGGGGATAAGGCTCGTTTCGCGATAAAACAAAAATACTTTAAGCCGCCAAGATTGAAGTCTCGCTTGAGTGAGGCCAGCCGGATGGAAAGTGGAGTGTCGGCTATTAAAAAGAAAGCCTTTAAGGATCAACGAGAGATGAGAAGCGAAGGACAGCGAGCTATTCACTGGAGGGCACGAAACGGGGAGAGAGCGCAGCACTCTGCGGAGGCCAATTTATACCCGGTGCAAATGGGCGACATTTAAAGTGATAATTGCGGTGGGATAAAAAATATTGCGACGTTTCGGAGCACCGGTCTGTGTAGGTAAGAGGGACGAATACCAATCCGGCTGATTAAAAAAAAATGGAGTAGTCATGCCAAAATTAGTTACGCGAGTTGGAAAGTGACCGGTTAAATAGCACGAATAATAACTGAGTAATTGAACGCGGCTATGAACGATGTTTTACCGATGGGAATTTGTCTATAAAATAATTAACATTATTTATTTATATACATTTTTTCTTATAAAATATTCCATCAGATGGATTTTACTATAAAATAAAGTTTTTTTTTTTAAGTTGTTCGAGATTTTTCTTATTGAAACTTCACTGTACAGCTGTACAGTAAAGTTTCAATACGGAAAATCTCTCTCTCTCTCTCTTAAAAGTTTTCTCTCAAATGATTTCCTTGACACTTTCCTCTAAACCGTAATGGCTCCGAACTTCTCGTAACGCAAGTAGATTGTGTATAAATAAATGTATTATGGTTCAAAGGAACATCCATAAAAAAAAGAGCAGTCTACAAAACCGAGAATATATTTACGAGAAAGAACGCACGAGAATAAAGCACATGTACCATCAGTATACATCGTGTCAGCAAGTAGAGAAAGCGAGGATCTGGGAACCCTCGTAAATAGAGTATTAGGTCGGGCGGTGTGACGCGGCCATGCGTGCGGTCTCTCGGTTCATACCGAAGGCCCGAGGTTAACTCGGTAAGAGAAAAGAAAAAAAAAAGAAAAAGAAAACATAAAAAAAAAGATACTTGAGAATTTTTCCGCAGAACCCCCAACGGTACCAGAGTAATCTGATGAGAAGCGCGTCCCATATGACGCAGCTAATTTCCGAATGATTTTTTTATCAAATTTTATTGTCACGTCGATGAGTGAATATGGACCGGGAAAAAAGAAGAGTTTTATTCCGGAGAGAAAGAGTAATAGGAATGATCCATCCATCAATCGGACTGTATACAAGTATTACTATGTTAGGCTTGAGAGGAAAATGGAAATTTAATTTTCTTTTGCCTCTATGCTATCGAAGCGCGTTGTGAAATGAAAATACGGAGAGATATCATTTACGCCAAATTCATTTCAGACAAAAGTAATTTCCGCCAAAGAGTAACTAGACTGCAGAAACAACACGTTTGGGAATCTTACATACTATAGATAGCGATGTAATGGTGCTTTAGGTCGAAGAATGCGGGCGCCGAAATGCCGAAGAGGGCAGAAGAAACGTCAAAGGGAAAACGTCACTCCCAAATTGAAAATCTCATTTTTCAACCAGACGTTATCTAGGGAAACGTCACTCTTTCGGTTTGAATATCTCAGATTCTCGACGGAAAGTGACGACAGCTAGGGAAAACGTCACTTCTGGTTTGAAAATATCGTTTTTCGACTGGAAGTGACGTCATTTAGGGGAAACGCTTCTTGCTGTTTAAAAATCTCAGTTTTTTGGCCGAAGGTGACGTTTTCCCTAGATGGCGTCACTTCCGGTTAGAAAATCGTAGTTTTCGACCGAAAGTGACGTTTCCCTTAGATGACGTGAATTTCTGTCGTAAATTGAGATTTTCTAACCGGAAGTGACGTTTCGCCTAGATGACGACTCTTCCGGTTTGAAAATCTCATTTTTCGGCCGGAAGTGACATCGTCTATTGAAAATGTCACACCCGGTCGAAAAAAGAAATTTTGCGACCGAATGTCTTTGACAAAACAAATGCTAAGAGTGACAGAGGACACGGTGAGTGTCCTCCGTTTACTCAAACGCTTGCATACCGTACCTCCAAGTACTGTACGTACTCGAGTGGATTGACGCGCATGCCAGCCCTCCGATATCAAGGCAATCGACTGGCCCACTGCTAAAACTGTCAAACGTCTTGCTCGAACAATTACAAGCCGTCTCTCCAACGGAGAGACGGCTGACGAAGGGGCACATATTCGTCGATATATCCAATAGAGTCTCATTCAAGTAATAGAAGAAATATTTAGATGTAACTTATAATAGGGCGCAATGGGGTAGAATGCGGTATGCGCGTAGCGGCCCATTTTGAGTTTGAAAACCTCAGTTTCTCACCGTAGGTTACGTTATAGAAGAAAATTTGAAAAATTTCTCAATGACGTCACTTCCGGTTTAAAAATGTCAATTTTTTACCGAAAGAGATAAAATTACAAAAAAATGGTGCGTCAGCTTGTATTTTCAAAGAGTATTATCATGGTAAGAATTTGGGCGAAGGCTTGTATTCTGAGATAGATGTATTATGGTGGAGTTACATCCGGTAGATGTAAATGTATTTCGGCACAACCACTTTGTGTAACGAACGTAATCGGCGAATTCGAAAAAGACCGAAAATGATGTCCTGTTCGTTAAAGGGAGGCTCAATGGTCTATGCGAGTGCGAATAGATAGAGTCCGAGATGGGGATAAAATGTTCAACAAATTTTTGTTCATATCCCGATGGAGTTCAAGATCGAAGATTGGAGTCCTCTGTGCAACGAGATGGAAGACGTCTTTGCAAAATCGGGTCGCGATTGTATAATGTAAACGACATGTGCTTCCCGTTACGTCGAGAACTTTAGCCTTGCCTATAACACTACGCGCATTCGAAGCGTCGGTTTCCCCAGTCTTTACGATGGCTCTTCTCGTCTTGACGATGCTAGCTCGCTCGAGTGCTTCAACGTTATCGCTCGAATCTTATATAACCCACACACTTCCGCAATGGGCGCATCAGCTATGCAGTATGCAAATTTCAAAAGCATAAAGCAGATCGTTCACCACCCGCGCCCCAATTATATTCAACCGGGCATAACTCGCTTTGCGAAAATCTCTCTTCTTTTTTATCGCGCGGAAACTTTACTCGCATACATACTTGAGAAAGGAAGAAATTATTTATAAAAAAAAATACGTCTATAAAATGCAGAAATTTCCATGCGAAATGGTTAACCGAGCCAAGCGGATTACGAGACTCGAAACAATTGGGGATAAGTCGGGATGGTATAGCCATGGTTTTTGAAACCATGAAAATTGGAGGTAACGCTAAAAAAAACGCTAAAGAAACGTCGAACCGAAGTAATTCCCTCAGAACTTTCGATATTTTCGATGCGTGATTTAATTGCAGCTCTTGAAATAAATATTTGCGATCGCCTTTATCACCCGAACACCACCTGTGATATGGCCACAGCAATGACAGTAGTCGATTAGGCCTAGACAAATATAAAGGGATCGCATAAAACATCTATTAGTATATTTTATGTCGTTATGTGAACTACAGAAAGACAATAATTACCTCTGAGAATATTTTAGATGCCAAACTAAAAAGAAAACGGTTTTACTGACCATATCACCCGGAAATTGGGGGGGGGATATGGACCCGTGGCCATATCGTACTGACGCTTGCACATGCAATCTCATCATTTTCGCTGCAATCATATTGAATCCACATAGGGGAGAGTGGCGCAAAATGGGACAGTGGAGCAAAACGAAGCAGTCGGACAAAACTCAATTCCGATAATGTTCGAATGCCTCATTCTGTCCCAGCGATACGTCCGGATTTCCAACCCCATTTTTCAACCCCACTTACCACCACCACTATCCCATTTTGCCGCGCTCTCCCCTGTACTAAAAACTATGCAAACAGAGGCGCCATACCTTTGTTACGTTAAAAGATTTTATGGGGAGCCATATCACCTACGTTAGGTGATATAGCTCCCCATATCACCCTGACTTACACTACACTGTAAAACAAACGGTGTTAAATTCAACACCACTTTAACACCACCATGTGGTTCATATAGGTCCACTACTTTGGTTTTAAAAGCAGTATTGAAATATCGTGTAAACATTAGGTGTAAAATTAATGGTACTTACAGAACGTACATTCTAACACTGTAACGGTGTACAGTAACACCGAGCTTTACTTCTAAGTGAGTAAAAAGGGTTTAAACGGTTGAAGTTAATATAAAAGTTGTAATACAATAAATCACTACTAATAATTGCTCAACATAGTAATTACCTTCACGAATATCTATGGTCGCCAATTGCCTGAGATGGGATTCGAACTACAGTAAACTCGCCCTAACTCAACGCTCTCTAGCAGGCCATTTCCCCTCAATTCTCTCTCAACGCAAAGCCACAGAGGGGAAGGCGTTACCCCCACTGTCGTGAATTTGTCTATCATCTAACCTAACCTAACCGTTCCGCGCGCTTCACATTGCTCATGGCAATTTTAACAGCGTTGTTTTTTACTTCTCACACCATCGCAGTTTACACCGCAGATTTCTTACAGTGTAGATGAAGCGCTCAATCCTTGTCTTCTAACACATGGATCTTTTGGTCCTAAAAACCATTTGAGTGATTTTTCTTTTTCTTTTTGTGCAATTAGAAAAAACGAAAATGGTGCACGAAACGTCTCAAAGTTGGCGTATCCCTGTACGGCGCCACGACTCAATCTTTTGCGACATCGTCAGGGTCGCGTTCCCTCGAGTACCAGTCCTCGTCACACCAGGCAACGTTCCCGCAGCCATTCTCAGTTAACAGTCTATTCTATTTCCGCGAACCAGTCGTTTGAAACGATTGCCGAGGGTGGTGGCCCGTCGAAACGAGAAAGGGGGGTGAAAGAGACTCCATCGAGCCTGAGTGATTAAAGTTCTGACGCTAAACTCCACGACGCCTCTAAGCTGCGCTCTTCGTAATTCGGAAAAGCGTCGACCTCCCGCATCGAATCGAAGCGGCTATAGTTCATTAAGGAACTTGGAAACCCCGGGCGCAAGAAGAATGAAGAAACAGAAAGGGAAATAAGGAAGTCGAGCGAGGACGCTCGATTTTTATTTAGTCGCAATTACAATCAGTCCAATTAATCTTTGAGAGACAAACTAGAAACTCCATCCTCAGAGCGACAACCTCGTGTCTTATTTCACCTCAGGCGGATCTAAAACTATCCTATCTAAAATTAAAATTTTTGAAAAAAAATCTTGATCACATTTTTTTTTTAATTCTAGTTCACATAATTCTCATTTTTTCATCCGGGACATAAATCCGGACATTGATAATTTCCGAAAGAAAAAAAGATTTCTCGCTTTCAGCGCAGTGCAAGTTCCTCGTGAATAGTTTTTCAAGCTTCAGCCTCGTGCGGCAGACTTTCAGTAAAGGATGAAAATAAACCAGTGTGTAAAAAAAATCTCACGCAATTTGCACATTCCAATGAACTTTATATTTCGTACGAAAAAAGAAAATAAAAAAAAATTTAATGACGTGACTTTCAATCGACTGGTTCGTAAAGGTGTTGGCAAGTTTATGTAAATGTGGTGTGTGTGACCTATCGGTACAAACCGCGACGAGTTTCGTTCCAGTGGGCAGTTAAATAGGTGGTCAGTTGGCTCCCACGTATACATGTAGAATTGAAAGCCCCAGTTTCGTTCATTCTGCCGGTGGTGATGCCGTTTCTGCACCCGACACATTCCCCTTTCCATAAGTTTGCATTAGCATCACCACAGGCACATACATATTATCCGCTATATGGGCTTAGCGAGCTCGTTCGAACGCAATCTAATGGTACATGTCGCATTTCAATTCGCATATATAAACGTTCATTATACGAAGCGATTAGATATACGAAATGAATCGTTCAAACAAACGTCAAACGATCGATTAAATAGCCGCGTTGTCCATCGACTAATGAGGAATAATAATTAACGATTATCATAAATACGGAGTCGTATATAGTTGCATCGCATCGTGCAATACCGACTTTCTCGTACTTTTGTTTTTTTACCGGGCGTTGAAAGAAACAACAAGCATTTTTTTTTCTTTTTATGAAGCCACTGAAAAATCTAGTACAAAGGAATACCAGAGTAAATTGAATTCGCGGAAGGTTGAAAAAAAAAAATGAAGAAATTATTTAATATTCCACGCCAGTATGAAAAGAACCACTCGAATGTCCGTCGGTGCATTGTTTCGTCTTGATTCTCTTCTCGTCTCGAAATAACAATTTTCATTCCCCCCCTTTCCCCCCCTTCCGCCGTACCGTACACCAAATAGCAGCGAGATCGAGGCTTCGCGAAAGTATACAGGAAAGTCTCCGGGGGAAAAACCAGCGAAAGGTGGTCGAGATAAAAAAAAAAAGAAAAACTGAAAAAGAGAGGAAGGAAGTGGAGAGAGATAGAGAAGCAATCATATTGTATATGAGTGAAATGCAAATGTAGCCAATGGTGCAATTTTCTCAACGATAAAATACCCGCACTTTCTATTTTTCGTATTTTCCTTTTTGCACTCTTTCTTTTTCACGGAAGTTTCCTTTATTCAATTCACCAGGCAATGTGCAAACCGATCTGACGTATCCTGGCGCGGCAGGCGATACTCGCGCGCGATACTATGGCCGATATGTATCTGAGAAACAATAATGCTATCGTGATAACGAGAAAAACGAACAGAAAACGACACGATTTTTTTTTTAACATAAATTACTCAATTCAAGTGTGAAATTGTTCGGGTGCTCTTCGCGCCAGAGCAGGATGAAAGTTACTACCCTCGACAACTCCCTTGACAATTTGAAGGTGTTTTATGTGAAAAAAAATCGAGATCCGAATAGTAATAGGTATTTGTATGGCAAGCGCGTAGAAGAGCAGTTCTTGACGAGTGTGAAAATGCTGCACGAACCGAAGTCGAGCGCAGCATTCACACGAGTCCCTTTCCTACTCTCATACCGTTCACATAATTTTTCCTAACAAATTCACGAAAATCGCGTTTTTTGTTCCCGTGAAGTGTGCATAGAAAGGCACTTTTCCGCTCTAGTGCGAGAAAAAATACCATATTGCGTTTCTACGCATAAAAAATACCATATTGCGTTTCTACGCATAAAAAATACCATATTGCGTTTCTACGCATAAAAAATACCATATTGCGTTTCTACGCATGCGAAAAAGTGCCTTTCTGCGCACACTTCACAGGAACGGACAGCGGGATTTTATGTGCATGCGTTAGGAAAATAGTATTGTTAATTGTGGCGAATTAGGATCAAATTTTTTATTGCTGAAAAAGGTAAAAATAAAACATTTCTTAACCCCCGAAAATTATATAAAGACCCTAATAAATGGTGTTAATTCCGTATCCAAAGTCCATGATCCAACAGTACCGAAAGATTCATCTGTAGGTCTGATAAAAGATTAATGACGCTGAGTGCGGGAGTAACGAGAGAACAGAGGAGATAAGTGAGAGTTGAAGGTTAAAGAGTTGATTAATCGGCGAATTGAGAAATCAATCTTCCTCCGTCGCCGCAGGGAACCGTGGAAAGTTTTTTTTTTTCTTTCTCGTCGACTAAAATTGTCGGGATGTAGCGCACGGTATACGAAGGGTCGCGAAGGAGCTACCGCGTGAAAAGGATGTTGAGGGCACGGGAGGGGGGAAAAATGTCTTGTTAGTTCGTCCGTTAATTTCTCTCTGCAGAGCTCACAGCTCTTTTACCCCCGAAGTGGTGCAGCCAGCGAGTCAGCCACTCACCCCGTATAATCACCGACTTCGCGAGCTCCGCGAAATAGATTGAAAATAGACTAAAAATAAATGCACCACAACATTAATATATAAATACCAGAGCTGGGCGGTATTTGAGGTACATTGTACTTATTTCGTACTTTAATTCCAAGACTTTAAGTGCAGGTGTACTTTGAGTACTGCCATTTTTTCAAGTACTTAAAGTACAGGAAGCACTTGGAGTACACTGCACTTAAAGTTCTTTTTCATTACTTCAAGTACTTTTAATTGCGTGAAACGTGAAAATCAGTGCTGGTCGAAGTATGTCAAGGTTAATTTAAGTAAATAAAATAATTCTAGAAGGATTTCTCAATTATTTTGATCTGATTTGATATGGTATATCGCGTGACTAAGGCCGCAGGCTAGGGTGGTTCTTAAATTGAACATTTTTGTATTTTTTGGCGGCCACCACGTATTAACGTGAGGTATAAAATAAAAATGCAATGTGCAAAGGGTCCCCGAAATTAATGCATTTTTAGAGGTCGGTACCGGCTATTTAAAAAATTGAAAACTTCGGAACATTTAAATTTAAAGTCAAAGTGAAAAATTCGAGATTTCATTGGCGTCACCCCCGGCTTCCAAAGTACAACGTATAAGAAAAAGCTCTGCAAAATCCCTAAGAAATCGAAGTCTTCTAACTAAACCCTCGGTAGCGACCTCTAAAAAGAGGTCGCTACCGAGGGTTTAGTTACCTAACTCTGAAACGAGAGTACCCCTTTTTCAGGTGTTAAAGAAAATTGGGTAAATAAAATGTTTCGTTCGGTCGTCGATAGAGATATTTTCTATCTTTTTCTATTTACTATCCGACAAAACATCGGTTGTTTTTTAATTTAACTTTTATTGCAACAAATATATCTTTTCAAATAAAATGTTCGGTTATTTTTCCCGGGCGGATTTTGACCTTCTACAACATTTTGTAACTATTATCTATGATCATTACAAATTGTGTTTTTTTATCCCTTCCTATTTTTCACAGGGATTTACCAGACTTTTTCGGATACGTTATATTTTGGAAGTGCGGGGTAGCTCCAAGGAAATCTCGATTTTTTTTTAACTTTAAATTTAGATTTTCCAAAGTTCTCAATTTTTCAAATAGCCGGTAGCGACCTTTACAAATGCGTTAATTTTGGGAACCCTTCGCACATCGCATTTTTATTTTATACCTCCCAATAATACGGGATGGCCACCAGAAAATTCAAAATTGTGGCACATGCTCTCTACAGAGGGCGATAGCCAAGAAGAAGAAGAAGAAAATTCAAAATTTCGTATAATCGTACGAATCGTATAAGAAATACATCACTTCCGGTTGAAAAATCTCATTTTTCAACGGGAAGTGACGTCATATCGGAATCACGCCATTTCCGATCCGAAAAACTCATTTTTCGACGGCAAATGACGTCATACCGGAAGTGCCTCACTTCCGGTTTGAAAAAATAATTTTCCGAAGGTGCAAACCTTTATCGTGTAGTTAAGCTTCCGTGGCTTCTTAAGTGGCGCGCTAAGCACCCTCATCGATGACCTCACAGACAAGTTTCCCTTGGTCCGTAAACGATTATTCGCAAATGATTCCAGCAAAACGTTTCCCGCAAACATGCCAACAAAGCCAGAAAAACGGACGAGGTGAGAATCCTAGAGCCGGTGGTTTCTTTTTCTTCCGCCATCCGAATGATTAAGTAATAGGAAAAAAGGAGGAAGAAAAGGAAGAATTGCCACAATTAGTGCACCCAACGGATGAACGATCTGTGCAGTATGTGGGCAGAGTACTGCATAATAGAACGGAAGCGACGCGAAGAGACCGGAAGCGGAAGGAACGAAGTAGTGAGCCGAGGAGAGCCGTGTGTGGCACACTGTACGGAAAAGAGTAGGAAATGGGGGTCTCTCTCCCTCTCGCATAGCGAGTGTGTCTGAGAGAAAGATCAAAAGGACGGAATGATGAAAGAGGAAGCGAGAGTAGGATGGAATTGAAGGCCGCAGCTTCCATTCTAGCAGCGGCCTTCAAGACCCCCCAACCCCTGCGAAAATCAATGTGAGCCGCTGTGGTGTGGCTACTAACCGTCCTGATAACGTTGCTCATCCATTCCCCCTCCCCTCCTCACCCCTCCCTGCATTCGCTCTTTCTCACCCTCAAATTCTTTTGGAAACCATTCGCTACATTGGAATTCGATATCCAACTACGAAAATGTGAAGATTTTTTTTTCGTTTTTTTTCCATCACATTTTTTCCGAGCTTCGAGATCAGTAAATATATTCGGTGTACAAGCTGGATATTTCTAGTTCTATTTTTTTTTTTTTGTTTCTGTTCCTTTATCGAGAAAACTTCGTTCTGGTGAATTTTTATTTTCTTCCTTTAATTGATCTCATACCTTGCGCAAACTTTTGCCGTCTCTGCACGCAAACGATATTCATGTCTCAATAGTATTTGGATACTATAGAGGCAACAACAATAATATTTTTTCTACATTGTATCTAAATAAAAATAGCATAAAAATATGAAAAATATTAATTTCGTAAAACCTCACTGTATATACATTACAGTGTATATGTAGTCGCCTATCTTCGTTCGATTGTCATTGTGTCGCTTCATCGCGCAAATTGCCGGGTACTCACCAAATTCATCCACCACTTTGGCGATGACGATTATTATATTGCTCCGTGTGAACGAAGTGAACAAACCAGAATTTCTAATCACCAACCCTTATCGTGCCGTGGCTTCCGCCAATCAACATAAAGGCCTTCTACCTTCGTTTATTATTATGACTAGCGATTATATTGGCTCGCGCGTTTCGCGCGCTCGCAGTATCCGTGTGAATGTCTATGTGAGTAGGTGTGAGTATGTGTAAGTATCCGTTCGCGTAGCCATGTGTCTGCGAGTGTCTGCGAGTGTCTGCGAGTGTCTGCGAGTGTCTGCGAGTGTCTGCGAGTGTCTGCGAGTGTCTGCGAGTGTCTGCGAGTGTCTGCGAGTGTCTCCGAGTGTCTGCGAGTGTCTCCGAGTGTCTGCGAGTGTCTGAGGGTATCTGTGAGTACCTGTGAGTGTATCCGTATCTCGGAGTGTATCCGTATCTCTGAGTGTATCCGTACCTCAGAGTGTATCCGTATCTCTGAGTGTATCCGTATCTCTGAGTGTATCCGTATCTCTGAGTGTATCCGTATCTCTAAGTGTATCCGTATCTCTGAGTGTATCCGTATTTCTGAGTGTATCCGTATCTCTGAGTGTATCCGTATCTCTGAGTGTATCCGTATCTCTGAGTGTATCCGTATCTCTGAGTGTATCCGTATCTCTGAGTGTATCCGTATCTCTGAGTGTATCCGTATCTCTGAGTGTATCCGTATCTCGGAGTATCCGTATCTCGGAGTATCCGTATCTCTGAGTATCCGTATCTCTGCGTATCCGTATCTCTGAGTATCCGTATCTCTGCGTATCCGTATCTCTGAGTATCCGTATCTCTGAGTATCCGTATCTCTGAGTATCCGTATCTCTGCGTATCCGTATCTCCGAGTATCACTATCTCTGAGTATCTTTAAATATCTGTATCTCTGAGCATCTCTGAGTATCTGTGAGTATTCGCGTGAATATCTGTGAGTAACCGTGTAAATATCTGTGAATACGGTGCGAGTATCGGTGAGTATCGGTGTCCAATCGACATGAACTTTATTATTATGTAGATTATTATTATTATTATAGTACGGAGACTTCGGACTCGAGGGGTTAACCAGTCGGAAAGCTTTGCCGTCGATGTGCTTACGATTAATAATTTCCACAGGTAAACAGTTATTGCAATGTTTCTTCATACCCGCGCAATGCACTCTGTTGATTCGGTACGAGTGTCCTCCGTTTATCATCCTTGCCTAGAAAATCACGCTCGACAACGACGCATATCGAAGTGATAGAGCGAGGGGAATAGCGCACGTAATCGTTTGGGTGAACGACACCGTTTACCATCCGGACATGTGTCGATCAACAGTTCCATGCGGGAGGACATAACGCCGTGTTTCACCAATATACGATCGATCGAGTGCGTCGACGAGGGGAAACAAATATAACGCACCGAAAATTCGTCAAAGTCGTACATATATGCATTCTCGCACGCACATCAACACACCGATGCAGCATTCCCACCTCATATTTCCACGGGCATCGCGGAAACGCGAGAGTTTACATATAAAGGTATACATCGCTCCCCCACCCCGCTCCCGACGCATTGTTTGTTCTCTGTATATATTCAGTCAGAGGCGGAACGCGTATTATCGGTACACGTCGATGTATCCATCTATTCACCGATTTTTTTTTTTTTTTTTTTTGCTTTCTTCCTTTTACCGTGTACGGTGCAATTTTTGAACGAACGAAAAAAATAAAAATAGAATAAAAATAAAAACTATACTGCACAACCGTAAACCCGCACAAAAGACCCCGAGGAAAGAAAGGAAAAAAAGGGCAACAGTGGCGGCAACGTCGGAGTTTTTTTTTGTTAAAAAACTATTGGACTGTGCAGTGCGGGCTAAAAGCTGCGGTCGGTTTAACGATGCTCTCCCCCTTTCATCCTCTCGTCAATCCTAACTTCAGCTGCACGGAGTCTGAAACATGTTGTTGCAGAGTGTTGCCCCGCGACACTTTGAGCATTTTTTATTTTTTTGTTTAAATGAATATTTTCGTTACCTTCGTCTTTTCTTTTAAATTTTGTTCACTACCTATAACAAAATTTCCTGCGAAGCAATTCTTTCGATGAGCCACTTGTCGATCCACGAAATTCTCTGCGCGACGATAACGAGTCTCACTTCTTTTATGGTACGCAATTTACAAAGCCGCTTGGAATTTTGTCGAGTTTTTTTTTTTTTATTCATCGAACGGGCTTTCAGCGTTACGTTTTTTTTTTATTTTGCGTATAGCCAATAACTCGATTTTTGTTCAGTGCGTGTACTGAACTTTGCAGCCAGTGTCTGTCTGCGAAGCGAAAAATAAAGGCAAATGGATAAGTACTCATATGCATAACTGTACAGTTATATTTTTTGCAATAAATTTGCCCGTTCAACCAGTTTACGCATAACGTACCGTAAACACTGTATACACTTGCCAAAGCAGATTTTCACGTGCCCGTTGTTACGGCCCGCCTACGATTCGCTGGACGATAAATTTACTTCGGAAAATATTTACTCATTCGGTTTATACGGCCTCGTACGCAAACCCACGCACGCACGCACAAACGATCGTTCGATCGACGTGTGCAGGACGTTTGTGCAATGTGCTTTTCCTCGTTGCCGACCCATTCCTTTACCCCTGCAACCCAAATACTAAACAATACACAAGATGATCGAATCACGATTCACCCGTTCGCGCGAAAATTACGCCTCGTGATCGCTTCGATTGGGATTCTGAAAAAAAATAAAAAAATAAATAAAATTAACCCTTCACGTACGGAGTCCTCTTTCAACGAGGACTTGAATTCGACAAGACGCAACCTTCGAACGATTCGAATATGGTGTTGATGTGTTTTAAAAAAATTTGTAAAAATGCACAGACGTACCTTGAAGTGTTTTTTTTTTTTTCATAACGCAGAAAAAAACATTATTACGAACATCCGTATCATTTTTGTGCTTAGAAGAAAGTACGGTCGTTTGCTCTCGGCAAAAAGTCTCCCGCAATTGAAGGCTTAAAATAAAAATAAGAGTATAAATAATCGCAATGTCAACTAATAATTTTTTTCAGCGGCTGCTTTTAATACCGTCTTTATAAAAAAAAGTTATCATTACATGAAAAATTTACGAAAGCCTCAAATACCTAAAACACAGAAAAAATTTATTACGCACATCCGTATCTTTTTGTGCTTAAAAAAGGCATGGTCGTTTGATCTCGGCAAAGTCCTCCGTACTTGAAAGTTTCAAATAAAAATAAGAATAAAATTAATCGCAATGTAAACTAATGATTTTTTTTCAACAGCCATTTTTTTACCGTATTTATAAAAAAAATGATTGTATAAAAAGTTTACGATAGCCTCAAGTCCCTCAAACGCAGAAGAAATTTATTACGAACATCCGTATCGTTTTTCTGCTTAAAAGAAGGCATGGTCGTTTGCTCTGGGCAAAAAGTCTCCCGTACTCGAAAGCTTCGAATAAAAATAAGAGTATAATTAATCGCAATGTCAACTAATAATTTTTTTCCCCGGCCATTTTCTTACCGTGTTTATAAAAAAAATTATTGTATAAAAAATGTACGATAGCCTCAAATGCCCCTTACCGCAAAAGCCCTCTCGGAAAAGCAAGCGCGGATTATAGGATAAAAGCGTCCGTGGATAGTGTCTATGCACCGTTCATACTATGCAACCACCCTCGATCACGTAGAGTATTTAGTGTCGGGCGCGCCCCCGTCCTTTCCTTCCTTTCTTTCCCTCTTCCGTCGCGAGAGGATGACGCAAGTGCAGATCTAATAAAAAACGCTTCGCAAGACCTCCCCCCCAATAACACACGAGAGGCCTCGACCCTCGCCGCGTCTGTTTTAATATCGTGCGTTTTCGATAAATCGATAAATCAAATCGAATAGGTATGTACAAGGAGAGCCGACAGAGCGGCATAATACATTGCGAAGTACGCGTTAGCGGTACGCGGACGTTAAACGCACAGGATAAGTAAAGGAGGTATCGGGAGAGCCGCTACGTGAGCGCGCACAAGCCATCCGGGAAAGGGTACCGAAGGACGGAGAACCAAGATCAAATATTGACCGGCGATGGACAACTCGCCGGACAATAACGAGCTTGGTATAGATTGCCAGGCGTGCATCACCGCGCTGCACACCCTCTTTCAGATCCAGACGGTCACGCGCCATAAGACTATAACTGTTCAGAAACGTCCCCCTCGCATTTGCGAAAATAGGTCAAGACGAGGAAGGCTTCGAGAGACGAAATACAATTTCTTTTTTCTAGTGTAGCGGGAAGAAAAATATAAATAAAGAAAATATAGTGATACTTATATTATTGAACTTAATAAAAATTTTGAACGGTGATCAAAGATAGGTAAAGGCAATTGTTATTTGTTGGCTCATTAATTTGTCGATTTAACGATTCATCCGATCGTTTCCGCTCGGGATAGAGAGAAGGTATTCGTGAAAATTAATCGGAACATACGTCGAAAATAATAACTCACGCTGTTCTTGCTTTCGGGTTTACATATTAAAGATCTTACGATTTTTACAATTCATCATTTAACGTAAATTTCATATATAAATAGTAGCGATCGTGTGATTACATGTATCTATGATCGTAAGTTACGCGATACAGCATAGTACAATTTTTTTACGCCTGTAATAAAAAATATCATGTATGTAATAATGTTTATATTATAAGTGCGTCGTGTGAGGCTGAGGCCGTTATAATTATATAAATATTTACAATGATGCAGATTAAACGGTAAGTCCTCCTCGTTCGTGCAAGTTTGCGAAACGCAAAGCTAACATCCACCCAGCCGCCGTGTTGTGCTTTTGCCCCTCGCACAATTTATAGTTTACAAAACTGCTCCACCAGTTTCACAGCCCAGCTGCGAGCGTGCGTGTGTGTACGTGTACACGAACTGTTATGTTCCTACAATGTTTGCGCAAACAGGCATTTGGGATGGAAAATCTCGTGAAAACTTTGTTCCCGTCATACCATCCACCTCTCCCTGTCTTGCGGATAAACGGTAAACTCGCACGAGCGAAAAGTTACGCAATTTTCCGCTGTACTATAATAAACCTTCGACTGCGTTCCAACGAGACATTTTTTTTCTCGGCGTCCGCGCACGAAGATCTATCCGCGAAAGGCCCTATGGAATTACTTATGTACACCCCAATCTCTATGTAATCTCTGTTAAAAAAAATACATGTGTCGCAAAATTGCGAACAAAAAAGTGCGCGCACCAATCTTTGCAGACAAAGGCTCGAGATCGAAATTAATATTTACGATTCTGCGAGCTGCAAAATAAAAGAACAATTTACCGATCGTTGCATCTTCCAAAAAAAATGTTGCATCTCCTCGTCGTCACAATCGTTCGGGCAACGATGAGCAAGAAACAAAAACAACAACAACAAAAAAGGTCGAACAAAATATTACCGGAACTCGACCCAAGATTCATCGACGTTTTCACAGTCGAATCCATCGAATACAATAAAAACCTAAAGATAAAAATTCGAGGTTCATCGAATTTCTCAAATCCTATACCGATTCGTAAAAACTCAAAACTTAAAATTAAACGATGATCGAGGTGTTGGCTAAAAAAAAGCGAGAAATGATATCAAGTATCAACGAAAAAATATCAAAAAGAGACACTACAGCACAGTCGAATTTCAAGAATTTATCGTGATTTACGTATTTCGCCGATTTTTACGTACCTCCGAGAAAAATAAATAAATAAGAAAACGAAAAAAGATATATAGCATACATGAACGTATATATAAAAATTTCACAACACTGCTCTCCAACTCCTAATTTAAATCGCTAATTAGTCTTTTTTATCATCAAAAAAAAATTTTACGAATACGAGACTGCTATTAAAAAATTCTGATAGTTTCATTCTATCGAAATACAATTACCAGGATATAAGTGCTCCCTCTGCTCGACACAGTGCACCATTTAAATCTAAACACATTTATACAATTCATTCGATAATCGACCACTTTTCGATTTATCTCTTTTTCTCTATTATCATATTGTTTCACTAACGTAGTGACGATATGTTTCGTATAAACGATTATGGTACATCTTTAGGCATATATATATTGGCTTTATATAGAAATTTTGTCGACTATTCGCAATCGAATCTTGTCGCTTGATATAACACAAAATGTATATTTCATACTTACACGTTGTGCGTTTAACATCATTTTTCGGTCGATTTATCCACGGAAAGGATGATTATAATTTTGGCAAATTTTCTGCTACCGTCGTGATATTATATTACGACCATGTTATATCATTTATCATTGATGCCATTAGCTGCATATTGGTTTATCGAAAGGCACGTGATAGTATAAATTTTGAGCTCTTTCCAGCATCTGGTTACAGTTATTATTATTATTAATATTATCACGGTGTTACGAAATCATATTTGTGCGCTATCGAGCTCAAACATGGCCCGATTGAGTGAATTTTCGAGGCATTGGGATTAAATTTGTGTGCAAAAAAATATTTTTTCACGATTGCATCGCGTCGGTTAAATTAGTTACTTTTGTTCAATCGATAACTTTCTTCGCTTCATTAACTTTTTGAGAAATTCGTGCAAAACAATTGAACTTACCAACGCTTCGCTATGAAAATATTGCATAATGTGTAAGATTTTTGGGGGACGCAAGACTCGACCGGAAAATCATACTTTATCTCGCCATTCGTTTTCCATTATTCCTCCATTTCCGTTCTTGTCGTCCGGGGTTGATGGAATAGCGGGGAAATAGAGTGGTGGATAATTTTTCCTTTCCGGTACTTTGCGCGAGAACTTTGTAATACGCGACATTGACGTTGAAATTTGCGTAATTTTCCCGTAAATTCGTAGAGTACTCTCTGCAGCGAGTAACACCGTTTCGTCGGTACGGGGCACTCCACCGTGTCGCAAGACCGTTGCAATTATAATTATGGCACTCGAGCACAAGTTTCGCAACGCTTTACCGTAAATTATTCAAAATTTTAGCGAAACTTGATAAACTGTACACAAGAGCAGAACGGTGTTTAGCGTGTACTCGACTTAGGTGAAATTGCATTGGTAGACTGCCGTGCGGTTCGAAAATCTCGTTATCGTTTTCGGAGGCTTAGAAATTTTGAGAAGCAGCACGTGCACTTCTCATCGAGGTATTTACTTGCGTGTTGAAGTTAAATTACAGAAGAAAAAATTACCGAGTCATGGAAAATTACTTGAAAAAATCGTGTAAGCAGGACTAAGAAATTTTACGAAAATTACGTTTTTTCTCAATCTCTTAAACTTTACGTTCAATAACAAAATATGGTCAAAAGAATTTGGAAAAATTGGAAAAAGACAATTCTTTTCAATTCAAAAGGAGTCTGGAAATATCGCTCAGCCGTATTTTTTTTCGTCTTTACCTCCTAGTCAATGTGATCGGCGAGCTGTGGAAGCTCGAATTGTATTGAAACATTTCCTCGATATTTAAACTGCCTCGATAATTTGATGACAACAAAAAGTTAATTGTCAATGGCTTAGTGTAAAAGTTGGAAGTAACGTCGCGGATATGCGTTCTTTCGCCACTCGACGTAAATCGCCGGTAGACGCCAGTGAAGAATACATAGCTCGTTGGTTTCGCTCGTTTTCCCTTGAATTTATCGACGAACCAATGTCTCTTCGACGTGCCACCAAAGACTCTCGAAGCCCTCGAGGCTGGATTTACCGCTGTCGTTTGTGAAACCTTTTCTCGACGTCTCAAAGCTTCGCCTTGTCCTGTACAACCTCCTCGGAACAGTTTCTAATGAATAGAAAGGATAAAAAAAAAAGAAGAAAAGAACGTAAAATAAAATCGAAGAAATTTTGTTTTCGTGCACGAGTGTAATATGAACTACTGTGATTCGACTGTGTTTGGAATTTCGAAATGATTCTCAATCGCAATGAGGCGTTTTCATTTATAGTTTGTGAATGAAATTTCAAGTAATTTTTTGTGTCAAGGGGTGATTAATGGGGAGCTTCCTTTTTTTTAGTAATGCCAAACGATCGAGACGATTGCAGCTCGATTTGAGAAAAGATAACGTTGTACGGTTTAATCTTTAACGTTTTATGTCCTCCAAGGGTAAAACGATTATTCGTTATTGTATGATCATATTTGTTGACAATTTCACAAACACAGCGTGAAAAAAAAATGTATCCGAGACTAATCAATCACTGGAGTAATAATACCGTTCTGTCATAGAAGGAAACGTGTACAAATTATTACTCATTTCAATAAGTTATCAATGTTTTTTCTTCATAATGCCCTAAATTTTGCAACTGCGTGAATAATCCAATTGCAATGCAGCATGTTTTCGCTCAGCCGAATGTTACTCGGTGATGATTACCGATGAACAATTCATTAGCACATATTGCACAAGTGAATTAAAAAAAATTCAAGCAAGATTACATAGAAGCGTATTTTTAATAATATTAATAATAATAATAATATAATAATATACTAGTTTTGATGTATCGAAATATTTTACAAATTTGAAAATGAGTGTTTTTTTTGTTTGTTTTTAGCGAACGAACATCGAGGTTTTTTCCCATCAAGATGCACAATAATAATAGAGTTGAGACTAGTCGGCGACGTGGACCGGCATTTGCCAACAGTCTTAGGCGTTAATACATTAATGGCAATAATCGAATGATAATCTAGAAGCAGCGAACGTTAGCTTTTTGTTTTTGCGTTTTCTCTAATATTACAAGAATTTCGTTTTTATATAATAGTAGCAAACATAATATATTTTTATATACTATATATATATATATATAGAATATGTCTGTCTATAGACTGTAACGTTGACGATATTGTCGATAATTATAGATACAAGTTAGACGCGTAGAATCGTCAACGTCACAGTTTATAAACACTAACACATTCAGGCACGATTCGGTATTCGATTCGGCAGGCCATATAACTGTGTCGATGTTTTTTTTTGTTACGAAAAAAAAAATGACAATTTACAACCATCCTTGGCGACCTTCGGTTCTCCTCCGTCCTGATCGCAATTTCTCGATAGAAAAAGGAACCAAAAGAAATTCGTCAGGAAACTCGAGTGTTCGATCGATGCCAGTATTAGTATCGTTGTTTGCGCGAGATTATCAAAGTATTTACAACAAAGTTAGACGCGACCACGTTTCATCACGGTGAGACACTTAGAATGTTTCGTCGACGGTAAGTTTCGTACGCAGTAACATACATTTATTTGTTTCGTTCCGTTTCATTCTCGTACGAAACTTCACGTTTCTCGAAAGCTTAGTGACTTTGTTAGAGACGCAGAGCATGATCGGAGATATGTTGCTATTTACTATAAAAGAAGGCACACAGAAGGTATTATCGGATGCGAAAGGTATGCTTCTTCGTCCGATTGGGGAACAAGTGTAACATGACCGAAAAAAACAACGTACAGAGGATGGAGCGTTAACGATTGGGAGGAAACATTGAACGCCTCGACGGAAAACAAAAATTAGGAGAAAAAATAAGTAAGTAGCGACGGAGAAGCTGATAAAACAATTTTGTGGTTGAGCAATGATTGTTGCGAGTTTTTTGTTGTGTATGTAGGAGAGTTAATGAGTTGATGACGTTGATGATGATGATGATTGATTATTTGATGATGGGACGTGTGTCTGACATCGGTTACAACCTTCGCAGCGAAGCCATACTGAGGGAACTGCACTTTGCCTTCCGTGTCGGCTGGACCGACATTGGAGCTACGAGAACATCGTCGCGTGTCGGCGAGCCTGAACCACCATTACCCAGCTCCTGGAAATACAACAAGGTAAACGTTTTCTTCCGGATACACACACCTATATGAGTTTTTTCAGGAATTTTCTAACAACTTGTGAGAACAATTTAGCAGTGTTATGTTTAACCCTTCGTATACCTGGGAAGCCTAACAAGAACGTACAGTTTGCCGATTGACAAACTTGATACAATTTACACAACAGTAACCAAAATCCACATAAAACGCGACAATCAATCTACAGAAGGAGCGTGCGAGGATAAGTAGTCATCATCAGTAGAAGAAAAACATGCAGAGATTTATAGATAAGTTCGAGCCGTCGGCAACACAAGACTATCGAATGGGGATCACATCAGCGCAAAAAAAAAAACAATTTCGACGAATTTTAACACTGCCGTTTAAACGTTGCAAAAAGATTGTATATTTCCAGATTGTAATTGATCAAATCGAGAGATAAGAACAACAAAAAAAAATATCACCCATCGTTCACCAAAACTCTAAAGAAACGATTGTTTCGTTATACTCTCCAAAAGAAAAACAAAAAAAAATAACTCAGCGTTATCGTCGAGCGAACTATCATCGAAATGCTCATTCGTCGGCTACATACAATAATTCTAGAGTTTCGTAGAAATACTTTGGCGAATTTAACGAAAGCACAGTCGCTGCCGAAAAAAAATGACAATTTTATTGTTAGCAACCACGCAGTGGCTGACACGAAGAATTTAGGGGTAACCGATGTGAAAAAACGCATGTAACAATCTATCGTGATGCACGGCACTTATTTCTAACGCGAATCGGTGTCGCGAAGTATTTTGAGCCAGTCGAAACACTGCCAAACGTTGCACTCCTAAAAAAACAGACGTTTGTTCTTCAATGTTTTTTTTTCCAACATTCAATTTAATACTTCAGTCGTTTCTTTTGATGAATGACTCGATTCTTGAATCGCTTTCACGAGAGAAGATGCGACGTACGAGGTCCAGTAGTTTTTCGACCGACTTGCAGACTCGCGCTCTCTCTATCTCTCGCTCTCGCTATTGCTATCCATCATAAAAGGCTTACTTTCCAAGCAACAATAAAAATGTCTACTTAACTTTTTATTCTTTAATGTACTTACATGTGACACGTGATGAAGTATTTATATCCACATTTTGATTTTTTTTTTTTACGTATCGCATGAACACACAAATAATCGTGATAGTCATCGTCAAAAATGCGACCTCATTGAGATCTGGTCATGGATTCGCACATGCCAGATTTTTGTTTGCTTGTTTTTTGTTAAATTATTTACATGCTGATTTTTCGAAGATATGTTATGGTAGCGCGTACAGAAACGGTAGATGAGGGCAGATATACAGGAGGTTCCCCGTTAGAGCAACGGATCAACGAGGCGCAAGCTAGAAAAATAGATGCATCCGGCGTAAGAATAAGAGTTATACGATAGGATAAAAGGACTAATAGATTTAAAAAATGAAAGCAGCTGCAGTCACAAGTCAAACGAAAATGCAGAAATTCACACGTGCACAATTACTTTTTCTTTTTTGTAATTTCGATGAGGTCTCGTCGACAGGATCGACGGATTTTTCAAATAAATCCCGAGATAAGAACATGAGGTAATCTCCTGTCGTGAAACGATAGCGAGCAAGCGGAGTAGAAAGCGAGAAAAAGCATAAACCAAAGGGAGAGAGGAAGAGAAGAAAATATAGTAATAATTAATTCTCTGGTACTGAGAGATAATCAACTAACGTTAATGTTGTTGCAACTCGCCAACCGCATCTGTGCGAGCTGCTGACTCGCCGGTGTCAGACTGTTCGTCGAGCCAAAAGGCGACATCATTGTCGACATTGCTCTCTTCAATTTGCTCGGAGTTTTGTTGAAGCTGAACGCACGCCCGACCTTCATTCTCGTACGTGATGCAAACCTGAACAAGGAAGATTCTCGTAAATATATCGATGTTTGTCGAACAAAAATTTGGTATTAAAAAAATGGTTGCCATTGAAAACCATTCTTTCTTCATATATCGATATTTCTTGATTTCTTTTGTAGGGCTGTTTTGTAATTAAGTTTATCAGCTGAAATTTACTATTCGGTCAGGAAATATCGATTAATGATTGAAAGAAAGTTTTCCACAAACAATAGGAGTTTAGCGTCAAAGAGAGATAAAACATTGCGTCAGACCAGTTCAAGTTGGAAGCACCGAAAAGAATAAAATATTAAGATTTTTTTTTAGATTAAGATAGTTGTAGATTGTTCTTTAAATTGTAATATTGGAAAAATAGATTTTATGTTTGAGGAGGTGTGAAAGCCACGGCAATCTCAAGCCAAAATACATGCAATTTTCATCGCAATGTCAAGATATCTCGTGTAAAGAGAGTAAGAAAAAACAAAGTTATGAGGTTGCAGGATCTATTATATATTTTAGAAAGTTGTCAATTTGTCTATATGTTTGTCCCACTCCCTGGGGAGGGCTTATTATTCTAAGTCCCTTAAAGGGACTTAGAATATTCTTATTCCTCTATGAACCGGAAGGGACGTATTTCTGATATAACGTCACTTCCAGTCGAAAAAACGTCGGTTTTGTAAATTTCATAGTCTGGCGCATAGCGCCAGAGCCAAAATAACCTGCTAGTATTAGAATATATTGTATGCGAAAAAATTGAATGCGAGCTATAATTCTTGAACTGGTTGAATTAAAAATATTATTTTTTTGTATTCTTAAAAATTGTATTAAGATATTAGAACTGTAATCAGACTCTGATGAAGCAAGGTGTGGGTGAGTAACAAAAGCAAGTAAAAAAACGTAATTCAGCCTGGTGCGAAAACTGACGGTAGTGGGACATGTAACGTGGTTTCACACATGCTATTGAGTAGGAACACATACGGGTCCATATACTCCAGGTAAAAATTTTGAAATAGGCTCCTGCAACCAAACGTGATGTCGTCCCATTATTTTTTGTTTGTTTCACATGCAATAAATCAGAGATAAATATAATTGCATTAATAGCGATGAAAAATTACAATTTTACGTTTGTGTACTTTGACTGCAGTTGTTTTCTATCGAACTAATTTTACTTTTTTTTGTCTATCAAAGCCGATGCTGTCAACCACCTCCTCATGTCATACTCAGTGTGAATTTATCAATAAATTGACCGTTACGATGCGCAGAAAAGATACAGTTAAGTTATCTACAATTGAAGAAAATGTTCAGTCACTGATGCACTAAGATATTCTACGTTGAGTCGAATTTAGAAGACAAAAAACTAATCAAATACAGAACAGTACCCATTGACTCCAGATTCTAACATATTTTGATAACTAAATAGAAAAGAAAAAAAATAACATAATCGACGTGTTTAAATACTTACTTAAATGCTTTACTCAATGTACCTAACGCTACATCACTAGTGTCAATCTCGAGCTGATGCGAATCGAGACTGATCAAGAAGGTGTCCTGGAAAAAGTGATCAAAATAATTAATCAAAACCTCTGCGTATAACGACTTTCATCATTATTGTTGTGGTTATTATAACGCATAACAACTCACCGCGTCGGCTTTGCAAACAGTGTTGGCCATTTGTCGGCACAACGTCCGCAGATAATTCGTCTTGTTCACTTCCTCGTCAGTGATCGTAAAGGAAAAAAGTTTTTCTTTCAACTCTTGATTGCTTCGTACCATCAGAGCAAATACTTTTTGACACTCTGCAAGTTAAGTTGTTAAACAGACATCGTTATAAATATTGCAATTAACCGCGTAAGGTGATCGTGTATTTTATAAATTGCCGAGGCTGTGCCCAAAAACTGAAGGTTTAATCGAGCGTGAAATTTATTAGCAAGTTGATAAATGTATCTTGACTGACCGTCTGTTTCTCGAATGTCGACGACTTTCTTGATAGTACTAAGTGAAAGCATCCTGATGTGTTTGTACGGTTTGCCTTGACTGAGTTTAGCCGAGTGCAGGCCGTTGGCCGTGTTCGGACTCTTCAACGAGTTGAAAGCTTTCGATCGTTTCTTGCATATCTCCAGTGTGTCAGTGAACAAGAACAACACCAGATGATCGCCGCGACCGCTCAATCCCTCGCTCAACTCCATAACATCGCACTTGCCGATGAACGAGCGATGCGACGATACGAGATGTGGTGGACAATTGTCGATCTCATTAAAAATATCGAACATCACTAGCTGCCCTTCGGTTTTTCTTTTGTCCTCGTTAATGTACGTCATAACTTCCTTAATACTGCTGATCGACAGTTCCAAGGCGCTATGGTCTGGATTATTCTTATTTGTATGCTTAAGAATATCTGTAGAAATAAAATGAATATTCTTTGATTAGATGATTAATTACACGCAGGATATTATTACATTTGTTGTTTTAGAATTTTACTTTCCTAATTACTCACCATTTAATAATAAGCTAATACTGGGTAGTCTTTGCACCGGTTTGATCAGTAACTCTTTCAGACTTTGCCTGCCGCATTCGGGTTTCGTTTGACAGATCTTGAGGAAAGCGTGAAACCTTGGCTTGTTCTGATCGCACTGATCCAACATCTCTTTCGTGTTCTCAAAGAAATTGACGTATGGTGGATATGCTTTGACAAGATCGGGAGCGTATCGAAGAAATATGTTTCCTATGCTTATATCCTCGGCCCAGTGTGCCGCACTGTATCTCAACTCTTCCAACATTTTTTTGTGAACCTCGTAGATCGGTGGAAAATTGCCGAATATTATCTTCGCTTCCGTACTGTTCAACAATTCACCACTCGTTTCGATTAGATCTTCCAACGGTGATTTAAACAACTGCAAAGTGTTTTATAAGAAGAACATTTTAACAAAATTCGATTTTGTCACAAGATGAATTAGAAGAAAAAAAAAAACGTTACGCGCAAACATACGTACCGTCATTATTGTACTGAGTATGCCAACGTAATTCGACTCAGTTTGCACCAACTCAAGAAAGACTTGGTGACGCGGCGAAAGATTTTTTCTCGATGATTCTGTACTGACAGCTTCAACCTCTGGAATATCTGTCAGTTAACGAACACAATCCTATTGACACATTTCTTCCCTCTCGTATGGTCCATGTTATTATTAGTGAAAAATTTCACAAAATAAATAGTCGCAGAGTGTTTGTTTTAAGTAAAGCCTCGTTAACACCAAATGAAAAGACCAAAGAAGCTTCCTAAAGCTGTTGCTTCTTATTAATAAAATTTATCGGTGTTAGTAAGACCCTTTCGACTCGCCAAATCGAATGAACCATAAGACGAAGGAAGATATTTAAATATTAATTCAACGACTCAGTGCTGCAGCAATCGACGGAATTAATAAATAATTTCATGTACTTTAATTTATTTGTAAGCTGTTATTCATTCGATGCCGCAGTACTGCTAATATTTTCGAGTTTTTAAAGATTGCAAAGATAATTTTCTGGAATATTTTGAAGTGTGTTGAAAAAAAGCTTCGCAGAAGAAATAGCAATAAAGTATAAAGCGTAACATGAGATAAATTGGAAAAATTCAGCGTCTACGGCGTTAGTGATATCGAAATTATTGTCTCACCATCTAATAATTGCTTGTCCGGACTCGCCGTGCAATCTAAGAAGCTACCGCTGACGCTGAGATGGCCAGCATCGCTGATGCTCGAACGCCTCTTATGTACGGCCGGCGAATCGGCACCGTTGTGCACGAGACTAGATAAAGTTTCCGCGAGACGTTTGCGCTTACGTCTCGTCGAAGCTGTACTCGGCGTAGCAGCTTGTTGGCTGTCCCTTCTGGCTGACGCAGTTGGCGATAAAACTGATTCCAAATACTAAAAAAAAAAAATTGCAATAATTGTTTTTTATTAAGAATTTTAATAAGAACTTTAATAAGAACTAATTCATTAATAAAATTTTTAATAAGTATTGTAAAAACAAATAAAACAAATTCTGTCGTACTCACATCTTCGAATAGATATTCCTTTTCGTCAGCTGCGCCTTCGTTCTGTACCGAGGTCCAAAACCATTCAGCTTTGACAATATGGGCCCGCACCGAGGCCAAGTCAGGTAACGCATTCACGTTAGACTCGTCCACTACCTGTGAAATAATTTACTGTTCAGGTAAGACATTTCGTGAAAGGTTTATTGTTTTGTTTTTTTTTTTTTTTTCTACGGGGACAAATGACGGAGAAGGCACGTTCCAACGAGTCCTTGGATACCACTGGATATTCCCACTAAATTCAATTAATTAAAGGTCCACAATTGGTTTATTATTGTTGTGTACGGAAGGTTGCTTTGACACACAGTATTAGACGACACATAATATGTCGATCATAATTAGATCGGACGAACAGCGGCACTCGGTTGCATTACACGACACGTTTGATTATTCTGAGGTCGCGATTGTATTGGTTCTCTGCATCTTGCAATAAATAACTTTTCGTTGTCGACGGGAACATTTTTTTTTATTATTCTTCACTGCATATCAAATTTATTTAGATAAAAATAATTCCGAGTACGACTGTCCAATCCCGATAACAAACCTCAACGAAAAGTTGAGGTTGAAAGGTTTATTGTTTTTTTTTTTTTTCATTCTACGAGGACAAATCACGGAGACGGCACGTTCCAACAAATCCTCGGATACCACTGGATATTCCCACTAAATTCAATTAATTAAAGGTCCACAGTAGGTTTATTATTGTTGTCTATGGGAGGCTGCTGTGACATACGTGATTGGACGACACATCGATCATAATTAGATCAGGCGAACAGCGGCACTCGGTTTTAAGCCACGATATGTTCGATTATTCGGAGGTCGCGATTCTATTGGTTCTCTGTATCTTGCAATAAATAACTTTTCGTTGTCGATGAAAAAACAAAATTAAAAATTGAAAATGATTCTCCGCTACTAATGAAATTTGTCCAGATAAAAATAATTCCGAGTACGACTGTACAATCCCGACAACAAACCTCAACCACAGAATACCTAAAAATTCAATCAAAGGTACCACAAGAAATGGCTTGTCCTCCTGCCTCTTCTCCTTCGTCTGTTCGGCTCTAGCTTGAGCAAGCAGTTTAACGGAAGCCGGTGAAAAAGTTTCGACAATCTTCCGTTCCGAACAAGTATCGTTCGAACTGTTCGTGAAATTGTTCCTAGCGAGTCTCGCCATTTTAGAGGGAACCGGAAGCGGACTGGGCAAAGGCGTGTACTTTTGTCTGGGTGGATTTTTCTCCGGGCTCTTTCGCGGTGGACTTACTTGCATGTACTGCTTGAACGTGTGAGGAAAAGTTATGTCACTAAGCTTGGCAAGAAAATTTGTTGCGAGCTTCAGCGTACTCGAAGAGTAAGAGCTCTTCCGACACAACGGCGGTGAGTCTTGCACGAGCTGATCGATCATCGGAGAGTCGCATTTTCTCGACAAATTCGGATACGAATAAATTTTCACGAATTTCGCATTGTCCGGCGTGGTCATTTTCGGTATTGTGAAGCAAGACTTCGATTTTTTCCATCGCATGTAACGTCGTGGTGTCGTTACTTTTTTACTCGGCAAGCTGGACACTACACCGCTCGTGTTACGATTGAGTTCAGTCGTAAATTTGAAGCAAACAGATTCCATCTGAGGCGGAGCACTCGAGCAACTGATTTTCTGCCATTTCGGTAGTTTCGATATTGGGAAATTTTTATCGTCGATCATTCGATAATTTTCCCTATCGGCGTAGTAACAGTCGTTGCTCGTTGCTTCGGGCAAAAAAACGTTGTCGACTTCCATGCAAGATTCGTCGTTCGTGTCGCGATCCGATGTCGCGGTGCTTCTCATCTCGGCGATCGCCGACGTTACGGGCAGACTCAGACGCATTGATGATCTCGAGGCAGCGGTGGTGTCGATAGTTTCGTAAGAGAGTCCCGTAGACGTTGACATGTCGATACCCGAATCGATTTCCGTCTCGTTGCGCGTAGAATACGCTTCGGACATCGCAACGGAAACGTCCGAGGTACTCGCACACTCGGAAGCTGTGCAATCCATGAATATAGCTGAATCGTGACTCGTGTTTTTTGGGAGTACAGCGCTCAAGCGTTTTTTATCAACGTCGATGAAGCAGCCCGGCCACGATGGAACGTCGTACAACGAGATCGAACGATCGGAACGTTTCTGCCGAATTCTCGTGGTGTTCCAGCCTGAGCTGGAATCTTTGGTGAACGCGCTCAGCGAGCGAGGTATAGTGTTTGTGTAGGGATTGTAAAATGTGAAGGAAAATGGCTCGGTATCGAACAAATCGACAGTTGCGATTGACGACATTCTCGACGGTTGATGGAAATACGAATATGTGTTGTTCTGCGTGTCGGCGATTCTGCAGCGTCGGTTTCCTAAATCTGTAACCTGCGTAAGTTTGTGTGGATAGGACAAAGTGTTATTGGCAGAAATGAAAAAAAAAATGAATGAAACTAAGAGTGACCGTATTTTTTAGATGAAACGAGAAATCTTGTAGTACTCTGCCGTTTGGTTTATGATGTTAAGACTGGATAATGGCCTGAACTCGAACCTTACGAAGTTGAAATTATGATAAAATCCTATTTCGATGAAAATTAAAAAAAATCTTACCACGTGGGTACAGTTGGGATCGTCGATTTCCGTAGGCTCGCCACCTTGCTGCTGCAAAACTTCGCACATGTGCTTCTTCTCCTCTTCGGGAAAGCCGAAGAAACACACTTTGGCACCGACGAATGGTTTCAGCTTGAAATTTGCGATCTGCAATAACGAAGACGACATATGTACAGTCTGCTCGAACTTCCATCGAATCTGGTACAACGTAATCCAACGAGTAATATCTTCGACCATTTATATTTCGAACAATCATTTTCAATCGTCCTCCGACGGCAAAGGTCACAGTGACTCAAAAGTCGACTGGAAGAATATTATTTCCGTTATTTACCGTTTACAAAACTGATGCTGCTAGTAACTTGAAAAAAAAATTGATATCTGCCCGTGTTCACGCACACCTTTATCGCTGATAGAATCTCTCGCTTTTTCGAGAACTTTGCAGTGTTTACCTCGAAGGAAAAAAAAAATATCCATAGAGGATAATAACCGGTAACTCACCAGTTCCTCGTTGTTCCCGTAACTTGCCGTGTCGTGTTTCGTGTCCCACAGGGCGATAACCCAATTCATAGACATAATCGGAACTCGAAACGTGACGGCGTACTTGTACTTTTCGCCGCCACAGCAATTCGCTATGAGATGCGTCACCTTGCCGCCCATTTCCTTTCTTATACTGCCGCCCATGCTGTGGATCATGTTGATGAGTTTCGTCTAGGCAAACAGAAGCATAAACATGATTCATAAAAGTACTCGAACGAAATTTGTGACGGAACGTCCACTGTTTGCTTAGGATGCCCTTAAGATATTCTCTCATTCAAGAAAATCAATCAATGACTAATGCCGACTGTCCTGGCGCGAGCGATTACTTACCAATTCATCCTTTTTCCTGAAACCCGTAAAGACAACCACTGTCCCTTGCATCGCTTGTGTGTACATAGGCCGTGTGATACTGGGTAGAGACTCTTTCTTCTCCGCCAGCTGCAGGAGTGCCGTGGGGCCCAATATTCTATGGAGAAAAATATTCACAGAGTATGTAAATATTAACCCGAAGAAATGTCAATGAACTTCGTTCGAATATCGAATGGATAAAACGAAAAAAAATATATATATGTGTAAACAAATTTATGAAATAAATCTCATACGAATTAATGGGCTCGGCTGTTCACGTGCGGGAGATTTTGTTCTGTGAGCAAACTGCGACGATTTCTTTTAATCGACGCCACGACACCAATGTTAGTGAAGTTAGTGATGCACTTTTTTCTGTGCCATCGAAAAATTGTGATATTTCAATGATAAAAAAAAAATCAGCCCGGCGTAATTCGCACATAAAAGGTTTAGTCATGTTTGCTGTGATTTTTTTTTACCTATGGGCACTTTTGTGCAGAACATCGTACTCCGGTCCGTCGAACTGCTTGAGTATAAAATACGTGCAGTACGCAGTGTCCTCGATGTACTCGAAACCGCTTTCAGACTTGAGAACAGGAACGCTGAAGTGTTGAGCGGCGGCACCGAGGGCATGATCCTCACCCGCTGCCCCGACCAAACATATTCGCTTCTTCCGTGGTATAATCAAAGCTGCAACAATAAAATTTTTTTTATTTTAATTTTATAACGATACATAAACTTTCAATGATACAAACATCGAAAGAATTTGCGAAGTAACTTCCTCATAGTCAAAATATCGTAAACTTCGTAATATCAACAACTTACATCGATAAATGCATCACTTACGAAGATAAATTAATAGACAGTTGCGACAATTAATAAACTAATAAAAATGACTTCGCTTGCGAGGATAAATTTGAAGATAGTTGAAAAAATAATAAAAATAAAAATGGCTTCGCTTGTTTGTTCACAGGATAAAAGTGGATACGACGCGCAACGCGGAGGATTCCGCTGATGCAAATAATGCGCTGAATCGTCAAGGGAAACGACCTTGTTGAGACCCGGCCCGACCAAACTAGTTTTAATGACTTTAATAATGCAGCGCCAGTTTATAGTTTAACGTAATTAACTGGAATTTAACAAACCATGGGAATGATACCCGTCGTGCGTACCTCGCACTTCCGTTAACGCAGCTTCGTCGAGTGTACGATTTTTCTTATATACGCTTGAATGAAATTACATAGGAAATTGCGGTGACGATCGATGTTCCTCATTGCAGTGTTGAAAGTATGGTATTGAAGAACAAAGGGTGGAAAGTATATAATTTCTCGGCAAGTTGCGTCTTCGCCAGATGCAACGTTTCGACGAAAAAAAAAAGTGTATTCGTCGTCGAGAATAACTTTTTTGTAATTATTTTAGCATAATCGCTTTTCTGGAATGACAAAAATTTCGTTACGTTAGAGAACAATTCGTTCGGATCGGTCTTTTGAAATCCGAAACTCACGTTTCGTTATTCCAATTGTGGAAAATTTTGGTCTGCTTTTTTGATAATACTCTGTATTGTTCGCAATTTTAATCGTCGACGTCGCATCCAGGCTTATCTTTGTTTACAGACGAAACGTAAAGCATCCGGGGCTTATCTTTTGAACGATAAATACGTTATTTTATCAATGACAACGATAAAGGGAAAGGGGAACGTAGATACAGAGAATCGCGAGATTCGAGAGTCTGTTAATTTTGCAGCAGCATAAAGTTTCGAATATCAAGGAATAACGCTTCGAAAGTGATCAAACAACGAAGCTCGCGTGTTTTTAGTAAAAAAAAGCTGCTCCATCACGTTAAAAAGTTCCAAACAGCGTCGGCGAAGTTATTGCTTTTTAGCTTGAAAATTACAGTAGCAAATAAAATTTTAGGTTGAAAAATGACAATAACGAATAGTATTTCCGCTTGGAAATTGCAATAACAAATAGGATTGGAGTTAAAAAATTACAATAACAAATCCCATTGTAACTTGATAATTACAATAACAAAAAATATTGTACCTCGAAAATTACATTAGCAAATAACATTAAGCTTGAAAAATGGTAATTGAAAATCGGTTTGAAATTTTTGCAGCTCCAAAAGTTATATCATTGTCTGTAGCGCCACAATTTAACTGCCGACCTGACAAACTTGGACAATATATTTCAAAGCCAAGTACGAAACGATACGCAGTGGCGGTCACATGGAAGTTCAGCAACTGGCAATGAGCCTTCAAGCCGCATTGGGGTGAAAACTCATGTTTGGATTAATTGCAGTGCTTATAAACAAATAGTTAACCAAAAATTACCAGGTGACTCCAATAATTGAAATTTTTTATTACACAACGAAAAACTGTATCAATCCGGAAAGGAACGATGAAGCACCAGTTAAAAATTAGGCAGCCAGCTAAGAGTCATTGCCGTATCGATGAAACACGAGTTAATTCTAGGGGAACAAACAGGTCAAGGCCAAGTTTGTGGTGGTTGAATAAAAAAGCAGCGACACAGAACACATCGACTGGCATTGAACTTTCTACATGTCCTAGCGATGGAACTTTTGTTTGAGCAAATTTTGCAGTGAGATCCAGAAAAATTTATTAAACAGAAGCGACGAATAAGACCGTCGTCGAGAATATTCTTATCCATCGGACGACAAATGCTTCACCCTGTTTCTCCTATGGACAGCCGGGAGTTTTTGCCAGATAAACGAAAACTTACTCCATAACTATCGCGAACAAGTGTGTCAAGGCCAAGTTCACAGAGGTACAAAAAGTAGCTGCGCAAAAAATTGCAGCCTCAACGACAAGTTCTTTGTAAATTTCAGTGATGGATCGTGGCAGTGAGACACGCTTGGAACATTCGAATCCTCCGAAGACCCGAAGCATCAGCATCGCTTGTGAAACTTTGTAAAAAATACTTTGGCCATAAAAAAAATAAAAAAAATAAACCAGAACCAGTAATAAATCTCGTTGTCCACGGTGCCCTCTTCTCGTAGCCGAATTGACGGAGTCTGACGTAATTTGTCTCGAAGCAATGTGTCAAGGCCAAATTTAGAAAGAAAAAAAACGAAAGAAAAAAAAAAAAAGATCGAATAATTGACCCAGAAGCGTTCCCAATTTATCGTTACAAGCGTCATTGGGGGGTGCCGTGAAAAATAATCTGGAGAAAAACTGGACGAGGAGACGATCGAGAGGATCGGCAGATGACAGGTAGAAGAGCGGTGAAGCATCGTCGGGTAGCGACGGCAACTTAACGCTAGACGATCCCGAGGTAGGGTTAGTGCCGACAGGTGCTCGCCTATTTTGATTTTTCGATGCACACAAGATCGAAACTCAAGCGTGGGGCTCTACGACGAAATTTTCGTCTCCAGCGCTTTGAAAAGCGCAAATAAATATATGCACATACCACACAATATCCTGTACGTTTATTCATCGAAATGATAAAAACTTACGTTCTGTCTTAACGGTCTCCTCACTATTTATATCGCTGATACTGCTGTGAACGCTTTGCTCTTCCATTTTGGCCGTTCGTTACAACATCGGTCCACCACCGATCGCAGTACGTTAGCCTAGCTTCCTCGCAGGTTTTCGCATATAAATCCCGGCCCCGGACACCCGCGAACACCAACGAAACACCGTTTATCATTTAAAATCCATTGTGCATCCACCAGACGCACTTTAACTCAATGATTTTTAAACTTTATTCAACATGAAAGTCACGGGAAAAACTCTCGTCAGCGCACACCACGCACCTCTCGCTCGTCGTCGTATTTACCAGCGATTCGACTTGCGAGCTCGCGATCTATCGATGTCTCACTCTCACGGGCGCGCGCGCGCGCGTTCTTTCTCACACTACTTCTCGCCTCTACGGGCCCTCCCCCCCACCCCGCTGCTTCACTTATCGCCGCTTTAACTGTATAGTCTTATCTCTGTCGAACACGAACGCCGGAGCGTTCGGCGTTTCGCTGTCCTTCCCTTGTTTCCGATCAACCGCCGTCAACTAACTGTCTGTGCGTCTTTCTTGCACTCGGCGAAATTGATGGCCTCCCGAACGCTTCACTTTGGTCCAACGCCGCGCGCGTTTCCTCTGTGTGGCACGAAACCACCCGAAACCCTTGAATAAAAACGACTGTCCCAGAGACGCTCGCCCATTCGTCCGCAATCCAAATATCGAATCACGTGGTCGGCCGAGAGTAAAGTATATACACGGTTGAAACTGTATGGTCACGTGAACGCGAGAACAAAAAGGTCGACGACAGAGCTCGCTGTATGGCGGTTGGATTTGAATCGGAGAGAGCGGCGGATTGAATACCAAGTTTTGTTGGTTTAGGATACAGAACGCGGCACAATGCAGGGTGTGATCGAAAGGAGGAATAACTGAATATTTGATGAGTTTATATGGCTGAAATACAGACGAAACTTGGTCCGATCTGTTGTCAATTCTTCCATCGTATTGCGGGGTACACATCACTTTTACTACTTCCGGTATTAGGCGGTGAAGTCATAGTCGATTTTCATATTTTGGTTCATCAAATAATTTCGACACTGGAGTCTCTCTCGAGGGGAGATAGAGTTCTAAATGGGATAACAATTTTGACGATCTTTAAAATCTATTACTTTTTATTAAGGTGTCGATCTATAAGTCGTTTCCGTCGCATAAAATTCGCAATGACAATTTAGCCGGGAATACATTCACCTTATACCATATATCACACATACCATTAGCACATTCTTACGCCTTTTACTACACATGTGGGTGGTTCGTTTCATTCTTTTTTTCTTTACTAAAGGAATTATAAACAAAAGTAATATATTTTCAAGATAAATTTTCGGTAAATTACAAATTATAAAGCACGATGTAAACTAAGGAAAACGATGTATATGATGATTTCAATAAATAAAAAGTCTACAAATATGTACACGCGTACATATATATATATATATGTATATATTACACAAGATTATTCGTTCGGAGGAAAATAATAGTTATCTGTGCTCACTAAACAAAAAAATATATATATATATACTTTATGTATAAATTAGAGGATAACATATCGAGAGTGTCGGAAAATTATTTTCATCAAACGAGGCTTTCTCAATCGCACTTCGAGTTTTAATTAATCGTTGCTTCTTCCGTTATAAGCGCCTAAGTTTCAAATTAGTCGTCTAAGTGAGTCGAAATAACACGCTAAACAAAATATAAATACAGTATGAATAGTGGTGACTCGGTCTTACATGAGATCCTCGCGCGTCGCTTTATTCGTTTATTTTTTAAATTATTTTTCATAGTTTTTTCTTTTTTTTTGTTACTTTAGCACGAGTTTTCGGCTCATGTTTCTTCCACTACTGTGCATTTTTTTGTTGAATGTACTAAAAAAATATATATAGTGTATGTTACGTTCGCTGATAATTGAACTATCCAAATCAGGCACATTCGGTACGTTTTACAAGAGACAATAAATGTGTCAGTATTTACGTACATTCTTGCTCTCTCCACACTTTCTCATCCGTCTGTTAACGGTAGTCGTAGGCGCAAAATACCGTTTATTTATCATTCATATAACAATAACACTGAACAGATCGAAGAAAAAAACTAAATAAACGAAAATATGGTGAAATGACTATTTACGATGTAGGAAGATTATACTATAAACTGCACACTTGCAACACTGCCTCATCACGAAATAAATGAAGGAAAGAAAAAAAAAACAGACGAAAAGTGATCTCGAGTGAACTTGAAGCATATCTCTCACTATCATAAAACCTTCGATCATCGTATCAATTGCAAAAACGTCAATGACAACTCGACAATATCAGACTATACTCATAAATTGTCTATCCAAAAGACGAGTCTATGAAAGACAAAACAAATCAACGAGTTATATCATACAGACGTCACGGCAACGTGAAAAAATTACTGAATGCATGGTGGCAGGATAAGTATTTTTCATTTCTCCTTCTTTTTTTTTAATTTTAAACTACGCGTAACTAACTCATCCGCACCAACGACAAACTTGGCTCTCTCCCGTTTTTATACCGCGCAGCTAAAAAATCTCTAGGCAACTCGGCACATTTTTAGTGGTTTTTTTTCGTAACAAACATTATTGTTTATGCGCCTGTTTGTCGAAAAAAATCTACAACGAATCATTTCCTGTACAGTGTATTTTTCTCCTTTGTTTAATTCGATCGACAATAGCGATTCCATTAAAAATTTTGCAATAGTTTGGCCAAGGGAGAAAAGCTACTAGAATTTTCCGAGATCTCATGCTGTTTCTTATTTTGTTACTGTTTTTTTCCTCACTATTGATATAGTAAATAGTAAATACATTATTAGGTCAATTCTGAATGTAATGAGAAAATTATTTTCGGATAATCTGCTAGACGAAGCTCTTTTCTTCCCAATTTCATCGACTTAATTGCTAATTAAATTAATCCACATTAAAAAAAAAAAAAAAAAAAAACTATACACCAGTGAAAATAACGATTACGGGATATCGCTGCGAGTTTTTTCTTCATTTTTTCTTTAAATTATTGCGCTATTTAATCTACACACGAGCGTCCCGCGAGAGTGATCTTGAGCACGGCATCTAATTTTGTAAACGAACTTTCGACATTTTTACATAGCCAATATCCGTACGTCACGTTTATAGATCAATTCCACGTATTAACTCTTCGCGACGGGGAAATTGTCGTAGAGGGTCACATTGCCTTCTTTTGTTTATAAGGGCAGTATGGATATTTGCAATACATTTTTTACTGCTACATCGGAGACATTACACTTTACTGTAACCCTAAGAATTTTGTCATCTTGTCTGTTTGGTCTACCATATTTTTGTTGGCGAACGAACAGATTGAAGTTTGCAGCGTGGCAAAGTAGACACTCGTCAGACCCCGTACACGACGGAAAATTCAACCAAAGATTCGTTTTACTTTGCGTTTCTTCTTTTTTTTCCAATCTTGCATTAAATGGTCGTGCAGAATGGTTAAATCGAGGACTCACAAACTCGCGGGTGGGATATACAGATTACCATACGTATTAATAAACAGACCCATGAGTATGCTCAGTCGTACGCTTTCGCTAATTTTACAATAGATAACGTAGTAACAGGCTCGTCTGCTACAGCTGGTAAACAACAGGGTGTCTTTTACATGATTTTTATTACCTTTTTCTTTTTTTTTCAGGGACGTGTTGTACCTAGGGCTCACGCAAAGCTCACTAGTTTTGGTCAGAGTTGATGAAGTTGGCTTGAGAGAGTTACGGTAGTTTTATCACTTGGAGTGTTGATTTGCTTCGTCGTCGTCGCTGTAGTCATCGCTGAGATAGTGATTAGTCTGGGGAAACTCGTAGCGCCCAGACTTTTTTGGGGGTGGACTGTAAACGTGAAATTTTACGATGATTAAGTCGAGGCGAATAGTCTTCACAAATTTTAACACAGATTTGACGATTTCGCAGTTTCAGGGAAATTCGAAGGTCTCGTCAGTTTATGAAACACTTAATTGGAATTTAAAGAAATTTTTCAATGAAACGTCGACTGGTATTTTTTTTTTAAACAAAGCCGATTCTCTGATATTCGCTTTGCGACGCTTTAAGATATACGTGATGGTTACATTCTCATCCTGTTCGCTTCCAGTGATGCATGTGTGACGAAGATCGTTTAAAAAAATGGTTTCCAAACGGTTATGATTAATTTTTTTTAACAAATGGAGACGTTCTATGAAAAATGCAATAGGAACATCGAAACAAAATTGACTACAAATTTCGAATGCCTGTTTTCTCTAAAAATATTATTAAGTTAATATTTGAATAATGGAACTGCCTAAAATGATAAGCGAAATGAATGTCGATTTAACTGTAACAACAATCCCAATAAACCTAATCCTAACACGTTCGCTAACGTCAGACGGGAGGTTTAAAACGTGAGTACCTCAAAGTAGAACCTGGCCGTATGATCAAATCTTTGTGAACTTCATGTTTAGACTATAATCGAACGATTGATTCAGTTCAATTAGACTGCAATGAATACCTATCGTTCACAAATAAAACTGAGTAGAATATACCAATATATGAATTAGTATATCTGCATTTACATTTTTCAAACCGATCGGTAAGTTAGGACGATGAGTATCACGGAATTTTGTTTAATACAAAAATCATTTTCGCAATTGTTTTCCTAATTTACGGAGTCGATTCGATTCTTAATTGATTTACATCACAAAGATTCGATTGCAATGAAATGTGATCGGGTAGCGAACGTGTTAATTCTCACATTAATAAATCTAAACAAAAAAAATGTTAATCGTTAATGTAGAACAGTTTTAACAAATGTTTGATGCGACGCAAGGGCGCAATAATGTAATGCAATATCAAACAATTTGTCATATCATTTTCATAACAATTAAATGAATTAACGAAATTCTGCTTAATACCATAACCAATTGCAATGTGCCCTTTCGTTACATTGCAATATATAAGTCTATTGATCCCTAACGTTCTTAAATACATTAATTTAATACTGACACGGTATACAGGCGAGCATGTTAGTTCGTCTAGCGCAGTGTGTTGAAGTATTAACATGCAAACAGCAAGTAGAGAGCGTGGATGTTTCCACACGAGTTAGTCAATAGTGTCAAATGCCTCGATGTAGTACCTTGTCTGATCTTCATCGTTGTTACTGCTACTGCTGCCGTTGGGACTGCCAGCCCTCTTCGGGCTCGCCGGGGGTGACAGTGCTTGCATTAAACGACCCTTGCCTTCGTTCCAGATCGTCGACTATAAGATTAGAAAAAAAAACATCAACGTGTTTGCGTCAATTAGCACGATTTCGCGATAATACAGACAAAAATAAAATAATGAACACTTGATAATGCTAGCAAACAGGTACCGGACTACTTTTCAACAATGTACTTTTTGTCTACAACGAAAAAGTAGTTCGTCAAAAAAAATCGATAATTTCATTTAGAAACGGTGAAAAAATACGGCTTGATGAATGACTCACGAGTATCGATAAGAAAACCGGTGAATTGATAAAATATGTTAATTATTCACAGCTGAGAGTAGTTTCATGCGCGAAAGAAATTAAGTATTTCAGGTTAACATGATAATACGACGTTAACGTTGTAATTTAACTTTGAACGATGAACATATGGATCGAGGGTGGAGTCACGTGGATCGTGCCTGCGAGAAAATAAGTATGATCGAAAAAAATTGTTGCGTGACGAGGTGACGCATTCATAAAAAAACATGAATACACAATGAAGTTTAAAAATATTTCCTCTTCAGCCTCGTTCAGAAACGAAATGTAATCCTCGACGGGATTTCCGCTTCCGTCGCACGCGACTCCGAAAAATGTTCTTCGAAAACCAAGATTGAAAAAATTGGCAAAAATATAAAAATTCTTGTACGAAATCTACGAATCAAGATTCAAGTGAGCCGAGAATGTAAAAAATCAATCATTTTATTTTATTATAGACGAAAGTATACGCCTCTAAGTACAAAGACTATTATTAAATAGTATGATTCTGTTAACAATAAGAGTTTAAAAAAAGTGACGATATGGCGCGGGAAGAAAACATGGTGAGAAGGGAAATTCATGCATTATTAGCGTAATAAGCACTTGATGCCCGACAGGCACGTGCCCGCGGTGTACACCAAGCTGACAAATATCAGTACGAATATAATCGTCATGTAGAAAGCCAGTAAAAAAAATAGTCCTACATTGGTTATGCTACCCACCAGTCTTCCTTCCCTTCCGAATAACAAAAGGAATGCGTCTATAAAATCCCGCGATTTCTCTTCCCACTTGCTTATCATGTCCATCCGTCTTTCGCCAATGTTTTCCATAACTCGCTTTCCCTTGTCTTTCAGATCGTCGAATTTGTTCTGTAGACGAAACTTTTTCTCCTGAAACACGATTAGTTTTCTTTTCGTTAGTTAAGTAACATATATTTTTTAATTAACAAGTAATTGATTTTTTTTTCTCAACTTACATTTAGGAAAGACACGTTCAATTCTTTAGCACTGTATCCTCGGGCCAAATTTCTTCTGACATAAGTGTCGTAATCTTTGACTATTCTCGCGACGATATCCGAGGTGGACACACCTTCCGTTCTCTGAGTAGCGACGAACATGCCGCGCGCTTTGATCATCGCATAAACGTCGTCGGCATCTTCGGTCGTGTAAGGAATTTCATCGTGCGCGACGAAGTCGATCTGTATCGAATGAAAATTTATTTTTCCACTCATATTGCTTTCTTTCATCCTTCATAGGTTTTGTTTTCTATTGTGCGAAACGTATGGTTCACCTTATGTTTCTCGATGTAGTCATCGTCGAGTTGCCATGGTGCGTCCCTGACCACTTCGTCGACGTAACGGCAATGCCTCACTGCATCGTACCTCTCAGAGTCCGTCATTACTGTTCTGCCTTTCTTACTGTGTGTCAGCTCGTCGTTACACACTGCAATCCCAATAATAATGTCTATGAACAATCTTGATATATTAAGCATTATGTTTAATGAACCTCCAGTTTGTGATAAAGATAAGCTAATAAAAAAATTGTCCTCGGTATAAAAAAAAACGATAGTTCAGTTTTTTTTTAATCGAATAGACAAACGATTGATATTTATACATGCGTAAAAGTGTAGCACTAGAGCCATGCTATGAATTCGATGGTACACAATCTTTATTTTATAGCATTCGATGCTCTAAAGTCAGAGCCATCTCTTCGTTATAAAGTTTTATTTCAGCTTTATCTATATTTGAGGAAAAATACAAACTTTTTGACCCTGATTATAATATCAGCGTTATCAAGACGAATAACTTCTTTTCGGTAGTCTAACTCACCTCCAACAATGAGATAAACATTGGGAAATATATTCTTCGCCTGCATGAGTTGCCGCGCGTGGCCCTGATGAAATAAATCGTAGATTCCATCTGCGTAAACTCTTATCTTTCTGGGCACTGCAAAAAAAAAAAATAAAAATAAAAATAAATTATAGTGGATTAAAAAAAATATACACGAAAGTTGTATGTATGTACAACACTAAATTTGACAATTAATAAAACCTTTGCCACTTCTTGCCATCTTGAGCGTGATCTTCGTATCGTAATCGCAGGCTTCCCCTTCCGCAAGCGCCTCGGGATCATCGCTGAATGGGGCTTCCTTGCAAATCGACTGTAACACGATTAAACATTTTTAATTATTTTCCAGTTATTGTTTTTTATTATTCTTTTTTTATATCCATTAAATCATAGGAAAGATTATTTCTCTGGTTTATCGTGTCAATATATTTGTATTGTTCCAAGGTCAAAACGACAACGAAAATGGTCTTCTGAGAACATAATGAAGCTACCAAAAAAAAATTCGACACCTATGACACTCTCGGTTGGTAAGTTGGCAAAAGATACCAGGTTTATATATTTTTTATCGTCGCGTCATCGTCCAAATATACAATGGATATCGCACGAGTATGATTAGCGCTCGATTGGTGTAACATCGTCAGATAATTTCGCAATGGCAAAAAAAAGCACCTCGGTGACACTGACTTATCGAAACACTGGCGTGTCCCGCTATAATATCATGAACTCGTTTCAAATAGAATGAGAAATTTTTAGGATCGAAATTTTGTATACATTAATGGGTAATCAGTCACAGAGAAATTATTTATACACAAACTCTAAAAATCCCTTGAATAACGATTTTTAACAATTAATTATGCATTCGTAAAATCTTCAACTTCGATGGATCAATTGTACATGAATAAAATTAAGCAATCTCGAAGACCAAATAAACAGCTTACTATCACGACATTTGATGCTCGTAAAATATTTTTTTAACGCTTAGACGTCTAGACGATACCCCCACTTCCCTTTTACGTAATCGAGCTCCACAGTCTATCGTCCGATGGCATTTTTAAGCGCACCATATTAAATTGTATCGCTGCGAAACAAAGTACAGAAATGCGAGAACACAGATTAAATGGTCCGAGACAATTCGTACATCAAAGCTTACCGGTTCAGCAACGTGTCGCGATCTATTATTGTTCCACAAGTAAGTACGATGAGATTCTATAACAGCGTTGTTTTTAATAAATTTTTTTTCGCAACCCCACGTCATTTTTTCAAACTGTTATTAAAAAAATATATATATGTATGTATTTCCGTCGGATAACAATAATTTTTTGGTAGTAAGTTTCTATGTTAATCCGCCGGGGTTTGTGGTCAGAGTCGGGAATAAATTTATATCCGCCCGAGGTCAAATTTTGAAACGAACTAATCGAACGTGACGATGATTATTGAAAAATTGCGATCGCAATTAAAGAAGCGCTCTTCCATTGAGATTCAACGCGCGACTGATAATTTTTTCAAATTCGACTGAAGTCGATATCCGGAGATGCCGCCTCGCGTATATCGAAGTATTATCAAGTCGTACGATGCTGTGCTTCACAATCAGCACCTCCTCTCTTACAGATAGAACTCGAGAAGCGGCTGGACGAGTCGGGCGTCGGGCTCAGATAAGTGGTGTGGTTTCTATCGCATTAAGAGCAAAGTGGTTCTCAGTGCTTAATAAAATTAATATAAATACAGCGGTGAAATTTCGCGTTACAAAGTGCAGAATTGTTTTTAAGGGTTTCCGAGTTCGGATCAACGCATGCAAGTAAAAATTGATGCAAGATTGAATTATGGAAATAGACAAACGATTTCCATCTGTGGCAAATTTAGTTACATAACTTATACATGAGATTAGCTTTAATCGGTGAACTGAAATACTCAGAAAGCTGTTAACTTTACTGGGAAGCATAATAGTTGTATCTTTAGTTAATGAGCCTGAAAATAAAATCTTTTTTTTTAATGTGTTAATTCACCTGATTTTTGTATCTACTTAAACCTTGATTCATCAATGATATTGCATTGAATTAAATTGCTTGAAAAAAATATCGATGGATCTATCGGTATTCCACGGAGCAAGATTTATAGAATCGTTGATTTGTCTTACCGGATTCACTGGAGAGTCCTCCCGAGAACACGGTCCGTCGTCGCCGTTTTGATTCTCAATGAGCGGCATAGTTTCCATGACAGCTGTGTCGCCTTTGGCTATCTTTCTCGACATTGCGTGCTTCTTAAAATTTCTTTAGTAATTTTTGTAAAGCTGAAACATACAAAAAATAATGTTAAATACATATTTATATAATTGAGGTCGGACTTGCGCAGAAGCGTCGATGAATTAAAGTCGATGATATGTTTATCTCAGTGGAAAACGTAATGATGGAAAATGTTTACTATTGCAGGGACATTGTTATCAGGAATCTACTGGATTGTTTCCATAGATTACTGCAGCGATAATTTTTTTTTTCAGTTACACAAACATATTGTGACACAAATACTAAGTATTTTTTTTTTACTGAATAATTTTTTTTATAACTTGTACAGTCAAAAATTTACACACCGTTCTTGACGGATCTAAGAAATATTGAAAAAATGCAAGGCTCAAAGAGCATACGTACGTCAAAATGTGTTTCCCAATGACGCAAGAGATTGCTGTATACTATGATAAAAAAAAACCAACGCTTGCTTCTGATCTGTAAAAATTCGTAGATAAAAAAAACACAGGAAATAGGGTGAAATGTCACCGTTCTCTTAAAACTCAACGACTACAGTTTTTATCTCCCTCCCAGGACTGTGTCTATCGCAGCGATAAATATCTTTAAAATCTTTCTCTATCGGTGTCACTGAAGCTGTCAAAATTTCTTGTTATTTACTTTTTCACTTTTTTTTGTCTTTTTTCTTTGCCACGTAGTTACGATGACAAAACAGCTGTGAAAAACAGTTGGCTAAAAAAAGAAAACGAAAGTGTTAATCACCGAATGATTCGTGATTCTGTGGCGAAAAAAAAGCTGTCGCGTGGCGTGAGATTACGGAAGCTCGTCCGATTTTTGGGACGCGAAGAAATATCGAAAATAGTATCGACCGATTAACGATAAGATTTAGTCTCGTGTGATAGTTCTTATGGCAATAAATAGAAAGTCCCGAAGAGCGACACAGTTCCGGCAAGGGGAACGGTTTATTTCGGGCATTTCGACAGCAAGTGCGTTGAGGAGCGGATTACGGTGCGCACATATATCGTCTAATCCGTGTGATAAATTTACGGAGTAAATAATAAACCTTGTCAGTCGAACAATCGTGGCGTACAAACCTTTTGTCCGTCGTCGATGTTGTCCGCACGGTCTCGCCGGAAACGGCGAATATTTTAAAAAACAATCGTGCAACAAAAACGACAGCGCGTTAACTCGCAAACGTTCATTTAGAAAAATATACTGATAAGAATAAAAATTAAAAAGATCACAGGAACACGCCACACGTTAGACGCGACGTCGTTGGCCGCAATTTTATTGGCTGACGAATTTATTGTTGTTTATAAAACGAACGAGACAGAGATAGAATAATGAGTGTGACGTTGCAATATAACCTACAAAGAAAGTGGGCGATTTAAATATTCGAGATTTTATATGAGAGTTTCACGTTTAACCACAGACACCGCCAGGCTCCCATGTCCTCAGCTGACCCAGCAGACGCTCGCCACGACACTGATCGCCCGATGGAACAGAGTATGCGCACACGCATATGCGCGCCTTCCTTCCTTCCTTCCTTCCTTCCTCTATTTTCCCTGACAACGCGGTGATCGCGACGCGTAGGATATTGTTCTATTCTCGCACACGTAGTACGCAGTTAGTACAACAGTTGTGTTTATGCTGTTGTACATAGAAGTTGCGCACAGGTGTTTGCAACTGTATGGACACTGTACGAGCACTGTATCGCGTGACAATGATGAGGTAGTAATTAACTCGTTCTCGCAGTTTTTTTTTCGTCCGATAGTTTCATGTTCGTGCATACAGGTGCTGTGCGAAACATGGAAACTTTTTTTTTACTATTGTTCATTTCGCGTAAGTAGAACGGTGTTTAATTGGTTAAAATAAAGAAGCGTACAATGCAATGTTTAACGAACAAATTATTTGTCCAACTCACCGACAAAGTCCGCTAAGGTTTCATTCAACATTGTTCGGCGAGCCGTCTGTGAGCCGGTTATTGATAAACAAACCAACGTGGAACAAGCGCGACGCACTTAAAAGCTTTAACAATGTTGTGCGTTTCAATATTTTCGCGGTACAGCCGTCATCAGCGACATCTCGGGCGAAGAATGTTAACCGAAGCGTTCCACCCACGCCCGCTGTCGAGTCACACACAAACGGCAAGCAATTTGGAACAATGCTCTTTTAATTATTCAAATAGTGTTGCAAAAAATAATACGTACGCTTTAGCATGAATTTTCAGTTGCCATTAATGCACGACGAGACGTAGTATAGCGGCTTCGTGACGACGATTGATTCGTCGAAGCTCGCGATAGACACGAACTTTTCCTTATCACAGAGAATTTGACGTTTACGAACCGTGCAAACCATACGCCGGTCACTCACGGTATAACGGACGACATGCTGTGCGAAGCAGGATGACGTAATATCGGATGATCGGCGACGTCACGCCTCGGGGAAACTATAGTCACACACGAATGCACAGTACATAACGTATGTTCGTAATGATATGTTAGAAATTATAAAGTTCCCTGGACTATCGTACGAAGTTTCCGCGCTGATGAAAGTAACGGTTTGTTGCTCAAGTGGCCAAATACGCGATTCAATGTATAATTACATGTTAAACACATTCTTAAGTTTCATCGATCGCGAATAATTACCGAGCTTTTAAAGCCACCGGCGTCTCATTAATGCGATTGTGATTCGAAACACGCACGATTCTTAAAAAGTGGCCTCACAGATATCGCATCGCTAATTTTTTATCTCACAACGTCGTATGTCCAAAAATAGATAGAGTATACGGTATAGATATAAAATTATACAGTGTTAGCACAGTCGTCGTGCCGACCCGATTGAAATATTCGACTACTAGCTTTCCGCGTGTTGAGTTGCGTGATTGGAGCCAAGATAACACTTTGCTGAACGAAGAAAATGAACACAAATGACTTAGTAATTTTGCAGACGCATGACTACGCTAATTACCAGTACGTCGATTGCTGAACCCATGCTCTCGATGATTAACCAATTTTTTGTTCAACTTCGTCGCGAAGACGCAGTATAAGAGTTTTTACGTTGTGAGTATAATTTTCTATTCAAAATTGGAAGCCTTGAATGTTGCGAGGAACACTCCCGGTCTGCTGTAAAGGATCTGATTTTTGTACTATTTTACTTACATTTTTACGATCATAAATATGCAAATAAATATATAAATAAATTTAAAAACGCCCTAATAACTGGAAGTCGAATATTCCAATATTTGATCGTTAATCTCTGACAAAAAGAGTGACCATTCATGGGACACACAATAAAACGATCGGTTACAAAGCTGAGATTTATTTTAATCAATATTAACTTTAAAATAATCTCTATATAATAATAATATTATTAGATTTATAATCCATTTCGTATCGGGTGTTCGGGTGTGATTTTAATTTTATATTTTCTTCAGTGTCCTCAATTTTTTTTCATTTTCGCTCATGTTTTTCATTTTAAACGTCTCAAAAAAAAAAAAAAAATTGTTTCGCTCAATATTACGATTAGTGTGATCGTTACGAAAAAAAAACATTCTTTCTGTCTCGACAGCCGAACGAATGCGGGCTAACGTCCCCTGCGAGGACGTTTTTCTTTCCTGCGCGTCATTTGTCGTACGTATTTAATATTTGAAGACTTGACAAGGCGAACCCCCGATGTTGTCGTTACGAGTAGTCCAACTCTCTACAATAGTGGGGCTCTCGCATTTACTACATATTTTATATACTTCGTAATATGTACAAAGAAATATTTCTCATCGCCAAAAGAATTATTGATTCATCGATACGCCCCAGTTTTTAATTCGTTTCCGTGCAGCGACAAAGAGAGAGACTTCCTGTTCGTTTCCGATTCCGCAGAGTTAGTGCTCTTTTGTATACAAGTCTTATGTTCCCGAGTGTCTCAAATCTATTTCAACGCAGCTAATTTTTCTATGCAATAATTTCTGATTATTCAGGCTTCGATTTTTTCTGAAAATTTGACAGTGTTTTTTAAAGAAATTTCCAATAGTGTCAATGTAAACACAAATCTGAATGTATTAATCGTCACCGTCGACATTCGTGTACAATCCCATAATCATGTAGAGCTCTTTCCAACACTGCAATATTATTCGATATTTACCATTAAATAACATTTATCGTATCCTAAATTTAATAATAAAAATATCTAAATCACAATGTAATGCCGTCACGCATAGTGGCAATGATCTGAATGAAATTCCAATGTGTATTATCTGCCTGCTATTTTTAATATTTATAGCATAGTTTGCACCAACGTATGACTGTTTATATATAATTGTTATCCATTCGTAAAATGCCTTGTACGAAATTCTTTTTTTCCAAATTTTCATTTCATTTTCATAATAAAAAATGCTGAATGTTAATATATCGAGAAACAAAACAGCTACGATTAATTTTTTGTTTTTTTTTTTTTGCGATACATCGGATGGCCACAATGAAAAACGGGATCGCATTGACGAAGGCAAAACATGATTTAACGTTGTATTATGCATCGAGTGTTGATAGTGCAGAAGCGTTCTGTAATTGGACTCTGAACGAGTACGACGATCGATCGCCTTCGACAGGAAAGCTTGGGTTTCGTTTTTTTTCGCTCTCTCTGGGGCACGTCGTGCGCGACGTCTTGGAATACCTTGCGATGAAAAAGCTGCTCTCTATCACGAAAATTACACGAAGTTACGTATATAATCGATTATTGTTAGCGATAAGAGTTAAGGTATTTTATTATCGTCGAAGAAGCATGCAATATCTTTTTTTTTACCACGAAGACTCGTTTTCTTCGTTTTCAAATATGTTCCTTAAATTACAACCACGGCTTTTTGCATTTTGTAGAGAATTCAAGTTTTAAGTCGTCATTACGAACCCGTCGAGACAAAAAAAAAAACAACAATAATTACTCAGTGAAGAATAGATCTTTTTTTCGTCATAATAACGCTCATCAGCACTTAAACTCGCGAATTCGTGCAAGCAGAGCCCTTGTCATTAAAGGTTATACAACCACGCGAATGGGTATAGATTTATTTAACAGTTTGTATCATAACGGTGTTTCTCGAGATGGGACTCTTATTAGCGCGAGGTACAAAAAATATTTAATCAACAAGTAACAGTCATGCAAACCAGTCGAGTATATACCACCATTCCTTCTCGTATTTATTCTTATACTTCTTCAGTTTCTTTTCCTATTCCTTTTTTTTCTCGGTATGACGGTGATTATTAGGCTGAGGTGAACCAGTTTTTATAGGTAAAGTCTAGCTACCTAAATAAGATGTCTTGTTATTCGCGTGCGAGGGACTTTTGCAAACGCGGAGCACGATACTTCGGTGTTTGTGTACGTGTGTGTGTGTGTAAGTGTGTGATTTTGTTGTCTGTAAGTTATTTTTTTGTTTCCGTTTATTAGTTCGTTCATTTTTTTTCCTTCGTCCTGCATTGGGAAAATTGGAAATTCTCATTGTTAATAGGGGAGCTAATTAACGACTGCTGGCTGACTGCTCAGTGCCTCGTGTAACGCTTGCTGCTGATCTGTCGTCAGAGCGCTTATGCAAGCCTGGAACATGGGGTCGTTGTTCTGCGAATAAAAATGATAAACGGTTATTAGAGAATTCGCACCTTTTATATTGCAAATATTTACTCCGTGATTATTTCTTCATTCAATTTTTTGTTAAGAAACTTTGTACTTCAATTGACTGATTGTTAACTTTTGCTTAAAAGGGTGTTGGCAACTAGCCCGAAACTTCTACTTAAAATACTCAGCATCAAATTAATAATTACTAAACAATAAGTGGTTCTAATTGTTTTCCGGCAATACTCGAAACGAAATAGTTAATACCTGGCAAAATTAGTTTACACGGGTTTTGCTATCTTGTTAATCAATTATTTGAAGTGGACTTACTTGAATTTGTCTGACAATACTAAGAATTCTGCCCATAACCGGGTTGTCCGTGGGAACAGCGTCCTTGAACAGTGCCTCGGCAAAGAAGCTTATCAATCGCGGTAAATTAGCGTTGTTCGGTCCTAAAACTACTGGATAGTTAGCCTCTATCAAGTCGCACAGATATCCGTATACGTGTGGAGCTTCATCCTCGTCCTCCACAACTGGTAGCCAGGATAGCCTGAACAGTTATTAAAATATACATTTGTAATTGATGGCAAGTAATATGGTAAATGTAAACAAAATATATGTTTCGGCATTTTGGAAGCAAAAAAAATGTATATTTACAGTACGTCATATTTCAACTTTTGGCTGTATTTTGAATCTTTTTTCGTTTGTTATTTTTTATTGCTTAGAGATAAATTGTAACTTACCAGTGTGGAAGTATTTCGTCAACGTTGATAGCCTTGTTGTTGTATTTGAGAATTTTCGTAACCGCCGATATGGCGTTTTCCGTTGGATTAACATTTTCCGGTTGTCTCGATTCGGGATCGTTGATAACTTCCATGAGTCTCGGGAGAGCTTCGGCGCAAGCTTGAGCGAAAGCTTCACCACCGAATTGTCCCAAAACTCCACAACCGTATGCAGCTGCTTGTCTGACTTCGGCAGCTTTGTCCGTAACATATTGAATCATCGGCCTCAAGAAGTACTCTTGATACTTGGCACATTCCGGACCACCGTACTCGATCACGTCGTCGAATACACAGAGCGCCCACTGATGATCGGACCACGTGCGCTCTGGTGCCAAAAGCTTCACGAAGTGACCGCATATCTGATCGAAGAACGGGAAGAATGCTGCATTGTGAGTAATGAAGAGGGCGTGAAGAATATCCGCTATTTTGTTTAGAGTGTAGATGTCCTCATTGTCCTCGTCAGCTAGCTGCTCTTCGACCACCTGATCAGGAAAAAAAACATTCTGTTAGTTCAAGATATTCGAATTTTGAGAGAAATTTTCATCTGAATAAATATGAAAGACGATTTTACATTTTTTAAAAATCTATATACCTCATCGTAGTCCTCGTCTTTGCGTTTTTCCAATCGTGCGACAGCTCGCTCGAAGTGTTCGTTAAGAAGTTTGTCAAGAATACGCAAAAGTTCGGCCATGGGTCCGGCCGCGAGACAACCGGGTCCAAGCGCTTCGATGCACTTCGCCAGCGAGAACAGAAGTTCAAGCAATACTTCGGACTCTGGCTCGGTGTCGATAGCCTTTAATAAATCCGGACAAATGTAAGCCCACATACCTTCCAGATAGTGAGGACCTGAAATCAAAACACAGTGAGGAATGAAAAAGTCGTCAGTCATTTGCTAATTCGTAGCAAGTTTTCATTTTTTTTCTTTTTTTTTCACACCGATTCGAGATTTATTGAATTATATACAGCGAATATTTTGAAATTTTTAAGAAAATATTTTACTTCACTCGGTGCGAAAATTTAGTACGATACTCGTTCGAAAATTTAGTACGATACTCGTGCGAAATTTTTTTTCTTAACTCGTGTGATTGCAACACCCATCTTCGGCTAGTGCTACAAACTCACACTCGTCAGAAAAAATGTTATCAAACTAGTATCGTAATAGTACTTTGCGATACTAGTACGTAAAAGTGGACTTTCGGCGACGGTTGGGAAGTGGCGGCACGAGCCGGATCGAGCGCTACAACGGCACGAGGCGAAGCCGAGTGCTGTTGTAGCGCGAGAGAAGGCGAGTGCGGCCACTTCACAACCGCCGTCGGGAGTGCGCTTTTACGTACCAGTATCGCATACTATTTTTTGTGACGAATGCATGAAAGGTTATGTTGCTGGCCGGGCGCGACAATAAAGGAAAAACAGACAGCGGGCGCATGCGCACAGTAATACGGCGCATGCGCGTCGTAATCGTAATACTGTGCGCATGCGCACAGTATTTACGATACGCTTTTGCGTTGCATAAATACTCATTACGACACGCTTCCGGTATTTATGTAACGCCTTCTTGAAAAACACCACTTTATATGGCGCCCGTCCCCCACATAAAGCAGCACTTTTCATGCATGAGTCACATAAATTACTATTTTAATGAGACATGCTAGTTGTGGGTAAAAAATGAATAATTTCTGCCGTTAAAAAAAAATCGATTTTGATTGAACGTGAAGGATTTTTTTTTCATTCAGTATGACACGAAGCTAACTCACCTTTGATCTTGGCACATTCGAGAAGGCACGGCAAGCTCTCGGCCGCGGCAGTTCTAACTCCATCGTGGAAGTAGAACTTGAGCATTGGAACCATGAGCCTCACGACTTCCTCGGCATAATCCGCGAAACCTTCCTTAAGCTCGCGGGCGTAACAAACCAACATTTCACAAGCCGACGCTTTGTCCTCCAAACCAGCGGTTTTAATACCGAAATTTTGCTGTTCGCCGAGGGATACAAATTGCCAATCAAGATCGCCCTCTACTCCCTCCATGTCCTCGTTGTCCAGCAACGCGACTTCGGGTTTCATGGCCGCTGTCCGTAGCACAGGGCCCATTACCAACGGCAGATATTGTTCGAACTGTTTGCCTATGGACAAATAAAAAAGTTCGGGACTTCAAAGTTGGTAACGGATTGACGACTTTAATGATATGAAAACGGAAATAAACAGCCTTTTTTATACCCTTTAAAAAGAGTTTAATAATTTTTATAATAAATATGGCGATTTTTCTTGCAAAATTTAGTTTTGACTTACCAAGAATTTTGCAAATACGAGCCCAAGCAGAAATGAGATAGCTGGTTTGCGGATCGTCATCCGGCAGATCGCCTTCCGTGTGAGTTTTCAATAACATATCCATAACTTCACTGGCGTCGATCATAAACTGGAAACGATAGGGATTCAAGTAATCGAAAATTTTCGAGGACGATCGACATGATAGTAAATATTCGATATCATTTGATATTTCAACCCACCTTTTCCGGTCCTACTGCCAAACCTATGAGGCTTACACACTCGATAGTCTTTCCACGAAGCATTTTGTGTTCTTCCTGGGACGCGTTTTGAATAATGTATTTCAGACAGGGCATCAACCTGTCATAATAAGCGACGAATTGTTCCTCGCAAGTGTCGGCAACTGATGCAATGGTAGTGACCACCTAGATAAACAAATAAAGTAAATCATGCTTAAAGAAAAATGAAAAACTATCTTCTGATTAACACTCAACAAGAAATTTACTAAACTGTACAGTACTTTTTGTCTCGTAAGAGTTATTTTTCAATATCGTTGATTTCAAGAAAATATACCTGCTCCAATACGAGTTTGGTGCCTTTCTCCAGGAGTTCTTGAAACTTGGCGGTAAGAATAGATTCCAGCTTGGCCATTATGGCGTCGAGATAGGGTGTCAGTATATTCTTCGGGCAATCCTCGCTGAAGTTCACGAGTGCTGCACCGGCATGAGCCTGAACTCGGGGATTCGCGTTGTCGTCCAGGACCATAAGTAGGCCTGGTATTACAGTCTCGTGAAACTTCTTTTCGAACGTCGGCGCAAAGTCCGTGGACATTTGGCCGACTGCGTTGCATGCGGCATATCGAACGCGTGGATGCTGAAAATTGTTTTTCGAACGTTACATTTTTTTCTTGGGATTTTCAGTAATTCTATTCATTTTTTTTCTATCGTATGCACGTAAAATCCCGTTTTCCGTCCCTGTAAAGTGAGCGCAGAACGGCTCTTTTTCGCAACCAGTGCGAAAAAAATACTACGCATGCGCACAAATGCAGTATGGTATTTTTTCTCGCACTAGTGCAAGAAAGTGCCTTTCTGCGCACACTTCCCGAAAAGCGTGATTTTCGTGAATTTGTTAGGAAAAATTATGTGAATGACGGAAGTAGAAAGGAGACTCCTGGCTCGTGTAACTACCGCACTCGCCTTCGGCTCGTGCGGTATTTTCGCATTCGTAAAAAACTTCCTTTCTACGACCTTGCCATACAAATAACTAATCTATTTCTTCGTTGGATCTGTATGTTACAATACTATGATCGCGTTATTAAAAAAAACGCGATCAACTCTCAGTAACTTCCATACAAGGCGGCCTTGTTATCCTTGCTATCAAAACGATAGCCTGGAATAGACCGTGACACTCGACGGTTTAATTTGCCACTGACGTAACGCTTTCAGAATCGCCGTACAAAAACTGACCGCTGACTCGATCTGTGGCAACAACACTGATAATTTTCATGACTCATCGGGGTCCACAAGTATATAAATTAACCAGTCGACGAATTCATTTAGAATTTTTCGTACTTACAGGGTCTTGGAGGTAATGTATTATTCCTTCCATTATTTGACCCAGTATAGCTTCCATCTGCTTGTGACAGCCTTCACCGACTGCGGAAATGGCCATCAGTGCGGCGTGTCTGAAAAAAAAGATAAAAATAATTAATTTTTTTTTTCGTTTATAGAATATATCCTTGAAAAAGTTGACCGGTTGAATTGATTCTTTGAAAATATTCTGTAAAACAATTTGTTTGTCAATGAGTTCCGATTGTGATGGGAGGAACACAATCGATCGAGTATCAATGACATCCGTAGAGCATTCGTGCGGTCGAATCCACCAAAACGGGGATAAGACCATAGAACAATCTCATTGGTTAATCTGCCACAGATGTAACGCGAGAAAGTCTCTGATGTGAAACAGATCGCTGACTTTCTATGGCATAAAACAGCATACGGCGTATGTTGAAGAATAAACCGGCAGATCCCACCGACTTACATATTCGGAACGACCTGAGAGCAACGATTGTGGATTTATCGGCTCACTGTATTGCATCGAATACTGCATCGAAGTACGACTTATTTGATCGAGCGTGGTTTGTACAGAAATTTTAATATTACTATATTAACCTGTATTTCCAGTCGGTATTGCTCAGCATCGTGGGAATGTTCTGGACGATCTGTGGTAGCATAGTTTGGCCACCGAGACCGCAGGCGAGTCGATCGAGTGCGCTCTCAGCCACAACGTTGTTGCTTTCGTTGTCTTCCTCGAGAACGTCGTCGGAGAAGCCCCATTCCTCGTCTTCCTCGAGATCGGTCATCATTTTCAGTACCAACGGTATCAGAGCTACGATATATTTACCACCGACTTTGCGAACCATAGCCGGTGCCGTTTCCGCCAGTGTTACTAAAACTTCGAGGGCCAACTGCCGCCACGAATCGCCCATCTTCTCGTCCGAAAATATCTTCATGCACATCTCCATTATACTTTCCAGTTGAGGCCTCAAAAATTTCGGCGTCGATTCGGCCATATCTATCAGGACCTTCAGAAGTGCGTCGTCCTCCTGTTCCTCAACCGATTGGACTGTTACTTGAACGACCGCCGGCAATAGCTCGGAAAAGTGCTTCTGAATGTTTGCCTCCTTCTCGTGAAGCGTTATGAATGCGCCTAACGCTCGGACCGCTTGGAATCTCACCTGAATAACGAAAAAGACTCCATTTAGAATTTCTCATTCGAAAAATGTTATAATTGACCATGTATAGTTAATTTATTTAGTTGTTAATTGTTCGCTCCGTATCTGTCTGTAAATTAAAACGTCACAAGTTACAGTCATCAGAAAGCGGTTATTTTGGGGAGATTTTGTGACGAGTAGACGTGGTTTCTTGTAAGCCCGTGTATCTAATCTCCCAGTTTTTTAAATCGATTTTTTTCTTTCTCGTTTCTTAAATACACGAAACTGTTTTTAAAAAACTTCTTCGGGCGTTAATTGCCTTGAATGATAGGTAGGCGATGTTTTTTTTTTCGTTTGCTGTAAGAACATGCACAAGTCTATGGGTTTATTATCGTGTAGAACTCACTTCGTAATTTGTAGCGTCCATCATCGATTGCTGCAGCATCTGCTTGATCGGATCGAGATAATTTGCTTGCTGATTTCCAAATACACCTGGGACGGATCTGCAAGCGCATTAAACGAAAAAAACGTTATTATTAAGTATTCTGCCAATTATTATTCCAACTATTCTTTAATCGACAAATTTTTATTCCTTTGGTGTAGATTTACTTTGATAAGATTGTTCGGTTACTCACGTGAACATGCGAAGAGCACTTTCCTTGAGCGCGGGCACTGGGCCGTTCGCGCACTGGAATAGGAACTGAAGAAATTCTGGCCATTGATTATTGCCATCCTCATCTATGAGATTGCGGGCAACTTCAGCAGCGACTTCGCAAACTTTGCGTCTTATCGCATCGGTTTGTTCGTTTTGAACGGAAAGAAGAATTTGCTTTTTCAACTCAATTTGGGCCTCTGGGGGTATCTGCAACGTGCAACATACAAGAAAAATGTATATTTCTCAAAACTTTATACTTGAACGGAGAATCGTCGTCAAAGCATCGAGTGTCTTCGTCAACCGAAAATTAAAAACGTCCTTAAAAAAGTTTCGCTTGAGGAAAAAAAAAAAAAAACAAACAAACAACAACAATCATTGTCCATTTTTGTACGGAGCACATAAAATCAACTTTAATTATTTGATTGCTTAGCCCTTCACGTATGGCAGCTTTGCGCCGGACGCGACTACGTCTTCGATATAAATAAATATAAATAACAAACTATATATTGACAATTAAATGTTATTTTATACAAATATAATATCGTGAACTCTTCAAACAGTATTTTTCCGAATTTGCGCGCTATTATTATAGCGCGCAATCTAAGTACTCGCGAAGCGACGATCCCGGCTGAAATCGAAGACCGGGCGCAGCGAAAATCGCGTGCGTGCAGCGTTGGTCAAGTTAACGGCATTTTGGTGGATACCGTTCAGATATAATAATTGTTAGATTCAAATTTGTTTGTTTCAATACTATGATCGTGTTCTAATAACACAACCAACTCTCAGAAACGTCTGGCTGAGGGCTCGGAGAGTCTGGCCATCAAAACGATGATTCGACAAGAGCCTTATCAGCACAGTTTACTCTGCCACAGATGTAACGCTTTTGGAGTCAAGATTTTGATCCAACCGCTGACTCCATCTGTGGCATTGTGTATATCCAAAAAAAAATCTGAACATTTTTTCGTGAGAGAATAAAGAGTCATACCTTAGGATAGAAGTCCATAAATTCTGATGAGAAGAGTCGGCGAAGCAGCACAGCTGCCATTGCCCGCATGTCTTCCGAGAGATGGGCATTTGATATGGATCTGAGCAAGAATGTGATCTTGCTCTCCACTGGGATATTTCTGTATGCTTCCTGTAGTCATGAAAACATTCAAATTATATTAAAAATTTGTAAATTTTTTTTTAATTCAAATCTGTTTCAGTGGAACAAATAATTTACCGGCAATAAAGTGTCAGCAAATGATTTGTCTCACTGGAAGAAAATTTTCAAAAATAAGAAATTAAGAACAAACATTGGTGAGGCATTACTGTATAAAACCTTCATGGTTTTACAGTTTCAATTGGAGCAAGTGAGTTACATGTTATAAAAGAGTGTTATTTAAGATGGTAATTTGAGAGATCGGTAATTTAACTGACTGTAACTGCACAAAAGACTGAATAAAAAATATTTTTTTGAAAATTGAATGTTACTCTTTATTCCATTACATTTTGAAAACTTATAGTACAATGTTACTGTTTATTGCTTCAAGCGGCTGCAATAATTGATATAACGATAACAATTTGCATAATCGTGTGCATTAAGATTAAGAATGTACATAACATGGACATTGGAGGAAACTCTATTCGTCGGATATCTCCGCTGACTAAACCAAGAGAGGAAAGGGACTCGACGAGTGAGTCAGAATCCTATTTTTATCTCTATGTTTATCCATTCCGGTATCATACTCCACGAAATCCAAAAATAAAAAAAAATTCTCACTTTCGAATTAACTTCGTAGATTTGAATGAGATTGGAGATTACCCACAGCGTACAATCTATACCTATTCTGTATTAGTGTGTATCTCAGCCGACTGTACATAGTTGTATATATATGTTATGCATTCCTAAACAATTCGTCATAGCCTCGCATATAGATCTAATCTCAAAATACCGTCGGATTTTTGGGCCAAGAAAAATTCACGCAAAATCCCTTGGGGAAAAAAATTGATACATCATTGGGACGTCGCGATGCGAGCGCATACTTCGAATTCCTCAGAGACACGAGCTCACATAACCTACACCTCGACACATGGTACTTGAAGCAAAATTTCCCGATCCAAAATTTGTACCACCCAGGCAATGAAAATAAAGGCGTTCGGCTGCGATTTGAAAATGCTTCGTGCATTTTTTTTCTTGTCGGGTACGAAAAATTTTGTCTGAAATTTAATCATCGTGGGATCGGTGACGAGGAAAAAGAGGCTCGGTTAAATTGTTCGATTAGCCATGTCCGTGTTCGCCGAGGGAAGTTGCAACGAACAGAAGGCGGGATAACAGGCGTTAGTCAATGCCAAGCCGCCGTGGCTGTTACAGCGATTGGTATTTGGCAATCACAGTACGACCGTAAAGTCGAATTTCGACTTGGAGTCGTATAGCGGATGAAGTGTTAAGTATATGCAACTCACGCGGCTGCCATCCTGGCGAACGTGACCGGTCGTTCGTGAACGTGAATTTATATTAAAAAAAAAAAAGTTCGAGGGGGCGCGTGCTGCTTGCCACGCGACGACACCATTTTGGCATTTTTCCTTTAGCCATTCCAAACACCTGTCAGGCGGCTGATAACTCGCGATTACAATGAAAATTCGATGTTTTGGATTTTTGCCGAAAGCGAGCGGTAAATGCGACGATACGATGATAGAATGGGATCGGAGTGGCGAGCATCGGTACGACGGAGTTAGCCGCGTGCTTGAGCCTCTGACAACACGTTGCCAACGTGTTCTCGAGAACGGCTCGAACATTAGCGGTTTGTTAACGCGATGTTTTATCGAACCCGATTGATCATTATGACGAAAAAAAATTCCTCTTTTATTGACATACCTCCGCTTGTGTCCGGACATCGTTATCCGTGCTCAGAAGTGTGTTGAAAAGCTGTTGAAACTGGTCGAGGTCTGCCGCCATTGTCGCCGAACGAATGAGACCACTGCGCACGCTCTCCCGAGTTGATCGTCATATTCGCAATGCCAACATCGAGGAAATTAATTGTAAACCCTTTTTTGTGACTCGCAGTGCAGCCAATCTCTGTTTTTCTCGAACTTTCGGCAGCTTTCATGTGGCGGTGCTGTTTTGCCGCCTTTATTTCGAATTAGCTAGGATATTGCGGACAGGCAAATAAGTTTATCGATATAAATCTTGATTACCCCCACATTTCTGCATGCAATTCGATATACGCATGTATATTACGTTTATTATTATCACTGTTAATATTATTATTTATCATTATTGTTGTTATTGTTCCGTAGTCGAGGCTCGAATTATCACTGGTAAATTCGAAACAAATCTTCAAGTTCCCGATAAATTAATAATCTCAATAATATTTGTAAAAATAATTAAAAAATAAAATAACTAAATCATCGAGTTTCGCTGAGACTCTTCGTGTTAAGCGAACCAATAAATTTCCAACGAACAGAACAATAATAACAAACTGGCAACTATACCGTACCACCGCTTTTATACGATGGCGAGGGGGGGGGGGGGGGGAGGAGGGGGACTGATACATCGGAGGTGTATTGAAGATATGTAAACACGCAATAACGTTCTCCTTCAACCCTTCTACTAATTTATTCGGTTGTATCGATTAATAATTACAGCTTGTCGACGATCCCCTGTGACATTATACTATGCATCATATACCGTTAAACTTATAAACAGAGCTGGGCAAATACCCGAAGTGCTTGAAGTACGTATTGAAGTATCAAGTACTTGAAGTACGTATTGCAGTATCAAGTATTTGTAGTACGTATTGAAGTATCAAGTACTTGAAGTACTGTGCGATGGGTAGTTCTTGAATACCCACATAGCATGAAAATATTTTGCCAATATTGCAAAAAATGTGTGAAATGTTTTAAAAACATTCTGTAAATTATTTTTTTGTCCGCTCATAAATGCTAAATTGAAATGTTTTACAATTGTTTCTCTGAAATATTTTTTAAACATTCCGGCGAAATGCGAAAGGTTGCATCACCAGTCCAATTTGCATATATACACCCTCATAAAAATGAAAACGTTCGTAAAAATATTTCAGTGAAACACGAGATTCAAAATATTTCGAGACATTTGATCACTATGTTTCAGAAATATTTCACATGTGCCCGAGGATTAAGTATGTTCTGAAATATTTAAGAAACGTTTCTCTGGAATATTTTGTCAGAATATTTCAAAATATTATTTTCATATATTTCATAATATTTCGTGCTATATAATTGAGATATTGAATACTGGCAGAACTGAATTGCTCAACTCCTGAGCACTGGGTACTGACTCATTACTTGATACTTCAATACGTACTTCAAGTACTTCGTATATTTGCCCAATAAATACCGGTTATATACATGTTCTCATATGCTCTCCAGATATGGCCAATTCGTACAACAGAATATCGACTTTAACCGAAGAACTTAACAACGAATGCGTGACACCGATAGTTAACAGTTGATTTGTAGTAGCTTTCTTGGAAACTCGTAGGGAACAATTTCTGTCCCGAATAAGTTCAACCATCGTTATAATAATAACCGGTATATAATCTCCTCGGAGTTTATAATACTACTCGTACTGCTAAGCACTACTCGTGACGTGCAGACACGCCAATGTACCGGTGATGTATTTATTTCTTACGACGCCAGCGGTGTATGTATGTACGTGAATATCGATCACATCGAAAAACCACTTGTTAATCGGTTAAGACATAGAGAAGTAATATAGTCGTCTGTGACGAGCCAGTCACGGACTTGCGCGCGCTATTTTCTCTTCTTCTTCCTCTTCTCAGATATATGTATCCCCTTACAGGGAGTTTCGTCGAGTTTAGTTTGAATTGCAACGTGACCCGAAGATGATCATCACCGTTATTCTCTACCAAGTGCATTGAACGAGACCGACTTTTAATTTTTTTCCAAATCACTCGAAGTGAGTTGATGATATGTCTTCCTATTTGGAATATCAAAATTAAGATATTTCTAGCAATACAATTAAGTCGATTTAATGCCGGGATTAAAAAATGGTTTGTGCACTTTGTAAAAGTGAAACGCGTGTGATTTGAAGTGGTTTTTGTTTAAAGAAGTAATTGATGTGAAAAATGTGTAACAATGAATTAACAAAAAATAACTAAGTTCACGCCAATAAATTTAGGAGCATATTTTAACGGAGTTAAAAAAAAAACTACTTTGATCGTATAGAAGTAATTTTAATTGGAGCATTTTCGTGAGTAATTAGTCTTCTGGCTACCTGAATTTTATCGTTAATTGCGGTCAAGAAAATTTGTTATGTTTAGGTGAGTCTTGCTGAGAATGGTAACTCGACGAAAGGGAAAACCGGATTCTAAGAAGAGGAGTGCGGAAGCTGTGCAAACGAAATTGAGGGTCGCCGAGGGTACTGGACACTTGAAGAATGGTCACTACAATAATGCTATGTACCTTTACAATCAAGTAAGTTTCATTGAAATCTCAGAGTACCGGCGAATTTTGAGAGAAAAACACATTGTTGGCGTATACGGAAGTGACAGATGAATAAAGCTAACAATAATTGGCATTTATCCAAAAAATACAAAAAAAAGAAAGAAAAAAATACACGTTTCGTGATAGTCAATGTTCCACTTGGGTTGCGGCCAACAAGTCGTATTTTTTTACCGTTGATCACAGATCTGTCATTTATTTTACTCCAGCTGAATGCCAGAACCCGAACAAAACGGAATGCCGGGGCAAAACGGACACGTGTTCGTCATTGGAGATAAAACTGTTTATTTTCATGTTCAGCGAAATTTGTTTACAAACTGTCCATTTTGGTCCGCTACTTTATGCCAGAGCTGGGCACACAGTAAAAAATAATTTCGGAAAATCGGAATACGAAGTTTCATAAAAATAATTTTGTTAAATGAGTATCAAACTCATTTGTTCAGGTTTGAGTATTACAAACCTGCCCTTTTATTTCTCAGCCAATTAACAATTTCTAGTTTGTACTTTTGTTTGTAAAACTAGAAAATAAAAAAATGTGGACGTTGGTGGACAAAAATTTGTTGTAAAAAGTACAAACTTTTTTTTACTGTGCAGTACTTGGAGTACCGGGTACTTCAAATATGTACTTAAAGTACCCAAGTACCAAATACAAGTACTTTTTGAGTACACGTTCACATTACGGATCCTCTATGAGTAGCATGACATCCTGATTCTATTAATATATAATAGAATCAGATTTGGACAGAAATTATCTGTCCAAACTTTTTAATAAGTATAATTTTAACAGGAATTAATTTCAAAAATGTATTTACAACAAATTCCATAAAAAACACAAGAGGGTCACCCTCTTTTTCGTTTCTTTATATAAAATTTTTTAATGGATTTTTTTTTTCCATTAAAAAATTCATTCTTGTTCCAAAAAAATGTGAAGAATATATTAAAAATACCCTCAAGACGAAGAATTAAAAAAAATGTCAGGTAGCAATTTTTTACCATAAGCATTGCGGTCAATATTGACTGTTCAAATTTGAGGAAATGTTAACATTTTTTCAATGCTACGAAGAAGGTGTAAAGTAATTTACCACAAAGCCATGACCCCGAGGAAGCCATATTCTCATTTACTACAATTTTGCGTATAGTTTTCTCTATGAGAAAGCCAAAATTGATCAACAAAGTTTCTCATAGACAAAGCTATGCGCAAAATTGTAATAAATGAGGAAACCATGTGCAAATTATGTTCACCTTTTTTTACAGCCTAGATAACGCATAACGTCACAAAACCAATTGGAAAAAGTACTTGATACTCCAAATCTTGTGGTACTATGTGTTTTGCACTTGAAATATTTTTTGTGCTTTGCCCACCTTTGCTTTACCTAAATATACACTAAATCGGCCATTGGCATGTAGATGTAATCCATCGATGAAAACTTTTAATCCCCACTATTCCAATACCCAGCGTACCGCCGGCCAATTCTTTTTCTGCAATCGCCAGCGAAATCCTACCATCACATTTGACGCTCGGTCGAACTTGGTAAATCGTACCTTCCAGCAAAAGAACTAATCAGATTAAGAAAATTTGAACATATGGATTTAAATAATAATCAATAATAATATATCATTGGGCCAACTTATCGAGTGTGGAAGCCCTTGCACCACAAACACTTTTCGCACTACAAAACGCTGATATGTGGTCTTCTCTGCAACACACAAAAATAAATCCAAACCAGATCATTTAAAAAAATTGATTGTATTTTATTTATTTATTTTTTTTTACAAATTTTATAAAGAATTTAGACGATGAAAGTGCTTACCTGCACAAAGCTTTTCCCACGTAAACACTCGTTGGAGGTGTAGGAGAGGTGTAACGAAATGTCTAAGGTACCCGAAACGACGCCGACGGCGTTTCCGAACGTGGCGCACTGTTGACTGTTACCAGGGTAACGGGCCACCTACAAAGGTGTCGATATCCTCACCGTTTCATCGTGAAACCATTTTTGTCATATTTTTCGTCCACAATATTTCCTCGAATTCGTGTCTTTATCGAGAACACCGTAGAGTGCGAACGAAAAGAAAAAAGCCCGAAGCTTGAATCGTGAAATCCGCGAATCGAATCGTATCGATCATCGTCCGGTGTGGGCGCGTGGAGATCCAGGCGCGAAGAATAGATCACCAAGCGAGTGATGGAGGCTGGAACGTCCGGGCAGACGCCGAGCGTCGATAACGCGATGGTGCAGGCCTCGCACATCCTCAGGCCGACCCCTCAGGACAATGATTTTCTGCAAAGTTTCGTCAGAATTGATCTGGACGAGAGTACGGAGACGAAGAGATCGTTCAGGAGTAGTCAGCGTGCGTTGAAGGATGGCAAAGATCGTTCGTCGGCGAAAACTGCTGGTGGATCGAGAGGAAGGTTGCATATGGAAACTCGAGAATGCGGAATTTCCGGAAGACAAAGCAGAAACGAGGACTCGAAGATGAAGCGTGGAAACGAGCCCTTCGCTCGTCCACCGGCCAAAGGAACGGTCGAGTACGAGCTCGACGTCCAGAAGACGATGAAGGGTCGCAGGAGACAGAAGAACGTGACTTTTCGACAGGAGGAAGTGTACACGGACAAGGATCGAGCGGCGGCCGTCAACATGGGCAGTCGGGACATCATTCAGTCGCTCAAGATGAAGTGACGACAGGATCGCAATCGCGAGCTCCAGATCCCCGACGAAGCCGAGCCCGGCGCGATGCTCGCTCTCGGGGCGAGGGAAATGCGATCCGGAGATGTTAGCATTGCTATACAATGCATCAACAAGGTTTAATTTAAACACAAAACGTTCTCCGTTGCAACCGCAAGTCGATCGACGAATATTCATGGCTGGCTCTATTTTTTTCTTCTTTTGCTTCCTCATGAAGGAACCCTATGTTTTCGTAAAAAAAATCGAGATCTTAATGTCAGAGTACCTAAAGCAGTTTAAAACGTCGAGAAATGCGATTTTTGGCTGTGGCAGACGTACATCGTTTAAAACGACGGTAACTCGGAAACGGTTTGAGATAGCGAGTTGAAATTCGGTACACTAGTAGAGTGGTCACGTCTGTCACGAAATGTTTGCAAAAAGAATGTGGCAGCTCAAAATTTACGCAAGTTCTAGCTTGCATACATTTTGAGCTGCGCCACCCATTTTGCAAAAATTTCAAAATCGCGTAAAATCTCGTACTGGACCTCAATCTTCATGAAAACGAATATAATACTATGATCAAAGTCCTTTAATATTGAATTGTCCGAAATCTATCCTAGCGATCAGATTATGAGATTTTTATTGTTTTTAAAAATTACTAAAAACGTCTAATTCGAGGAAACATGACGGTATCGACTTGCAATTTCGCAATTGAATGGACTGTACAATGTTTGTCATTAAATTCGGCGAAAAGTCATCTAACTGTTAAAATATCATGACGTTTTGAAATTTTTGCATTTTTCGGAAAATATGTATTTTATATCCGACACGAGTTTATGCATGAAAGGGCATTGTAGGAGTAAAATAATTTGAAGACTCGTCATCAGTGGAGAAAAATATGTAAGCATGGCCTCAAAACGACGAATTACAAAAATTTCAATTACTGATATTCTACAACAAATTTCACGGTAACTTTTGATCATTTCAATTTTGTGAGGTGTAAACATTTTTTTAATGTTACGACAAAAAACCGCAAAGTAATTTGCACATGGCTGCCTCATTTCTTACAATTTTACCCACAGCTTCTTCTATGAGTAAGCCAAAAATCGATCAACAAACTGTCTCATAAAGAAACCTATGCGCAAAAATAGTAATACGTGAGGAATCCATATGCAGATCACTGCATTTTTTTTATAGACTCGGTCGGTAACGAAAACTGTAATCCATTTTTCGTGATTATTTATTGGACAATTATTAAAGAAAGAATTTTCTTTCTTTGTTTGCGGTGCGGATAAAGTTCCTCGTGAGTGAATATTCCGGCGTCGGAATAAAGCGACGAAGAAACCCTTCGATATTTTCGAGTTTCTTTACCTTGGCGTGGATTTTTCTTAGGTGGGATTATTAGCTACTTCCGATCGATCGCCCGTTCGGATGGATAGAGTATTGTGTGCTACTGCTACATGGCACATGGATAAGAGAGCATACATTAGGATCGCTATCGGAATGAGGAATCTGGGTATATCATTCGCGGGCACGGAGAATATTCCATGCCCGTTTCGACAAACCGGTAGCAAAGGGTTGAAGATATCGTATAGGAGTCGGGTAGATTGTACCGGGATTCCGATAATCTATCATGATTTACGATGTCTCGGAATATCACGGTACCGCCTGACTCGGGCACGATTAAGGGGGCGGTTCGCGGTCGTTACAGTTATTAGCGTTTATATATACTACATGGAGCAGAAGCTGCACTCGGTAGCCTTACCTTCAAACGGCTAAGCTATTTTTCTGTAAAAATAAGAGAGGCAAGAACGGAAGAGAGGAAAGTAGTAGAGGAAAAAAAAACATGAAAATAATCGTGTAATACGGTGAGACTCGAGGTCGAACCGCCGGGCGCTTAAACTTGCTCGAAAGTTCGCGACGTAACGAACTAACGAAACATAACAGCGAAAGTTCACGACATAGCGCACTGCAAACATATAAAAGTATCTCGGGGGAAATGTATTACCTCGACATTCTGATACGATGTCACCGATGATCGTGCCATTAATTACGTTGACCCCATTTCCCCCTCCCCTTACCCGTTTCACGACTGCGTAATTGATTTTCATATTTCTTCCTGTGCTCGCAATATTTTATTGCAAGAGGAGCCTGCTGCTCAGTTATTTCTTCAGAGACATAAAAAATACGTTTGAATTAACTAATGATTAGGGCAGGGACGTTCAGATAAATATTTTGTTGGTACAACTAAAAGATTGATTACTTCAACAACTTTTTTTACGATTTCACCAAAATATTTTTGAGTTTTTAAAATATTTAGCTCGACCGACTAAATAGTTATTTGAACGTTCCCGACTGAATCTTAAGTTGATTAAATTGCATTTTTTACAAGTGGTTTTCAGATCTATTTTAATTATTTATATGCCGATTTTTTTTGCCGTTTTTTCATTTTTACACGTGAATTAAAAAAGAAAGATTCAGATAAATTCTGTATAAAAACTTTCTTTTGAATGCATTACTATATATATTACTGTTTTTATACTCTTATATTACTCTTTCATCATCTTCGAGTAATCATTGTTTGTTTGTTTTTTAATTCTTCTTTTTCTCGCCATTCTTTCATCTGTCTCGTTCGCAGGCACTGGAGCTCAGTCCGAACGACAAGAACGCATTGATCGCAAGAAGTAAGTGTTACCTGCTGCTCGGTGAACCGCAGAAGGCGCTGCAGGATGCCGAAGCGGCGCTCAACGAAAAGATTAAGGATCCGAACAACGCTCGCGCTATGTATTACAAAGCCGAAGCGCTCTATCATCTCGGCGACTTCGAGCTCAGTCTGGTATATTATTACCGCGGAATGAGAATTCGTCCGGAGTTCGATCAATTCAGGCTTGGGGTACAAAAAGCTAAGGAAGCCATACAGAATATTCTAGGAAGTGAGTTGCACAATATTTTCTACCATTTTCTTATTTGCTCTTTATATTCCATTGCAACAGTTATGTGACTGCGAAACAAATAATTCCGACTATAACAGTAATTATTTTATAATTATTATTTAATTTATTAATATTATTATTAAATGATTTAATTGTGAATTTAGTTACTTGAATTTTTTTACAACATCCCGTTAGAAAATTCGAATCTAACGAGCTGAAAGAAAATATCAGATAGAAATATGATTTACCGAAGAAATATTCATCCCGAAATGTTCTCGTTGGACGTTTTAGAGAACAGCATGCCGATACCGATTGAAGTCAACACCCGACCTAGAACGAAGTCGGAACCGTCGAAAGAGCCTTCGTCAGGTCTACAACCAAGCCCCAAACAAGTCGAGGAAAACAACAATCACAGCGGTAAAACGGTTGTCAAGGTAGTTACGAAAACTGAAGATAGGACCGACAAGCGAAGAAGCTCGATGCCAGCGAAACGCAAGAGCAACGCACCTAATCTTCTGGGTCAGTTAAATGTGGACAAGAAGTATCTTCAGGATCTCTTGAAGTGTCCAGGTACGACAAGTCCCTTCTTTCTGAACATTTCATTTACTCATCTTCAAATAGATTCCTTGCATTTAACATCGAGCATCAATTACTGGCGCGATAAAACTACGAACAGATAAATACGAGCGTTTGTAACCGGAAGTTAACCGGAAGAAGGCACATTTTGTCGGACGAAAGAAAAAAAATGAACCTCCGACAACGTGAAGATATCCGCACGTCATTTAACCTTCGACCCCAATAAACACCATCAATTGCCGACGTCGATGTACATAAAAATTATATATAAAGCGTAATCTTCCTAATGTCTACCAGCGGCGAGGAGGATGTCGAGTCCGAGTACGGCTACGTATTGGGTGTTTCCGGTCCAGTGGTGATAGCCACGAAGATGGGAGGGTCGGCGATGTACGAGTTGGTGAAAATTGGTCACGACAAGCTAGTCGGTGAGATAATCCGTCTGGACGGTGACATGGCGACCGTTCAAGTTTACGAGGACACAAACGGCGTGACGGTCGGCGACCCCGTTCTCCGGACGGGTATGCCGTTGTCCGTCGAGCTCGGTCCGGGAATCCTTGGGAGTATCTTCGACGGCATTCAACGTCCTCTCCAGGACATAGCGCTGGTTTCCGGTTCGATATTCATTCCCAAGGGCATCCACATACCGTCGATATCGCGAACGACAAGCTGGGAATTCGTGCCGATGAACATCCGTCTGGGAAGCCAATTAACGAGCGGCGACATATTCGGCTTCGTTCACGAAAACACTCTGGTGAAACACTCGATAACTCTGTCGCCGAAGTCCTTCGGCACCGTGACTCACATTGCTCCGACAGGAAGTTACACGGTCGATGACGTAGTCCTGGAGACCGAGTTCGACGGAGTGACGACCAAGCACACGATGCTTCAAGTTTGGCCGGTGAGAAAGGCGAGACCGGTAGCCGAAAAACTACCGGCCAACCATCCGCTCCTCACGGGTCAGAGAGTCCTCGACGCCTTGTTCCCCTGTGTGCAGGTATTATGCCGCGAATTTACGGGTAAATTATATTATTCCGTATTTTAAACGGCAGAGTTAACATTTACGTTTACGTCAATTTGTATTTTTATGGGCTTTGATTTTCGCTCGTACACTGAGAGAAGGATCCCAATTGTTGATAGCTCGAAGCCGCAAAAGACCGAATCGAAATATCTCACTCGATACTTTTTATGACAGGTCAATCCACCGAAAATCTAAATAATCAATAGAAATAATCGTATGATGCTCATGGCTAGGAAGGAAAAATAATACGCAATTAAATTCCTCACAAAAGGTCAAGTTTCCCAAGTTAGGCGGTAACTCCATGCTTATTTCCCAAAAAACTATAATTACCATATTCGAAAACAAGACCGTTCAATACTCAGAGAAATGTACAAATTCGATATTGAATTTGAGGGATAAGGAACAATTCGGAAGTCTGAATTGCCGCAATTTAGTTCAAAGAACGATCACATACGCGAAATTCGGATTTCGAAAAGATTCAATTAAAAAAAACAAAGGCTGCGTCAGTCAATTTCTGTGTAAGTCAATTTCCTGAACTGCCAAATTTCCGAAATTATACTCTCCGGGTGGTAGAATCTTCGAATGCAGATTTCTCCGATAAGGACAATCCCCGAATTTGTACACTACACTTGGAAAAGCTTTTCCTACCGCTGTTAACAACCATATACGAGGGCGAGAACGTTTTCGGTTTTTTTACCTTCCGGATTTTCACCATTCGAACTATTCAAATTTTGAACCTTTTGGAGTTTTTCTTTTCTTTTATGTATGCGTACATAAAAAAAATTGATCGACGAAATTCTTAGTTCTATCCACGAAATTTTTAGCCACATACGCAAAATTTTGCCAACGCTTCTGGAAAAAAATTACCACACGACTCGATAGTTTTTCCGAGATCCTTCTCTCAGTGTACTTGACGAAAATACTATAAACAGTTGAAAAAAGAAATTTCGTTTTAGGATAAAATCCACCCAAGCCATTATATTTAATGATGGCTCGCGTGAATTAATAATTATAAGTTCGTTATTTACTTCATCAAGTCTCTTCGTAGCCGCGATTAATTAACCGGTTATTTACCGACGGAAATGACTGCCTTCAGGGTGGTACAACGGCGATTCCGGGAGCTTTTGGATGCGGCAAAACCGTGATTTCCCAAGCTCTCTCGAAGTACTCGAATTCCGACGTGATAGTGTACGTCGGATGTGGCGAGCGTGGCAACGAGATGTCCGAGGTGTTGAGAGACTTCCCCGATCTTTCGGTGGAGATCGACGGTACGGCCGAGTCGATAATGAAGAGGACGGTTCTCGTTGCTAACACGTCGAACATGCCAGTTGCGGCGCGAGAAGCCTCGATCTATACGGGCATAACACTGTCGGAGTACTTCCGCGATATGGGATACAATGTCTCGATGATGGCCGACTCGACCTCAAGATGGGCCGAAGCTCTGCGGGAGATCAGCGGCAGGCTCGGTGAAATGCCCGCCGATTCGGGTTATCCGGCTTATCTCGGCGCCAGATTGGCCAGTTTTTACGAAAGAGCCGGTAGGGTCGTCTGTTTGGGTAGCAAGCAGAGAGAAGGTTCAGTCAGCATATTGGGCGCAGTTTCGCCACCCGGCGGTGACTTCTCCGATCCCGTGACGAGCGCCACCCTCGGGATTACCCAGGTGTTCTGGGCTCTGGACAAAAAATTGGCCCACAGAAAACACTTCCCAGCCATAAATTGGCTGCTGAGTTACAGCAAGTACCTGAAGAGCTTGGACGATTTCTACGAAGAGAATTTCTTCGGCTTCGGCGCTTTGAGAAACCGGGCTAGGGAGATTCTTCAGGAGGAAGACGAGCTCAACGAGATCGTCCAGCTGGTCGGACGAGGATCTCTGTCGGAGAGCGACAAAATCGTCCTCGAAGTGGCGAGACTGCTCAAAGACGATTTTCTTCAGCAGAACAGCTACTCGGCTTACGATAGGTTTTGTCCATTTTACAAGACTTTCGGAATGCTGAGGAACATCATTGGGTTCTACGATCTCGCAAAGAAGGCCGTCGATAGGACCGCCTTGAACGACGATAAAATAACGTGGGCGACCATGAGGAACTCTATGGGACAGATACTGTATCGTTTGAGTTACATGAAGTTCATGGATCCCATCAAAGACGGGGAAGACAATATCGTCGAGAGCTTCGATCGGCTGATGGAAGATATACAAGAGGCATTCGCTAATATTATGGATTAAGGATTAACTTCAAAGACAAGATTTTTCATAGTAAAAAAAATTTAAAGCGATTTTAATAAATTGAGAGAAAAGAAGACATAGAAAGGACACCAATCTTGAGAATAAAATTTCGGATCCTATCGAGGATGGACAAGAAGATAATGTCGAAAAGCGATTGCTACGTTCGAAATTGTATTTAATCTTTATTAAAGAAAAACGGTACACCGAGATAGGAATTAATTTGCAGTCAACGATATTACCAATTTATCCATTTTGGTAATTATGAAGAAGACACTTTAGACACAATTTTCATTCAATGTAGCAAAAACGAATAAATTCCAATCTCGGTATAGAACAAATATTCGGAACGTTGTACGATTTTTTTGATAGTACGTTTTTTTTTTCACTTCAGATATCAAGGCAGCTCATCAAGAGTCCGCTCAGCACATAATGTCCCACGCCGAGGAAGGAATAGCCTTTCTGGAAACGCGTCAGGAGTTCTGGCGTCAGCAACATTCGCCACAGCAGCCTTCCACCAAATGATCTATTGACTGACGCAAAGATTACTCGTTTAACAATGCTTTAAAAAACACACAAAACATGTAGCTTAATATTATTTATTTACACGATAAACTATATAAGTTTAAGATGATAGTGTACATATAATTCGTAGGAGAATAAAACTTTCCAGGTGCAAAGTAGGCTCTCGACACTTCTTTTTTTTCTTCATAGAGCTTGACCAGAGATGCGGTATGATAGTTCAGTTAACATTTCAACGGTCAGAGGAAAGATAGCACCTAATTGAACGGTTCAGGCGTTTATGGAAAAAAATTGTATTTGTATCGGTGACTTGCTCTTCTATGAACTTTTCTTTGGATGTAGATGTTGTTAATGGATTGATAAAGTTTGGGCTCGTTTTCCGAGTCTTAAGGTACATTGCTGCCGCGTTGAGCTTGAACTCCTGATTCATTTTTCTCGAATCGCTAGCGAGCATCCACAGAAGTAATCTTCTTTTTCTCCTACTTCCTGTAGCCTAGTTTTCTCAGAGCCTTCAGATCCACGTCGCCGTAGTAGTCCTCGCTAAGAAATTTACACTCAAACGTTTTAATAACCGCTAAAAAAAACAATCTCAACATAAAAAAACATAGCGACCCAGAGTACTATTTTTGCAAGAAAAAAAATGCATCAATACCACCTTTTGTTCATAACGGTAGTTAAACACTCCGATAAATCGTTTCAACAACACAAGTTTGTTAGGAACACAGACAAAGAATTAGAACACACACAAAAAAAAGAACAGTCGGAAACAAAAATTGTAACCATGCGGATTATTATGTGAGACAAGTGGAAAACATTTATACAATCAGCGAATTGTGCACGACAGATTAAAAAATAAATACACAAGAAGAGTCGGGTAAAATGCATAAACACGAAGACGAAGGCAGGCTGAGTTATTTTTAAGATTTTTTTATTTTGTATCGTTTTTGTTTTTCGTTTAAAAAGTAAAGGGGAGGAGAGCTAGGAAAAAAGGAGGGGAAAGACGGCGAGAGGAGCGAGATCAGGATGTTTTTTTCTGTTTGTCTTTCGAGGATGGAAAAAGTCTCGGCGGGAAAGGAAGGGAAAGGTGGGAAGCAGCGAGAAAGCGCCCAACGCATCTTTCTCGAGACTCGTCTTCTGTTCTCGTCCACGGAGGAAGGAAATAGAACTCGGATTCGAAGAAAAAAATCATTCACCGAGTGAGATTTATAATATCGTTATTTGATGAAATCGCGTATCGATTTTTTTTTGTCGACGCAGCGAAAACACGTCATGAGCTTCTTGGCCCGTGGCCGATGAAATTTTTTTGTAGTTCGGTTTTTCATCAAGTAGGAAATGGGTGATTGGAAGGATTGGTGTGAAAAAAAAAATTATTCCTGGATGGGGCTGGGCCTCGAGGCGGCCGGCGTTGGTCTAGGTTTGCCCAGCGGTTTCGGCGCGTTCCTCGACTCTCCCGAGCTCTGAATTCCGGACAACAACTCGCTCTTCCTAATGCTCTTCAGGTCCAGGTCACCGTAGTAATCCTCACTGTGAAAATGAACCGAGAAAAAAACCGGGGTCAGGCCATGCGGTCGCCACCTTGTGCCTCATACTATTTTTGCGTGCTCTTTCTACTTGCTCTGTACAGTTTACTACACTTTTCTTTACAAATACGTTCCAAACGTGCTTTTTCGCAGAGTGATAATTGGCCGATATGAAGGAGGTCGTAGCATCGTGAAAAACAAGAAAAATTTAACTTTTGGGAGTAACTATTGATATAAACGATTTAAAAAAAGTAGAACTGGATATTTGGCTTCAAATTCGTAACGGTATTCATTTCAAAAATACTCTTTGAAATCGTGTTTATTTTTAAGCTTGGCATGCTTTTTATAAAGTGTAACTTACGGCAAAGTTACGACCACCTCACTCAAGGATTTAACGGGCTTAAATTTTTCTAGATCCGCTACTTATTTCCAAATCACCGAATTATCCCTCAATCTCGGCATTAGTTCGCCCTCTCATGTCCCATCAGAACATATATTTTTTCTCATTAGTTTCACGTCCCAACATTTACGAATGTGAAAAGTACAGCAAACGAAGCACCTACAGCTTTCTTTTTCTTTTTTAAAAATAGATCACAATAGAACACTGAACATTTATCCCAATTCAACCATCCACCACATTAAAATTTTTCAATCTTGTCGTTGCTTCAGTACCGGATGCGCACGGAGAAAGAACAATTTGCTGCGGCGTTTTGTTACCGTGAATTGTTTACGACAATGAAAAATTATTGACGATCCACGTATTTGTTAGATGAGAAGTAATGGTCGAGCAAAAAAAAAATGTTTTTTCTCCGTGTAGGGTTACTGCGAATCGACTATAATATACAGAGTAATATGTGCGAATATCAATTGACTCACCATCCGGGAACATCTTCGGGGTCCTCGCAAGTTCCGCTACCGTCGGAGTCGCCGATTTTAAATACGGTACCGATGGGGCAACCGTACTCCCTGGCAGTGCCCTCCATACAGATGTAGTATTTTCTGCAGTCGTCGGGGTGAGCGTGCCTGGAGAAGCTACCGGATGCGCCGCTCACCTCGCCGGCGGCTGGGCACGTGAATCCATTGGCGACCTCTGAAAAAATATTAGTAATGATTATCAAAAATATTGCAATAAAAATAAAAACCATTACTGGGATGAAATATTGTACTTTTCCAACATCGCCGTACAAATCGATTCGCGACAAGTGAAAAAAATTCTTCTAATTTCTTCGAATTAAAAAAAAAAAATTGCCTAACTGTTAAATATCATCAAAGTTAATAATCTTGTCCTCCGGCTCGGAGAAAGGGACAACACCTTGTACATTTAATCGTTTCTAGTACGTGTTCGCAGTTAGTTCATCCGGCGCGAGTCAGCTCACAGGCCATCGGCTCAATAGTTCTCATTGCTCGGAGGACTTTAGCATTCGACACGTAAGCGCCGAGCCGGTTTTTCCATTTTTCATTCCCGAGCCATCGAGAGTCATTCAACGGACGAGATGCCTTCCGAGACGCGGACGAACCGACCGGAATATCAAGCGTTAAAAAAAAAAAAAAAAAAAATGTTGTTTGTACATTGCGGACCATGAGGTGACCATTGGAACGTGTCGAAGTTTCTCAGCGATTTACCGGTAAATCCTGAACGTAGTACTCCAACCTCGTCCGCATAGCTAATCTCGATTCAGCATGTCAGTTGAAAATCTGCATGTTCCACGTCAGGCGGCGCCTTTTGCGACTCTTACGTGAAAAAAAACCATTTTTTTCCGTCGTGGATCAGCGCGGACACCGATAATAGAGCAAGCACGGCCCGGCAAAGTTGCCGGTTCGGCGAGAGAGTACGCGCGGTGCGCTACACCGGTTCCATAGGCACGAAACGTGTATCTGATTATGGATCTGCGTGCCGGACTTCGCCGGACTCTTTTCTTTCCGTTCCAGTCCTTCGGCCTCGAAGCCGGAGCAGGAAGCTTGTTCGGGAGCGCGCGCGTGCGCGCGTATGCGAGAAGGTAGTGGACCGTTGCGTGCCGGCAGGCTCGTTCGAAAAGCTGCGAGGAACACGCCCGAGTACGTAGAAAAAAAAAAGAAAAAAAAATCAAAGACACGATTAATCAACCGAAACGAGATCAACCTGCGAGCTGGAAGTTATTTGTTTTGTCGTCCTATTTGCAAGCGTCTAAACCCGCTCGCGCCGCACAGATATCTGGGCCGACTTCCGGTCTGCACCCGGCCGGCGTGAACTTTATCTGAATAACCGCGAAAGCGTGAAAAGATGTGAAAATAATTTTAAAAAATGTTTATGCAAATTTGTTTTCGATAGATTGATAATTATCCAGACGCTACGTAACGACGTGTTTATTACCATCGTTTCTGCACTCGGGGACTTGGTCGGCCCACATGCACACGCGGGCTTCACGGTCGTAAGCGAGTCCGGGGCTGCACTGGTATCGGGAAGCCTCGCCGTTCCAGCAGTTCCAGAAAACGTCGCACTTCTTCTCGTCGGCGAATATGCCGTACAGACGACTGCAGTGGGGGGTGCTTATTGGCGGCTCGAGCTGTGATCTCTCGCCGCACTCGACGTTGTGCAAGTAGTCGCAATTTTCCGTCAGGAATTTGGCGTCGGACGCGTCGAAGGCGAGACCGTTGCCGCATGTCTTAAGCTCGGCCACGTTGTTGTCGCACTTCCAGTATTTGTCGCACGACACATGGTGAGGGTAGAAACCAAAGTCGTCCGGACACTTGAAGCTCTCCTGTGCTCTCGTGCCTGCGATGTATAAAAATATTAATTGCACATTGGATGTTGAACTTGGAATAAATGTATAGGTTTGACAGAACGAAAAAATATATTTAAAAAGTAATTCTTAAAAGATGGTATCCTTATATGGTAGGGACGATGTTCTAGTGATGAGCACTTACTTCGATTCCAACTTGAGTTAAGACTCAATGTAACACTTGAATTACGAGTCAATGTAACATTTGAGTTATGACTCAATGGAAGACTTGAGTTAAGACTCAATGTAAGACTTGACTTAAAACTCAATGTAAGACTTGAGTTGAGACTCAATGTAACAGTTGAGTTGAGACTCACTGCAACACTTGAGTTGAGACTCAATGCAACACTTGAGTGGAGACTCAATGTAACACTTGAGTTTAGTCTCAATATCACACTTGAGTTAAGACTCAATGTAACACTTTAGTTGCGACACAATGTAATACTTGAGTTGAGACTCAATGCAACACTTGAGTTGAGACTCAATGCAACACTTGAGTTGAGACTCAATGTAACACTTGAGTTAAGACTCAACGTAAAATTTAAATAAAGACTCAATGTAAAACTTGAATAAAGACTCAATAAAAAAAACTTGGATTAACTGATCTTCAAGCTTGAGTTATGACTTAAATTGGAAGTCGATCAAGTTGCGGTTATTGAAAAAAAAAAATTGCAATATTCTTGTTGTTTTTTATTAATCACAATAAATTGATACGCACATTAATAATTTTCTTTCTCTTATTTTTTGTTTCATGAGTTTTTAATCTTCACGCGTACGCTCAAAAAGTCGTTATAAAAAGCTGCTGATAAATGATTACCGATAGCCATTTAAATCGTGCACACATATGTGTGCGCTATAGCAAAGTGGGGAGCAAGCGAGGCCATATGATCCCTGAATAGCACGGCACCGCGTCGAACGTCTTATGTAAGGGTACAAAGACTTTCGCCCGGCACTTTCACTCTGCCGGGCCCGCGAGCGGGCCGTCAAGACCTCGCCAGCCCGTCCCCGACAGCCCACTCGGGCCCAGCTCCGTGCGAGATACCCCAGCATCCCGTTCACTCGAATCGAGCCAATCGCCGCGCCGAGACGCACCGAGATGCGTTATATTCTTCGACGAGGGACCTCTCCTTTTCGGACTCAAATTTTTATCCCCACCACCCGAATTCATCGCCAGGCCAATTACTTTCATTTTTCTCCGAACGCCCCGGGGCCTTCGCGATAACGCGACGATTCGTCGTGTGCCACTCCTACAAGTTTCTTTATGACCGTCGATTTCTATAAAGGAATTTGGACAATCATCCGCAATACAACTTTCGATACTCGGAATTTTTTTAAATCGCATATCGCTTTTTTTATGTTTGTCTTTGAGAGTATTAAAATTTTTATTACTAACATTTTTATGGAATGTCGGTCTAAGGGTGTCTCGTTTTATCCATCGAATTTAATCGATTTAAATCGATTCCATGAATTCGTAGATTTAAAAAAAATCTCGTCGGAACTTTGGAAAAAATTGTAGAATGTTTGACACGCTGATACATATGCGAGCATTTTTTCGCTTTTTTTTCAAAGATTTTTTTCCAAAATTTTCCTCCATACTTTAACTTCGAAAATATGTTGGCTTTATACGACATCAAGCTTTAGCGGTTTCAAAAAATTTACTTTCTTTTGAAACATATGTTTCAGCTTTTTTGATGCCCGTGAAAAAAGTATTGATACAATCGAAAAAAGAATCCACTGATCTTTCAGCAAATATCTATTTGAAAGCCCGTTTATTCTAATTTATCGTTTACTCATTGCCCGAATATAAAGCGACGGCAAAATAGTTAATGACTTCTACTTTTACCGTAATTATTTACGATTATAGGTATTTTTTTTGAAAATTGCATGACCGACCATATTGCTCGTTACGATTACGATAGACACGCGAATTGAATCCCGGCGTTTCGATCGAGGCTGTTGACTGCGGTCGATAGTAACGAGGGTTTTTCTGGGCCGTGAGAACAGCAACTAGAGCGTGTAGATCGTGCCGAGTCTAAATCGTGTATATCTCAGAGAGAGAGAGAATAGATACAACAGAAACAGAGCATTACGCGAGAGTTGGGAGTGATAGATATCGAACGCAAAAAAAACTACACTCCCTCGATTGTTATAAACGTTAAAAAATAGGTCACAGTCTCGAATAGCGTTATAAAAAAAGTATAAATATTATGAATATAAATTAATATCACACACTTTCATATGGCACACTCGGTCGCACTATTGACGCAAATAATCTCGTGAATCTCGTGAAAACGTGTCTTATCTCGAATAAATATTTTTTAATTTCCATCGATCGCGCGATAAATTAAATCGATCGAGAATCATCGACGACATCGTCGTAGCACGGGCTGGGCTTTTTGATTTACGTACCGGCGACGAGGATGGCGGCAATCACGAAGTACGTCTTCATGGTTACTTGACTTCTTTTTGTTTTGTTTAATTAACGATAATACTAATAATATTTAAACTTATAAGATTTTTTTTTTTTTCGAACGAACCGAAACTTTTATTTCGTCGCTGAAGTTAAAAATAACGAATCAAAATTAAAAACGAAAAACGCAAAGCTCTCCGGGCCGGACACTATTTATCCCCTGGAAAGGAGAACTCTTGTGTTAGCGCCCTGCCGGTTCCTCCACCTTTATATAAGTCATTGGTCACGTGCCATTCCCCTACCGTTTGCCCCACCGGCGGCTCTCGACGGATCCTCGAGAAGAAGGTGTATACGTACGTTTTATATTCACTCTTTCCCTTTCCCGCTCTCTATATGTCTATCCGGCGTCTCTCTCTTGCGACGAGAGGCACCGTCGAGCATTCATGCCGGCGACACAGCCAGCAACGCGACGTTCCGGGCAAAAGTAAGAAGAAGGCAAAGTAGAAGTAGAGGAAAAAAAAACGAAAAAAAGAGGGGCACAGTGGCCCATGAAAATGCCATCCGAAAGCCTATCTCCGCGGCGTCGAAGTCGACGTCATCGTCCTCGAGCGGACCGGCAAAAGTAACGCTCCGACTGTGCCTTCAAACGGCCATTAGAGTGCGGATAATTTTAGACATGTATATACGAAATAGTCGTGTATTGTGCTCTTTTATTTTCGTTATATTACAGGGCCGGTTCCAGAAACGTGTTTTCGCAGACCTGAAAATCGGGACCGTGCGAGAGACCCAGCTCCGCGTGTCGGTCCGGCTACCTGAATATGCAGAATATAACAGGGACTTTAATACGTTTTATAAGAAAACTCGACGCTGGAAACCGAGTCCGGTGAATTTGAGAAAAAAATTAATTTATTCGAAATATTTCGCTTCGCAGTTCCTTGTTGACGATCGTAATTTTACTAATTGAGATTAATTGATTAATTTGTCGAGAGTTATTTTCACTATTTTTTAGGCATTTTTTTAGCGAGTGATGATATTTTTACAGAAATAAAAATAATTTCTTAAATCCGAATTTTTCGCTGAGAAAAAATTCCCTCGAGAAACGAGAATTCTCACGAGTTGTTTATGGACGAATCGGTACAGTTCGGGCGAGCCCTCATTGAGGTTCGCACAGTTGCGAATAAAATGAAATGGAGATAAAAAAAAATGAAATCAAAAGAGGATCGATCGAGGCCGTAGGTTGAGCACAGCCTTAAAATAAATGCATGCAGGTAAATTGTACAATACGAGCGATACTTCTGCAGAAGTATTGAGAAGCCAGGCCGCGCGACAACGGAACTTTCTCGCTCGCAGGTTCGTTGTCGTGGCGCGATCCAGTTTCCTTGAATAATTCGCTCCGAGCGAGCGACTACACCGTTTTGTAAATGGCTGTATTTACGTTTGTACTACCTGCGCGCGTGTGCACTTATACCTATACAATAAACTCGTCGATATTGTAAAGTCCCACGCCGTGGAATTGCGGAAGGAGTTTAAATTCACTTGGAACCTTGGAATATCGGGACAGCGTCGATGCGAGACTCGCAAAGAACCTCTAGGACGTCTTGCTGTGATAACGATCCAAAGTCACGGAGAAGCTGAGAGTCGCGCGCCTTGAGGCTAGCCCTGAATATTATTTACGACGACCTAATGATTTTGCTCTATGAGGGGATTTTTTATTTTACCTAAAAAATAATCTAGTTGTCTATTCAAAGTCAGTAAAAAAACAGAGTAAAGTTTTTAAAATCGGTTTATCGTTGACAAGGTCGGCTGTTGCGCGAGAACCGAAAAATAGGGCATGTATGGAAAATATTTTGTGATATTTCCGTGAAGCCAAATTTCTCGGGTGGAGAGCGTGGGGAGAGTCGAGCGCAGTGGCAAGTTAGAATTCCTAAAATTTCTTTCGTCACCGACACGAGGGCAGAAAAATTTGTCCACTGTTCCTACCTGTTGAAGTAGAGCGGGAGATAGTGAAATCTACCTAAAAGTATTTACCTAAAAAATAATCGAGTTAAGGAAAAAAATTTTAAGTAAAAAAAACCAGAGTGAAAAAAAGCCCCAGATTTTTTTTTTATCGGTTGATCAGTGATAAGATTGTGCGAGAAAAAAAATGTGGAAAGTACGGAAAATATTTTGTGACATTTCCATAGACCTAAATTTCTCACTTGGAGAGTGTACGGGAGAGTAGCAAGTTAGAATTTCTAAAATTTCTTTCGTCACCGACCCGAGGGCAGTAAAATTCGTCCACTGTTTCTATCAGCCGAAGTAAAGCGGGAGATGGTGAAATCTACGTGACTTATTAATATTTATTCTTCGCATAGTTTGGTTAATTAATTTTTTTTTCACGTACACTGGTCCATAAAGTAAGGCACGCCTCTTGCAGCGTTCCCGCGTCGCGAGATACTCCATCGTCATCTTGAACGGTACTTTCTCTCTCGGTTGATCGTTGATCCAGTTTTCTCGATGTACGATAATTTACTCGCGATGCGAACAACGGTATAGCGATGTACATACTCGCCGGATGGGCGCACACCGCGACGGCACGGAAGGACTCGACGGGGAGCCTTGAGAACGCTTGTCCGTACCGGCGCAGTGCCGAAAGACCTTGTATCAAACTCGTGTTAATCGGCAGGTCGCTTTTTCCCCCAATAACCCACTTTCTGCACCGCAACTGTAACCCTTTCAAACGCATGGTGTTTCACATATAAAATACCTTTCCAAAGTCACAAAATAACTATGTTACCTTGGGACAGGGGTGGAAAAAGGAATCGAACAATCGAAACATTTTTGCTTCGAAAAAGAATCGAATTTTTGTTTTTTTACATTTTCAGGATTTTATGTGGAAAAAATTGAATTTCTTTTTTACAATCTTAACATTTTCAAGTCGAAAAAAAACACCCCCTGGCACATCTTGCCCAGCGCGGAAGGATTCGACGGGAAGCCTTGGCATTGTTCGATAGTGTCCGAACAATCAAAATATTCTTGCTTCAACCAAAAATCTAAATTTTTTTCTAATCATTTCAAGATTTCAAGTGGAAAAAATTGAATTCCTTTTTTACAATCTTGACATTTTCAAGTCGAAAAAAATCACCCCCTGGTGAATCCTGCCCAGCGCGGAAGGATTCGACGGGAATCCTTCAAATCGTTCGACAGTGTCCGAACGATCAAAATATTTTTGCATCGAAAAAAAAAATCCAATCAAATCCAATTTTGTTCTAATTATTTCAAGATTTTATGTGCAAACAATTAATTTCTTTTTTACATTTGCAAATTGAGAAAAAATCACCCCTGGTACATTTTGCCCAGCGCGGAAGAATTCGACAGGAAGCCGTGAGATCGTTCGACAGTGTCCGAACAATCAAAATATTATTGCTTCGAAAAAATAAAATTTATTTTTTGTTCTAATTATTTCAAGATTTTAAGTGCAAAAAATTGAATTTCTGTTTTACAATCTTCAAGTCGAAAAAAATCACCCCCTGGCACATGCTGCCCAGCGCGGAAGGATTCGACGGGAAGCCTTGGGATCGTTCGACAGTGTCCAATGATGCAGCGTATAGAACGAGCACCTTGCGATCTCCCGCTGCTTGAGTTGTTGACGATGTTCGTTGGGGGGAATAACGCATTAATCGGACACCGTTCGCAAGGTCTCGTCCACCTCTCTTTTGATTCTCCGTCGTTGCAAAAGAAATGTGCCGCCGGGGCCGGGAGGTGGCAGGCGATGAATAAATTACGTGCGCCCCCCCCCCCCCCCCCCCCCTCATATACGCAGCCGTGCGTTCCGCGAACCCTCTTCGAGCTAGTATCGTGTTGCCATATTGCACAACGCACCCGCACGGCACACACATGCATCAAACGAGGATCTTTCGACCGATCCTTCCGATCTTTTTTATTTTCTCATCTGGGGTAAAAAAAATCGCTATCGTTCCTTCGTAAATTTAACGCTGATGTTATGCTGCGACGATGCAACCTTATTTTTTTATAATCCTGGAAATTATGCACTGAAAAAATATATCCATACCACAACAAGGATTCGCATACGGGTTGCGAAAAATATTTATAAATATATTGTAATAATAATTATTATTTATTTACAGTTTTTATAATTACGAGTAATATTAAAACAGTTGCGTATCATATGGAACGTTTTTCCGTTATTATTTCAATCTCGGAAAAACCATGACAAGAATTTTAAGTTGAGCTCAAATAACAATATATGTGTATTTTTTTTGCGACCCGCAAGCAATTTGTTTTAGGATGACAATACAAAATAATCCCTAATTATTTACCTATGCATAGAATTAAATCGAGCGATGCAGCCTAGGGTAGTAAAATCGGATATGCAACCAAAAAAATTCTTCGTGTCCAAGGCGAAGTTTCATTTCCGGTTTTGTGCTCGTCAAAATATTTATTTATTTTCCGATGCATCTAGTTAAATCGATCGATGCGGCCTCGGATAATAAAATCGGAGGTACAAATAAAAATAATTCTTCGCGTCCAAGGCGAAGTTTCATTTCCGGTCTTGTGCTCGTCAAAATGTCGTGTCCCGTTATTGATTTCTTTTAAATTTCTTTTTCGTTGTATGAGAATTAATATTGGTTCTTTGCCATCGATGTTACGAAGAGGAGGCACAGTGAATTCGATCAAAATGCGCGAGTCGTCAAAGTCTTCAGGGTGTGGTTGCGGAGCTGACCGGGTGCGCGCCGTTCTGCAGGTGCGGAGCGGTGCGCACCGAGAGAGGAAGTCCGATGCTCGAATAATTAACGTCTTCCGGATAACGGTAGCGTTGCAGTGCGACGTCGCGCACGCACTCTTCCCCGATTATATAGATATATTAACGTCCCGATACGGCGCTACCGCACTCGACGGTAGTCTCAAGGATTCTTACAATACATGCTGTTTATAAGTCGGCAGTGCGGATCTTATGTGATATGCGGTAGTGGCCTGCGACACGACATCGTTCAGTCATTCGCAACGTCTCGATAGACTGCAGTGATCGGTCGATAAATTGCACATGATTCAATCGGTCTTGTAAGGAATAATGTATGTCAGAAAATTGATGAGTGAATTCAATGGAGGAATCAGAAACTCTACCCTAGCTGCAGTGCCTAAGGTCTTCCATGTTCGGGCGGTTATAACTTTCATGATTAAAAAATGAACATATTTCCATATTTTTGCGTAAGAGCATTGGCCGATAAATATAGTATAGTATAGAATTTTCCCGATTTTTGATAGTAAAAAAAACCGATCCACCTTATCTGTTCAAGGATCGAGTCTCTGCGGTTAAGGTTTGTGCGCTAAATAATCGAAAATGATGCCCGTGAATTGACGAATAAATTCAATGGGGGAATTGGAAATCCTACCATAGCTACAATGCCTGAGGTCTTCCATATTCGGGCAGTTGTAACTTTGAATATTAAAAAAATAAACATATTTTCACTTTTTTTTTGTAAAAAGACGAATAGATTGGCCAATAAATATAGTACAGTATAGAATTTTTCCGATTTTCGATAATGAAAAAACCGGTCCGTCTAGCGAAGAAATATTGGTCAAGGATTGAATCTCTGAGGTACACCTTTTTAGGCTGAATAATCAGAAACCGACCTTCCGCCGGAAACATATTTTTTCGTCGATCGCCGAGATATCGCGTTGGTATAAAATAAAAAGTTTCGTGATTTATAACCTTTTTTTTAGTAAGAATGGAATGGATATGCAAAATATAGAGAAATATATTAGTAAAAATAAATGTAAAAAAGAAATTTAAAAAATTGCACGAGAAAACCTTCGGATATCTGATCAGTCGAGGATTTGCGCCAGGTCATCCACATACCAGGCATTCGGATCGCTTGCTTCGATTCGATCGTTTTCCGCTTTCGATCGCCGCTAAAGATACGCTACATTTGCCTTTATGAATAAGCATCGTCCCGTTATCTTTTAGTTTTATTCTAAAAAAAAACCCCTCTGCACGACCGGTTAACTGGATTGTACGCGCACTTCTGTGAATGTTGTAGTGGGATAGCTATTATATTATTCCGTAATAAGCGAGAATAACAATTCCCGTAGAATTAAAATCGCACGCACCACCTTCGCGCTGACGTCGATGAGCTCGATGTCTGAGCACAGCCGCGTTCCTATCTCGGCTTCCTCAAGGATACAGGGCGTGTCTACTCGCTTGTACTTTCAAGCACAGGCCAGATTATAGTCTGTCCAACACAGGTCGAGTTATAAATCTTCCGAACGCAAGAAGAACCTTTCTACATCGAGAGAGTGTTTATCAAATCCGACCTGACCATTCGAATGACCTATTCGACCTCGAAATAGCTCCATCCCACCTACCTCTACCGTGGAAGAAGAGAGGAAGCATATCCGTCGAATTAACCAAATATTTATTTGCCCCGCAAATAAATTTATTTTAAAAAATATATTTATTTTTTAAGATAAATATGTATTTAATAAAAATATATTGTTATGTAATTACGATAAATATTTGTTTCTGTTCACATATGGTATTGTAGTTTCGGCGAATTGCAGAAACAAAAAAGAGCGGAGTTTGTTTTCTTCCCTTATCGCGAAAAAGCACGAAGAAGTTTCGAGAAGGATGTCCCGGAACGATTTAATCGAATAGCCGTAAACAATGCATTAAACTGTACTATAGTGAGGCACAGTATATCCTCGCGGTTATTGCCACGGGGCGCTAACCAGCGGTTATGCCATTATCATAGCCGCGCACGCCGCCGCGTCGTGTAACGTAACGTCTGGCCGCTATATCTCTGCCATCGTCGACGCGCCGTCCAAGTTGCGTAACATCGAAGAATAAGAAGAAGATTCCGCCACCGCATCTCCGGCTGGGCGTTCAGCCATTATTCATACATAGCTTCACACACACACACTACATCTATCTTTGCATAAAATACAACCGGCACGAAACTGCCGTGGACAGGACACCCCGCGTTCAACTCCTTCACAGCATCAACTATCCTACAGGGTTTATCAAAACTCGACCCTACCGTTGTAATTACAAATATTCGTAACAAAAAATTGAAAATGAAAAAAACAAATGTAAGTAACAAGTAAAAAATTTGCGCTTGGAATTGAAAATCCGTACATTTCTTTCCCGTAATTTTCCTCCATTGACGGTACGAGAAAGTCACAGTTGTTTGGCTCGCTGGCGGAGTGAGCGCTCGTGAATAAAGGGAAACGATGAGTGAGCAATGTGCAGATTTCTAATTATCGTTTCTGCAGCGGCCTGTACTCGCCGAGAACCGACGCGACAGCTAGACGATCGACAGGACACGATGGATGAATACAGAACTGTGGAACAGCCAGCGAACGAATGAGATTGAACGAAGAAGGAGGATGAAACCGGGCACAGACTCTCGCAGCGGAGAAGAAAGATAAGGACTAGTTTCCGAGACTATCTGTGGTGGCTCATCGCAAGTGAAAGTGACGAGCGATCGGCAGACTCGGCTGGAGCCGTGGCGAGTTGTATCCTTCCCTTCGAGCTCGGGATGAGACTTGAATAATCTCATAATCAATATCCGAACATTGAAGTTTCCGGTCTCAACTCTTCGTCTCGACTAAGCGGCGAATTAAAAAAATTCAACCGATCCTATTACAAAATAAAAAATAAAATCTGGGTAGTAAAAAAAAAAAATAGTTGGAAATAAAAATTTTTATATCGCTTTCTCATAGTGTCCCTTTATTCGCAAAGCTTGTTACACGAGAAGAATTTTCTGTATTTTTTATACTTCGTCATAGAGGAAGGCGTCTGACATTTAATGTGACATTGTTTTTAGTTATCACAACAATATACACAAAAAATTATCCCAACAAATTAGTTTTTGACCAATTAACAACCGCTGGAATCCGGGGATGCTCTTAACCGTCCGAGCATTTGTACCTTATACTAGCTGTTTCAATTTTTCGCGTCTGATTCATACACACAAACACAGTCATACATCCGAACATTTTTTCGAAATGTGATTTTTCGATGGTTTGGTAAATTCTGAACACGTTTTCGTAAAAACCTCGAAAAAAAATTGCCTAAAAAAAGCTTCCACCACGAGGAAGGCAAAGCAAACAAAAAAATACAAAAAATTTGAATAAAAAAAAAAAATTTCGGATCGCTTAACCGGGTGGACGTGTAGCTAGCGACAAGTCGAAGTACGTAATAGGTTCGTTCGGGCGGGGTTGATGACACGGGTTATTCAATGGTGTGTCTGGGCGAGCCTTCTAACGTCGAAAACGGTCGTAAAGAAGTCGTGCTTCGCGACTCTCTCCCCCGATAGCCGAGAGAGGCTCTCGGAGTGACGACGAACGAGGCGGAGGGTTTACGAAGAGGTGCACGTGTACGCTATACGTGCACGTACTTCGCGGCATAACAACGAGCTCATGATCATACGGACTGTCTTACAGTATGATTCGAGCTTCGTTTCGTCCCCGCTGTCGGTGCTTTGCCTCTGAGCACGTACCGCCGTTGCGTCCTATAGTCGTCATTCGTATCTGCACGATCGTTAGGTCATCCACGGGGACGAGGGAATTCGTATTCACCCGGCTCGATCGTTTCCTTCTCAACGCGCCGTACGCCTCGGGATACCCGAAGGTAATTCTGCATCGTCAAAGGAAAAAACCGCGCCCCGCCCGAAGACCTCCAGCGAGCACAGGATGTCCCCTCGGGATTTACGAGAAAAATTATTACCTCGAAATTTACGGTCTAATCAAATCCGACCACCGGACGGTAAACTTCTTTTAGCGCGCCAATAAGTTCATATGGTGTAACGGTCGTTGTATTTACTGCGCCACGAGTCAATGGCTTTATGGATCGAGGTCCTAAAATTAAATGATAAAATGACGGGAATAACCCGCGGATTATTGGCACTTTATTTTTTGAATTATTTTCATCGATTGTGATCTAAAAATATCGGAAAGAAATTTATGAATGGTAGTGCATTCTAAAGATAATTCTTGTAAAGAAAGGTGCCTAGCAGTTGAGAAAAATCTGTTTTTGTTCAACGGGAAGGAAACTCGGCCGTTAAAGGGTTAACTGGAGAGAGTGAATGGGTGACAAATAAATTACTCCTCGGTCGATCAATTAATTTTTTCTAATTCCCAATGTTCCCAGGGGAAAAAGCGACCTGCGCATATTGACCGATGCAGTCGCTGTATGGAGGGAGGTTCCAAAATTAAATAATAAAATGACGGAAATAACCGGGAATGATTGGTTCTTTACTTTTTAAATTATTTTCTTCGATCGTGATCTGAAAATCACGGAAATGAGTTTATGAATGGTAATGAATTCTAAAAAAAAGTTCTTATAAAAAAAAAGTTACGAGCAGCGAAAAATCTTTTTTTAACGAAAATAAAGGGTTGGAGTGGAAAGAATAAATGGATGACAAATAAATTATTCCTGGGTCGATTAATTAATTTTTCTTCGATCCGGCATCGCAGCTCATTAGAGCTGCGATTCCCAATGTTCCCGGGAGAAAAAGTGACCTGTGCATAGTCATCGATCTTTCGATGATTATAAACTTCGATCTTTGGATATAAAACGAAATTTTGTCGGTCTCGGTCAGTTTTATCGTTTCACCGATCTCCCTATGTGCATATCAGATACTGCCTCGGCCTCGGGTCTCTCTCGCGCTGCGTTTTCGTGAAAGACAAGACGAGGACCGAGCGAATCGTATTTAACATCTCTTTTTGGCGTTCCTCCAAGCGTGGCCAAACGCGAAGGCTTGCGAAAGGCTCGCGTCTGTATAGCCAGTCTCTTCGCGTCTCTCGACCTTTCCGTTTCATCGAATTCACACCACCCGCCAACGGAAGTTTCTTTCTTTCACTTTCTTTGTCTACTTTTTTTTTTCTTCTCAATTTATTGCAGCGGTCAAGGGTCATCCACAATGGACGAGCAACGAAATCCTTCCAGTTGACGCGAAGCACTGTTAGTTCTCTTGAATATATGCAGAGAGATTCAATAATGTAATGTTAAAAAAAAAAAAAATGTCAAAGCTTCGACGAGGCTAAAGACAAAACGTTTGCGTACACAAAAACCTATATTTATTGAGTAAAAAATTTTGCGCTAAATCGTAAAGACAGGGAAGATCCAAGAGAATCGAAATTGGGTTAATTTCCTTATTTACGCTATTTTTTTTCCCGTTGTGAATGTAGCCTCACTAAACTGCGGTAGAAAGTGGCGAGAAAGAATCGAGCCCCGACGTCGAAGAGCGGCAAGCGTGCGCGTCGGGCCAGCCTCGTGCGAAATACAAAGCAGTTTTGCGATTTGGAATTCGCCTTGAGGATTCATCGATCTCCGGGTGACTCTCCCTCGCTCTTGCAATATCGCCGAATCGTACGTCTCGCTTACCGGCTTCTTTCGATCTTTGTCCTTCTCCTCGATTTGCCGCGAGGATCCGGCTTTTATTCCGCAGAGGCGCTCGTCCAGGTTTCGCCTCTCAGCGCGCGCTCGGACTCTTAAGTGTCGCCCAGTTTTCGAGGATCCGTTGGTACCCGTCTGGCCACATCGGCGAACTCTCATCACCCGGCTGTGCGCTATCTCCACTCTTTTCCGATGTCAATCGTACAACGATCAAACTCGATCGACGCGCGGAAAACGTGTCGCGGGATCGATAAAGAAGATCCCGTGAAAGGTGGAAAAAAGTAAGTAAAGAACACAGAGGGAGGAACGAAAGAGACGAACGAAAATGAACGAAAAGAGAAAAAAATGAATTTCAAAGAAATCAATCTCTCCTACGTATCTGCGGAAGTTGATAGAGGCAACTTTCGTATAATAATAATTTTTTTTGCGTAGGCTATATTGCGCTCACATAATTGCATTCATCAATTTATGAAGCAACTAGGCAGACAGTCCCTCGCGTTGCATACGTTATGCATCTGTTTTCACGATCCAACGATGATTTTATACTTTCCAGTCAATCGCATTAAAATTATATTTTACCTTTATTAATGAATTAAAATTTGGTAATATTAAGTGAATTATTGTTGTAAAAATTATTGTGGATCGAAAAGGGCCGATTAAAAAAAATCTGCAAATAAACTGCAGGACTCACTCACTACTTTCTTGTCGTCAATGAGCTGGACGATTCCATCGTGATATTCTGGTAACAAGTTGTCAACTATTTATAAATAAAAAAGGCCGATTCTTTCACTACACCTTGATATTAGGAGACAGAAATAACACAGCACCTCATATATTAAGTCGCGATATGGATATGTTTTTTATATTAACTGATCGAACCGGAGTTAATTTTATCATGGCAGAGAACGTGATAGGATTACGTGATTGTGGATTATGGATTGCCCGAATCTTACTCGATGAAAATAACAACGAAGAATCGGATAATTTCACAGTATGAAGATGATCAGTTCAATTCTTTTTTATATACGCAGGTTCGAACTAATCACTAGTAAGTTCATAAATAGCCTTTAAAAAACGCTATTTTGTCGTGGAAATTGGTCAACAAAGACTAGAGTCTTTAACGTCCAGCGGAAGGTTCACGAAAATACGCGAATGAGTTTGTTCATTAAGTATACATCGTCGGACGGCAATGCACTATTGAGAATTTCACAACGAGAGACTACGATGAATTAACACTAGTACAATAATAACATTGATAACCATATTTTTTATTCTCGACGAAAACTTGATGCGAAAACATGACAAAGCGACAGCGGATAAACATCGGGGTGCTCAACTGTTTTTCTTCTTCTAATCAATTTGGTGACGCCCAACGATTCTCATTGGGTACTCCGCCCATCCACGGGAGCCTGTGTTGGCCAACTGTCGGGGTACTCAACTAACACTAGAAATATGGCTGCCCGCTTGCAAATTTTGACTCTAGGCGTCGCACAGATCGCCATCCGGCTCGTAGACCCGAGCTACTGGCCGTGCGGTGGTCTACTTGGCCTGCTGGGTGTAATGCTGTGTTTAGGTAATTGCAAGTTGAAGAATAACAATTGACTATGTAACGACTAAATATGTATTACTGTACACAATCTGTAGTAAGCAAAGATTCCGCAGTGTCTGAGTCTTTGGCGTTGAAAAAATGTGTTGTTACAATATTAATTATTAGTGAACATTACACAAAGCCATATTAGCAACGGAACTTGGTATATGCATAGAACAAAAAACGCGATCGTCGCGGCTGACCCCGTATGTGCGCATCCATCCCGCGCAGCGCCTGTTACAAAAAATTTGAGCACATTGTGATCTACCGAAAGTTCTTTTTTGTTTTGCTACAAAAACGTCGAGTAGATCGAGGTAAGTATCGTAAGCATTGGTGTCGATAATTACTTAACGCATTATTTTACCAACTTGGGAGAATGTTTTCGCGATCGTGTTTGACGGTTGGAGTTTTGTCAAAGATGGCAGGACGTTCACGCTGTCGCTTTGTCCGCCGCGCGTCTTTACATTCGTTCGGCAGAATGTATTCGTAGACTGTTCGTTTAAATATGTCGTAAAAATCGCGGTGGTTGAAATTTAAAGCACGGTCGTTTCTGTGCCTATTACGATCACGTTTTCAAAGTCCAATCAGTGAGTGACAGAGAACAATAATACTGTTCGAGCATGTGGGACGTTCCAAGGATACACTACATCGAAAAGGTCGCATCGTGTTGTTGTTTTGGCGTTTCAAGGAGAAGGGTCTCGTCGTCGATCGGCATCGCATTCGTGGGCCGGTAAGTACACGATTTTGTTACTCTATATATGTATATCCATATTCTTGTTTCGACTCGTTATATTCCCACACGTGAAAAATATTCGTTCGAAAAATATTTGAGTGTACCATTGACCATTAGGGTGCACGACTCAAGACAAAGAAAAATACGATTTAATAATTTAACCAAGAATTTAATGTTTGATGTATACATTTTACCTAATCTATTCAAACGGAGGTAGGTCGAGCTCGTTTAATTTTTCTTTTTTTGGCAAATTTTTTTTCATTGTTCTACCATATACGCTCCCGTTAATATCTTTATTTTCGAAATATGTAATCTCATTATCTCGTGCATTTTTTTCTTGCATTAGATCGAAGTGTTCGACTTATTGTTTTGCGTTGAACTCGAATTCGATATAAATTACGGCAGTAAGCTAAGGCAAATATTAGTAATAGCCGAAAAACATTTTTTTTCGTCCTGGCGTCTAAAGATCGAACGAGCGATTGTAGATAATGTTAAACGTGAGAGAGACCAGAGTGAGAATACACCACGCTATTATGTCTCGTGCATGGTTATTAAAGTTGTTTGGAAATCGACACGCGTAGTGACAAACCGGACGAGGTTTGCTTGCAAGTGGGCGACAGAAAGAATGAATGGAAGTAAGCCGAAGAAGGAATGTTGTAATATTTTTTCTTTACCTTTTCTCTTACATCTTTAACATATTCGCGTTAATTATTCATATTCAAACAATCGAGGTATAAATAAAATGCTACGTGACAAACGGTCGGATAGTTACGAAGTTGAATAAATTCATTCGTAAGTGACTACAGTAAAAAACATTTTTTTACGGTTTTAATTTTCGAGAGCCAAACATGATCGGAGTTGTTACATTAAATTTTGAAATTCAAGTTAGATCTTAGAATTTGTACGAAAAATAAAATTAACAGCAAAAAATTTGAGGCTGATAATGGCATAGCAGAGAAAAAATGTTGATGATAGAGTAGATGAAACTCGTAAGATAAAACACGATCTGCAGAGATCCGAGACGAGAATGCAAGTTCCAAGATTCTAGAAACATCGGTTCCGTTCCAGATGTATCCGACGCTGCTGAGCGAGTGAGGCTCGAGTGCACAGTTGCACAGTAGGTAGATATATATATATATATATATCCCGTCAGCTGTCGTTGGCCGACTTGCGGCTCCTGCCGACACAATGACCGAGTCCGCTCACACCGATTTTTTCGTTCGAGATTCTCGTCTTCCATTTACGGCTTTCAGCAGTGTATCTATGCATGCACTGTATCTATGCATGCAGCTCGCTCCGCTACCTGTCCACTGTACATTATAATAATACGTCGTGTATATACTATAACAGTTTTATTTATAATGTTGCATTCGGTTAGTCGACGTAACGAGTTCACATCTCGAGCATCTTCGTATTGTAACGATGGAAGAAGAGAGTTTGCGTATTAGTCTGCTGCATCCCCGTAAGCAGTAATAGCTTCCGCGATTTTACATAAATGAATGCTCGGTGTGGAGAGTCACTCCGGTCAGTGCCGACAGACCGTCGGCTCGGAGATTTCAAACATTCTCGATGAGCTTAAGATTCACCGGTGATTATTACAGGAAGTTTGTACAATCATGGTAAATACAGTAATGAAATAATTGTTACTTAACCCTTTAGGGTAATATTAACTTTTCCTCGCACTTCTCGGACGGGCGGGCGAGCGGAGGGATGGACGAACGGACGAACGGTCCATGATGCGATGGTCCCAGGTCCATGGTCCGTGGTTCCTAGTCCATGGTCCCAAGTCCATGGTCCCATGGACCCAGGCCCTAGGTCTATCGACCCATGGTCTCATAGTCCCAGGTCCATGATGCCATGGACCGTCCGTCCGACCATCCATCCACCCATCCATCCATCGGCCCTACTATACAGATATCTGTGCAGAGCGTGGTGTGGTGAATTGAAACATTTTATTTTCTTTTTCAACAAAGCACTCTTTTTATCTGTTCTTATTACCTTAATATATCTGATACTCTTCCCATTGGAAAGACAGAATATTAATCTGATTTTTGAGATTCGTCTGGACCCATGGGCTTACTCGGGGCGGACACGGGTTGTACCGGCATCGCAGTGCCGCCGGTATCAGCCCAGTAATTTATTATAAACAAAATACATTACTAGTAGTTATTAGTTAAATAAAAATTGAATACTTTACAAGGATTTCCTGAAGTTATGTTTGAGTGTGAGTTCGCAACATTCGCCTTCGGCTCGTGCTGTACACTCACACTCGTCAGAATAAGTTTTTTCGCATTAATACCGTACTGTACTATTGCTCTGTGCACGTTCATTCGATGAAAAACATAGCTTCAGGGAATCCTTGTACAATATTGAATTTTTATTTAACTTGTAACTACTAGGGATGTATTTTGTTTATAATAAATTACTGGGCTGATACCGGCGGCACTGCGATGCCGGTACAACCCGTGTCCGCCCCGAGCAAGCCCGTGGGTCCAGACGAATCTCAAAAATCAGATTAATATTCTGGCTTCCCAATGGGAAGCGTATCAGATATTAAGCTGATAAGAACAGATACTACACTTTGATCAAAGCCATTAGGCCATGAAGCGATACTGAACAGTGGTTATTCTCGACTATATAAAGCCTCCAAAACGCCGTTTCGCTTGCGAGAAGCGCTTCCGAAAATTCGCCATCTAGCGGTGGATTCGAAAATCAACCCGGCGCACGAATCGATGGTCTCACACTCGCCGCTTGGGTCGCCCGAGTATATTCCGCAAGGCTGCAGTCCGGACACGGATTACCACGTGGACGGGAAAATAAAATGTTTCGATTCACACCACGCAGCACGCAGATATCGATACAGGGGTCAACTCAATATCGATGGGCATTTGATTATAAATAACGCGAAAAATGATATTAAAATCGTCGATTTTTTAAACTTCCGACTGCCCACTAGGGTAAAGGACGGGAATTATAAATATATAACTGCAAATATTGTTTTTTTAAAGGTGTAATATTTTTAAGAACTTTTCAATTACAACTCCTTTCTTGCAGTCGGGAGTTAAAATTTTGTTTATTAATTTTTTTTTAATCCACGAACAAAATACAAGTATCTCATTCGCTCCAAATAACATTTCCTTATAACGACTGACGAATCACTTTATTGCTTACCCTATTTTTATCTCGCCATTTCGCTCCTCACATTTGTGACGAACGAACTTTTCAACCGGATCTTTACAACCTATCCAGTCTAACGAGCGAGCAGCAATTTAAAATGTAAACGCTAAAATGTAAACGCTAAAATGTAAACGCTAAAATGTAAACGCTAAAATGTAAATGTAAGCCTGTATAAATTATCAATTTGAATGAACGGCGATTTAGCTTTCTCCTACATTCAATTTTTTTTTTGTAATCGTGTAAATTAACCATTCTTAATATTCGTTGCGGTCATCGTAAACTGTGCGTCTTTCAAACATATAAAGTTTCTCGTGGCGCTCTTAGCTCCAAGTGTCTTACATATTTTTTGCCCCTGAAATATTAACGACAAATGCTGAAGATAAATAACTAAGGACTATTAAAGTACTAAGTTTTTAATGAATTATAGAGTTGAAATCAGCAATACTGCAATGCCGATATAATTTGTTTCCACCCCGAGCAAAAATTGCAAAAATCAGTTTAACATTCTGGCTGCCCAATGGAAAGCGTATCGGCAGAAACGTCGCGGCAGATTTGTATCTCGCGGCATACCCGGAACTAAATGTCCCATTTTCGACATCTTCCTTTAAACCCCCCCCGGAATTTCCTCCCGTTAAAAGTCGTTCAAAACTAACTTTGAAAATGTTATTATTGACATATATTCAATTTTTATAAATATCTTTTTTTTATTTTAAGCTGTATCATAATTTTAGTGTTAACTTTTTTTTACCAATAATCACAAGAATTTAAAAATATAATCAATCGGCAACTTGAGAAATTGTGTTGAAAGAAAAGTTTCCGATGCCTTGACGGATGACAATGTTATTAAAAACTTTTTGTGAAAATATTTCTAGTGAATGTGCAAAGAAGTTACCGAACGATTTAGACTAAAAGCGGCTATATAGAGAAATACAGAAGTTTCGCTTTTGCGGTCCATGCAGAAAGTTTTGTGCACATATGATAAACCGCGCTGCGCCATTTAGAGGAAAAAGCGTGGCACCGGTGGGTCGGAGCGCGCGGTGCGATGGAGATGCAGCACATAGGAACCGGAATGCAGCACATCGGGCATCAGCCAAGGAGAACCACTCCGAGAGCTGCACCCTACATATTGGCGAGCTCGTATTAATGCTGGCTCTCTTTCTCGTCTAATCGTGAGACGAGACCGTCGACACGGTCCGCTCGCGTGCTTCTGCACGTGTGCATAACATACGGCATCCATGCATACTGCATTAGTCGTGTGCACTTTGCCAATGGTACACAGGGTGATGAGAAAGTCCTTGGACGAATTTCTTAGATACTTCCCGAGAGCAACTTTTAGTCTCGGGTCGACGATGGGACAATTCGTTCTCTCGCGATCGCAAACATTACAGTTTTCTTACCATGCACAGTAAACACAAATTCGTACGCATGCACTTTTGAAAATAAAAAAAATCTCGAGTCTAAAAGGTCCTCAAATTTATTCATTTTGATTCTACAATTTATGTACAATATTACATTTTTTTTGGTGAACGAACTGTAATATCGTAAAAAAAAAAATTGCGGAAGTTTGTTGACAAGAAATTTTTGTTAAACGTGTCATTTTTTTTGCGCTGTGATATTTTGATAAAATTATTGTGCAAGGGTCTCCTTAAACAAGCCGCAACTTTTTAAATTTCCGGTATTGATATATTTCGCAACGTTGATCCAACTCGCACGCAAGTTATGTGCCAGGAAATTTTTATCTAATTAAGAGGATGTACGTGCGAATTAAAGTGTAAGGATTTTCTTATCACCCTGTATGGACAAAGTGTATTCGTTGCAGCGAAGAACACGAGAGCTCGAGATCTATGCTCATTTTATGTAAATGAATATAAATCCTTACTCTCGTCCGCGGGCATGAATATACTCGGCGGACAATCAGAGACGTTCGAGCATTGAACGGAGGGCGATTGAACGAACTTGCATTTTACACGTAGATCACCCGTGTTTCCATGTAATTGCATTAGCATGCAGTGTAGAGGTTTTGTATAACGGCTTGCATGCCGCATATATTTAGACGAGTGAGATCTCGAAGGCTCGTCTTCCGCGAAGAAAAGAGACGTAGCTATGCTATATATGTAGTATGCTATATATGTAGATAATTATGTAGAAATAGCACTGAAGATGGGCGATTGAAAGGATCCTACGATCGTAACGGATCGCGCGATATACCATGATTAACGATCTTCACGAATCCTCGAGAGAGAGTGAGAGAATACAGAGAATTTATTTAAATTGTCTACCACATACAGAGTGGCGTGTTTTCAACTAAACATCCAGCTCGGTTCTAGAGTACAAAAAAAATTGCGATCATTTTTCAATTGGAAATGATCCCTGAATCATATCTATCATATCGGGTACAGTGTAAATTTTTTATAATAAATAGTAGTCGTAAAATAAAATGTACTGACAATGCTATACCTTCTTTTTACATCTAGAATAGAAGAATAATATCGAATTGTTTATTGCATATGAAGGAACAAGGCCCTTTTTGCAAGGGGAGGCGTTCTTACAAATAAGTACAGCGAACAGATAAAAATACAAGTTATATGAAATTCAAACTTTAAGTAAAAGGTACAATCAATTTCAATTCACAGGTCAATAATTTAACAAAATCCTTCCTCATTGTTCCCTCATATGCATAAATAATTATTTTTTACATCTATTATCTTATACTAAATTGCATAACTACAGATAATTATATACATTGACAAAGGGCTATCGACCTGAGCCCTTCAGCCCTATTAAATAATTAAGAGGATAAATAATAAATAATAAATTATTAACCGCATACTCTACCCAAAAATGAATTTATTTGACGCGGAGAAAAAATATACATTTTCTTGGCGTTGTAAATTACAGCTGTTTGTCCCGGCATGACATACAACCTTAAGTATTTCCTAGCCCGATAATGCTTTTCCCCGCTGAATCGGCATTGGAGTATATAATATCAGGAACGGCAAACCTGCGCGCTGCCCGCGGTCTTCTTTGACCCAGTCACGCCCGCAGTCTGCGGATGCCGCGCGATCACGCTATATATATCTATATATATGTAATACCGCTTTTATTTTCTCAATCTTATTTCTTGTTCACGGTCGCGAACGACTTCGTGAGATCGAGATTCTTCGGACCCCTCCTGTGGCAAATGTTGCAGAAACAGGAGCGACCATTTTATTCGTGTCATGGTCAACAACCACCGGATGACCGACGATCGCGCCAGTTATAATCGCTTCGCGAACGACCGAAAGACGAGACTCAATAATTATATCACGCTCGAATGACCCCCCGTCTGTTCTAATCCCGCCCGTGAAATGCGTACTAATTTTCACGTTATATCATCGTCATAAACAATGACACAGTGGGTACTGGAGAAAAAAAAATATCCCAAATTAAAATTCGACGGGCTGTCGAAATTATTCTTTTTTTATTGTTTGCTCTTAAGAGGAGACTAAACCCGGCCGGCGGCTGCTTGGGTGTGAGAGAGGCAGCGCAATGGGGATTCTGTGGGACCGAGAGAGAAGAGTTTAGAATCGCCTTAACGGAAACCAAAAGCGTACGAGTTATAATTTTGATCCATTTCTCTCCGAAACGATTCTATAAAATGAAAAACGAATTGCTGGGCGCACAATTCGTTTTTAATTTTATAGAATCGTTTCGGAGAAAATATGGTGAGGTTATGTTGATCTTTAGCCTCACCTGCAGTATAAGAATTCCGCACATAATTTTATTTTATTTTATTTCCCTAACCATATATTTCCCTCACGTCTAAAACTGTACCTAAATTAAACCAAGCGCTCAAAGCAAAGGTAAAATGTAACGGATTGGTTAAAGAAATTTGGAAATTTCCGTGTGCCTAAAGGGTTAAAAAAAAATAATCAATCGAGTATATATGTCGAAGATTTGAGGTGCGGACACTTAGGCAACCGTTACACCCTTGTAAGGACATATAATAAATTGTGTTTCGAATGTTCCCTGTATTAACAATTCGCCGGATAAAAGTAGAATAACTAATTTACACTTTCTCCAACTATCAAAGGCTTAATAATGATTTTTATTGTAAGGTAGATTAAAGATAAAAATTATACCGATATGGCGAAAAATACTATTTTCCTTCGTATCGGCGAAATCGGCTTCCTTAGTATACGGCTGTACGACTACTTGCTACACGTAAAAAAAAAAGGTAGACGGAACTGCCAGCGTCCGAGAGCGATGGAAAGCCCGACATGGACCGCGCCCAGGCTATCCCGAGAGCAGCGGCCCACGAATCGGCATCTCAGATAAGCCACATGCGTATGGGTGCGCGACGCATGCCGCGCATCGCGAACCAAACGAAAACGCGAAGAAAGCAGCCCCTCCGACTAGCCGAGGGACTTCGGTGAAAGTCATATCATCCAAAATGTCACAGGGTTTTAACCTTAAGCCGCGCAAGAGTCTCTCGCCTCGTGCCGGTCGAGCCAGCTCTCGGCTATAGCTCCGCAGCCAGCTAGCTTTAATGCTCGCTTACGATTTCTGTTATGCCGCATACTAAAGTTACTAAACTATCCCGCGTGTGTGAATGTGCCGCGGCGATCGTTCTGTATACGCGCGCCAAAGATCGACGACTCTTGCATAACTCGCACCTAACAACACCCCCTCACCCCCTCTCGGTAATAGCATTGGCCGTTGGTATAGCGAAATTATAGAATGCTAAAATATATATGTTGCCTACGATATTGTAAGGTATTACGGTAACTATTAAACTGGGAAGTTGCGATGTTGACTCGAGGATTTTTCAGCTATCCGCTTAATAATAACCTCAATTTTTTTTTTTACTTATTTTTATTCACGAAAAGTGCATTACGTTAATGTTTGATTACGTGGCAAATATAACTTTCTTCGTGCAAGCTGCTATCTTAGACCATTAAAGTTTATTCGATTTTTACTATTTTGAAGCTACGAGGCGATTTTTTTTTTTAAATACATTTTACCATCAACACTTCACGCACTCTGACCGCGCCATCGATTTCCTGTGATCTTTTACAATGTTATACGACCATGGATGAACTTTAATACTGTTCATTCCGGTTTTACGTATGCGTACGCTACGAATCGAGGAATGTTTGAGATTTTGCAACGAAATAAGTGATAGTCGTCTCTAAAATATCATCGCCTCTTCGCCGGTGTCTCCTGTAAGTTTTCCACGCTTCTCCCGAGCGTCCCTGGGATAGGTTCTTATAAGGTCCCCGCCGACACGGATCAGTGGATCGGCCGGTGAAGATGATTAACGTCCATCTGGCGCCAGTTCGTTGAGTCCTGGAATTTGTTTGAACTGGAATAGATCTAGTTTGCGAGTTTCTTAATAAAGTTTATTAGTAAAAAAAAACGCGTATTAATGTTTGAGAGATCATATCGACCTGGGACCTCTGGCGCCCTCGGGCCACTATAGCGTTTTCGCAAACCGGATTTTCAGGCCCCCGATAGGCAACGGTCATCGTAGTCCTTTACGTATGCTTGTGTTTTGCAACTACGGATGTATACATATTTTGTGCATATATATATATATATATATATATATATATATATATATATGCTGGTATAGTACACGTAGAATGTAGGTTCGATCTCCATCGTCCACCGTGCGGATGCCCGCGGTGTCTGTGCCCCGTGTACAGTTTCCTTAGATATTCGTCGAGAGCAATTGCAAAACCTCCGGCAAGGTGACCCAGATTTGCGAGGAACGCTGTACGCACGCGGGATCGCGGCGGAAGTTCGACTAGGTCTCCATTCTGTCTAGCCCGCTAAAATCATTTTTTTTTTATTTTAATTTTTTTATTTTCTAATTTACAAACACTTTGTGGGTATTTTGTTGAGTTATACACTGAGAGAAGAATCTAGTAAAAACTACTATATCACTTGAGAGATATTACCATAGCATATAGTAGTAGAGCGTTAGAGCGACACCTATGTAGGAAGTACCGGATTTATAAGAATTTTTCTTAGATATTATGGTAAAAATTCTTGGAAATTCTGAGACTTTTTGCCATAGGTGGCGCCCTGGCGCCGTACTACTATATTCTATGGTAATTTTACTTAGTTGATTGGTAATTTTTACTAGATCTTTCTCTCAGTGTAGTGGTTAATCTGAAATAAAATATACATCTTTTTTTCTTTATGGCAGCTGCATGCTACTTAGGCGTTTCAAAAAATTTGCATCCATTAATAAAATCGAAGAAATCAATATCCCGAAGTTGGCGCATGTAAAAACATTGTCCCATTAAAAATTGATATAGCACAATGTAGCAAACGTTGAGAAAAATTATCCAACAGAAGTATTGACGCTCCGAGAATAGAAGGTCGTATTTTATTGCTACGTGCGGTTTCGATGTTCAGTGAGAAAATAGCGAATAATGGTGAACCTTTAAAGATCGTATATATCGTACGGGAGGAATTTGACGCTTGAACAGCGTCGAACAACGAGGCAGGCGAAGGATCGGCAGGGGCCATTATTTCCCAAGAGTCCGACACTCCTAATGATACACCTATACAGTGCATTGCTACTACTATGGCGTCTTGTAGGCGCGCGGGAACGTCAGGAATCCTTTTATTCTTCTTATTCTTCTTCCTCCTCCTCCTCGTCTTTTGCCTTATTCTTCTTGTTGCATCCTCAATGAACTCTCTCATTGTTTGCCTTTCTTGTTCGGGCCGTGGCCGCTGAAGTGTCTCGTTAGTTAGGGCTCGCACGTAATCCCTTGGTGTAAGTGTACCTTGGGACCTCCGGAGGTCCCCGGCAAGTACCCGTACGTACCTATGCGTGTACACCAATGTACATACGATATTAGGTAGCGACCGCGCAGCGAGGACCGGTGTGTCACGCGCGAGAAATGCAGTTAGACGTCCCACGCAACAATCGACGAGCAACTAGTAGCGGCAATAATATGCAGCAGCTGGCAGTAATATAGAGTTACTGGAAGAACGACAATAGAAATGCCAAATCGAAATAAGTTTGCGATGAAAAATTAAGCGTGGAAGTAGTTTCCGCGAAATAAATCATTTGCGGTTTGTTTGAAGGGAAATCGATGAAACGGACTGTTAACAGCGCGCTCTTACGAAATTTATGGATCCGATAGTCCGAGGTTTAAAGGGGCAGGAGGTATAGGCAGGAGAAAATGGGCGGTGCAAGTCAAAGTCTTACTTGTTTTTTGCGATGTCCCATGTAAATTTGCCAAATTTCCTAATTAAAGAAATTTAAGGACTTTTTTTTTAAACCTGGGAGAGATTAATAAAATTGATCGGGCCGATAGTCCGAGGGTTAAAGGTGTGGGAATTACATGCGGAAGAAAATTACCTGTGGAAGTCAAAGTTTTACGCGTTCTTTACGATATCCCATGCTGATTTGCCAGATTTCGTAATTAAAGAAATTCACGAACATTTTTTTAGACTAGGGAGAAATTAATTAAATTGACCGGTCCGATTGGAAGTCAAGGTCATACATGTTTGTACCATGTCGAATGCCGATTTGCCAAATTTCATAACGCTCGGAGACTTCGGAATATAAATAGTTCGGAAGAAAAAAAATCGTTAATTTAAGAACATTTTTTTTTATACCAGGGAGAGATTAACGCAATTAATTGGTCCAATAGTCCGAGGGTTGAAGGAGGGTAGGAAGTATACGCGGAAGAAAATGAGCGACGGAAGTCAAAGTCCTCGGAGACAATGGGTTCATGGATATGCGATCGTAGCACACGCCCTATTGTATGGAAACCCATACAAACGTCCAAACATCATCGTGTAAGAGGAATGCCCGCTTCGGTTATAACTCGGTAGATTCGTACCGGCAGCTCGCCCAAGAGTCAACGAGCTCTTTATTTACCACACGGAGTTTTCATATCTGGCGTTTCCATGCGCATGGCTCACGTTGTCCGTGCCGGCGAACGAGTTACGTTCGGAACGAGAGTGTGTGTCGACTCGTACAGCACGGTATGCAATAACTTTGTACTGGATCTATCAAAAACAATATTGCAAAGTTCGAGACGGATCTGAGACTTAAAAAAAAAATTCAAACATGATAGTGTTGTTTTTTTCAATATTTTTTTTGGTTGAAAATAGAATAACACACGTGAGGTGCAAAGGTAAACAGCTTTTCCGATGTTCCTTTTTTCTCTCAAATTTCAGCTATTGCATATCGGACGAACTTCATGGCGTGAAGATTTGACTAGTTTATGTAGGTAATTTGTTAATTGGCCAATCAGCCGTTTTTGGTGAAGCCTGTATGCTTAAATACTTGTAAGTATAGCGTAGACAGGTGATGATAAAAAATAACGGACAAGCTTCCGCGTCTGCCCCTTCCCTCCCCCCATGCTCCGTGTCACGGACGCCGATTATTGCGCTGCGCGCATAAAGGACGCCCGTACATACCTAACTAGTATCAATCTCGGCCCTGTGCTTACGTATCACGTCTACGTGCTTTACACCCGAAGTAACTGCATCATACACAAATCGATATATGATTAAGGATTTTTTTTTCCCAGATAAGTTAAATTTGATTTCACTTAATACTTACCTTCTAAATGAAACTACTTGCAATGTTTTAACGGTGTCAATAAAATAAGTAGAAGAACGAAGTTTTTTTAATCACAAGTTACATTTTAATCTTAATCAAACTCGAGATTCGGCCGCATTGGGTTGAGGAATTTTACGTCCGAGAGTAATTCAATCCTCTCCATCTTCCCACCGGTCATGAAAAAAAATTAACTATTTTGAAGGTTGAGCATGTATACTGTAATCTGACACTGCCGCGCCGGGTTCACTAAACCTTTCCTACGAATAATAAAGCGATCCGAAGCTTTGTCCCGAGATAATAACAGCAGACCACAGACGCATGTATACGATACTCCGCGCTTTGTTTACGACAGTAGGTATTACCCTAGTCTTTTGCATTATTTTCTTCCGCGACTCTCACCCGGTATACTTTCGGTGTCGTTTGTTCACTTCCGCTGGTCCAGCGTTGCTCGGGAACTGCGGACGATGCAAACAACTCAGTCGGGTATCTCCAGACTCCCTTAATGGGACTCGGTACTTTGTTCTTGACGAGGTCTTTGAATTATGGGAATGGACCGTGTAATAAAGTTTTAAAGTCGAACGCCTCAAACTTCCTGGACGTGCTTAAAATTTATCAGGAAAAAGGAGAAAACAAAAATCATTTACAATTAATTTAACAAATACCAAAGTAATTAGGTAATGCATTTTTCTTTAGCGTTTTGTTGCTAACTTGAACGTTATTCTGTAGCAACATATTAGCCATTCTATATGTAGGGATTCGTTGGTTCGACCAATAATTTTTTGCACGGCTAATTAATTGATTGACCGATCTGAATTAATTGTCTGGGGCAATCAATTATTATTTTATCTTGATAGTATCCATTTGTTTTTAGTAACATACATTTTTTTTAATGTCGAACATTCCGAGACCAACGCCTTATCGATAGGAATTTGGGACTATTAATGGCGGAAATAATTTAGAATGACGAATTCTTGTAAATACATTCTTGAATATGTCGTTGGCCCACTCGACTCCTCAAGAATTTTCGTAACCCTCATCGTGCGAGGTGCAACAGGCATCGACGTATAAGCAACTTTCGCTGGCGCATGAAGGAATCGACGACGAACGACCCGCGCGTTAGTGTCTCTCGCGATCCCGCGAGCATTTCACTCTCTCTTTCGCTTTTTCCGATCGAGGGACTCTCTCCCTCAAGATCGCGCGGGCTCCACGTCACAGATCCCTGGCATACCCCCGGCCACTTTGTAACTGTACTATGAAATACTTTTGTACCTTCCTAAATATCATTGTAACACTGAGATGCAGACGTACAGATAGTACCATCGACGTTTGTCCCACTAGACCTTTCTATCAATTTCAACCTAGATCCGACGAAACCTCACGCCCGAAATATTTTCACCGTTAACATAGAATACTTTCCTTTCATTTCGAAATTTCAAAATGTTGTTTCAAAATTATCATGGGTCAAATTTAATTTTTAAAAATATATATTTATGAAAATTGACGAGGATAAAAAATGCCTGTTTTACCGACGCAGGAAATACGCTACGGTACCAGTTCAAGTAGTCCTTGTCGCGAATAGTGTTCACTTCGCATAAGTTTCAGAGAAATGAGATGGAATTACTAACACTTGTGGATGATATGAAAATCTTTAAAAATCTAGCATATTAAAGGTGGAGAAAAGATTAATTTTGCATTATAATAATTGCAAAATGTTATTAACAAATTGATGGAAAATAAAATTGTTCAATAAATCTCCTGGAAACCTAACTTTTTTATGAAAGTGCTTCGTTCACTTTTCTGAATGCGTATGAATTGTTTCATATTTGTAAAATTCACTTTGAATTTTTTTTATATGGGAAAAACGTGTAGAAAGTCACAAAATTCAAAGTTAATTTAAAAATATGAGAAAAATCATATGTATTCAGAAAAATGAACGAATAATTTTCATTTAAAAAATGTTATGTTTGCGGGAGATTTGTTGAACAATTTCATTTCTCATGAATTTTTTAGTGACGTTTTGGAATTATTATTATGCAAAATTAATCGTTTCAGCATCTTTAACACGCTTGATTTTGTTCAGATTTTTATACCATCGAGAAGTGTTTACAGTTCCCTCTCATTTCTCTGAAACTTATGCGAAGTGAACACTATTCGTAAAGACAACCTTAAGTCGATGTGAAGTACCGTCGCCGGTAACAAAAAGCGTACCGAATACCGTTTCGCGACCGCAGTCCACCGACGAACAAGAAAATTGTCTTTCCCTGAGGAATTGGCAGACGCAGGGAAAGACAATGTTCTTTTTTCCTCGGCGTTCTGCGGTCTCAAAACGGCATTCAGTACAGTTTTTCTTACCGACTGAGCGCGGGGCAGGTGGGGAGGGAGAGCGGGATTTATACCACATCACCTTAAAGTATTGAATATCCGCCATCCAATTTTGCCCAATTCGCACTGAACTCGATTTTTCAACACATTTATAACGGACAGCGGGGCAAAACGGAACCCCGGGCTGTGGACTATTTGAACAAATCTTTCGCGCGACATAAAAATCCCCAGGGTTCCGTTTTACCTCCCCCCCCCCCCCTTGCCGCTTCAGCACGCGCTGGTTGCTTTGTCGGCGTCCAGTCGAACAAGTTGTAATATTTATTCGAATTCGACAAAAAGTGAAAACAATGTAATTTGCAATTAATAGTAGAACACTCCTTGTGCCACATACCCATGGCTAGTATATCACTTCGTCGAGGCCTTATTTTATTGAGTTATTTTTCATATCATACCGCCGTACGGTGTTTATGACGATTACTCGGTGCAGCGGGACTAATACGTGCCGATTTACACGCTCGCTTTTCTCTCTCCTTCTTCCGCTCTTGCGTCCAGCTCTCGCTCTTTCTACAAAAGTGCGGGAGTCGGGCGTGGCTACCAAGAAAGCCGGGAAAGTGATATCGCTTTGCAACAGTTGTTCTCGAAGATCGTCGGTTAGTCGCGCGGTTTGTATACGATCGTGTACACAACGGGAGATAGAAGCGTGTTTATTGTTGGCGGCGCGAACGAGCCTCGATTTACCAACACCACCGGCCACAAACATCCTCACTTTTTCCCCAATGATCATTCAAACATTTTGTAACTTTCCCGGCTCTCGGCCAATTTCGTTTCATCGCCACTCGCTGGAAAATGATCTGACGCTCAGCGTACGCAACCCCATCGATGTGCCTGATCCGTCGATCCATTTCACTTCTGACTTCGCATTTGGCAATGGAAAGTTTCAAATTCGTAGCGTTGGGTCGGCAAAAGTTAATACTGCGATTCGCGTTACGTTCATGTTTGCATGGAATTTAAAACACCCTGTTTGGATTTTTATTTTTTATTTTTAACAAAAGAATAAATAATCGATTGAACGGATTACAAAACAGTTTTTGAGCACTTAGGAGAATGATAGTGAATTAGCAATAATTTTTGAGAAGCGTAAACATTTTTCGTTCCACTTTGGTTTCAAAAATATAATTGAAGGGTTTTAACGGGACTGAAGTGAAGTTTTGAGAATAAAATTGTTTACAGTTTATTTGGAAACACATATTCGAGATATTATAAACCGGAAGCAGTGGAATTTAAGGCGATGAACGGATCCTCGGTGTCTTTAGGAACGTGCCGTTCTCTCGCGGATATCCTTTGAAACAATTTGGCGTTGTGAGGCCGGCAGCAGGAAGGATCTCTTGCTTACCAACTGTTGAGATGTTTCGGGAAGATTTCGGAATGTTAATTAAAAAATCGTGTTTCGTCAAACTTGACTAGTCTCTTACCGATCGAATGATAAACAATCCTTAAGTCGATGCACAGTAAAATAAGTACCAACGTTTCTTGTCCATAAATGTTCACAATTATTCTTTTCATATTAATTGTACAAAAAAATCTTGTTCATTTTACAAAAATGTCTGTTAATATTACGAATATGTTTTGTTAAATTAACAACAAAATAATTGTGGACGTTCGTGAACAAAAAAAGGTTGTTAATTGTACAAACCTTTTTTACTGTATAAATGGATTCTTACGGATTGTTATAGACTTTATTCGTCCAGGAATTAGACTGTAAACAATTTTGTTTGAACATTAACATTAACACTGGACGTTCGGAAAGTTGCATAAATTGTTTCCGAAATTTCAAACACAATGTGCGTTGCAATTGTACGGTAATTTTTTTTATTTTTAAAACGTTGCCCAATATATTTTTACAGTCTACTTTCCTCGACTCTATTCACAATCGGTTCGATAGGAGAAACGAACGTCTTAAATGATTTTCTTTAAACTTTTCTTTCGACTCGATTCCTCAAATACTCGTATAGGATAAATGGATTTTTAATTTTTTTTTTTAACATCGCACTTATTTCTTGGATATAGGAGTTCTTCATATATTCGCCATCTTCAGGGTGGCACAAATTCTCAGTAGCAAAACAAGATTGCAAATATTGTACAAAAAAAGTCACGTTTATTATTACCAATATATCATTAGCTACAGAAACATTAATCATAGTGTAGTATAATTAGCTGGCAGTCCAAAGCTCAAAATGACCTAGTGCGTCTCCTCGATTAGCTGCAAACAGATAAGAACACCATAATTAACAATCTCGTTTCAAAAAAGCCTCATCGACGATTCGATCGTCAGTACAAAAAATGTTATAAATAATAGCAAGGAAAAGAGGCGGAAAATTACCATTTCGCGACAGTGAAATGTCGGCAAGAATCGGAAGGTCTGTCGTAAGTGTGTCCCTGGGAGCACTGAACGAGGTGAGGACGTTTGTCCCTGCAGACGACAACGCTGCTGCACGATTCGTGAAGCCGATGGACGGTGCCGTTTTCGCAAGGTACCTTCGTCAACTCAGTTGGCACCGATGGCATCAAATTCCATGGATTCACTATCGTTGAAGGTTCCGTCGGAGCTTCCTCCGTAGTTTCACTGCCAGTTTCATCCTTCATGTTGTCGACCTCGACTTGGGAACCAACGGGTCTCTGATGCCATGGATCGGTTTCTGATTGGCCGGAGCGCCAAGGGTTAGACGGATAAGCGCTGGGCGGGAAAGTTGGCTGTGGTCTTTGCGTGGGTCTTTGCGTTTGATGAGGAATCTGAGGTTGCTGTGGGAACGGGACTAGAGGAGGTTCGGGACGGGGAAGCGGCTCGGGTTTTGGTGTCGCAGTCCCTTGGCAATCCACGTTGTAGAGATAATCGCATACACCGTAGTCCTGCAATGTCGGAGCAAGGAGGAAATGTCGTTAACGATTGTAGACACTGCTGCGATGGGTGCAGACAATTTTTCTTTCCAAGGAAGATTTATTCCTCAAGCTTCGGTCTCGACGAGTGGTTTAACAAGAACGGCGTAATAAATTACATGGTTACATACATTACACGTAACGTTACGTCGATAAAAAAACAATCATTGTACGCGTTTAAGTTTTTAGGGAGTTTCCACGAATGTACCATCGATCAGACTTGTTGAACCAGTATTACGTGCGTTGATTCGCCTCGCGACGAGTCCGTAAACTTTATTATTTATAGAATTCCGGTCAGGTTTTCGGGAATGGTCTCGTGAATGGGTCATCGCGAGCGTGACGAACCGACGTGGTTTCTCACGGAACGAAGAGTCCAGAAAACACTCACGTATTTGGGATTTTTAATTTATCGCGCTATACTATTCTGTGATAGTTTTTTTTGTTTTGTTTATTTTTCTAAATATTTAAATTCGGGAGGGAATGATTTTTTGATTGGCCAATAAAAAATTACTTACGTCATTGTAGACGAGTCCACGCGGACAGCTGAACTTTATCGGACTGCCGGCCAGACAGACGTAGAATTCGGAACAATTTTTCGCGCTTCTGTAACGACCGTTCAGATCCGGGCATCTCTTCGAACCTAGGGCCAATGCTGGCTCTGAAAAATTGATTAGTCTATTAAAAACGGTTTCTTGACTTCACCAACATTTGCCCCCCAAAAGGGCCAACAGTTTTTCAAATTAATTTATCATTTTTTTTATTAAAAGTTTGTTAACGAAAATAGGCATTGTAAAATTTAGAAGAAAAAAGATTGGAGCCACGTGAACAAGAAATTTGTTGTTAGAGTACAAGCCTCTTTGAACTTGTGAGATCGACAATAATAGCAAGTTCGGACTGTAAGCTTCATCGAATTAAAATCAAATAAAGAAATAACCTAATTCAAATTAATTTATCATTTTTTTTATTAAAAGTTTGTTAACGAAAATAGGCATTGTAAAATTTAGAAGAAAAAACATTGGAGCCACGTGAACAAGAAATCTGTTGTTAGTGTACAAGCCTCTTTGAACTTGTGAGATCGACAATAATAGCAAGTTCGGACTGTAAGCTTCATCGAATTAAAATCAAATAAAGAAATAACCTCTCGGCCAGCTGCAAAAATCGAGCCCCGTGCGACTCCTCACCACTATTTCTCATGAATATTTTTCTCTTGAGCTTTTTTTTTTATATCTTCAATCACTGCCTCGGGATTCTCCCACCTCGAATTCTTCATTCCGACCGTGAGGTTTGCGGCGCGTCGTGACTCTCGTTGCTTTTTTTTAGGGTCAGTTTCATTCGTTCTTTTGCCTTTATTTCGCTCGCGGTTACCGCTGTGCCTCGCAACTGGCCGCATAATGAATGAAGCCTAATCGCGAGCATCGATGTTGGACCCCTGACTCGTATTCAAAGTAACTCCGCTACGATACCGCCCCCCCCCCCCCCCCCCCGCTAATGTATCTTGTCGTACACGATGAAATAAATAATAATTTAATAATTTCGGCGATAAATATTGCAGACGTATACGTATTCGCACATGCAACTTCCACCCCCTGAGAGAACCGCCTACCAACATACTTTTTTTTAACACGAGTTCAGATTCGTATTCAACGATCGTGTCGATCCTTTCTCATTTGCATCAAACTCGCAGGTCACAGTCCAGTGACTACAAATATTACGGTTTTTTAAAATGCGCAGTTGTAAAGAGTCTGCGGACAAATTTAATCGACCAGCTATTCCAGAAATCTTCGGTTTTTACGCAACAACAAACTTGGCGCGATTACGATCGATTGACTCCCGACCGAAGAGAGACCCGTTATGCGTTTCGCGACACCAGTGTAGTGGCTTAGGCGTTCGAAATGTTTCGATTTGCGAGAAGAAAGATGTTGAAAGACTTACTCGGCGTAGCTCCGGGTCTGTTTCCACAGTCGACGTTGTAGTCGAAGTCGCAGAGGCCAGTCACTTCGTTGAACAGCAGCTCGTTCGGGCATTGTTGCTCGATGACGACGTCGTCCCAACAGTTCAGATAGTTGGCGCAGTTCTTTTGACTGGGGAACTGTCCTCTCGCTGCGAGACATCCCGGTGGCGAGATGGGTTCGCCAGTCGGGGATTGTGGTTGATTGGGACGGCTGGGTCGTTGGTTGGACGGTGGCGATTGTGGTTGCTGAGGTGGTTGGTTGGAAGGCGGCGATTGTGGCTGCTGAGGTGGTTGGTAAGACGGAGGAGCTTGTGCTTGCTGAGGTGGTTGGTAGGACGGAGGAGCTTGTGGTTGCTGAGGTGGCTGGTAAGACGGAGGAGCTTGCGGTTGCTGAGGTGGCTGATAGGATGGAGGAGCTTGTGGTTGGTAGGACGGAGGAGCTTGCGGTTGGTAAGACGGAGGAATTTGTGGTTGGTAGGACGGAGGAGCTTGCGGTTGGTAGGACGGAGGAGCTTGTGGCTGGTAAGACGGAGGAGACTGGTAGCCCGGAGGGAATTGTGGTTGCGGAGTTGTTTCTTCCGGTTGTTGCGGGTAATCGTGCTGCGGCTGATAGGAGGAAATCAACTGAGGATACTCGGTGACCGCAGCGTTGTCCTCCGTTAACCATCCCGGATAGAATTGCCTTGCCTCGTTCGGCGATTCGGAACTCGGTACATCCGCCTCACCAATTATCACTGTGTCGTCGAGGTCTTTGTCCTTGGAGAGGATGGCGTCGTTGTGACTGCTCTCAACGTTATGCACATCCTCGTGGACCGAAGTATTATCCGGGACTAAAAATAATTCTGATGAAAATAACGTTTTATCGTTAGATAAAAAATTTTTTTTTCCTCCTTCGAAGTCTGTGATGCAGTTAATTGGTCATCACTTTTGATGATATTTTTTATGATGTTGCTGTTCAGTAAGGAGCAGGTCGAGTGCTAGGAGCTTCGTCCGATTTTTCCATTTTTTCATTTTTCCCATTCAACATAGCTTGACGATCAACATTTTATCCACGAACTTCACAAAATTGCAATACATTAATAGAAAATAACGATTCAAAAAAATTCGGTCAAAGTTGGGAAAAAAGATCGCTACCGGAATACACCAAAGCCATTGATAGATCATTGTTATAATTTTTTAAATAGTCTTTCAATTAGAAATTACAGATCAACGACTGTGATTCCAGCGGAAATGAATTATGGTTATTCAAACAGATTCAATCACTATCTCTTACCGTCAGGTTGTCCAGGGAAAGCCAATTGTTTTCCTCGATACTTGGTTCTCCCTCTGCCGACCCCTTCGATTCCCGATAACAAGTGAACGACAAAAATCACGAAAATCAACTTCATTTTTTTTAAAGTTAAAATAAAAATATATCTGTGCGTTATGAGCTTTCGGATTATCGAGCACTAGGCCGATATCGAGTGTATCGTAGCACAGGGAAAGTAAGTTTCAACGCGTAATCCTGTCGGTCTCTTCGCGACGTCCGTTTTCGATCTAAATCGCGATGAAGTCTCGCAGCGCGTCCTTGGTCTCGGTCGCCGGATGCTGGATGAGCTGGACCACGGGCGTCCGAGGGCTTACATAGGGCAAACCCCCACCACCACGAAAACGAGCCGGCTCATCGCAACACCCGAGCACCACGGACGAGCAAGTAGAGACGAAGAGACATGCAGGGAACCGCAGGATCCCAATTACGCACGGGACCAGGACCTCCTCTTCGGCGTTCTCGCTTTTGCCCGCAGGAAGTTCACTCCGGTACTCCTGAGTAATACTCTTCCCCTCGTTCCCCGTCTCCCCGTTTTGCCCCCCCAACGACGGTCCCGCGCGCCCCACGTTTCACCCCGCCAAAGCCGCCACGACCCACCCGATCCGAATTCATGCGCGGATCTCAAAAGACGAAAACCGTCGGGCCCGGAGGCACCGCGGAGAGAGGTCATGTTTTCCAAGAACCAATGAATGTCGCGGAAAAAGAAGAGGGTACAGTGAGACTGGGAGATATCGATAATCCACTGGTTCTTATAATTTCGATGTTGTTTTACGATTATACTTTGATGTCAGGAAATTTATCGAGGGTACACCCAGAAAAAAGATTTATTAAAATCAAATAAATGTCGATCTTCAAATGACGTTTATTAAGATATAGAGAATGTTTACTTGCTTTAATAAAATCCTTATTAGATTCAAATAACTGCTATTCTTTTGTGTTAAAAAAATGTGTTTAAAGATTTGTACCTTGAAATAAGTTTTTATTCGCGCCAAGGAAATCATATCAAGACAAACGCGGCTACTGTCCGGTAGCGCGCATTACAGAGTCGTCAACGCGTCAGTCGTTTCAAAACATCTCTCGCTGATAGTAACGAGACTATATTGATTCCTTAGGGGGAACCGCTATATTGTAATAGAGAGGCGACTCATCGGTTTATTTTTATGAAACTTTGTTTACTTCACGCTATGTACCTCGATAGAATTGTGGTTGTGGAATGCGTTCTGGAAGAACCAACTTCGAGATTGGTTATATTGTGAGTATAATTAATGTGCAACGTGATTAGTGAAATCGTGTTTTGGTAACGCATCTGTATGCTTATTCGATAATAAAACATTGCTTGTTGATGCTTCGTTGATAATGAAAATGACTTATTCAACAAAAAGCTCGTTTCTACGTCGTTCATATATCACATTATTCCCATACGATCGAAAGTAGCGGGTCTGTCACGAAAAAAAAAATTGACATACATATTTGTTTATTAGATTCAAATAAACATTATTAAATAATAAGGATAATACTATCAAACGAATAAACATATTATAAATATATTTATTTGTTTGATTTGTTTGATATAATAAACGCTCGATTAGGTTATGAAGCAAACAAACATTTTTCTTCGTCCTTAATAAATTTTCTTTGATTGGAATAAACTTTTTTCTGAGTGCAACGATACACGGTCTGAGGAATTGAACCTCGAAGAAAAAACCCTCTTATGCATTTTGGAAAAAAAAATTACTGATATTGTACTCGAGGAAAAACGAGGAAATTTGTGCACGGCGATGATCGTTAAATTTGCGATTGGTAACGTGAAAAGTGTACTTCTCGACAGTAACGATACGATCTTCACTGGAACAAAAAGTCATTTTTAGACGGATTAAAGTCGTGAGTTTTAATTTTTTTTTTAGTTTTTCTAAGCGTAAGAATAGATTGGCTTCGCCGTCCACACGTTTGATAGGATAGAGAGGATAGACTTGTAAAAGATTTCGGAGAAGTCCGAGACTTTGACGAAGGTCTTTGGGCAGCCGTTGAAGAGGGACTTCCAAAAGGACTTGAAAAAAATGATTTTGTTTTATTTTCAATTTTTTTTTAAATTTATTTTGCTATGTCTCGTGCGTTCCAACGACCCTGAAGAGTGCATCGTACCAGCCCCGAAGTTCGCCTGTATCATTGCACCTTTCGGGACGCTGTACGTTAGGCGTGAGTGCGAAAAAAGGCCTATGCGCCAGGCTTGTTACACGAATGAATGAGCGAGGCAGGAGTCGCGGTAGGACGAGGCAAATGGCTTCGTTTGTTCGCCAGCACGCGTGGTATTTGCACAGGCCGATTCTCGGAGGGTTTCATGATCGTGTGGTAAATCTGCGTCGACCCTTCCTCGCCCTCACATGCGATACCTCGCGTCCCTCGAAAACCTTCGCATTTTCGGGGGACCGAAGAAGAAAAAAATGATCACCGGGCCTAATTGAAAAAGATAAAAATAAAAGTGAGTGAAGTAAATAATGTCGAGGGTTCGGACTAATCCCAAAGTAACGATATGAAACTGTCATTGACACAGTAGCGGCGAATAAAAAAGTCGTTGTTACATGCAATAAATTCCCTAAATTTATGTGAGAGAGCATGGCAGCAAAGCCTCTCCGCTCCGAGGATCAAAGACGCGACCTTGACATCAAATTTGTTAAATAACCCAAGCTGAAATTAAAACATTAAAAAACATTTTTAAGGATATTAAAAAGATAGGAATAGGTATGTAGAATCGCAGATAAAATAACGCTATCGACCGATTCTAAAATATGAAAATAAACACTAAAAGATGAATTAACAATACACAAAATTCGTGTAAATTGATATGCGCTGGGTAACAGTAAAAAAAACCGAATAGCGAGTAGCACATCGCAACAGTAAAGTCCGACCTTGACACCTGAACACCCAAACATGGGCGTTATTTTTTACTACGAGCCTTTTTTGTCGCTTGGAATTATGGAGGGAACGCGGAAGCAGGACCACTGTGGAGTATCGAGCTGATTTAACTCGGGTAACCTCTTCGAGCCGGCCCGATCTTACGTCGATGCGGATAAGTATCCTGTTTTGGCGAGTGAGAGGCGTAGCGGAAAAAAAGGGGCTCCTCCTTTGAGAATAATCCTGCGTGCCAAGTGGTGCATCGCCCACAGAATCGCACACGGAGAGAAAAGTATGGTAATAATCTCCAGATTCGTATAGTAATTCGAGCACGAAGTGGAAAAATTACGATTTTAACCAGGCGCATCGCGAATTTTCCTATGCATAGGCCGCTGTACCGTTTACGGCATATCGTAATTATTCCCACACTTTGCGCCCACAAATGTTTAATATTATTCTCCAGACGCATATAAAATGCACCAAGTTAATTCGGTATAAACTACTAGGAGTTCAGTGATAGATTGCGAACGCTTCATAATTTCTTGCTATATAAGATTTAGTAACGATTACTGTGGCGCATCACACGACTGAGTAGTTTCGTCGGTTTAATTTGTCGTCCCATACGGTATAGGAAAATTTCCTAGACTTTCGATATGTCCCGCGTTTGCTGTACCGTCTGGAGATTATTCCCAAACTATTTTAGATGATATTACCATATTTTGCTCTCCGTGCATCGGCGGAAGGACTGAAGCACCATACCGTTACCTAATGTCTAATTAATTACTAAATGTGCACACCATCGACTTCCTTCTCACTGTCCCACGTTGGACTGTAAAGCTGGATTGGGTTGTATGTAAATACATACAATCGGTACAGACGGCAGGCCCACCAGGAAGAGCACACACTGCTCGGCGCTGATCCACATGACAAACATTCATAAGTACTTCTCGAGCGAGTCCGGCAAAATTCGCCAAGCAAACCTACGCAAGCCCTCCAAAAAACCCACTGCCACAGAGCCTCAGAAGTGCGAAAAAAAAGAATTAGCATTTGCTTCTTCTCGCATATCGAGTCCTTAATTGCGGACTCGCCCTTGACCAGTCTTACTGTTCCGCTGCTGCAAGAGGCGCGATAGGGGGCCGAAGGAAGGTTCCCGAAGAGTCGTAACGGTACTAGGTTGGGTAACATTGCGAATGATTGTTTTTTTTTCTCTTTAAATTCAAGTTCATTATCGGCGGGCGAGACTGGTATGTGGAGCACAGCTCCGAGTTGCGGGAGGGAGAATGACGTCGACGCCGGCAATGAGGAAGACCGTCTTTCGGATAACAGTTTGGCCCTCTCCGCTTTTTCGGCCAGCCGAAAACACGTAATCTTGAAAACCCGGGCGACGATGGGAATGGCCTCGAGAGAGAGACGGAGCGAGCCTGCATCTGCGTCCTATACCAGAACCGGGAGGAATTTAACGCCTTCCTGCATAACGATCCACCGAGTTCTTCGCGCTGCAGCAGACCGGCCGTTGCACGGGTGACGCCATTGCTGAGTACGTGGACCCCGCTGGGTTCTGAACACACAAACGTTCTTTCGCTCATTCTGCAAGATGTCAGTGAGTCAGATTGCGACGATCACCTTGACCCAACCTCGGAGCAGCATGGGCACAACGGTTTTTTTTTTCCTCCGTTAAAGCCGACGCTAATGCTGTCGATCATCCCGACCGGTCGATCGAAATGATACGCGGATTCGATTACCGGGACCGAGAGAATTTTACCGTTTTCTGGAAAAAAAATCAACAAAAAATCATTCGATTCGCGATCTCGTCGGTCGGATACGCGCCGAATGAAGGTCGAATGGTAGGGTTTAACGAACTTCGGTGTCTCGCTTAACATTCCGGATGAGATTTACGTGAGTTTTATGAAAAACCGTATCAATGCGATGCGGTATGGTAATTCGCCGTCAGTACCGTTTGTTTTTTTTACCTAATCTTTTTTGTAGTAGGGATTCTTAGCATGTTGTCGCTCTTTCGATTCGCAATGTGCAACTTAGTGAATTATTGATAAAAAATAGTCGAAAATGGGCTGAAGGACTTGGGTCAATGGCTCGTTGGCAATGGCAATAGCAAGAGGAATATATAATGTAAATAAACTTTCAAATGTATCAGCATCGGTATCGTCTAAAACATTGTCAATAAATACATTTACGACTACTACTAGTCGAAAATCGTTCGGCGTTTGCTGAAACGACGCACGTGTCGGATACTATGACCATGGCGGAAATCTGGATTCTGGTAGCTCACACGTCTTCGAGACGTCGTGAATCAGTGGAGCTCGTGAAAAAATGTGCACGGACCAACGACCCAACGTCCGCGATGCCGCATAGAAAATAACGAACGAAAGAGTCGCTCCTCTGGAGCCGAAGGACAAACGCCACTGTAAACTCGTAATGGGAAAAATAGAATGTGCGTTGAGCACACGCTCTAGGGAACGTTCGTGACTCGAATTTCTTCATCGTGCCGGGGATAGACTCTTCTCTTCTCTCGTGCCTTTTCCCTTCCTCTTGGTTTCGACCCCTCCGGGACTTCTTATTCGTACGTCGCCCTGAGGCCTTGCTGCGCATTACTCATCCCGAAATGTTGCGTTGGGAGAGCTGAAACAAGACAAATTTTACTATTAATTTTTTTTAATAATAATAATAATAATTTAAACAATCTACACAATAATAAAATTCATGTCGATTGAGCACTCACACCGATACTCACACATAGTCCCAGAAACTCATAGGTACTTACGTACACTTTAAAGGAAGTTTGTACTTTTTACAACAACTTATTGTCCGCAAACGTCCACAATTTTTTATGTGTTGATTTTCTAGTTTTACAGACAAAGGTACAAACTAAAATTGTCAATGACACGGGAAATAAAAAGGACGGTTTCGTATATTCAAATAAGTGACAAACAAGTTTGTCACTTATTTAACAAAATTATTTTTACGAAATTTCGCATTCCAATTTTACGAAATGATTTTTTACTGTGTAGATACTCATACGGATGCTCACAGTTACCCCCAGAAACTCACACGGATACTCACACAAACATTCGCAGATGCTCACAGATACTCATAAATACTGCGACTGCGCGAAGCGTGCGAGCCAATATAGCCGCAATAATGATAATAATGAGCCTTTAACATACATTTACGTGATTGCAAAAACACAAACCATTTTCTATCCAAATGTATTGGGGCTAAAATAACATAAAAAACTTATTTGATTAAATGAATTTAATACGTGACTCGCGATAATTTGCACCGGAGATTTGTTCGGTGTTCCAAGCGGCTATTCCAAATATAATAATAGAAATTCTCAATAGTTCGAAAACTTTTCGATAGTAGCCGAGTTTAGCAAATCATGATTACGTTGAAAAATTGAACCGCGGCTCAAAGTCAGTTTTCTATTTCAAGCTCTTCGCCCGCTGACTTTGAACTTGGTAGTTCGCGGAATTCGCGTCCCCGCGTTTACCGCGACCGCTCTAACCGGCGGTCTGCGTAGCGAATCGCAAGAAAATTGTATTTCAATTAGTCATGCGCTGAGACGTTTTTGCCTTCCAGCTGAAAAGTTCTTACACACTTTATAAGTCTGCACCTCTCACCTCACCGCGGTAAATGTGTGTTCCGAGGGAGCATTTAACCAAAGAGGGACTACCTGCAATTAGCATATACAAAATCTTATTCCCTGAACGGTCCACTGCATCGCGCTTCTTCTTTATTTAATTATTCGAGACAATAAAGAAGAAGGGGTAAGTGAAAATAAATAAATAAATAAAACAAGTGAAGAACACGAAGAAGACGAAGGAGATGAGAAATAACAGCTCGAGCCGAAATTGAGACCTGTCAGGGCGAAGTTGATGACTCAGCCACTTTTCTGCTCGCAGCGATTTTTTAATTGGCCACGCCGAGAATTAGAAACAAATTTAACATTAATCCCTCGCTGATCTCCGATGTCAACTGTACGAAGACCGTAATCCGTATGTTTAATCATAAACAAAAAAAAATACAAATAAAAATTAGGTGTCAGCTTTACAATCGTATTAATACAGTTCTACTGTAATCCACCTTAAATCGCTGCGTGGATCCACAGCGGGGTCAGCCTTTGTCGCCGATCGGAAGAGTGACGTTTTCGGCTCGGCGCGATTCGGAGGGCCCTTCGCGCCTCCGGGAACGAGATACAGTGAGAGAATCTCATCAGAATCTGCCGTGTCCGATCGCCGGGGGATCCGCATATTTATCTCTTTGCGATTCTTCGAAACGATCGCGCCGAATATCTTCCCCACGCGCTCTTCCCTTTTTCTTCCTTTTGTTATTATTATTATTATTATTTTAATTTTTTTTTGTATTTTTTGTTAGTATATTTTTTTAATAAAAAAAAATCTTTTCTGCCTCACTGACTTCTTTCTCTTGGTCTCTTTTCGTCCGGCTCTGTTTACAACGGCCCCAACTGCGGAACGGGTCTAGGAAGGCGGCAGCGCGAGCACCGGGCCACAGGCAGGAATGCTATGCGATCGCTCCGTCGAGCTGCTGCCGGGCTGCACTTCTGCTGAACGAAGGGACCCGAGAAAAACGAGAGAAAAGAAGAAGCAAAAGCATAGGGGAAGCTTCCAGAAGAGGCAAGCCAAAGTTCTCGAACGTCTAACGTTCAGCAAAGAGGATAAATAAGTTCCGAGGAATGAGGCAGCGGGAAAAACCCGGTCGAGGAATGGTCGAATGTACGTAATTCCCGATTTTTTATTTTTTTTTTTCGGTAATTTATAGCGTTTCCGTGACTGAAATTCCCCACCGGGAAAAAATGGGATTGCCTATCATTAATTGTTAATTATCAAATAATAACTAACTATGCTTTGCTCCAGGTACAATCCATCACAGTAAATGCTATAATATTATTAGGGGAGAGTGGGGCAAAATGGGACAGCGGGGTAAAACGGGACGGTGGGAAAAAAACGCAATTTTCCAATCATTTCCAGATGGCACTGTGAGGCAAAAGTGGGCAGAAAATCCAGATGTATCGATGGGGCAAAATGGGTCGTCGAAATTTCTATTGGAAAAATTGCGTTTTCTCCACTGTCCCGTTTTGCCCCGCTCTCCCCTAATATATCTTCAATAAGTAAATAAAATTCTGAACATTTTAAGCTTCTTCGGATCAACTCTGAGGGAGAATAGGCTTCAAATAAAATATTACAAAAATCTTTTCGTCGGTAAATAATATATCAAACCGAGAACTGGATTAATTATGGAATTATAGATATTTATATGTGGATATGTGGATGAGGGATTATGGATTATAAACGCGCGCCTCGGACGTCTGCACCCCGTATCGTCTAATAAATTCGACGCGTTTACACGAAGAGGCACTTAGCCGGTCTCGATACCGCAGCGATATGTACATAATACCCCGATCGACTTGTCGTTAGCCTTCCCGCCGTCTTCTCCGGTTGCATGCGGTCTCGCGATCGGGCTGCTTATGTTTCGGTATGCATGATACATGCTTGACATCAGTGGTAGTAGCAGCGGTCATGTATGATACGCGCTTTAGCGGCGTCATAAAATAACGAGGCTCAACGTTTCAATCGTGAGCTTCGATAAAGGCGACATAACTCGTTATCGCCGCGCTCTCCGTACATCCCTCTTTATTATGGGGTGAATTAATAATCCAAGCAAAAATTCAGAAAATTACCACTAATGTATAACTCGACTACGGTAAATTGATAGAAAATTAATTTTAAAATATGCGCAAGGGAAAAGCTCGTGCACGCAAGGAGAAACTGCAGGCAGTTTGCTACAAATTGGAATAAATTTTGCAATCGAGACGATTTTTTTAATAGCTAAAAAAAATCGAGAAAAAATCTTCCGATGTTCCGAGAATTCTTAAGAAAAATATGTACAGCTTTTAACCGATGTTTTCCGTCGCTACTTTCCCCCCTGACCGGCCCCTCAAGTCCTCGGCTTTATTGTAGAGCAAATTAATTATCCAAGAAAAATCCATAATGTTATGATTAATACACAATTTAAATAGGTAAATTAATAGAAATTGACCAAAGAATTCATAAAAAAAATAGAAAAATTATATAATAAAAAATGCACAGCTTCCTTTCAACCGATATTTCCCGTAGATATTTTCCCCCCCAAACCATCCCCTTAATTCCCACGAATAAATCGCACGATCCAGAACCTCAATTTTTTAAAAATAAATGCACCACAAATCGGCGAATATTTTAGTCGTTTTAAGACTGCAAATGACACATATAAAAATGAGTTTTGCATGGGTAGCCCCGAAATTGGTTCATGCTAACTGAGAGAAATCTTCTGAGTCAGAATCTGCATTCCGGCCAAACAATAACGAACCGCCCGATAAAGTGCACGTAAAGGTACATAAATAATAAAAAGTAGCCTGCGAAACCGTTTTGTATTTTCGATTCGAGATTCCGAACGGCGCGCTCGGTTCGACCGTGGGTGCTCGGGAACAACGGGGCTTGCAGCAGGAAATAATCCAGACGTCGGGAGCCTCTTCGGAGTACCGTAATCCCTATTCGGATGCGTCGCGTTATTTCAGGACGTGTGTGTGATATTTTTCGTGGCCAAACACGTACCGCGACACGTTAAGTCGAGAAGTGCATAGCTCACAGGAGTCGCGAGTCACCGGAAGGCACAGGCAATCGAATTTAAGGGGAAGCCCTCGAAGAGCGCCCGAGGCGTGCCGGGTCGTCGCGGGGCATCGTTCGGATAAGAGCCCTGCGCGAGCTCTCGGACCTGACCGTCACTATCGAATGAGTTCGAATAAATTCGATAAATCCACGAAAGCACAAATAAATCGAGAAAACGGGGGAACCGGCGAAGAGGCAACGTTCGGCCACTCGGGCAAAAAATTCATGTATTCCTTTTATTTATTTTTTTTACCTTTATTTTTCACTCACGAAATCGTACCTTGTTAACCCTCGCCGTTTCGTGCTGCACCGATTACTTGGAAGGAAAAAAAGAAACGGTTTCTCGGTCCATTATGCGTTGAAACTGATTGTCGGAGGTTCAACGACCGAAGTACTCGCGGCTTGTGAAAATAAACATTATAAAAATCCTTTTATATAGTAAAATAATAGTGTAATAACATAGAGTATTATTTGTAATCGAGTTATTACAGTGCAGAAAATTACGCTCGTTCGGCGAGCATCGAACTGGTGATTGCGGACTCTGTCGAATAAATTTTAGAGACGTAAGAGGCTACTGTGAGGTATATAATATTAAACGCTTGTCCTCGCTCACTCGCTCCGGCGGTGCAGCCACTTAGTGCAATCTTACGAGAACCTCGGGCGAATAAGAAAAAGAAATGGTAGGAGACTTTGAACAGCTACGGAGAAAACGAGGCAGGACAAGGCTAATGAGAAAACAGAACGAAAGAATGGGGGAGAAAAAATTTGCTTACCCAGTGGGGTACAACTTGCCCTCGGGTGCATGCCCACTTACGTGTACCGACTTTAAACACCGAATGACTCGCGCAGCACGTAACTCTCGATACTCCCTGATAATTCCCATCCCGCGTGCTCCCGCTGCTACGCGGCAGGGTAGCATCGACGATGGGCTACACAAGTAGAAACTAAACGTCGTAATGAGGCGAATATGCGCGATCAAGAATAAGAGAGGGATGTAAGAGCGGGAAAAATAATCTTTGCGTTCGTCAGAGACTACAGCGCAAAATGACGATTGATTTATCTTTCTTTTTCACGTGAACATGTGAGAGAAGTTGAGGCAAAACTTCGCGCGGTGACAATTTGTAATAGTTATTTATATGGCAAGGGCGTAGAAAGGAAGTTCTTGACGAGTGTGAATGTGCCGCACGAGCCGAAGGCGAGTGCGTCAGAACTCCCCTTTCTACTCCCATGCCATTCACATAATTTTTCATAACAAATTCGCGAAAATCACGCTTTTCGTTCCCGTGAAGTTTGCGTAGAAAGACACTTTTCCGCACTAGTGCTGAAAAAAATACCATATTGGGTTTGTACGCATGCGCAGTATTTTTCCCGCACGCGATGCGTCGAAGTGCCTTTCTGCGCACACTTCACAGAAACGGAAAGCGGGGTTTTACGTGCATGTGTTAGGAGAAAAAATTAATTATCGGTGGCAATTAAAAAATGTATGTTTTTGTAGGTCCCTTTTGTTAGACTGTATTTACGAAATACTTTGATTTAAAAACATTTTAACCGGAATTTTTTAAAATATAGAAATGCTATTTTTTATTGTTTTCTAGTAAGGTGTTTCAAAAAAGTAATTATCGGTGGTAATTTAAAGATTAATTTAAAAGTTTTATTTGGCGTTAACACTTTAGTAGAAAATAGTTAAAAATGAGATTTACTATTTTTTTTAATTACGGTTAAAATTTCGTGTTCGTCATCCACAACAGCGCAAGATGACGGTTGATTTCTTTTTCTTTTTCACGCGATATGTGAGAGTAGTCAAGGCAAGGCTTAGCGCAGTCACAATTTGTAAAAATATTTATTATCGGTGTCATTTAAAAGATGTATATATCTATATAGTTGCCTTTCTTAACACTGTATTTACGAAATATTTTTATTAAACAAATTTTAACCGTCATTAAAACAAGTAGCTATTTCATTAAAAAAAAAATTTCGAGGTCTTAAAAAGCATATAATTATCAATGGTAGACTATATAACAAAGATCAACATTACAATTTATATTTCGCCTTAACACATTACTAGATACAAAAATAATAATCAAATCTCTTTTTTTAATTACGGTTTAAATTGTTTAAAATTAACGTATTTTGTGAAATCAGTATAAGAAAAAGTACATTGTAAAAAAGGAAGGTACCTACAATGGTCGGTAATCACGTTGTAAAATCGTTCGCGAAATTTGTCGTGAAATTTGTCGTCTGAGAAGCATTAAATTTTTAACACAGTGTGTCGAATTTGCATTAGAATGAATAAAAATACATTTGGCATATACCTTTCAAGCACCATCGAACGATGTTCTCGGAAAGAAAAAAAAAATCTCAAAATAACGAAATACGAAGGCAGGATACGTCGAACGTTCCCTGTCTCGCTAAGGGATCGAGCAAACCGTGGGCTGTTTTTTAAAATTTAATTCTCATTTTCAAGCAAAATAGGATCTTAGCCGCAAGGTGGAGAACGGGTCGCAGCAGCAGTTGCTGCACGCTACAGGTTACCAATGCCTCTGTAGAAAGGGCGGGGAGGGAGGTGCAGGGAAGGGATAGATGGACTGGGAATCGCGAAAAGGGCCAAGAAGAAAGGTCGAAAGGACGAATGTGGTGTAGAGAAGGTGAAAGGGAAAAGAAGGATAGTATTAGCGAAGAAGATACTCCGGCACGACGGAGGGAAGAGACGAGGAAGGCAAAGAAAAAAAAAACTGAAGAGAGTAAGAAAAAGTAGAGTTGCAGTGCTGAGGAGTGGTATGGCTCTTGGGGAACGCGTCAAGGCCCAGGGGTCCTTGCTCTCGTGGGTCAAACGGGGGTCTGCGGGTCCTGGCGCAGACTCATAACAAACCACGTGACTACCGAGCTCACACCCCGAAATCGCGCAAATCGGGCGGCCTAATATAAACATTTGATATCAATTAGACATTTAATTTAAAAAATGGTGACTATTATTATTAATTTTTAAACTTGAAATTTATTTTTCATTTCTTAATTTAATATCTAATCGAAAAAAGTATTAAACTTTTCTTTATAGCTTCGGCAATATATCCGGAATAAGGTTGATTTATCTCATAATGAGACAGGCTGTTAAACACGTATAACGCGGCACGTATCGGGCGCGTATCGGACATCGTTTTACAGGAACTACGAATGATCAGATAATGGAAACATACAGGATATTAATTGGGTTTATTTTAGTGATATATACCGCGGTATCTCCCGGTTAATTATATTTCTATTAGAAAGCTGACAATTACATAGACTGCTCGCGCGCGACGTTGCCAGGACTCGAGCGTAATGTATGCGCCCGAGAAGTGATACATACATTCACTCAGATACATTGAGGCGAAAACACCGAGAGGGTTTTTCTCGGAAACTAGTAATGCAAATAATCCCCCGACTCGCTATCAGGTTTCATTATTTTTATCCCTCGATTTCGCGAGATCTCCCCTCGATCTCTGATATAATCATCCACTCGGAGGTATGCCGTGTACAGTAACGAATACACGCACACCTGATGTCTCGTTATCAAAAATAATTTATTAAACTCGCGGCTTAATTTATCAATGTGCTTTCATTAATTGCGAGACGTAAACGGACGGCCGTAAACTGGTATAGACTGAGTAATGAAATAACATTTTTTAAACAAAAATAGTAGGGTTAATGCAGAATGCGAGACGAACCTGAAGCAACCCTCCGCGATTCGTTTCCAACGAGTTTGAGATTCCTGTGGCAATTTCCAACGTTCGCGGTATAGTCGCGGGGCTGTTGACCTTGGATCCTGTGAAATGTAGCGTGACATCGGGAGGATCGCGTTTCAGAATCTCCGCGGATAGGAAGGGTCCACGAAGGGCGTAGCGCATTGCGTACTCTTCCAGCACGACTCGGTTATTCGCAAGTGGACGGAAGTTGGAGTCAACAAAAACTCATTCCAGCATCGGTTTGGTCTCACTTAATAAAAGGAATCTCAGTTACCAATGTTCTGCTTCGGTTTTGGACAAAGTTTATATCGGTTATGTATTTAGGGCGTAAAAATACATTGACTTATGTGATCGCCAATATTTTTGACAACACCATTTAGTGCAAAAAATATTAATTACATTAAAGCCTTTATCATGATTTGTTTAGCGAAAAAACGATTCTGTACTTTCACCAAGTACCTCGTCGCGTGTACTTTTTTCCCATAAAAGACGATTTTATTTTTGACGGAAAATTTTGTCAATCTTTAAAAAATGGATTACAGTTTTCGTTACCAACTGAGCAAAGGGTTCCTCATCGCCCAATAACGGCACGAAAAGACCGATTCTGAACTTTCACCAAGTACGCTTGTCTTGTGTATTTTTTCTCCATTGAACACCAATTTATTTTCCACGAAAAATTTAGCGATCTTAAAAAAAATGGATTATATTTTTTGTTACTGACTGAGCCGGAGCGGTCGGATGGGAAGGAGATGGAGGATTCACCTTAAGGTGATGTGAAATACCGCCACCGGTAACAAAAACTGTGCTGAATGCCGTTTTGAGACCACAGTTCGCTGATGAAAACAAAATTGTCTTTCCCTGACAAAAATCAACAGACGCAGGGAAAAACAATCTTCTTTTTCCTCGGGGGTCTCAAAACGGCATTCATTACAGTATTTGTTACCAGCTGAGCACGTAGCAAGTGGGCGGGAGGGTGTTGCACGTCACCTTAAGCGAAGCGAATGATCGAAGATCGTTGAATCCCAAGTTACACAATTACATTCTTACCATTAAATTCTCAAGTCACTCAATGAATATTCATTCACCATTGCATTCATTAACGATGCTTGGGCCAAAACGCGTTTGTGTTCAGTCGCTATAAAACTTTGCTACATTGTAGGGAAAGACCCACTGAATCGTTTGCAATTTTTTCAGATTTTTTGACCGTGTAATTTTTTTTTACTAATGTGTGTACAAAGCTACATAAGTTACCGTGTAAACGTTTCGGAAATCGGTCGGTAACGACGGAACGTAGCGATTTTCTCCGCCGATTTCTGTTAGATTCGAGTAAAAAACCTACCACAGCGATGCGATACAATCAGACAAAGTGTGTCAAAATTTAAAGAAGATTCACCGTTTTGTTTCTGAGATAAATTCAATAAACGAAAGACCCTATCTCTGTCTAGCTGCTTGATTACCTGCGTTTCTCACTCGCACTCTGACTAACGCGGTCAGCGAAGCCCCTCTCCAGTTCCCCTCCCGCGATTTTGGCCCAAACATCCTTAAGAGACTTTGACACATTAATGACAAAAACGAACCAACGCCTAAATTCAGGCACCTGGCAAGCACATCTGTCGACCGGTTTGCGGTTCGCACGGCGCCGACCAGTTTCCCTTCTCAGAACGGAGACACCACTGTGAGGTCTCCCATGCCCGACAATTAACGTCGCTCGGTAAGCACGAGAGTGACGTTATCTACATCACTCATCCACCTTTCTCCGTGGTACAGACGTCTCGTTATCTTTCCTCCGGCGTATCTCACTTTCATTTTAACGTTTAACAAGGCGGTTAATTCGCGTTTCGAGTTAAACTCGCAGGTACCACATGTCCATAATCCGATCTTGTACGTTTCTTTAACGTACGTCGCCACAGTCTCGAGCCCACCCGGCAGAACCGAGGATTCATGGTCAGCCATTAGAAAATTCTTTACGACCGTGCGCAAGTTTAATGGTCGGCCTGGACATAAACCTCGAGACTTGGCTTCGAACAGATATCCTCTCGGTAAATCCTGCGAACCTTTTTCGGAAGTAATTGCCAAAAATGTAAGACTCTTTGGCAAACTGTAAAAAAAAACAAAAAAAAACATTGGGGAAGGAGGTGGATCGCTTTACACTAGTTAAATGAGTGCTACATTTTTAAAGACGTTTATACAGACTTTTACGCATCTATTTATAGTGGATGGCTATTTGTACAACAGCAGATGTCCTTAACGTCGATAAACATTGGTTGCAATCAATTTGCAAAAATATTAACTGGTTTGGGGTAATTTTCGAAAATGTACAGATTCGTTCAGATTTTTTCAAATAATTATCTGTAACTTTTGGTCGGTTTTAATGTGTTACGGCTCATTCTCTTCCTTGAAAGATGCTCTACGAATTCACCATGTAGATGTTCGATAGTATTTTTCGTTAAAAAATGACAGCCTTATGGTCATTCATCGACGAAATTCCTTCATAAACAAACAGCTGTAAATTTGAAACGGAAAATACTATCGAATATGGTGCATAAGCAGAAGATCTTTCAAGAGCGAGAATGAGCCGTAATACAATACAAATTGAACAAAAATTGCGGATTATTCTTTGAAGAAACTGAACGAATATGTACCTTTTCGAAAATTAGCACAAACCAGTTCATATTTTTGCGAATAGATTGCAATCAGTCTTTTTATAAGTTAACCATAATACAAATAGGCTGCAATACAAATAATCATCCACTATATCGATGCTTAAAAGTGTGTGTAAACGACTTTAAAAATGTATGAATCTGAAGATGCCTGCATGAAATCAAATTTCATCTTTGGCAAGTCTCGGTCAATGCACTGCTTTAGGAAGAAAAAAAAAAATTGTCCACCCGTAAAATTTAATTCTCCAAGTGAACTTCCCCGGGCGAAATTGTGCGATGTAAACCACAGTCTTTGTAACTTGATGAAATTTAGTCTCATGCAGATATGCAAATAGCTTCAGGGTGATAAAAATGCAGCATACATTTGGCAAGTGTGAAGCGCTCCGACCTCTTTAATTCGACGTTGAATGCTCCGTACCGACGAGCACTCCTCGAGTTTATTGCGCCCGCCATGGTTACAGAGTAACCAGCTGACGCGGTGCTCTCCACGCTTCGAGGATTTCGAAACCGCGAGTGCCATTGTTTCTTTCATGAAGCCTATTTTCCTCCTGTGACCATTCTCACAGTTTCAGATAGACGGAGACAGGATAAGTAGGGAGCGAGTGAGGGCGGATATTATCAAGTCGAGTAACGAGCAGAGCCTGCGTTGTATCGCGCGACGAGAATCGTAAGGGCGTATCTTCCGTTCGTAAGCGCATAAGATACGCCCTTCCGGTCCTAATTGAGGCGATACAGCGTCGTAAGGTCTCCGCTTGCAGTGCGATGTTGTTTTCACCTCAGCTATTTTTATTCGCCGATGAAAACAATATCCGCCGGTGAGAACCGGAAGGGCGTAAGCAGCGTCGATTCAGGTCCTAAATTCGTATGAGTTACGCCCTTTTGTTTCTTAACAAGCGATATTAAGTATAAAATATTGAGGATCCGTCGCTCGGTCATAATCCTCATAACAGAAGCGTAATCTATAGTTGGAAATCTATGCCATCCGACATTTCGCGTTAACTCATCGGTCGTCATATGCGAGAATCGCTCGTAGCGCCCGAGGGCTCTTCTGCCTAATTCTTGCCGGCAAATAAAATACGTTCGACACTTTGGTTTAACCCGACATCCGTGTATGTGTTGCAGACGCGCCTAAGCGGCGTTCGGTGAGTGCTAAAATGTTGTGCAACTCGACAATTTTCGACACCCCTTCCCTCAAAATTTCCGGTGCTAATGGATCCGGGGTTTCGTAACATCTGACTTTAAGATCGACGAAAGAGAAAAACATTGTGTATGCCCGTTGTTAAAAAGTGTAAGGTCTCCCCTCACGTTTTCATAATTAATATAAACACTGTGCAGCTTCGAGCACGAATCTCACGATTTCTAATGCACCCGGTTGGGTTTTGGACGAGAAAAATCGCTGAAATCAGCGAATTTGAAACTAACGAACTTTCGTCCGAAGGAATTACATTGTGCACGTTGTAGCGAAAAATTGACGCGGAAGACGATTTTGAGCAAAGTATGAACGTTTTTGAAAAAAAAACCAAGTAAATGTTTTCCTCGATGGAATTTAGCGCTTTCCTGTAAATAAAAATATATGTACATATGCGTGTATAGAGGGAAATAAGAAATCGAATCGAAGGAATACAACACACTGGGGAGAAGAGAAAATGTGAGATTTCTAGTGAAATTGGATGATCGTTCAGTTTGTATAGAGAGCGATGATAGGCATCATCGAGATGAATTATGGCGTACTCGTTGCGTACTATCTTTATTCAACTGTTCATCGGAGGTTCGTTGATGGCCGGTGTAGCGTTGCGGAGCGTCCGTGTGGTTTCTCATCGCTCCAATTGGCCGGTTCGCCCGAGCGAGGAATCGACGCTTCAGCGCAGCCTTCGTTGTTCTTCTCATACGGACGCTCGGGACGTTCCTGAATCGAGCTCACCGTCTGAAAACACATCGGCTGATTCACCGACACGGAGAAACGATGATAAAAAATAAAGCAATAACGCGCCAGGAAGCTCGCCCCGTAATCCCTTGGCTCATTCTAACCGCGGCTTTGAGCACAACAAAAATTAATTGCCCTCTCATTCCTGTCCGGCGATCCGTCGACCGTAATCGACGCGGTTGCTTAGTCACGGCATGGTTCAGAAGCCTAAAGTTCTTCCTTATTTTTGTTTGTAATTTTTATGGTTTATTTTTTTTTATTTCCGGCGAGAATCCTTCAGGAAATGCTGCCGCGTTCCTTCACGATGCAATGAAGAAAACGTTGCTCGCGTACGCAGCGAATTATCTCGACAGCAAATTTTAGCTCTGAATGATCCACGACGGTGGACGAATGTGGGCATTTTTTAGGGTTGAACGTTTTTGTGAGGGTTGCGTTCAGCAGACTTTGTAGGAATGCAAATGTAAAAAGTATTAGCATAGCATCGAAATTTGTTAGGTAAATTATTTTCAAATTCTTGTACACCTTAAAGTATAATTTTTTTTTAGCGCTGAGAAAAAGGGTGAATTATAAATATTGGTATTGTTCTTACGAACAAAATTAGACAGACATGTTTCATGTCGAATCTTTCTCTACGTTTCTTTTCCGCAATGTTTTTTAGTTTAAAAAATACAATTCATGTGTACGAAAATATTGTAAAATTAACAAGAAAAAGGCATTTTTGTTGGTTATGGACAATGTTCGTTAAATGAGCAAATCCTTTTCTTGTACCGTGTCCTTCGTCGAATAAGGCGACTAGCATGCAAATTTTATGCAAATTTTCGCATGATAAATTGCTGATTGTTTACAATTTATTGTTTCCTTGGAATATCGTTAATATTTTATTAACGAAGTTACAGTACAAATTAATGATTTTATCAATGAGAAATATCTCGAGGTATTGCTGAGGCCCTCGTTGACGGGCCTCCAGTAGTACAGCAGATCCGAGAATAGAAGAAGTAGTACCTGGGGTATGTTGGAACAAGCCATTGGGGCCTTCCTAGTGGCAGAAATACACCAGCAGCCGTAGCAGCAGCCAGAGACTGTGCAAGTGAGAGTGGGGAGCTCATATAAGACCCGTAGCCAAAGGCCTCTCCCAGTGACCAGTCCCGACACGAAAACCCATCAGCAAAGCTTCTTCGGTCTTCTCTCACGCTGCCGCACACTGCGCACAAAAATAACCCTTTTTTATTATCCCGCCGCGGCCAATACTTGTCGATGGTGAAGAAGTTTTTGTAAAAGAAAAAGAAGAAAAAATCGCCAAGTAGATCCGTTCTCCAAGGACACCATCGATCTACAGAATGGGATCGTCTCAAGCTATCTCGTTCTTCCTGGTCCTTGTCGCTGCCCACGGTAAGTCAATTTTTTATTTTTATTATAAACATTTTTTTATTTTCAGTATAGTGTTTTGTTATTAAAAATTAAATATTACACACTTTTATCGAATGTCATTGTGTGATATACTTTATTAAATTGAGAGTTTAATTAGTGGATTATGATTGAGTCGAGAAAAAATTGTCAAGTTGTATTTTGTGTTGAAATTTCGTTAGTATTTTTTTTGTATAGAATTGTAGATCGTGTTTAGCGAAGAAGTAGGATTCATTGGTATTCATGGAATGGATACACCTGTAACATCCTACGAACGTGGAATGAACGTTTACGGCGTTGTTGTGTCACACGCGGTTTATACAACTTTAACATATTACATTACTTCTTGGAATTAGTTGTTTTTGCAAAACATCATCCGGTGGCAAGCCTCGATAGCTAAATATTTGAAATTACTACCGAAGCCTGGCTCGCTGAAAAAAAAATCTAATCGAAGATAAGAAAATAACTGATAAAAAACAAACCTTCCCGTCCGATATTTTAATCAACTCGATAACCGCAAACAACGAAATAAAACATTTACAATTCAGTTAAATGAAATTGTAGTACTCTCGATAATCTGAATCGCAATTTTCATTCATCACGGCCATTAGGGACGGTTTCACTGTAATCGTGAAACCACGTGCTTTATTGCAGCTTCACTAAATAATAATAAAAAACTCTGAAAAGAAAGTATCCTGGAATTAAACTAAACGTAAAGATGCGATATAACTGCAATTTCATAGTTATTTAACTTCAACATTATTAATTATAATTTAAGTGAAATAAATAATAATTTTTTATTTATCATGATTACAGTGGATTCGTATTATGGTGCCGATTTAATAATTAAGTATATTCGGCATCATAAAAAAAAAAAAATGAAAACAATGGCTAGCTTGGCCACCGAAGACGAGCACGATGGGGACGAAGAGTTTCACACATCTTGTGTGCACGCGCCCGCAAGCGCGCACTTTCTCCCGTGTCCCGGCACGAGTGAAAATATGAAAGTAGCTCAACTGCCGGTTCACTCGTTAACTCTCTCTCTCTCTCTGTTTCTCTCATCTCTTAACTCCGCGAATTCCCGTCTTCAACGAGACCGGTGCGAGAGCGCGGGAGCATAAACACCGCGACGACTACCTTCATTCTCACTTCGTGCGCGCGTAACCAGGGTGGTATTTCCAGTTCGTTCGATAATAGAGGCAATTAGTCATTTCCACTTAATAAAGCAACCGCGTCGACTTTTGCGTTTCCTTCATTACATTAATTTGTTAGTTTACTGAACGTTGCGATTTATTAATCGCATCATCGCCGTTGTAGAACGCGAGACTCGATGAAGGCTTTGAAATAGGTCATGCAATAAATCTTGCAATTATGTACGATTTTCGAACAATTATTTTACCAACTTCCTCTTCCGGTAGGCACTCCGTTAATTCTCTTTGCTGCCACACATTTTTCACATGAAAAATTAGCCATTCACATGGTTCAACTTAGCCATTTCCTAATTCGCTAATTAACAATTTTTTTTCAGTGCATGAATTATTTTTAATGCATTTATCAATCGTCAAGTGATAACTGTATGCTACATATTTTTTTAATATGCGCAATTCGTATTAAAAACAAAAGCGGAAAAACGGACGCAAATTGACCAATTTTACACTGAGAAAAAGGATAGTATTTTCTACTATACCAATAGTTCCCAGGGAGAACGTCTATATGGATAGTTTCTAATAGTATATATTCAATTGGTTGAATTATAATTATAGTTGCAACCATGATTTTTTGTCACTGTCGTAACTATAAAATGTAAACATTCCGCCTGGGTACTATTTTTTATGCTAAAAAGTCAGTATTGTTGCTTTTACTATGTCATTTTTTTGTGTATAGTTACGACTTAACCGCTCTCAATAAAAATAAAATAAAAACATTAGGTAACGGATTTATCAGACCGGTGCCGAATAAGAACAATATTGAATAATATTGTTCGATTCATGAGAATAATGCGGATAAAATGCGTCTATAGTTAGAACTCGACTGTTTTTCACAAAGGTAAACAAAACGTTGCCCAATGCATTGATCATAAAGCTGCCTTCAACTAGATTTACAGTCGTTCAAATTTGAGTTTAAAAAATAGCTTTTATTGGTTTAGAATCGCAGATTTAACCATTCGTGCATTCGGCGTCTAGTGCGCGAGGTTGTCGGTACTCTCACTCGGAAACTTTTACCATCGATTCTCTATCGCGCTTGGCTGCATGTAGCTTCGGCAATCTATATCTATAGCCATGGCTCTATACCGGAAAGAGGTGATAGCCTGTAAAAGACGCACAGTAAAAACCGAAATGCAAGAAAGTCGAAACCGTCGGGTGGCTGGCCTGGTCGTCGGTGTAGTACCGGAGAGATTGCAGCCTAGTAAAAGGCCCAGAGGCAGCTGCGCCGGCTATCGCTGCCGCGATTTTATCGTCCGCGAGAGACGCGGGAGCGTTGCACTTTACGGAAGGAATCGGAGGCGGGGCCCAGGCCTCGCCTGCACGAACGGAGACACACGGCATTTCTTGCTCGATCTTTTTGCTATTTTCAATTTTTCTAACTATTTCCTATCATTGCCGTCGCTTTTTCATATTTACCTTTCAAATTTTATCTTTCATTTATGACTAAATCTCATTCGAGTGCCTTGAACTTTGGGATGGCTTAATAATCGAGGAAATTACGAGAGCGTATAAAAATTTGCATCACTTTAGTGTTCACCTTTTTTTATCCTCCTGATTGATCTTTTTTATTCGTTTTGTAAGATAAGTTGGTTCCGGTATGTTTTTTAAATTAAACATTTATTGCTTGCGAACGGAAGCCAATGTGCTCGATTCTTATGCCAATCTATGACGCTCGCGCGACTATCTGTAAGCACAACGAGATACCGATACCCGTTACTACGAACGTACACAGCCAGTTTATCGAAGTCGTAAAGGAAGGGAAAGTAAGCCGGTGCGAAGCACTCGCCGGGCCTTACATAACGTCTTGGGGACCTCACCCTGTTTGTCGAGTAGATACCTCTATGCCTCTATACACTGTGACTGTATGCAGCGGCGACGAGTAAACATGCATGGTACCGAGATGTCTTCCCTGTACAGACTCCTTCAGCATTTACTTCTAACCATCCCATCTGCGGTCGGTTACCGCCCACGAGTTCGTCAATGCTGTTGAAATAACTAATATATGAATAAATAACTCTGTCTACCGCGAAATGTTCCTATTTCTCAATTTTTTAAAATTATTTTTAATATGAGAAAAAATGGTAAAGCTTCACGGATGCGATTTATAAAAAATAATTTGCCTACTTAAAAAAACGATAATTGAAATAGTAAGAAAAACACATTTTTCGTATCGTTGAGTAAATATAATTTATAATTTCATCAGTATGCAATAAATTCCACAATCCACTTAACTCGTCAACGTTTCCTCAACGAGGACATTATTTTTTCGCCTCTCGCTACTAAATGAGTTAACTCGATATTCTGTACATACCGCAAACTGTGCGTATTCCGAAATATAATAATAATAATAATAATAATAATAATAATACTAATAATAATAGTAATAATAATAATAATAATAATAATAATAATAATAATAATAATAATAATAATAATAATAATAATAATAATAATAATAATAATAATAATAATAATAATAATAATAATAATAATAATAATAATAATAATAATAATATAACATTCCCACGTCTCGGAGAGTTTTTCCATCCATATCAATGTCTTCGACCGCCCGCGGCTGTCTCCCGGCAATTTTATGGACGTGCACGATTGCCGCACGGTCGCGCATGATCGATTAACGGCGCATCCGAGCGTAATCGTCTTAGCTCGGGAACTCCAAAGCTGGTTTCAGGGTCTCCGGACTCATTCAGCGATGAAATTGAAATTGATCCGCGTGTTCCTCGCTCTTTCCTTTGCGATGCAAATAATAAAAAATAACTATCCTTCCCTCATCCGTGCAGTGATCAATGATAATCGGCGCGAATCCAACGAAAAGTTTTTTTTTACCAAATTAACATTGACGATCACGTCCGGTTAGGATTCACTCGTACTGTACGAATAACCGATTTACCTAAAATCTCGACGATCCATCACCCTTGTAATTAGAAAGGTTAAAATTATTTTCCGCTCGGCTCCATTACTTCCTCGGGATATTACCTCGAACGTGCACTGTTAAATTTCATAATGATACAGGATAAAAATGTAATCGATGGATGGAAGTAAAAGTTACAAACGAGTCACGTTCCGCAACCCCACAGGCAAGTTTCTCGTTCCTCTCGCTTATGTTCTCTCGTCGGTGGAAGTACAGTCGTCATGTAAAGTTCCCGGTTGCTTCGAACTTGCGGCTTTCTCGGGGAAGGCGTTAAGCCATTTATAGATTACGATTGTGCAGCGTACAACACAATCGTTGGAATGGTATTGGAACAATGAATATTTCTCAGGCTAAACGGCATAATGCGCTCGGTAGAGTCTCGTAGGGTTCGGCACGATTCGATAGTACTTTTTCGAGCGCGGTCCGACGAGATCCCGTAACGCGCAGTGAAGTGTTGGGTGTATGGGACCTTAAGTCGGTGATACAGCGAGACTGCCAGTCGAGAAACGCTCCAACGCCGCAAAGATTTACTGTCGGACTGTTACAGTGTGTTTCTCCGTCCGAGAGCTATTGGCCTCAATCAATGTTTCAGTTGCATGTATTACGATACCTACTCGCATTAAGAATAATAAAAATGTACGTACGGACTTTGATTCAAACCGTTACAGCATTACCGTGCGCGACCACTACTCGATTTAACGACGTATCCGGACGTCGCGCGTTCGCCGAGTTCCCTTTCGAAAGGCCTGAGGAGCCTTTCGAAAACCCTGCATCCGGGGATTAGTTTTAGGCCCGTGGCGAGGAAACCCATCGGCCAAAGGCGTCGAGATTTTTTCTGTGGACATTTAGATACTGTATCTAGATGTGCCCCAAAGGGCAAATCGATTCGGCGGGCGATAGCCGAGATAAAAATTGTAACGTGAAATACGAGTATCGTTGGCGAGCCATCTTGTCCCAAAGTGGTAACGGGCTGTGCCCGATCAGACCCGATGGAAAAATGTTCAATGGCATTTTTTTTCACCATGATTCACATACTGTCGGCATTCGTTAGGTTTTTTGCTCTTCGGTATCTCGGCCCTCCGGTGGTCCATGGATATTATCGGTTCGCAGTAATGACGGACGGTGAGCGATCAGACGCGCGCTGGGCTGTTGCCTTCGATTAAACTCTGCGAGAGTCAGACACGCGATTCCCTTTCATTATTGACTCTCACATAGCTCACTCGGATCTTCCGATCGAACGGTGAGATAACCCGAGATCGAACGTCGAAGAAACTCGATGTAAAATGTAATGTACCTGCCAGCAGATAAGTTAAATCTTTTTTACACGAGGATGATGAGGGCGCCCTCCTGGGCTGAGGACTCGAAGGTCACAAGTCAAGGCTAACCCGAACATTGACTTTCACTCGGAACACCTCTCTGGTCGTCGATGGGAGCGCGAGCTCCGGAACCTTCCCAGACATGTAATTCGTCAGCATCTCGCGTGGTTACTTATCTCACGTTCGCCTCGACGAACATCGGCGACGCGTGGGCCGTTCACTACGGTTCGCTGCAAGGTGGAAATTTATCGATCTCAGGCCAAAAAAAAAATGCATCCAACCAGAAGCTCACTGTGGACAAAGTAAATTCAGAAAAATTATAATTGGTGATTCGAAGAAAACAAATCTATTCGATTGACGTTTTCCTGTATCACAACATTGTAATTGAATAAATTGTTAAATATTTATTAATTCGTATCGGGATTCTTGTGTGTCAATCCTACGCTATGTATGTCGATGTAACGTATGTGAAATCGAATCACAATGCGATTGGTTGGAGACTGCATGCGTTACGCGAGGGAGAAAGAGGTCGTTATTCATCGTCTTCGTCGTTGACGTCGTCAGTGTCGTCGAGCTATAGTATTACATTGCGAATCATGATGCGGTCGTCCTTCTGGAATTAACAAGCCTCAGGCGTAAGCAGAGGTTTCACTCCTTTCTTATTTACGAGACCGAAGACAGTAACTCCTGACAATAATAATAATACGATCGCTCGAGCCGATGTTCGTAAGAGCATCATTCACAATAGACATTATAAAATATCGCACCGTTACTCTTTCAAAAAACGATATTATAAAAATTCATGTAAATAAAATAAAATAACATAACATATAGACTGAAGAAATTTTGGTCACTGGCCTATTGGCTCAGTGATGCCAGATTCCCCCACTCATTTTCTCCCTCGTCTATCTCGTACCGTGTTAAAAAATTCCCTCCGAGGGAAATTTCCCTCCAATCTGGCATCACTGTATTGGCTGGCCTTGAAGCATTGTAATATATAAAAAAAAAGAAATAAAAAAATAGAACTAGAATTGTAAGCGAGGTCAATAAATACTTTCATTACTACTACTAAAATAAAATAATAATATTAGTCTTATTATAACATTGTTATTTTTATATTATTATGTTATCTAAATGCAATAGAACAAGGAAAACAGTTTTAAAACCTATTTGATCATGATCAGACATAAATGAACTAATTATGAATTTTTACGTAGGCCTCCACGCCCAGAAGCAACAGCAGGAAGACCCATGCCAGTCGAAAGCGCGAGTCGTCGGTGACATAGATTACTGCGATCGTTACTGGGAATGCGTAAGCGGCCGTCCCGAGCTCTTCGACTGTCCGAACGGTCTAGTTTTCGCTGGTAAGCATCGCGGCGTTACCGAGGGCTGCGACTATCCTTGGCGCGCGAATTATTGCGACGGCAAGCGCCAGGCGAATCCACCGATCGGTGCCGAGCATTGCGACTGGCTCTACGGTATATTCGGCCACGAGACGTCGTGCACGAGGTACTGGACATGCTGGAACGGCACCGCCACCGAGCAGCTCTGCATCGGCGGACTCCTCTACAACGAGAAGGCACGATCCTGCGACTGGCCTGAGAATGTCGAGGGATGCCAGAAGCATCGTAAGCTAACGCTTATTCGAACGATATAAATATATTTTTATGTTTATTTTTTTTTTTACCTAACAGCGATTCCGTATTGCTCAATAGAACGTGTTTGCTCCTAACATTAATATGGAAATCCTTCCCCAAATTCCTCGAGAATATTCTCCACTCTCACTTTCTAATCGGTCTTTTTTTTACTCTTCTCAAAGCGCTCGTCTTTGCGTACCTCCTTAGCCGACTATCGAGAATCTCGTCATTTCTCTTCCTAACACCAGTGCGAGCACGCCACTCGAGAGAGACCTCGAGTGCCGATTACAGTTTCACTTTCGAAAGATAGTCTGTTGTAAAAAAAATCACGCTCACACGCTTCCAGTCGGAATCAATGGAATTTATGCGTCTATGGCACGCCGTACGTATAGATTTATTCCGACCGCTGCGTGACTATCTAGGATGGCCTTATCGGATCAAATCTTCCCTTTCTATTTTAATTCTTTTCACTTTCAGACTTTGCACTTAATAGGCCTGAGACTTACTGTTTTCATGGATTTTTTGAGGCTTTACAATTCAACTCGGTTCGAATTTCCGATTCACTCCTCCATTCGGTTATAACATTTTGGAAACATCCATCATTTTAATTTTCACAATATTTTTGATATATACAATTTAACATCTGAGCTTGAAAACCTCATCGACGTACGCTAGAACGGGAGTCACTGCCCTTCCCGACAAAGGCGCGCTTTATTAACATTCACACACGTTCCCGACGCGCCTTCCTCCGTGTCTGTCTCCTTTTCTCTCCATTCCGTTTACTTATGCACCTATCATCATTACGTATCCTCCCAGACACCCGATTGTGTTCCACTCGCCTCTCCGTGCCTCCGTCCACACGGTATCCATTAAACGAAACGGGTTTTTTTTTTCGCTTACATGCCTGCACGAAGCAAGTACTAAACACGCCTTTTCTCTATCTCGTAGAATCACGTAGGATCGCTTGGGAAATAACGTAGGATATTTCACGTGGGCTCATTTATTTAATATTCATTTTAATAATTACTCTTAGCAATTCTTTTTAAATTCTTCGTTGGAAATATTTTTGTCTGATTTTGCGCGTAGAGTTAAGAATTGTTCATAGCCGCGTAATTTTAGTGATTTTTGTTTTATAAATATATATATATATATATTTTTTTTTTTTAGCTCTCTGCAATGACGACGCAAACGGCAACGTTCCACTGGGAAAATCTTGCAACCGTTACTGGCAGTGCCAGGGTGGTTACCCGCGTCTCCAGAGATGTCCGGCGATGCTCGTTTTCGACCGAAGGTCTCTGAGATGCGTCGTGCCGCCGACGGAGGATTGCGACGTACCGACGACACCGTCGAGCCTCGAGGGCGATCTCGCCGATGGACGCAACGAGCAGGAACCCGAGGAAGAGAACCTTCCACCCGGTGTTCCACCGCTACCCGCTGGCGCACTGCCCATTCCTTTGAGAGCAAGACCCAGGAACTAGAGCTATCGCAACTTTATCTATTGCGAAACGATAATACGAAGAAGAAAAAAAAAACACAAAAAAGAAATTTAGAAATTGTTTTCCAAAATTTAAGTTTCTTTTCAATTTTCTGACGAGTCAAATTCGAGCTTTGCAAACGAACGGGACAGACCTGACGAAACTTTTTTTCAACTCGTTATTGAATTAGAGGCAATTTTTTTATTATCGATATTGCTCTCTAATTGTTTTGTGTGGACGGTTTATTTTATTCAAGATTTTTCGTTATTGTTTTATGCGTAATAGATTTTTTATAATATTCAAAATGTTATTCGACAGTTTATGGGTAGAGTGAAAAGTATTATCGTCGAGCATTCATACTGTATCGTAACTCCCAAAAAAACCGCGGTCTCGCGGCTTCGCGCACAACTGTGTGTCCCTTCCCTCTTCCCTTCCTCGATCAAATTGTAAATACTCCCGAAAAAGTAAAAACGCCCTTCGTACCTTACCCTGTAGAGCCCCTAGCCCACTACGTCTGAGACTTATCGTAATATGAATATTATCTTATTGTTTCTATTGTAGATTTCGTGGGAATAAAGTCTACGTTGTATATTTTTTATACGTACGCGCGAAAGCAAAATAATGATTGTTGTAAAAAAAGACTATTATACACCCGACCTATTGTGTTATATGCCAGTAAGAAAATCGGTTGTAAATAAGTTTAAAGATACAAAATAATAATTCGATACGTGATAATATTTTTTTCATTTCAATTTTTTTTTTTTTTTATTAATAAATTCGTAAAATTTATTATCTCACTTTTTCGTTCGATGAATATTGGCGATAAATGTACGTCCCCAACTTCGAGTCAATCGATGACAATCGGTTACTGATAAATGTCTGTATAAACGACTCTTACGGCAAAGTAGAATCATAATTCAGCGGATATAATTTTAAATCGAACCAATTTGTATTTTATTTGCGATTCGATGATTTTTCGTTCGGATGTGCGAAAGCTGAGCGCACGAAGGTCATCGGGTACAAAACAACTGTTGCATATAATTTTAGCGAAAAAAAAACCAAATGACAAAAAATTTTGAAGGTATCGAATGGCACTGGACTGCTTGGCTTTCCAAGTGTTGAAGTAATTCGACTACTGCGAGGCAGGCCAAATTATTAAGACGTCGGGGAGAAAAAATAGACTTCCGCTGCTGGGCTTGGAATCTCTCATTACAGTTGGTTGGCGCTGCAATGACGAGAGAAAATAAATCACAATTAGTTCCGATTAAAAAATTTGATGAACTATTTGATTTAAAAAAGTATTAGAATAATTGATTAACACTTCACGCGCCGGCGTTTAAAAATATATGAAGACTGAGCGAATGTATGTGTCGCATGCAAAATTGAACACATTGTGATCGAAAGAAATTTGAGATTTGTTTTACATGATTTGCACCGAAAAATTGAAAAAATTTGATTAACCAACCAGTGGGGAGCTTCGTCGGGATCCACGCAGCTCAGGCTGATAGAGTCGAATAGTTTGCCATCTCCGCAGGTGATGAGACGAGGATGACCATCAACACAGGTGATCAGTCTACCGCAGTCGCCGGGAACGGGGAATCTATCAAAATATAAAATACTTTAATTAATTATCAAATTAATAAATAAAATCTTTAATTAATCAAATGCAACCGATAAGACATTGAGAAAAAAAACTTTTTGAATTATTCTAAAAGCTTTACGTTTTCATGCGATTTTTACAATTCAATCAAATAAATTGAAATTTCAATAGTATGAAAAACGGATTTCCATTTAAAAAAAAATTCAATCACTTTTAATGTAGGGAAGAGCGGGGCAAAATGGGACAGCGGGACAAAACGGGACAGTGGGGCAAATCGCAATTTTCCAATAATTTTTGGACGGTACTGTGGGGCAAAACGGGGCAGAAAATCCAGATGTGTCGATGGGGCAAAATGGAGCGTCAAAATTTTTATTGGAAAATTGCATTTTAGCCTATTTTCCCGTTTCGCCCCAATCCCCCGTTTTGCCTCGTAATGCGTACCTTGGGAACGGCCAGAAACGAGCAGCGGGCGTGTGGGCAGGAACTTTCGAAGGGCATTTGAAGCCAACGACTGCCTCAGGGTTGCAATAGGGGATGAGCTGATCGGGCCAGACACAAGAGTGGCTCTTGTCGTCGTAAGCGAGACCCGGGGTGCAGGCTTCGTGATGAGGTTCGCCATAGACGCATTTTATGTACGAAGTGCTGCAAGCGTCGCTGTCCGGGTAAATACCGAATTGGTACTCGCAGCCGGGAGTGCTGTACGGTGTAACTACGGATGAAACATTGAGTATAATGTGGTGAATCCAAAATTTAGTGGAATCAAATGTTCACGGGTAATTATCTCGTTAAAAGTTCACCTAATAATATTTTTATAAAAAGGCTTTCGCCCAGTGTATACAATTTTATACAATTTTATATCTAGAATATAAACTGTTGAACCAAAAATGTCCTAACGTAGATTCAGATTTAGATTTATTGCATGGAATTTATTATAAAAACCGTATGTCACCGCACCGGTTTACATTAGGCTCTTAGCGAGCCCGTAGTTACTAGCGCGAGTGCGGTTATACCATTTCCTGCGGGCACCCAGTATTATATTAAATTACAAATAAGTTGATAAACCCCACGATTTTATAACAAATTGAACATGTGAGTTGAAAAAAAATGTTCACATTACCCATCAAAAAAGGTTTGTACATTCATGAAAAAAAAATTCTCCGGAAAGGCCTACAATTATATTTCCGCTCAATTTTACAATTACTTTTTCAATGACATATTAAACAATGTAAAATGAGCAAGAAAAATAATTGTGAATCTGTATGGGCACATTTTTGTATTTTCATTTGAAATGTACAAACCATTCTCTATCGATTAAGATAATGTCATTGCACCAATCTTTCCGAGAACAATTGATCGATCAAAGCATCGTTCTTCGGTAGCGAAATGAATTTCATCTCGCTGCTGCGTAATAATCATACAGCAAGCGGGTCGATTGTGGGCGAGAACGGCATGTAACGTGTGAGACAACGCAGCGCGTATAGCTATACTACTTACGGTCAGCCTTGCGTTCTCCGCAGTGCACTGCCCAGTGATAGTTGCAGTGGTTGTGCACGGCTCCATGGCCGTCAAAGAGGAGGCCGTTCTCGCAGTGCTCGAGGGTCAGGGTGCCGTTCGTGCACAGGAAGAACGAGCCACAGTCCTCGGGGTGTGGATAAGCCTGCACCCCCCAAGGTTCCGGGCAAGACGGGGCTCCGTGAAGAGCGAGGCCCAATGCTAAAAAATGATTATTTATTCATTTATAAAATTGATACGTACAAAATTAAAAATGATGATCACACAGTGAAACATTAATACACTGATAAGAAAATATGGTTGAATTAATTAAAGATTCGGGCAGGGACGTTTAAATAAATATTTAGTTGGCCCAACAAAATATTTTAATGCCTCAAAAATGTTTCGGTGAATTCATCGAAAATATTGTCGAAATAACCAATTTTGTAGCTTCACCAACAAAATATCCATTTGAATGTCCCTGTCCGAATCTTTAGTTGATTCAACAATATTTTTTATCAGTGGAACAATTTGCAATACATGCGTACACAGAAAAAAAAACTTCAATCAATCCGGTGTTTATAATAGCGTGGCGACGAACTCTAGGAAATAGATATAATAATCTACCATCATCGTTGATTGTGTCTCGAAGGGTTATTTATTTTAAGTATTGTTTCGTCGTTGAATAACCGCCGGTGGAATCTATATACTTTCACCGAGGCACGTCAAAAAATTGTCAAGACAATATTTAACCGAGCTCTGGCAAATTCGACGCGGTTATGTGTTTGTGTGTGCCCTGAGGCGCGTCTTGAAAGTCAGCGCGTTTCTTGCCTGAATGAACTTTCGGTGGGAGGTTGCGCCACAATGAACAGCCCGACTAACGATCGTTACATTTCTTTAACGAATAGTTTCTCAATACCGTTTAACGAACTGAACCCGGGATATGTCGAATTTTTTTTTTCATTCGAGTGACGAAATTCGCGAAATATAATTTTTTTTGTAAAAAAAAAAAAAAAAATAGTAACACAATTCGGGCCATCGAAGCAGGGTGTTGCATATATTGCCAATTAAAAAAAAATGAAATATTACTTTTAAAAGAAAGGTACAAAAATGTTTGGCATTAATAATCACGATCGAAAAGGTGGCTTATAAGTTTAAAGGTGCTGGCACCATTTTATAATGTTAAACGAGTTATTCGAAGTTTTTCTAACAGCTAAAAAATAGAACCCAAACCTAAATCAGATTTTAAAAATCTAAGATTTCAAATATTTGTTAAAAAATCTAAATCATACAAAAAAAATTAGACAAGCCCAGCAACTGGCATACTCGAAAAAGACCCGTCGACAGCCATAGAGTCTATAACCACCAAGACCGTTTAAGGAACTGAACTTAAGATATGTCGATTTTCTTTATTCTCGCGGCGACATCCGCAAATTTATTATTTATTTTATTTTATTTTAATTGATGGATTTTTCCTTTTGTTGCCAGTTTACGATAAATCCTGATTTAGAGCTCAGAATAATACATTTAATGACTGTCCAAAATATAAAACATAGTTTCCTCTATGAAAAAAGCAAAAATATAGTTTTTCTTGTGAAACAAAAAGTAATAACAGAAGTCCGGCCAGGCATATATGGCCGAGTAAAAATCAATAAATATTACTTTGCAAAAAAAAGTTGCAAAATATACCAGTATTAATAATCGCGGTCGAAACATTTGGCTAATCATTTCAAAGGTACCGACATCATTTTCGGACATTAAATGCGTTCTTAAAACTTTATCTAGCAGCTCAAAAAATGTTTAACAATAAAACCCAAACCCAAATCAAATGAAAACAATCTACAATTCCAAGTAAAAAAAAAAAAATTCTAAATAATACAAGAAAAGTATGAAATTAGACAACTCAAGCAACTGGCATATACACGAAGACCCGTCGACAGCCGTAGTGTCTATAGCCACAAGATCATAGATACGTGCCCGAGAGGTGCGCCGCAACGTAATCGCCGCATATCATTGAATAATAAATAAGGAAGCGCTATGCCCGTAGCCTTTTAAAAAAATCAAAAAAATGAAGACCATCATCTCCCGACAGAAACCCGGGTGGTTCGAGCTTAGGCTTACACGCGTATTGCCATGGCATTATATCATTTTACCACACGGATTCCCGATCCCCGTCGACGTAACCATATGCTCCGGGAGCTCTATAGGAAAACAGTGAAAGCGGTTTGTAGCCACAGCGGCCGCTTGTCGCTTATAGAATTCTCGAAGGTGTCGTAAGTCCGTGTACCTTTATGGAATTGTGTGTCCGTGTGCGAAGGTACCACATCTATATTTTACAACGACACAGCTACAACGACCCTAGTGGACGAAGAAGCTGAAAGACGAACGCGGTTTCCAGGGTCGTTAGTGTGCGTGCGATGGACTCGCGGATGCGCCCGGCGGGGAGTCGATGATCGAATATCTCATGCAAACGCAGCAGAATTTTTTTTTTTTTTTTTACATTTTTTTTGCTCTTTTATTTTTTTGAACTTATAGATACACATATATCTACTTACCGGGAGAGAGGATTCCCGCGAGGGTCAATAGGGTCAAGTAGTTTCTCGTGTGCTGCCTCATCGTTCCGAACTCTCGTCTCGTCTGCTTGGTAACGGACTCTGACTACTGAACTTAGAATACCGCCGAACTGTGTTGCGGCTCGCGCTCGAGTTTAACGCCGCGTCCTCGAGAGCTGCTACGGACTCCCCCTTCACTCAACAGCGGGAACAGAAGCGTACCCGCGGCACCGAGAGCCTGGTAGACCAACAGTTCCGTCCACTGTACGATCGTTCGTACGCGGCCTTTCTGCGCGTCAATCCTCCCCACCCGAGATCCTTTGGGCTCGAAACTTTTTCTCTTTTGTACCTCGCGGGCCCACGGGACGGTCCTTCGTGGGCAATTCGGCGAAGGCGCGGAGAGAAATCGACGAACGGGACGATTTCGACGCTATTGTTCGATGCTTTTTGCCAGGGAGCAATGAGACGCGGATGCGGCGTGGTTGGTTTATATATCGAGTAACGTGTGAGGCATTAATTGTGAGACGGTTATAATTGTAACATTTGGGTCCGTTAGTTGAAAGAGAGTGCTGTTTGTCTTGCGGGAATAACAAGAATATTTATGGGACGAAGAGAGTCATTGGGCGTTCCGATTACCGAATTGTTATCTTATCTTATCTCGGTGTTGATGATAGGACGACTTTTGCGCATCTGTCCTCCAGATGCGCGAGGTACACGCTGTTTTTGTTGAGTAAATAGAATTCGGCATGTTTTTTCAGGTGGGTATTGAATATCGAAAGGAAAATAATTAATAACGGGTGGGCTGCGTGCAGAAACAAATTCGAATCCGAGCGTGTGAATGACTTGTAGGTCAAAACCGGAAATCGCAGTGAATCTCATATAGGCGTGGGTCCCGAGAGTTTTTTACATTACATTTGATAACGGGCCGATTGCCTGGGTTGGCATTTTAGTAAGATTACATTTATTGATTTATCTACAATAAATTTATTTATTTTTTTAAAATGGTAAACTGCAAAATAAAATGGTCTTTGCGATTCTAGGACGAAATGACGTATCAAAAAATTCAGCTAGGAGTAAAATGCGTGGCAGGTTCGCCAAGGGACGAGAGTTCTTTCCAGCCGCCATTTTGGAAAAAAGTAATGATTTGCGGCATTTGTAAGCAGCGATATTTGCAGAGTTATTTTTCTCAGTTTCAAAACTTGGTTTTTTTATAAGTATTATTAGTCGGTTGATGTACAAGTTTGAGTGTCAGGCAATTATTGCCACGAACCAATCATTCCCCACGCGATAACAATAATCGCTTACGCATACAGAGGAATCTGAGCGATTGGAATGTTTACGAAACAATCAAATCTGCATCACTCTTCGCTAGGAGTAAAATGTGTGGCAGGTTCGCCGAGGGACGAGATTTTCTTCCAGCACCCATTTTGGAAAAAAATAATGATTTGCGGCATTTGTAAACAGCGATATTTACAGTTTATACATCGCTTACGCATACAGAGGAATCTTAGCGATTGGGATTTTTACGAAACGATCAAATCTGCATCACTCTTCGCTAGAAGTAAAATGTGTGGCAGGTTCGCCGAGGGACGAGATTTTCTTCCAGCACCCATTTTGGAAAAAATTAATGATTCGCGGCATTTGTAAACAGCGATATTTGCAGTTTACAAATCGCTTACGCATACAGCGGAATCTTCGCGATTGGGATTTTTACGAAACGATCAAATCTGCATCACTCTTCGCTAGGAATAAAATGTGTGGCAGGTTCGCCGAGGGACGAGATTTTCTTCCAGCACCCATTTTGGAAAAAATTAATGATTCGCGGCATTTGTAAACAGCGATATTTGCAGTTTACAAATCGCTTACGCATACAGCGGAATCTTAGCGATTGGAATTTTGACGAAACAATCAAATCTACATCACTCTTCGGGTATTGGACGCGTACGATTGTCCATATAAATTTTGAATCAAATTGCAAATTTATTTCAATTTTTTTTTTTTTTTTTGCGAATGGTATCCACGCACGGGTGTCGTGTGATGTTGCGCAAGAGACCAATCGAGCCCCGAGGAGGGAACCAGATCCTCGGATACCGCGGATAGTGAAAGCAGTCAATCCGACAGAGCACCGGCCGCATTTCGTCGTTTATTGCGCAACAATCCACGCGGTTTAACAATAATCGATTCGCAATGGCCCGCGGCGCATTACCGTGATAGTTCTGAAAATCCCCAAAGGCACATATAACTAAAAACAAAATGAAATCGAAACCCGTCCGGGATAAGGAACAAAATATGGTTTACCTGCGCAGCTGTGGCCGAACGCGTGGCGATCTAGTGAAAGTACGCGAAATATCAATGAACTCCTTGCTCCAGGCTCCGACTCACAGCAATCAAATGATAATCTTTGCCGAGACTTTTAGAGACATTTGGGTCGATTGTTTTTTTTTTTATCTTTTTTTCACCAAAATTTAGTCTTCGCTTCTCAAATGTTTTCAGAGTACAAAATAATATTCCGAGAGCCGTAGGGAATGCCGGAAGGTTTGTGCCACTTGCAGCCCGTAACAGCGGTGTACGCAAATGTAGTACAGTCAGCTGAACATTACATAAAGTGAAAGGTTGCAATTAGGCAAATGAGTAAAGGTGAAATTGCACGGATCGGAAAGCGCATCGGTATATTAGCCGAGAATTCAATCGGCCAATTTGACTCGAAGACCGAATGACTATCTTTAGAGCTCAATGCTGTAATTTCCATTGACAATATCTTTTTATTTATTTTTTTGATAATTTAATGAGAATTTGTATTGCAAAATATTTACAATTCTGTTGGCTATTTTTTGTGAAGGGTCGAATAGAGTTGTCGGTGCAACTCCGTTGCTCCAATTCATAATACCATAGTTTTTTTTTTTTTTACATTATTCATATTTTTGGGATAATCATAATTACTATCGCAGAATTTATTTGCCAAATCAGTTGAACGATTTGGCTAAAAAAAATTGAATAGATTCACCAGTGCTACAATTTTTTCACTAACCACTTTGTGTTTCGTTGTTTGTTGGTACAATAACAATTGTTCGTATTGCATCAACGAGTCTGCCTTACATAAAGAAAGAGAGATAGGTACGTAACATCCTTCGCGGACAATGAGTGCATAGAAACTGTTTCGCTTACGTAATAATAAAAAATACGTTTATTGTTTCTTATGAGCAAAAAGTCAAGCGTTGCATTACTCTCCGTAATGTATCCTTAGCGAGTACAGTGTATTTATTTTTTAAAAGGCGAACCTCGCACAAAATCAGTTCTTTCCTTTGTAGTAATCCTCGCTAGAAAAAAAGAGAAACGAACAATTAATGGATGTAAAAAAAAAATGTCGTTAAATAAAAATTAAATATATTTCATAAAAGAAGAAAATAACAAAGTTGCGCCTCACCATCCGGTGACATTCTCGGGCTCGGTACACCTGAAGCTCTCCTCATTGTAGACCGTGCCGTCATCGCACTGTCCCTTCTGCGGCTGCACGCCGTTTCGGCAGATGTAGAATTTCGCGCAGTCCTCGGGATGGGGATAGGTCGGGTGAGGCAAAATCCTGCCGCCCGGTCCGATAACGTTCTCGTTGGGGCAGACGAAACCGTCCTCGAGGGCGTCGCGTCTAACGTTGCAATTCGTCGTTGCGTCGACGGACCATACGCAGCCCGATGACTTGGGCTCGTAGACCAGTCCGGGTGGGCAGGACATGACTGATCCAACGCCGTCGATGCAGTTTACGAAACGATCGCACGCCGCTGGATCCTCGTGCTTGAAATAACCGTTCGCACGCGGACACAGTGCCGATGGCTGTGGCTCCTCTGTAAAATGAAATTTTTTTTTTAATCTTAATAATAGTGAAAAGAAAAAAAATCCAATCAGCCACAATCCGAAGACTAGTCGACGGCGAAATTTTTTTTTTTTATTTTTTTTTTTATTAATTCGAGACATTATTTTTCAGATGTCCGAGAAGGGAGGAACTAGGGAGGGAGTTTCTGGAGAATGGCCACAAGGTAGGAATTTTTTTGTTTCACCTTGAGAGACGCTTCTCCGAAGGAGCCGAAGAGATACGCAAGGAACCGGATAAATTAATGCCAAAAGGAATTGAATAAAAAAAATTTGGCGAACCGGTTCTTCTATTGTCAAAAGACGGGGCGAGAACTGCTGGTTGACTTTATTGTCGCTGGTGTATAGTGGCTACACTGCGCCAAAACCAGTTGATTATACACCTCTATCGGCAAACCTGTTTCCATGAATTTCTTATAAATATATGTTCTGCAATCTGGAGTTTCCTGGTATTTGCTGCGTGAGAAAGTTCATATTTACTCAAATTGTTTACTACGTACTTTGTATGATCGGTCGGAGCCGTAACTACTTTGCGACTGAGGCATGCGGTGTCGCGAGAAAGTTCGGGACAGATAAAATTCGTACTGGATACGAAACAAGGGGCAACATTGTTGATTGAAACACTTTGGAGTACGCGTCAGAAATTATCTCCTCAAAGAAATTATTATTATTTTTAGAGCTCAACTAATTAAGTGTTTAACGCAATTTTTAATACGAAAAATTTGAACGACCTTCGAAAACGCGACTGAAAAAAATTGAACAAATGTACAAATAGATGATATTGCTTCACTGAACGTGCCACAAACAATTCGAAATCTTTCACAGAGCCTTATAAGAGATGCAGTACTTTTGATGAGTCATTATATATGCACTAGGTCAGACCGGCTTGCTTGACGGATTTTGCGATAGGGGAGAGCGGGGCAAAATGGCACACCGGGGCAAAACGGGATAAGGAGACAAAACGCAAATCTCCAATAACTTTTGGATTCTGATGATGGTGGTACGTGGGGCAAAACGGGTTTGAAAATCCGGATGTAGCGTTGGGACAAAATGGGACATCCAAAAATTATTGAAAAATTGAGTTTAGCCTTCACTGTCCCGTTTTGCCTCCCTGTGCCATTTTGCCCCGATCTCCCCTACTACATAATCATTTTTATTTCAACTATTACGTGACCGATCAATTTACCCTTTGGCGCAGATTCAGAAATGGTCTAAAATGCGTCCACAAAAAAAAATGCCCACAACTTTAACAACTTGTCTTTAGTTTTCACAACCTCTCAAGATTCGGACAAGTTCTTGTGTCTAGGTCTTCCCTACTGTGTTTCAAAGGGGCAAAAAATCAATTGAGTCTCAACAAAATGTGCGCTTTTAACTGGCGAAACAAATGTTTGGTTGATCGAAAGGAACACCTCGTTGATAAAACTAACATTTACTACGACAATTATTTCTCTCGATCAACCAAAAATGTGTTTCGCCACCCGTAAGCTCTAATTTTCTTGACTCGATCCATTTTTTTTTCGCAGTGTAAGTAAACAAAAAAAAAAATGCAACTTACGAAGAAGGGTGCGATCACCGCAGGGGACGTTAGCGGGAAGGTCGCAGAATTCCTTCTTCGGATTGTCGTCCCTGAAGACGAGGCCATCTTTGCAAAGTTTTTCCTCCGGTTGTCCGTCGACGCAGGAGTAATAGAGATCGCACTGTTCGGGATCGGCGAAGAAGCCCTTGTCCTCGGGGCACCGAAACTGTGCTCTGGACACGGACACGCCCAGTACAAGAAGAAGAACAAACGAAATGCCGCGTCTCGTCATTGTTCTCGGTGCTTCGTTCGTTCTCTTCGATTGATCTCGAAAAATTGACTGTCGTCCTCGTGCGGTGCTCGTTGCTTCCAACTTTTACCCCCCGTTTTGTAAAAGCCTCGAATATTCGTTTCTCGGTTCGGCGCTTCGGTGATGCGGGGAGAGCTACGATACGTGACTGTGGAACTTGTCGATACTCCGGTCCCGTTTCGCTCGAGTGGCCGACAACACCACCACCTTTGGCTTGGATGGCATTTCACAACCCCCACCCCTTTCGCCGAAACTCCTCTCGCTCTTCAGTAAGGCCCCCCTCGTGGTCCTTCGACTCACCGACCTAAAAGCCCCCTCCCCCCGGTCGACGCTTTCCTTCCTTCGTTCTATGCACGTATAGACAGACTTGTTGCGCTCTGTGGTTGCCCTCCCCCCCCCCCCCCCCCCCCGTTGCCTCATGTGCAACCAAACCCACGGGTTCCCCTCGTGCACACCAACTGCTTTCCTATCGTGGAATCTAACCGAGACGGGGCCCCCTTCGTTATCCATGGATTATTATTTTTAGAGACTCGATTATGAACTGACTTTTGTCTTGTGTCAGCAATATGGCCTCTGAAGAGAACAAAGGTTCACCATTTTTCTTTTTAACCTTAAAAAAAGAAAGTTGATGACAGGACGAACGAAAGAAAGTATACGAAGAACGAATTTTTGTTCGTGTCTCCGATTCTTGCTAATTTGTTATTATATCGTTTGCTTAATATTTTTTATTTTATGCCCTGTGACGCCGTATTGGAAACTCGATCGTTACAAATTTAAGACTCAAATATTGATGCTTGGAAATTTAATAAGAATTTAGTCGTCTGTCAGCAATATGGACTTAAGGTAAAAGGCCCACTTTATGACACTGCCCATTGGCTGCGTATCGAATGGTGGGGGGAGCCGACTATGGTAGAGGAAACCCTGTCGCAAACTGCGAGAGTGTCAGAAACTGAGCCCTTTACCTTTAATAGGGGCTGCACGATTTGGGAAATTCGAGGTAGTTTTCTGTGAGAATAGAGAGTATAAAAGATTTGTACATTTCCTGACCGCAGAGGTCCACATTTTTTTTTAGTTTGAACTTAAAAAAGGGAAAGGCATAATTTTCGTGTTTTTATGAATGGATAAACGGAAGGGCACGATTGTATATAACGAGCGAAATGTTATGTCTCCGATTCTAGCAGACTTTCAGTTTGATCGTTTACTTAATATTTTTTATTTTATGCTTGCAATTTTATCCTTGCGACTCCGTACTGGAATCTCGATAATTACGAATAAAGACTTTAATATTGACACTTGGAAATTGAAGCTCCGTAATTGAATTTGAACTTTGTACTCGAACGTTGAAGCTTTATGCTTTCTATTACTACCTAAATAAATTGAACGGAAGTGAACTCTTCGGTGCAATTACAAAATCCCTCGGAATATGAGTCGCGTGAATTATCTTCTTTTTTTTAAAATTAATCTCGCAGCATTCTTACTTCATCATCGTCTAATACTCTTTCTCTTCCTCAAATTCCACAGAGCATTCTCTCGCCGGCTCGATCATTCGCTCCCGTCCAGTCTCCGCTGGCACGCACTTTCCACGTGACTTACAGACACGGGCATGATCTCCGATGCCGAATGCCACGCATTAGCGCCGATAGATGAAGTATTCACCGCGGGCGATTCAGTATGCACTTTCCAAGTACTCTACGCACGGGCATTCCGTTTGCTCCGGGTCTCCGTAGCTTCGGGACATTCTCGAGACTCACTTAAGGAGTCGTCAAGGATACTCCAACCACGAAGACCCTCTCGTCTATTCTTAGCTGAAACTCACCGGAAGATTCCTCTAACTGAAGTAAAAATTAGAAAACAACTTCATCGAAATATCGTCGATTATTCGTTAATCCAGTATTATTTACGTAACTCCATATTTACATAATCCGTCTGGTCGCTACATAAATTTAAATAACTTACAACCGATATTTTAAAAATTATTTTTTACATCCCGGAAGTGCCGCGAGCGAACGGACGGCTTGGGAAGTTTAATGAATGCGAAAATGTCGAAACAGCCTGCCGGAACGGATTTCGGCGATTGGGGTCTCGAGTTATCTGGAAAAACACTGGGCACCGAATCGAAAGCTCGCCAGACGTTAAAACCGACTGAAAGTGTCCTCCGTGAGGTCGCGATACCGAGACCAATATTTCAGCCTTGGGCACGATGATCGAGGGGGCCGGTAGAGTCGGTGTCCCCGTGATACATAATCCACGCTCGGGGCACCGCGGCTTCAAGGTCCGCCACTGACCGAGAGACTCGAGGAAAGTAGAATCGGTTCGGGATATGTTTCGAGTCGCCTTTTACTTGGCGATCAATCGAACCATGAAGCAACCTGCCTGACTACTGGACTCAACGGAAAGGCCTTATGTATATATATATATATATAAAACTACAGGCGCGAGTATTGGAATACGAAAAACGGGATATCTAGAGATATACATATATCGCACAGTATTTAAGGATATGTATGTATCGGGCTCGCCGGCGTGTCGACCTTTTGTCGAGAACGACCGAAGGCGAGGCCAGGAGAAAGTCATCGAGACGATTTACTTGACTCCGCCCTGAGCATGACCAGAAAATTATCGCGCATGCTGATCTGGCCACTTCGGTTTGCGAAAAGCCATTGATCTTTTTGACAATTGGCCCTGATTTTGAGCCGATCGTATAACGTCATTTTTGATGACGTTTTAATCGGGTTATATCGATAGATCGATCGTTGTTCGAAGACAAGTTACGCCCTTAATGCTTGGCGGACCACCCAAGATTTTAGCGTCATTTTACTTTTTTGGGAGCTTAAAAATAAACCGTACATAGGTAATGTGTTGGGTAGATATGGTTTGATTTTTAAAAAATGAATATATAACAGTCGTTGCAGTGAAATAATGCAAATAGAGTTTATCGGAGTGAGTTTCCGTTATCCGGAAGCCGTTGATCTCTACTACGCCGCAAGTCATACGTTACCTTGAGAGCGAGACTACGGCGGCTGCTGTTACTGCGTAGGCTGAAACAGACTCGACGCATACCGGAAGTAGCACGGCAAATATCATTGTTGCAGATCGAATTTCTATGCCCGTATGATAAATTGTGTGTCGAACCGTTGAAACGGCAACTTGAAATTTTCACTTACGACCAGGCGGAAACGCTTATGAGTTATGAGAATTCTCAGCGACTCTGTCGTTATTGTTGTTATTATAGGCGTTATTGGAACAGATTTTTTTATTACTGTATACGACACAAGGTGACTCAATGATATTTCTCCGAATTCGTAAGTCCTTGATCATATTCTGAAAGTTAATTTTTTTTTTCATCCATATTATTACATTTTTTTCGCCGATATATAAACGTAATTTCGTTACCAATTTTTGTTCATTAATCAATAAGTTCGATTCGTAAATTCATTCAAATTGCAGATCGATGTCTGTACGAGGCATAAATATCGACAATATTAATTGCAGATATAAGTTTTAATCGGCAACAAAGTTTGGAACGTAAAATAGTGACACATATTTATAATCGATTTCTGCAAAAAAATAACTGAGGAGGGTTCGAAATATAATCTCCAATATAATAAATTAATGACTCGCTAATGGTCAAATAAAACCTCAGATCTTCAATTTCTCAATCGCATTCTAAGGGGAATAATATTTTAAAATAAATAACTATGATTCAGGAACATAGAAAAAGGAACACAATTTTTTTTTTCATTTCTGTATTTTTAACGTGTAAATTTATTATCAAAGTTTTACGTAACTAAATTCAATCGTCACTACATAACGCGAAGTATATGAAAGTACGAGAGGGATGTGTGTTTTGGCGTCCCGATGCGGGACATTTGAGCCTCAAAGGTTGCTTCAGGGCTTCTTGTCGTCGTCCTTGTACCAATCCTCGCTGAAATAATGATAATAATTCAAACGTTAGATAGATTTTAAAATGTCGAAAAATAGCATTTGAAAAAAAAAATCGTCAATCATCCGAATAACAACGTACCATCCGGGAACGTTCTCCGGGGCGTCACAGCGCTGCTGTACTTCGTTGTAGACCGTACCGTCGCTGCAACCCTGTTCCCTTGGTGTAACACCGCTCAGACATACGTAAAACTTTTGACAATCTTCGGGGTGAGCGTATTTCGGATGATCGACCAGCGTTCCCCTGACGTCGGTCTGACGGTCCTTCGGGCACTCGAAACCGTCCTTCAGGACCTTGCCAACGACTCCGCAACCCTAGCAAAAAAAGTTTATTAAAATCCTCGACTTTATAAAGCATAACAAAAAAAAAGTATAAAAATTGTTTCCGCTCATTTTGAAGAAATGCTCACAAATTGAACAAACATTTTTTCAGCCCAAATATTCCCGAAATACGAGTAAAAGTAAAAAAAGATTTAAAAAAAAATTTACCGTAATTAAATGAATCAAATGAATTAAATTAAATGAAATTAACATTAAATGAATTAACATTGCTAATTACCTCGCGGCCGGCACTGTCGGGCCACACACATGTGCCGCTGTACTCATCGAAGTGTAGTCCGGTCGTGCACGTTATCTCGACGTGTTGGCCGTCGATGCAGTTGTAGAAAATGTTGCAGACGGAAGGATCCGGGTGAGCGAAGAATCCGTTGCGCCTCGGGCATTTCTTGGTCGGCTGGGGTGGTTCTGTATGGTAAAGGGAAGATATAAATGGCTAGAGAGATCCGATACCGGTATTCCGGATGCCTTATAGACACGTGGCGAAAAGTTGTAAACATCCACCATTGACGTGTTTTACTTCTTCGGCGTTACTAATTGATAGGCGAGGGTTTCGTTAACGAGGAATTTGCGGAAACGCGGCAAGATCGTCGACGAGGATTATGCTTACGCAGTTCCAGACGATCGCCGCAGTCAACGTTGAATACGTGGTCGCACTTGTTGATCTTGCGATTCAGGGGATCGAACACCAAACCGTCCGGGCAAAGCTTCTCCGTCGCGACGCCATCGGTGCATTGATAGTACTTGTCGCACTGAATCGGATCCTCGTACTGTCCGTCCTTCTTCGGACAATTGTATGCCGCATCTGAAAACAATAATTTTGTATACATATATTCAATTTTTTAAAATAATTTTTCTAAATTGAAAAAAAAAAATTCTCCGAATCCGTAAATCCTTAATTTTGAAAGTTCAATTCTTTTTTTCCTACATGATTTTTTCTTCAATTTTCTCGTCGATATGTAAATTTAATTTCGTAAACAATTTTTTTTTTCATCAATCAATAAGTTTAATCCGTAAATTCATTTCAATTACAGATCGATGGCTGTACGAGGCACAAATATCGACAAGATTAATTGCGCGTATGAATTTTAATCGGCAACCAAATTTGGAACGTAAAATTGTGAATGCCTATAATCGATTTCAGCAAAAAACAACTGAGGAGGGTTCAAAATTTAATTGGAATATCATAAGTCATCAATGAAAAATGTATAGAAAAAATTTAAAAAAGGGGGAGAGCGAGGCAAACCGGAAATCCGGGACAAAACGGACCGGCGTCGGACTTTTAATTTTTAACGGAATCCGGCAGTGAAATTTAAATAATGATATTGTAATTATGCAATTGGCAATCTGTAGGAGTACCGGAGTATCGGCGTCGTTCTGCTCGTCGTTCAGACGGTAGCGAGAGCACCGCCGCCTACTTATGCAATCGAGACACGAGAGAGCCACCGCGCACTGACATTTACACTTTAGAAAGTTCGGCTTTGAGACTGTCTCTCGCGCAGAGCTACCCGGCTACCGTATTATATATCTCGCTTCCATCTCCGAGCAATAAGTCCACCGTTGCCGATACCAAAGCACGTCTGTCCGGTATTGGAAATTTGCAAAGTTTAACTTTTTCTTTTTTTTTTTCAACCGATAACGAGTTTAGCGTGAAGTACATGTATTTTACTATTTTGTTTAGTATTTACGGTTTTGCTTTGAAAGATTTTCTTTTCGCTTTAAGATAAGACGATACTTAGTCTGTGGGTTGAATGAACTCGTTTTTGAAATCGTAGGGAGATTCAGTGGGACGATGGAGTTTACAATTATTCAATGTAAACCAATCATTTTCAACATTTTCGAATTTTGTGTGTTAAATGACGTAATGACAATTATACTTTAGGGAAAAAATAAAATAAAAATGATGAGATTTTTGAAAAAAGTGTCTACGAATGTAATGTTAATGTGGACCATACTTACATGCGACCGAAGCTAAAGCTAGTACCAGGATGCACACTCTGGTCATTTTGGCAGTACTCGAAAAACTTAGAGTATCTTCGAAGCCTGTGTCGCGTTGACAGAAACGACAAAAAAGATTGAATTAATTAATTTCACTTAATTTTATGGACTTTTATGAGGAGGAGTGATTTTTGGGCGCTCTTTGGAATGGCGTCTCGTCGCGAGACACTGCTCCGTCGATGGCTCTCCACCGGGTATACCCTGTCATCCCCCACCTGTACCACCATTTCCCCACTTTCGCTTGGCGTTTGCTGAGTCGGTGGCCGATAGTCAAGAATCGAGATTCGACCACACACTTTTACCCCCCCCCCCCCCCCCCCCCGCCCCCGCCTTCGTTACCATCCTCTTCTTGTTCCCACTGTAGGGTGTTGGAAGAATTCCGCAAAGTGGGGTTCTCTCGTTTCACGTTAAAAGCCATTAGCGGCTTTTCGATGTTGTCAGATTAATAATCAAGTTATTTTTGTAAAAATTATTTCTTCATACACGAAGATTTTTTTTTTCATAAAAAAAAAAATTACTTTGTTTATTTCAAAAGCCTTTGCTATAGAATTGAAATTAGAAGGGTAAGAGAAAGGATTTCAAAGAAGTTTATTTGATTCGAATTAAATCTTCGAACATTTTTACTTTTATGTTAATCGAATTCTAGTAGTAGTGGATTTATTGACAATATGCTAGATGGAACAATTTTTGGTACCTAGCATGACATAGCGTAGATTGTCGTGAGGACATACATATATTGCCAATTGGCCATCGACCTGAGGCCTTCAGCCATCGAATTCTATTTTTTGTTAAATCCTATATTTGTCAGTATTGTTACTATTATTATTACCTTGTTTTCCTTTTCTGAGCCGCATCGGGGGCGCAAATAAAGCAAATAAATAAATAAATCTTGTTATTATTGTAATTTTCATTTTTATTTTAAGTCATATACTTTTTACTCTGATACTACTCACTGGTAATCGGGCTTAGCCCGTTTATTATGAAATAAATAAATAAATAAATAAATAATCGTGCATATACATCGAACACGCAAGGCGAAACTGTAAATAAAAATATGTTCGGTCTGCTTTTCGATATTACTAAGCTTACTGGCTCCTAGATGACGAAAAAGTAACTGCGAAACATCGATCGATCGATGACAGTAAATTAATAATAATTCGAAAGTTTTGGATCGATTTTTTTACATTCGCTAAAAAATTTGCTCGACCGCGATTTTTTGGGAGCTCTTCATTGTTGACAGACATTCGATGCAGCGAAGTTTTATACAGTCCTCTTCTATACCACTCCGTTCACTCGATCCGCGATTCGATCCTTCCTCTCTCTTTTTTCCTAGTAACGGTGGAAATCGAGAAGGTCGTTCTTCACCTTCGTACACGTGCCATGCCGATGATACATCCGTACACTACTCGCGCCCTCTACATAAGACAGACAAACGCATTGTTTAAAACAAAAAATTAAGTATTTCCAGAATTAGTAAATTTAACAGCATAAGTTTTATTTATTAAATTTTTTTTTGCGATTTTTATATTTTGAGACGAATTTCTCCGAGGAAAATTTCGAGCATCGCAATGGCAACATTTCCGTACTTTCTTTTTAGTGTGCAAAAAAAAAAGACACGGCTTGCCCCCACAAGGTAATTTCGTATTCAAAGAATAATATTAAAGATGCTTCGAGGCGTTCTTGAGGTAACGGTTAATTGTTCAAGATCCAACAGACGGTACCCGTTAGCCTTTGGAACGGGAAACGCAGTGAATGCCTCAAGCATACGCGATAAACCATAGATACGTGAATGCACTCTATAAATTACAATGGGCGTGTTATCACCTTGATCGCGGGTTGAGCTCATCTCGAGAGGCTTTACTGCTTCAAAAATAGCGCAAAGTATTTTTCAATCAGATAAAAAAGATAAAAAGGAAGGACGAAAATGAATTTTAAGAAATTGAGAAATATGGAACAGAGGAAGAATTTTTTATCAGATAGAAAAGATAAAAAGAAAAGACTGAAAACAATTGTTAAGAAATTTAGAAATTTAGAATTCCGCAAAGAATTTTTTAATCGGATAGAAAAGATAAAAAACAGACTGAATATAAATTTTAAGAAATTTAGAAGGAGCTCGTTTTCGCGGTCAGCGTGAATTCGTGCGTGAATAGCAAACAGGCGAATGGTAAAAGAAATCGATTTCAAGATCACGTTTTCGTATCGAGTAAAGGCAACGTTTTCGATAACGATCGAGGTTCTGCTTGCTCAACGATCCGCGTTCTTCAATTTCATTTTCACCTTTCGCCTCTTTCGATTCTTTTACAGAATCGATTAGTGTATTCTGAATCTCGGTTGTCTTATAGACAGTGTATTTATAGCACGCAGTACTGGGTGTCGAAAGATCTAGGAAATTAAATTCTCGAATAGGCTGTGAAACGCGTATCATGGTATGTTAGCTCGTGTAGAAAACGAAAGCCGGTCATGTAACGTCAATTAAGAAGAAAAAAAATTAATTTAATTGTCGCGCAGAACTTTAACAAATTGTTGTTGTAATAGATATAGAGATATACTATAATTTCATGTAATTTTCTAAACTCTTTATTACATTTAATAATTTGGAAGATAAACGAAACAAGTTTTCGTTTCTAGACTTTTAGCTTACGATTAAAGATTTATCAAAATTACCATAATTTTTTGGTTGGCATAAAAACATATCTACAATTTTACACCGTCGACTGACGTGCTGTGCAAGTATTTTAGATGTATTCGGGATTTTTGTGATCGGTATGAACAGTGGCAAAGATTTTGAATTTGAACACGTTCCACTCACGTATACACAAAATTTCAGACCAATTCGAAACTTCTTAATGTTACAAAAAAAATGTCAACCATTTTTGGATAATCTTCATGCTTAAAATTCTTCACTTTTCCAATTTTATTCAACGATCAAACTTTTTTGGTTTGTTGTCAGACAAAATTTATTATACAAATTTGTAGCGAAAAAAAAAATTGAAATACAATAATTAAAATTAAGAGGAGTTATGGACGCTGTTTCCCCATTCAGTTTTTGGGTGGTCTTGACGACTTCCGCCTGCTAGTTGGATTCGGCTTGGACGGTGGGTTCTCCAGAGCGTCCAACTCCGCGTCGGTCAGCTGACCCTTGTACCAGTCTTTGCTGTGGAATCACGAAAAAAAAGTGAAAGGATTAAACCGGGTATTCGCACGATCACTGAAAGCGAGCCTCGCCTCTTCGAGGTTTCTCGGCATTATTATTATGCGTGGGACATCGATGCATCCCGCGTCGCGTCCTCTCTTTAACGCGACTTTCGAGACAGGGCCGTAGCCAAAAGTTACTTCGAAGATTTTTTTTCTCAATTTTTCAAAAATTAAAAGTTTTGTCTAATGAGTTTTAGTAAACAAATGCAAATTTAAGATATTATTAGTCAATCCTTCCGTTTCCAAATAATTCGACCTACTTCGACCTAGCTCTGTTACTTGTATAGAATGTATTAGCAAAAAATTTACTGTTTAATTTGTTTTTAATTAACGTAAACAGTATTTACCATTCGGGAATCTTTCTGGCCCAATCGCACTTGCCAGTCCTCTCGTCGAACGCTTGACCAAGCTTGCACCCATTTTTCCTCGGAGTTTCGCCATTGACGCACACGTAGAAGAACTGGCAATCCTCAGCGTCGGGGTATCGCGGATGGGTCGCCGCGACGGACTCGTCAACCTTTGGACACGTGAAGTTGAAGAGGTCGCGAGAACCGCAACCCTTCTTCTGCGCCTCGTCGGCCCAATTGCAGATACCAGTCTTTTCCGAAAATACCAAACCGTCCGGACACGTGATCATGTTGTATTTACCCTCGACGCAGTAGTAAAACGTGTCGCAAATTCTGGCATCGGCGTGAGCGAAGTAACCGTGCATCCTCGGACAATGTTCGGACGGTTGTGGTTCCTCTGAAAAACAAAACCAAAAATATGCTATAGAAAAAGGTACCATTAAAAAAAAAGCTGTCACCGTTTTTTTTTACTTCTGGCAGAATCAGTTTGCTTAATAAGAAATCTTTTTTAAAAATATATATTTTCGGTGTTAACGTCGAGCGGCAAAAGTTTGCTCCAAGACCCATATTTGGGAAAAGTACCGTTTTTCCATATTTCAAAACAGCAATATCTCTGCTTCCCCATAGAATTACGGTAAAACCCAGTTGGCTATCACGTTCTACAGGAAAAAATTTACAATATAGAGTATACGGTAGATTACAGAATCATTTTGTACAGGAAAGTTTGTTACGGCCCATTTTGGGAAAAGTACCTTTTTCCATATTTTAAAAGGGCGATATCTCTGCTTCCCGATGGAATTACGGTAAAACCCAGTTGGCTAATGTGTTGTACAGGAAAAAATACAGAAAATAGGGTATTTGGTTGAATTACAGAATCGTTTTTTCATTCCCTAGCAAGGCGATGAAAAACGTAAAAAAAAGCATGATAAAGGTTTTACTCCTTTATCATGCTTATCATGGGCTAAAGAGTGATTTTACCCTTCCAATATTGTTAACGCCAAATCTAAGGTTCCCAAAACATATTTTGGACCGTACAATTCGATGTATTTTTTCGTGTCAAACACGAATCCGATACCAGTTATGACCCAATGTCGATCCGGACATTGCCAATTTCCGAAGGAATTTCTTTTTCTCGTTAAGTTTCAATAGAAAACTCACGAAGTTTCGGTCGTTTGGAGCAATCGATGCCGAATGGCAAATCGCATTTCTCGCTGTCGGGACTGTAGTCGTTGAATACCATGCCGTCGGGACAAAGTTTAGCGGTGTGTTTTCCGTCCCTGCAGTCGTAGTACTTGTCGCACTGTTTAGAATCGGGGAAGTAGCCGTTTGGCTCCGGGCATTGGTCGGTGGCTTCGGCGACTTCGTCCTCGTATTCCTCGAGATCCTCGTCATCCTCGTCGGTGACCGGAGCTGCGGTGACTGGCTTTGCTGCTCGTCGTCCCGGTAAGGACAATTTTCGACGAGTCTGCTCGGCGGCCTCCTGCTTTCGCGTTAAAGCAGTCACGGTACCTATGCGAGAAAGTAAAAAAAAATATTAATAATTAAAATTCATATCCAATATCGCTAAAATGGGCGACTGTTTACAGAATAGGAAACGATAAAATAGCAAGGTGGTTGTCTGCATTATCTTTAAAGATTATTCGCAACTGGAAAATTTTCATTATTGATCGATTACTATTGACTATATATAGGGTAAACCGGGGCAAAACGGGGACTCTAAACAATAAAACCCGCTACAACGATACCGAAAGCATACATCCATTGTTTTTCACACCAAAATTGTATTAGCGGCGGTTTTGAAAGAATATTTTAAAAAACCATCTGGGGCAAGACGGGGTACCGTTCGATGTTACCTGCGGCAACTTTTGTTAGCTTCATTATTACTCTATTTTGCCCCATGTCGATATGACATTTCATGCCCCCACTTTGCCCCGGTTTCCGTCGTTTGTTGGCTATCATGAATTGATTTATTCGATAATTTTGGGTACCCCATTTTGCCCCACGTCGATATGACATTTCATGTCCCCACTTTGCTCCATGTCTCAGTTTTGCCCCGGCTTCCCCTATAATACAACAATATATATAATAACCAGTATTTATTCTTTTTTGTATTTTTTTTTTTTTTTGTAGTTTTCCCAGTTCGGGCGGTTTTTTTTCCTTATTCGTTTTTGACTACTCGGGAGGTGTTGTTGATTTTCAAGGCAACTCCCGTCTGCGTCCCTGAACGGACGGACGAAGCCGCGAGCGAGAATAACGATCGAACGCGCGGATAGAGCGATGCCGGTCGACCTCGCGGCTCGCGTTCCCCGGGCTCGCCGTAGCTTCTGCTATATCCACGGAAGAAAGCGAGAAAGTGTCCGGCAAGCGTGCACGATCATCGCGCCGAGGCGAGCGAGCGAGCGAAAGAACGAGATCCCGGTGGAGCCAGTACACGCGTGAGCTGCAATATTGCTCGATCATCTCGTCGGCAAAAGTGGCTTTCCAGTTTACACATGGTTTTCCCATTCGCGGCGAATATACGGAGAAATAATCTTGTGCCAATCGCGTCCGAGAGATTCGACATATTTTTCCAAAACAAACATATTTTGTCTGAAAAATCGTCCGAATCAAAGTCCATGCCGATCTACAAGAAATGATTAAAAAACAATCTATTGTACGGTTACAAATTTTTATTCTTTAATTAATTTAACTCTTTTATAAAACCCACCAATAACAGTTTTTCGATTTTCACTTTGAAAATATGTTCCATGAATACAGAAAGTCCATACTTCACAGCAGCCGATAAATATTATCTGCAGGTCAGCCAACAATGGCGGCAGTTTAGTTTATTCAAAAAAATCCTGTCGTTGCACAACTTCAAGATACCTTACGTAAAAAAAAAAAAGAAAACGGACAATAGACAAGTCGCAGTACAATAACCGATTACCGATGAATAATTCCAGTAAAAATCCCGCTGAAAAATCTTCACAATGGAAATAAGAAAACGGCGTTTGTTAACCCAACCCACTCGCGATTGTTGGCTCCGAACGAGGTCATCGTGGACTTTCGTGCACGGTATGGAGGGAGGGAGGGGGGGGGCATAAGCGTAATTCGACTAAATTCAATGAGGCGTGACTTCCATGGGAAAATAAAAAACAAAAACCAGTAAAAAAACAAAGACAAAAAAACGTAACGCGGAAAAGAAAACGACGGGAAAGTCATTGCGAACAAGTTGTGTGTTGGAGACTCACCGAGGCAAATGAATAGACAAATGAGAAGTCCGGGTTTCATCGTGGCGGGGAGTAATTTATCGGCGTCCTTTGGCGAGGGGATGAGGCGTAGTTGTTCGTGTTGGCCTCGGTCGTAGCGCGATTAGCGGCGCGACCTATCGCCGTTTCTTTAAGCGCTCGTTTTTTTTTCTTCTCTCTAAACTCCCTTTCTCTATTCTACAAATGGTGGTTTCCAATGCGGGATGATGACTAGCGACTACTGGGGCACCGGCGGGGCACCCATGATCTTATATGCCTCCCCCACTTTGGGACCCCTGACCGTACAGCGACGACGTTACAACACACCACAAAGACGACGAGATCCCAGCGTGTAGAGTTGTTCTTGTAGAAAACTGTATACACTATCGTACGAGGATTAACTGTGCTCTTGCACACATGATCGCTTCGCATCGGTCGGAAGAAGGTGCATGGAAGGTACAACGACTCTTTCTCTCGAACTATCCTTGCGGCCTTCTATGCACGGATTAGGACAAAAAAAAAATCGAAACGACAACGTTTTTGGCACAAAAAGTACCAGAATGAAAAACCGGAACTATTATTTTGTTAAAGAAATCGGATAGCTCGTTCGAACTTTTCGAGTGATTACGGTAATCGCCCTATAGTTAGGGACGATCTCGGTCACGCGAAATGCTCCGGAGGGGGCGATCGAGCTCGGATATTTTGATATCTGGCCTCGAAGAGTCCTTTCTCTGGGACACTGTATCGAAACTCCTTGAGCGCCGTTTCCAGCGCTCTCACGAATTCCGCGGTGTATGTGTGAGATAAATTGGATAATCTCGGGATCCGAAGAGTGACGGTGGTTTGATCTTTCGATCGAAAGTTCACTCAACCTGGAAATCTGAGGGACCGTTAAATCACTGAAACACCCCTCATCACGCCAGATCCATAATAATTTTGCTAACAATTATCGTGCCGATCGTTTCATTACCATAAAATGATATTCTATTTGCGTTATTCGTTAAAAATTGGTCGAAGCTCTTCTAAAGGATAACACTGCATCCTGTCCCTTGTCCCGACAACTTACAGCTGCTATGTTACGTAAAAAAAAAAGATCAACGGATCAATACGAAGTCTCTCGATCCCACCATCCGCCGCGATGTTTCCTGATCCAAAGTTTCCTCATCTCGTCGTAAAAGAGTATGTAAAACGCGTACGGGAGTCCCGGAAGCCACCACTCGGCCAACAGCGGATACGTCTTCAGAACCACGTCCATGTATGGTGCGTAGCACACGACGCAGGCTGCGCCGATCTCGAACAGCAGGCCAAAGTTCAGGACCCAGTTGTTCATGCCCTGGCGAAAGAGGGATATCCTCCGGGTCTTGCATATCATCGCGTCGGCCCATTGAACGATGACGATGCTGACGAAGAAGGCGGTGTGGCACGTGTACTCCAGAATCTTCCGTTGCTCGTAGGTCCATTCCTGATCGTAACTGTCCTGCAGATCGTTTATCGCCTTGCTGTCCCAGTAGGGACGCAGACCCAGCAGTCTTTCCGGCAGAAAACCGTTCTCCGCCATCACGACCAGATAAGTGAAGAATCCGGCTGCGGCTTCGATTATACCGATCTGTCCGTAGGCCATGAAGATCAGTTTTCTGCTCACCAGGTGATCGGAATTCGGAATCCGCGGTCGTCTGCGCGGAATCGTTGAAATAAAAAATGTTCTATCGTTAAACGGACGTTAAACAATCGGCATTAAGATTTCGCCGTTGCTTCGAAATGGACGTTCACGTACCTCGACATAATGTCACTCTCGGACTTTTCGTAAGCGAGCGATATCGCAGGCCACATATCGGTGCCAAGGTCGATGCACAGAACGCATATAACCCCAACCGGTAGAGGAATCCCCAGGGCGATGAACGCGAGAAAGGGCGTTATTTCGGGAACGTTGCTCGCCAGTGTGTATGCTATACTCGACTTCAGATTGTCGAATATCCTTCGGCCCTCCTCTATACCGGTTACGATCGACGCGAAATTGTCGTCGAGGAGAATGAGATCGGCCACTTGCCTGCTCACATCCGATCCTGCGCTGAAATATCCAAATTTTTACTATTATTATTATTTTTACTAGCGATTACGTTGACAGTATTTGTGAGTATCTGTGAATATCTGTAAGTATTTGTGAGTATCCATGAATATCTGTAGGTCTTTGTGAGTATCTGTGAATATCTGTGAGTATCCGTGTGAGTATCCGTGTGAGTACCGTGTGAGTATCCGTGTGAGTATCCGTATGAGTATCCGTGTGACTATCCGTGTGAGTATCCGTGTGAGTATCCGTGTGAGTATCCGTGTGAGTATCCGTGTGAGTATTCGTGTGAGTATCCGTGTGAGTATCCGTGTGAGTATCCGTGTGAGTATCCGTGTGAGTATCCGTGTGAGTATCCGTGTGAGTATCCGTGTGAGTATCCGTGTGAGTATCCGTGTGAGTATCCGTGTGAGTATCCGTGTGAGTATCCGTGTGAGTATCCGTGTGAGTATCCGTGTGAGTATCCGTGTGAGTATCCGTGTGTGTATCCGTCTGAGTATCTGTGAGTATCCGCGTGTGTATCCGTCCGAGTATCTGTGAGTATCCGTGTGTGTATCCGTCTGAGTATCTGTGAGTATCCGTGTGAGTATCGCTGGATTTCAGTGAGTGTCCAATCGACATTACTAACTCGAACTTTGTTACCATATAAAAATGAATAGATGATTATTATTATTACTGACTTTGCACTGAAAGTTCGAATGGCAAAGAAAGAAGTGTAGTGTTTGTTCAACTCGCCAGCAATTCCCATGGCTATTCCGATATCGGCTTTTTTCAAGGCCGGCGAGTCGTTGACACCGTCGCCGGTGACAGCGGTTATCATATGAATTCTCTGGCAGCTCTCGACGATCTGTAATTTTTGTACCGGGGATGTTCGAGCAAATACTATTTCCGGATAGCGTCGAATAAGTTCGTCCAGTTTATCGTCGATAAATTCGCGAAGTTGGTCACCGGTCACAACGATCGATCGTGCGTCGTTATCGCTGCCAAGATCCTCGGTGATTATTCCGACGTATTTGGCAATAGCCCTGGCTGTGTCGGGGTGGTCGCCGGTAACCATGATTACCTTGATACCGGCGCAACGACACTTGTACACCGCATCGGGAACGCTCGGCCTTGGGGGATCCATCATCGAGATCAGGCCGACCTCGTTATTAGGGAAAGATTAAAAGTTAAACCAGGAATTTCACCCAAAATATTCACACGCAATTAATTGTATCTTTCGGCAAACAAAATAATGAGTTTGAGGAGAAGTACAAGAGAAATTTTCTTAATGGTCGGATAAGGACCATATCTGGATGTTCGCCAACGCGCCAATTATTTTTATCTTTCGATAACAAAAATATAAAACAAAGATACAAAATCTCGAAAATCGTCGAGGAACCTAATTGTTATAAATTTTAAGCGTGTTTACCAGTCGAAGATTTTCGAGCGGGAAATTCGGTGGGTCGGCTTTGAAAACGAAACCTTTCGGAAAGCCTTTCGACGACAATTCCAGATCGGCGAAGCCCAGAACGCGTTCACCGTTGTTGGCAAGATCGTAGCACGATTGCGTGTAAGCATTTCGCATCTCTTCAGTGAGTTCCCTCGTCTCACTGCCGTATGCTATCGTGGAACAACGTTCCAAGACTCTCTCGGGTGCACCCTTCAACGAAATCAGATGCGTACCGTTTCGTATGTGCACGTTCGCCTGGAATTTGTCCGTCGAATTGAAGGGAATCTCGAAAACCTGTTTCCATCAAGTAAATAAAAAAGTTATTTCTCTCGCTGTTCCTTTTCTTTTCCGTGGTTATTTTTAACAAATGCGAAACGTACTTTCGTGTACCGAATCCTGAAAGTCTCGGCTCCCCCTTTCACGAGTATTTCCATGCACTTCAACAAGGCAGTGTCCGACGCATCACCGAGTACTCTTCTCTTGTTCAACGGCGGTGGCGGCAGATTCTCCTGTGACCTATTCGGTGCCCATTCGGCGCGATTACACAAGCTCGCTATTCTCGCTAAATTGTCGAATCCACTGCTGTTGGCGTATTTTCGCCAGGTATCGGACGCCATGACTTCTTTGAGCTGGCCGTCGTACCACATGTGACGAACCTTTTTTTTTCAATTTTGTAAGAATTAATGCACAAAAGTTCCAATTTTTGGCGAAATTGGTGCCAAGGATCGGATTTTACGTTTTCCCGATTTAAAAAATCTGTATCGGATTTAATAAATTTTTTAAACGTTTTTAACTTTCTTTTTAAGGGGAAGTGAAATATCGCGGTCGGTAATGAAAACTATAATGAACTTTTCTCAAGGGTGCTAATATTTTTGAGGAAAACAAATTCGAGCCGGATGCACACGGCAATTCATTCTTTTCTCAAAGAAATTAACACCATCGAATAAAGTTAATTTGAAAATTGCAACTATCTCTCTCACACTCATGGCCACGTCACGTGACTTTCACTTCCCTTAAGGCTTTAGCTCTGGCAATTCAATAATCAATGATTTCTTTTTTATCTGAAAACGAATGAAAAGAACGGCATACGGTCATCTTGTTCTGCGTCAACGTGCCAGTCTTGTCGCTACAGATAACCGAGGTGCAGCCAAGCGTCTCGATAGCCTCGAGATTCTTCACGAGACAATTCTTGCCGGCCATCCTCTTGGCGGTGAGCGTCAGGCTGACTGTGACCGTGGCAACGAGTCCCTCGGGCACGTTGGCGACGATAATGCCAATGAGAAAGACGACCGAGTCTATCCAGTCGTAGCCCATCGCTATGGACATAGCGAAGAAGGATACACCGAGGAAAATCGCCCAGCACGATATGTAACGCATGAACGTGTGTATTTCCCGCGAAAGAGGCGTCGGTCTTGGCGACAATCTCGATGTCAGCTTCGCGACTCTTCCCATTACCGTTTGATCGCCGCATGCGACGACTACGCCCTTTCCAGTTCCTGTGCCGTGCGTGATAGCAGGAAGAAGAAAAAAAAAACGTTTCAACGTTTTAAGAAAAGAAACTGGTTTACCCCGGTTTCCGACATAGGTAGGTACCAAGAATCGAAAGATCGTTGCTGCAAGAACGAGGCACGATGCTCTCTGCATGCCGCGAAACATTTTTTTTTAGTTGGCCATTTGACGCCAAGGGCTTTCGCTTTTAACCGTGAAAAATTGGCAAATATGGACCAAGACATATAATTTTGTTGGTAGATTGGCAGAATTGCGAAATTAGCGTACACTGAGAGAAGCATCTTGGAAAACCTATCAAGTCATATGGTAAATTTCGACCAGGCAACATTTTACGCCAGCGCCACGACTAGCGATATATGAAACATTCACAGGGGCCATTGCAATTTTTATCCAACCCGTATTCCTCGCGTTCTGACCAACCTGAAACCAACCTGAAAGCCAACCGCGTTGAAAGCCAACCAAACCAACTCAGATTCCAATCTTCGAGAGATTCGTTTTTCGGCGATATTAACAAACCAACCGTAATACCAATTGTTATTTGTGGCAAATAGGACATTGGTTTACGGTTGGATTTACCTAAAACCGCCCGATTGCCAACCCTGTGCCAAGAGCTATCAGTGCTCGGAACATAGAGTCGGAAATGGGTTGTTTTGAGAAAGTCCAACTAAAAACAAACTGTCAATCCGACACATATAAAGGTTGGTATTATGGTTGGTTTAGAAATGTCTCCCAAAAACCAACCTCCAGACGATTGGAATCCGCGTCGGTTTGGCGCACCAATCGGCTGGTTCGGCTGGTAATTTCTATCAGAAATTACCATAATTTCGATTTCTCAGGATAAAAAAAATCCAGGAAGGAACTACTCTGAAGGAAAAATGAAGAAGTTAAAAAAAAGTATCGTCGGTGAAAGTATTTTCTTTGTATTACTATGTAATTCTTATTTTTTTCATAAAAACTGAGATAATTGAAGATAAATTAACTTAGTACCTTCGACCGCATTAGTAGAGAAAAAAGCCAAGTTTTTCGCTTCGAGTACGCTTCCTTCGGAGATTTGTACGGATCTCGGAAGAGGGATCGATTCTCCGGTTATCGAGGCATTGTCGACTTTCAGACCTATGGGACGAACGAGCCAAAAAATTCCCATACTCATATTTTTTTGTATTGCCTAAAAGCGGTCTTCCCAATTAATCTTAAATCGCCGCCGGTAACGTAAAAATAAACAAAATATTATAACTATATAATAAATAAAAATAAATAACCAGTCGCAAAAAATAATTGCTGAAATACTTCACTATTGGCGATACGGTGTACGAATGATTGCGAAGAGAAAGGTGGAAGGCGTTCACGGGAAAAAAAAAGCAACAACTGGCGATAGTGTAGTGAAACAAGAAAGCTACGCTACTTCGTGTTTGTTCCCTGCCACAGGTCGGCCGAATTCACCTTGACATTCCAGGATCCTAATGTCAGCGGGTACTCGGTCACCGGTCTCCACGAGGACAATGTCCCCGACCACCAATTCCGTCACGTGCAACTCCTTCTTCTCCGAATCCCTTAGTACCTTCGTTCTCTGTGGCAACATTTGCTGAAACGATTCCATTATTCTCGAACTCTTCGATTCCTGATAATAGCTGAACATTCCGGTGACCATCGTCAAAACGACGAGGACCACTCCCAGCCACAGATGATCCTGGGATGCTTCGCCGTGGGCACTGTACTCCAGGAAGTAACTGCCGAAGCACAGGAACGAACCAACCTGATTTTACAAAGCAAAACTTTCTTTTTTCGATGCATTTTTTTTATCGGCTGGGTGCATTAATTTTTTTATTAAAATTCTCATTGCTTTGCTTTTTGATATTAAAACCACGAGATAACGTTTCGATAAAAAATTATAGTATTTGCACGACATCGTCAGAAGATAAAGAATGCGATATGATAATTTTTCAAATTATCTTTTCACCGTAAATACACTAATGAACCAGGGGAATTTACAGGGTGTAGAAAATTTTTGTAGTTAAAGAAGAAACAATGATGACGAATTAATTATTAATCATTAATTACCCAATTAGTTATTAGAATCAATTATTTATTATTGGTTACCCAGATGAGAAGTGAGAAACCGCCGCAACAGCAACGAAACAGCTTCAGTATTTCCGGTGACTTTTTCGGTGGGGTTAGAGCATTGGGACCATTTTCGCGCAGCAACTCTCTGGCCCTCGTGCTCGTGAGACCTCGATTCGGATCGACCTTGAGATTGTTCAGTAATTCATCGAGCGGTAATTTGTGAACGTCTGTGTCGATATCGTTGCGGAGAGCTTGATCCAAATTCTCAGCGGTCGTCCTTCGTCGGTTGCCCCGGAAGTGGGCCATCCTCTTGAGGTCCATTCATAATACGGGTAGACACCTACTAAACTACGAGATCTTATATGATTTTTGTCGAGAAACTTTTCAAAAAATCATAAAAATTGTATAAAATTAAGGATCCGTGATAATATTTAAAAAGTAAAACGTATGCGCTTCAAAAACCGGAAATAGCACACATACTGAGTGAAGTTTGCCGAATTACCTATCGGCTACGTTCCCGGAAGCACCGAGTTGCAAGGTACAAATCTCACGATTCCCCTCGATTATTATTTTTTTCAAACTAAACTTTGTTTTCCGATTATAATTCTTTAAACAACATCTTTCAGCCATGTTATATTTTCAACGTGTGATACAAACATTTCAGTTCTTCCCGGGCACAATAGAATTTGTTTCATTTTTACCATTCATACATTGGTTCTTACAACAGCTGATACGATAAGAGACCACCTACCGATAGTCGTTGAACCACGAGCAAGTTCTGTTTAACCCATTATCGATTAAATCGCACGGAATAGGAGCGATCAAGAGGCAAGTCGTAGTATTTCTCGACGCCTTTCTACCTAAAGTTTTACTCAGTTTTCCTTTTCGCCTTTTCGATTTACGCGATAAAAATCTTGTTAATGCCAAGATTTACAAGATGAAAAGCTTGTGATGTTGCAAATAAGTGTATACATGCTGCATGTGGAGAATCCTGTAAATGCATAATGCCATAGTGTTTCCGACTTCGGTACTTGACGCACGCAAAGGTCAACGAAGTGAGAAAAGGTGAACGAGAAGGTGAAAGAGCTGTAAGAATGGACGTGGCAATATTTTCTCTGCGCAACAAATTTTTGTACATGCGTGCAATATTATATGCACACTCACTCTCGATAGACGCATGGTAACAATCTCGAGGTATCAACGGCCGCCGAGAGATGTCGCTTGCGTGATAATTCCAAATAAGAAAAAAGAATACTTCGATGCGCTTATTTCTCACAAAAACATCAACTTTGATGTATTATTACCAGGGAACAAAATTTATTACTAACTTTTGACAATTTCTGTAAACAAAAAAATGTCTTATTAGGCGAAGATAAATGATTGTCGGATGACCGATTGAGGAACTAGTCAAAATCACAACTACCGTATAAGAACGTCGAATTAAAACGATACTTTTACCGAACAAATTAGCTAAAATGTTGATTTTCTTTTCATAACTTTTTAAAATATAATGAGATATTATGATAATTATTTCAAAATGTAAAATTTTTGATAAATTATCGATTTAATAATTTCGGAAGTAACAGTTATGTGGCGACGACGGCGAACCGACGAAGCTCTACATGGAGTCTCGTAGCGTGTTTCTCACAAAGCGATATGGGCGCGGCGTTCCAACAGTGAGCAGCCGAAGCCGCTGTATTATCACTGTAAGGCGATCGATCCGTGCCCGCGGACGGACGCTCTCGAACCCCATTCGACTAAAATTGGCGCTGCCTCCCAAAGTCCGCGGCGACTTGGCAGTTACAGGCGAAAACCGCCTCGTAGCCGCGAGCGCTAGTGTGCTGGAGCCAAAAAGGGCGACGAGCGATAGCCAAGCAAGCGAGCAAGACTTTAGTTCCGCCATAGCGGTGTAGCATACCTCGTCCCATTCGTCTTTACTCCGGGTTGACGCGCGAGACGCTTACCGACGCTCGGCGTCGTTTTCACCTATTGATGCGCGTTCGGGTAATATAACCGTGGAAGGTGCGCGCGGTACTGACGACAAGCGTCGTGTCTCTTATCGGTTCCTCCCGACATACGAAAATTCAACGCCGAGAAAGGTGAAGAAATTTTTTTTTTTTAACAACGCTTGACTCTCATTATCGAGAATAATGGAGAGCAGACCGGCTCCTCTGCGCTCGAGACGGGTCTGCCGTTTTTGCCTGACCGAAACGGAACCTCTCAACTTCATCTACGAGAGGGATCACAGCAAGCCGTTCCAAGTGCCGCTTACCCTGCAGATTATGTCGTGCGTCGCCATCGAGGTAATACAGGAATATTATCTTTCATGTTTTCGTTGATCGAATTTCGAACCAATTATGCTTCGGTGCTTTGTTTTTCGGTGATTGGTGATTTTTTTTTCATCTTCGGGTATTGCACTTTATGTTTCTTCGTTTGATATCGTTCGATCGATTTCGTGCTCTGTGTGTCTGTGCCTGCTGGCGAGTCAATAGAGCATCGAACGCCGTGATGTTGATAACAAGGGTAACCGATTTAACGACCGAGCCGGCTTACGACCGGCCGGCCATTGAACGCGGCTACTCCGTTATGACGAATGCGCGGGTTTCTAGGCGGAACATGCACACAGACACACACACGCACGCATCCCAACCGTATATGTACATGCGCAATGTGTACGGAGTTTCCCGCTACTTTCTTTGGCACAGACTTTTTTTTTACGCAAATGTGCTTCGCACCACTATAATCAGAAGGGCGTATTTTGCTGTGCTCGAGCATAGAACAAACGCCCTTGCTTCCCGTCGAGCGGTTTTAACAAATGACACGATAATTAAATTATTGATCGATATGAAAAATTGATCGAATTTAAATTGTTGTCGGATACGGCGACCATGCTGAAACAATCTTGCATGATCAACACACACTGACTCGATAGCACGATTTCTTTTCCGAAGTAAATTGAAAAAATTAAAAACAACTCTAAAATGAACTTACTCGTATATGTTTCGTACACAAATTTAAGGTGAAGGGGAAAGAAATTCTTTTTTTTCTTACAATGAATGACGATTTTTTATGTTAATTTTTATTTTTGATTATTATTTGTTTTTTTTTTTATTTTTGTAAACTATTGGATATTTTCTGATTAGCAATTTTTGTTACCTATCTCTTTGTGAGGACAATTTGCATGCGCTTCATGAATATTTCCAACGGTAGCGAAGTTGAAAGACTGATAGATACGAGGGGTCTTGCAGTGGGACATGCTTGCATATAATTTTTAATTATGCCGCACGTTTTACTGTGCTGTTGTTTCTGAAAAACAGCAGGCTTTGAGGACGGCAAATTTTTTGTGACAATTTTTCAGAGCTCGCTCACATTTGGAAGTGATAACGAAGCTCGACGGTCTCTAGTTTTTGCTTTGTCGACCACTTGATAAATCGATTGTCCCAATGTTTATTTCAAGTTTTTACTTGCACCCGCTTGCGATATTTTCTAATAATTTCTTGAGTATCACACTCAGTTGTACTTTAACAAATTTTTTTACTTCTTTTAGCCATGGCTTGAGAATTTTTATAATTTGTATCGTACTAGTAGATAATGCCATAAGTTTTTTTTTCAGTAATTGCTCGAAAAATGCCTTGTATTGCGTACCTTGTCATGCTTGTGCTTTTGTCCATTGTAAAATAATCTACTGTGTGTTTCATTTTTTTTTTTTATAAAAAATTCACCTTTACAACCTTGTAAATCCCACTTTGTTCCTATTCCATTTTTACACTTTAATATCACAAACCGATTCATGACTGAGCACTTTGTAGTGTACATCTAGCCGTGCACCTAGTACTGTGCACTTTTCATCAAGCTATTCATTTCCCACAGTGGTCTTCCTAAAGTCGTGTTTGTGTTTCATCATCTTTTTTTTTCACACTTCTCACAGACCCGACGAGGTAAATCTCAAATTCCCAAAATTCCAAAACCTTAATCTACAAAAAAAAAAAAAAAAACAAAAAAAAACAAAAACCCACCCTAGGAAACAAATAAGTAAATGAATGAAATTCCTTGAAGGTATACGCAGCCGATGGGATGCCGCAGATGATATGCAGCGCGTGCCGTTGGAACTTGGACCGTTCGTACAAGTTCAAGATCCAGTGCAAGAAAGCTGACGAGGCATTGCGAGCGTATCCGATGACGGGTGTCCTGCCACGACCGTTTCCACCGATATCGAACGACTCGCCGGAGTCGGGAGTCAAGCGCGGTTCGGAGTCTCGACTAGCGAACGATCCAGCGAAGAAGCCCCGAGTGGACAACGGCGACCGGGACAGGCAGCGTGATCGGCAGCAGGACAAGCAGTCCATAAAATCCGATCGCAACGATCTTTACAAGGAGGACCCGGAGGGAGACAGCGACGTCGACCAGGACACCTCGAACGAGAAGGAGGACCGTAAGCTGGAGCCCGGCGAGATAAGAGTTCACGCCTGCGACCAGTGCGACCGAACCTTCCCGCTCCGTCAGGCGCTCCAGCTGCATGTCCAGCGAGCTCACCGCGATCGCAACTACAAGTGCACCGAGTGTGATCGCATGTTCTTCTCGAAGTACGATCTCGGCAAGCACATGACGACTCACACGCCGGAAAAGCCTTACTCCTGCACGATTTGCAACAAAACATTCTCCCGAGCGAATCTCCTCCAGCGCCACGAGAAGGTTCACCGTGACGACATGCGCTACGGTTGCCAGCACTGCGACCGCGAGTTCTTCACCCCCGAGGAGCTCGAGAAGCACGAGGATTCCTCCCACAAAACGACCAAGCCCTACCAGTGCAACATATGCAACAAGCGTTTCACCTACAAGCAGGGTCTCGAGCGTCACGAGCTCCTCCACAACGAGGACAAGTCCTTCGTCTGCGAGTACTGCAAGGAAGCTTTCCGCACGAGTACGAAGCTGGCCCGTCACTTGGCAACGCACGCGGGACATCGTCCGTATCTCTGCAAGCTCTGTCCGAGAAAATTCTTGCTCTCCCATCATCTGACTCGCCACATGCGCTCGCACTCCGTCGAGAAGCGTCACGTCTGCGAGGATTGCGGCAAAGCCTTCAAGCGCAAGGAGAGCCTCGAGGTTCACCAGCTGACCCACACGAAACGATCGGGCATGGGACTGACGTGCGACGTCTGTCAGGAGTCTTGTCGCAACCGGGCCGACTACGTCACTCACATAAAGCAGCACATAGAAGCAGGCGAGCAGAAAGGACCGGACGGTCTTCAGCCGGACAAGGACAAGATCGAAACGGAATCCGAGGAGGAGGAGGAGGAGGAGGAACAATATTCCGACGGTGACGACGACTACGAGCCACCGGCTTACGTCGTCAAGAAACTGCCGAAGGTTAAAAATCAACCGGCCGAGAGCGAGGAGGACGAGGAGCACGAAAACGAGAGGGTCGAGAAGGAAGATCGCAAGGAGCAAGTTGTCTATGTGAGAGGAAAGGATGGAAACATCGTCAAGAAAACTATCAAAACTTTGATGCCAATTCAACGTCGAGATCCTCAGGAATCTCCCAAGTCGGGAAAATCGTCGACGAACCCTCACCAGTCGCAGGGCTCGAAGAAGATCAGCGACGAGACACCGACAAAGATAATTCGCGGTACCGACGACACCGAGGCAGAGGTACAGAAGATCGTCGCGTCGGTATTCAAAGAGCATAAGATACCACTGAAACATACGAACATTCCACAGGAATCACACGGAAAGGAGGGCGCTTCATCGAGTCCGCCTAATCAGGTTCACACGAGGACTCCGAATGCCACAGCGACGACAACGCAGAAGGAAGATAAGACAACGTCCGAGTCCGTGGGAACTCCGGGAAAGTCCGTCAACACGGTTAAGGTAATAAAGCGTATCGTCGTGAGAAAACCGGTCGGCGAAGGCACGACGGTTAGTACGCCGATCGGAAAGGATGGCGAGGCCGTTGCACCGAGTCCTTCAGGCTCGGGTACGAAAGTCACCAAGCGCGTTATCGTCAGACGAATAATTCGTCAGGGTGACACGACACGCGAGGTGATAATGAATCCCGACGGTACAATAATCGATCCGGCGGAGTTGGCCAAGTTACCGACCGGCAACGTTGTCAAGAGGGTCGTCGTCAAGAAAGCCTTGGACAACAAGAGTTCGAACTTCGTTCAGCAAGTATTGAAGCCGTTGACGGAAGGCCGATTAGCAGGGACGGCGACGGCGAGCCCGGGAAAATCTTCGAGCGATTCTCTCCTCGACGACGCACCGAGATTCGAGCTGAAGACTTCGCAGAGCTCGACGAGCACCGCGTCGACGGAGAAGGGCGCCACTGTCGCGAGCGCTAAGGTCGAGGGTAAGAAGACTCAGCCGATCTCGACGAAAGGCGATCAGGAGACCAAGCAGAAGCTCGAACTCTTGGAGAAACGCGTCGAGCAACAGCGAATCAAGATCGAGGAGCTGCAGGCGAGAAAGCAGCAGGAGACCGAGGCCATTGACGAGAGCCTGCCGGATCGTCACGACGAGTCCGAGGACGAGCAACAACTGCCGCTGAAGCGTGTGTTCGTCAAGAGAAAGCAGAGTATCTACGACGAGGAGCAAGACTACACGGAAGTCGACAACGAGAAGGAAGCCGAGGTTAAGAAGGAACTCCTGAGTCAGCTCGAGAGCGTCGATGACGACAAGAACGAGACCGAGGCACCGTCCGCTTGCACGGAATCGTCGGTGACGAGAAGCAAACAACTCGCTATAACGAGCTCGAAGGTTTATACAAACAAGAAAGTTATTTTCGTTAAAAACGAGGAACCTTCGGAGGTCGATGAGATGAGACGAGAGATCAGCAGTATTCTCAGTTCGTCCGACGGTGTTGTCAAAATGCAGGAAAATGTATTGACCAATCTTACCCAAATGTCGGCTATCGAGGGTGAAAAAGTTGTTGAGGAGACCGAGAACGACGAGGCCGCGACTATAACCGCGATACAGGAACCTATGGAGCAGGACGACAGCATCGTCGAGGACGACGAGGCAAAGGTCGACGAATCGATGAAGGAACAGCAAACCGTAGAGATCGCCGTTACTGTGGCGGAACAAGAAATTTCGACGCAGGGCGAAGAGGACACGAGTCTCACACTGGTACAGCAAGATATTTCCACCGCTGACGACATCTTCGAACCATCGGACTCGCCGTTGATCTGTCCAAAGCCCGATCCCAATCTCGAGGAATCCGTCATCGAACTGTCGCGCAACGAGACTATCAACTTGAACGACACGAACGAGAGTCAGGATAGCCTCGAGGAAGAACTCTCGCAGATGGAGGGTTAAGTTATATTATTATTATTATAAATATGTAACGAATGAGCAAAAAAAGATCGTAATTTACGAACATCTGAGGAGAACATTGTTTGCTATTGAAAAGTACATTTTGTTCATTAAAGGCCGAACATGAACAATTGTTTGGTGTATCACTTGTTTAAGAGCAATTCGTTTATAAGAGTTTCCGACAGTTTTCATGATTTTTTTTTCTTTTATATATAAATAAAAAAAAAACATTCAACTGACCCTTGTGGTAAAAGTGTCTTAAAATCAGTAGTAACGATCGTTCGTTTGTTACCTTTGTTTATACGACATCTTTTTCACACAATTCAGTAGAAAACATGACTGCATAATTATTTTTTAAATCTGTCGACTATCCGCGACCTTTTGATGTTTGAAGGAAAAAATATGGCATCTTATATCGCAGACTTATATCAGTGAATTTTTGCTTTGACGAAACTTTGCACAGTGCATTTTTTTTTTTATGAGCAGTTAGAGTTTTCACTACCTTGTTTAGCTTTGTACCCTGATTACGATTGCACGTTATTTTAACATGAATTTTTAGGCCATCCTGTAGTAATAACTGTCAGTCACTCTCATAAACCAATTAATCTTAAGTAAAAAAATTGTACAGCAAGTACCGATAGTTACTCACAACTGTTCGACAGCCATGAACAATGTTGTCGACGAAGATGTCTTTTTTTCGTAATTACTCGTAACATTTATACGCCGGGTTTTGGATGTTGAGACTAAGAATTCCCTCTGCATTTTTTGTTCGCTCTTCGGAGTCAACTACGAATGCAACCAATGACGTGTTTTTATGACAGCACGAACACGCGAAATTAAGTTACATTATTATTGTACCAATGAATTCATCGGTTATTAATTTTTTTTAGTGATAAATTCAAGATAATATCTATCTTATACCTCTCTAACTGTATTGATTAGCAGATTTTTCTTTTCATATCTTAGGCTAAAAGCGATTTGCCTGAGTTGACGGCTATCACGAAGCGGAAACGGAAAAAGGAATGTTAAATTGTCCGTTCGTGTGAGACGCAACGTCGAACAGGTTGTTCTTGCGTCACACATTTACATATGAGAAATAAATGCTGTATCGTATTTAACGACACGAATATAAATTTTCAATATTTTATCCGTCGAATCGTTTCGGGTATTTGGCCAAAGTGTAAAAGTTGAATGAAAAACAAACAAAAAAAAAACTCAAAAAGACCTGTAAGGATTTTTTATCTGACACGTGTACACAGTGTGTAAATATTTAATAACGATTTTATAGATTGTCGACTCGGCTATTTCAGCTATTATACGATTAAATGCTATGATAACACGCTCGGAACAGCAGTGTAACATCTCTCATTGATTTTTTCATGAAAAATTTTACACCTTGTTCAGGGAGTGCGATGTTACAACTATAATTATTATCCAGTTCTTATGGTTTTTTTTCTTTTTGACGTAAAATATGTATGTACATAAGTTATTGCATAAAGTGAAGGGATCATGTCACGTTTGATACAAATTCACAAAGCACCGTCACAAAGGAGGTTCATTAAAAAAAAATTATATATTACCATATTAGCTATTTTTCATTTACAAATATTGAAGGACGATTCGATCTCCAAGCGCGACAGATAAATATTTTCTTGAAACTTTATGCTTATTGTCACGGTGAGAACTTCCCAGCGAGGTGCATGTTTTTTGGCCCTGTTTACGTCTAATTGATACTATTGTAATCGTAGGACAATACTTATAGTGCATAGACAGCGAAATTAATTATGAAAGTTATAGTCGACGATCGGCATGAAAGGAAAATATTCCACAGAAAAAAAAAAAAAATGAGATGTATGTATCAAAATACAACGTGTGGTGTGTAAGTGTCAGAAGCATGCGTGAAATTTAATTATTTTGTTGACCGTACCCATTTACTTTTGTAATCTTCCACAGAGCTCTTCAGGGTTTAATTCAAGTTCAAATATGTCCTCGTTAAACAATTAATCATGTTTATAAATACACGGTCGTGTCGTACAAATTTATTGCGACGTAAAATAACATCTTCGCGTGTACAATATAAATAGAAACACGCTCACTTTTATTGAACTTTACACAGTACGGCTTTACACATTTATACTATTCCACAAAGTTACATAACTTAAAACTATGCAAAAAAAAACAGTCATTCCTATAACATCGTTTCTTAATTAACCTCAGTATACAGTGGAGTTACAGCGCGTTGTATAAAAGTCAATTCGATTCGATCGGTAAAAAAAAAATTCATCATTATGAACGTTCGTATCTTTTTTATAAATGTAAAGAAAGCAACATCGTATATAAATAATTTTTGTTTATTTGTAAGATTAGGCAGTGGAATTGTGTTATGCAACCCATTTTTTTTTAACTCGAAGTACTGATTCTGGAAATGAGCGATGCATTTTTGTATATGACGTAAAAACAGCAAAGTTCTCAAACGACTTTTAGACAGTATGTCTGGTATGGGAAAAACTATATATATATATATATTTTTTTTTGTTTTGAAATTATATTAAAAAATTCGTAGACGGGAGTGAAAGCTATAACAGCAAAAAATGCGCATCGCGCTGTCGTTATTGTCGAGACGTCTTGCGCGCCAATTAACCGGAAGTTAAAACATCAAGCTGCACCCTTCTTGGCGGTGAGACGTTGGAGCTGCAAAACAATGGTTTTTTTTTTTTTTTTTTTCTTCAAATAATATTAATCCTCGTCCCACGCGCGCGCGATCCGAGACAGAAGAAAGTGAAAAACGTTTTGTCCTTTGCTCCCTATATATATTTTTCCATCATATTTGTTTAGAGTTTTTTTGTCTTTCTCTCGCTCAGAGGCCACCCCGTCCACTGTCTATGTACTCGAACCGCTGTGGGACAAAGACGTTCGGACGTTTATAAGTTTTTCAACCTTTACAATAACAATAACAATAAAAATCAAGTAAATTCGAACTCGATTTAGAAATTTTTCTCAAGTGCATTACTCAAGTATAAAAATTGAAGTTTAACGCGAAAAAATATTGCATTGAAGTTGAAAAAGAACACTTATTGGAACAGTCGGCGGATCAATACCAATTTTATTCCAAACTGTTAGCAATTTTGTTGTCTTTTTTTTTATCGAAAAACTTTTTTTTACATTAGACCTAGTAATTTCGCGAAACGGACGAACAAATTATTAGTGTTCTGTTATTTATTATAAACCAGCATGTTTTTTAGTAACAGTGAATAATTTACCTCTTTTTCTTCCGTCGCAACGGGATTGTAAGATTTTGGCAATTCGGGCTCTTTTGCCGGTCCGATTGCGTGGGTGTAGAGAAGAGCGCCGGCCATACCACCGAGAATCGGTCCGATCCAGTAGACCCAGTGATTCTCGAAACTGCCCATTACGACGGAACTTCCCAGGGCACGGGCGGGATTCATCCCTGACCCAGTTCGCGGAACCTAAATTGATTTAAAAAAAATAAATTAAATATTAAAAATAGCGCATGATAATAAATTAAGGACTAAATATGAGAGAGAAAAATTTTATCGTCCTTACGCCTACAAGGTGACCGACGGTGACCGCAAGTCCGATAATCAGCGGAGCGATACCCTTGCTTTCCGGTTTGGCGGCGTCGCAAGCTCCGCACACGACAATAACGAGAATCAGAGCGAGGAAAAATTCGATCCCCAAACCCTGAGCTGGGTCTATACCTTCAGCCAGGGCAACGTTACCCATATCTTTTGGCGCAGTCTTGGCTGACAGAGCTCTTAGAATCGCCGAACCGGCGATCGCTCCAACACATTGCACGATAACGTAGAAGAATGCTCTGAACATCGGTACCTTTGAATGGAAAATAATTCAATATCGTTATACGTACATTAAAAGTAACATATCGCTCTAGTTCAAACAGAAATTTTTAGACACTCACGAGTGTCTTAATTTTTTGAAGTTAATTATCAAAATAGGAATATTGACTTGCAAAGTTGATAGCCAACGTAATTGACGAACATAATCTTTTATACTTTTTTTTTTATATAGGCGTAAAAATTTAAAAAGTAATTTTGTAAAAATTACAATTTAAAAACATTTTGATGTGTCGAGCAGTTGAGACGTCTTTTTTTTCTACTGGAAAGTTTTGACTGCAAGTTGAACTTCCGCCAATGTCCTCGAGTTGAAAAACTCTAAATATTGTTGGGAGTGAATTTTTAGAAATGGTAAAGCCCAGTTGATTTACAGGGTTTACCGAACTTCTCCTATCTGGCGTCGAGAATTATGCTAATACGATATCTGACCCGGTAAAACCACCTTGATCTCAGAAACGTGTCAAGTGTCGCCTGTTGCTTAGCGTCAATTTACCTTCCCGATCACGGCCAAACCCAGCGTGACCGCAGGATTGATGTGGCCACCGGATACATGACCGATGCCCTGCACCACGGCGGCGACGACTAGTCCAAAGGCCAGACTGACCGCCACGACGTCACCAGTCGCGATCGAACCGCAGCCAAAGAAATTCAGCAACATCGTACCGATAAACTCGGCGACGAGTGCCCTGTACAGAGCACCCTTTTTGTCCGTCAGCTCGTACAGCCCCAATTTTGATTTTAGATTAGACATTCCTGAAACAAATTCAAACAAATTAATTCCATAAAATTCTCTGCTCATAGGCAAATAACAAAATTTTCATAATGTGCAAAAATTTCTACACGCTATTCGAGTCAGGTAACAAGGACAGTAAACATTCGAATACAGAGATGACATTTTTGAGTTCAAAAATACCAAGAAATTTTACGAATTTTAAGATACAGATGAAATTACAAAAATCTGCTGATCGTGGAAAACCTTGATTAATCCCAAGGGAAAGACGAAATTTCATTAAATTCTTTGCTGATAAACAAATAACAATATTTTCATACCATGGAAAAATGTCTACACGCTATCAGAGTCAAGTAACACGGACACTAAACATTCGAATACAGACAACATTTTTGAGTTCAAAAATACCAACTAAATTTGACGAATTTTAAGATACATATGAAATTACAAAAATCTGATCACCGTCGAACATTTTGATAAATCCGAAGAGAAAGACAAAATTGCATACATTCAAAGATGCATATTTTCATGACCACTCTGCTTACACCCGAGTATCGGAGACTCTAATGCAACAAGGCCGAAGGCGCGTAAAGTATATTTGGAAAACTAACTATCGCCTATCAGTTTGTCTGGTTCGTGCGGTCCGCCGTTTGCACAAGTCACACGACGTTTGTTATATTTCTTTGCTCGAAGCACGTACCTCTATGACTTTGCAGATGCCCGAATGTTATTTGAAATCGTGCGGTTTTTCAGTCAATTTTTTCAGTACAATCCAACTTACACACAATAATCGTGAGTAGTTTGTGATTATTCAGGGTGGACATTGCTCGCGGTTTAGGGTAAAGGCGCGGCTTCCGGTAACACAGTCTACCGTCCATATCACCGTGCGGAACCGTAATAAACCTTTCACATTTTCTCGGGATGATTATGAAAGGGTGTGGTCGGGTGAAAAAAAGGAACAACTTTATCCCGCTCGCCCCGCTTCGCGTGTTTATTCTCAGTTAATGTCAAAATACGTTGATAGGATGTTGCCATTTCGCGAGTGAGAAATTATCACTGAAAAGGGTGCGCCTTCCGGTATGAGGTTGCTTATCTCGATTGTTATCACTATCTCGAAACCGCACTGTGTAATTGTTTTTTTATAATTTTTATTTTCTTTTTAAATAAATTGCGAATTTTTCTTTTTGCTACGGAAAGTATCGCAGGAAGAGTAGAAGTTGAGTTGAGCGCGAATCGCCCGGAACTGTTGGCATCGGTAATTTCGTCGTCGACTCGAAAGAGAGGCGAGGAATCGATGTCCGCGCTCAGGTAGAGCTCGCGTCTTCGTTTAGCGGTTCCGTTGATTTGCGTCGTGTATTTAGATCGAGGACGGAACGCGGAGCCGTTACGAGTGGAAGAACGCCGACGACGACGAGCCGCGTCGTTTAATGACACGGCAAAATATTACCGTTGAATTAACTTGCCATTAACAAATTAACATTAATTTCAGACTTTCCCGTGCGCTAAATTAGGCGCGGTTGAAGAATCCCAAAAAGCTGAATTTCAGTGGGACGAAAGTGATAAATCAGCGATTTACGCGCCGATCGACGTGGGCGATATTCACACTTCTGCAATAAATCAGGACGCCACCGAAACTTGAGATCATCCCGTTTGATTCATAATTATTTTACAACGACCAGGAGCAACAGGACGATTTGCATACATATGCAAATCCATTATGTAGCGAGGGATGCGACGCTCCGCTCGGTATACAGTTACTCGAAAAGGTCGCCATGCGAAGCACGAAGAGCCCGATGATGTTCCGGCTCGATCGCCTGCGCGACGAATTACTTAATCTGGCCGCGACGCCTAGCTAATGGCACTGTTCTATTATTGTAACTCGCGCACCCACGTACCTTTTTCGCACAGGTCATACTTTATCCGCTTTAACTATAACGTCCGTTCATTCTGGCTCCCTATATATCACTATGAGTTTAACAACTGTAACGTCCGTCGCTCCCGAGTACTGTTTAGAGGACCGAGAGTATTCCGCGTGAGGAAAGTCTCACGCTGTTTGCACAATTATTAAATATCCGGACGCGAAAACAACGACCAAAGTGAAATTCGGTTTGAAAAAAAAAATTGTTAATGGATTTTTAAAAATTCACTCGATACATTGATCTCAGCAGTACACTAAGTTTCACATGTGTGAACATATTATAGATATAAATGTTGCTCTTGCTGCGCTAGTGGGTCAGTCATCTCGGGATCTCGATCGGAAAAGTAGGGGAAAAGAGAAGACGGAAGAAAGCACCGTCGATCATTCCGCACTTCTGGAAAGCTTTTGCTCTCCACGCGTCGCCGCGCGTATCTCACGTGCTGGGAAAGGTGCGCTCACCTTTCGCAGGTGTAAGTACAAGAGCACGTACGCACTATAGAGACGAGATAAAAAAAAAGTGGGACGATTTAATCGATGGAAAGCATCGAGGCCTTATAGAGGGAAAGATCTTTATCGAGTCTACCCTATTTTGCGGTAATTTCAAATTTGCCGATAAGTATATGGAATGATTAGTAGAAAATTTTTTTAAAGAATGAAGTTAACAAAAAGTAAAAAAATTAGCGTCGGAATGGTCTTTGTGAAGATTGATTTGGTCATGCTGTTAACTGGGTATGAAATTCCATACGATCGAATAATTGAAAAAACAATTCTTGGATTCATGAAAAATTGATCGAATCATTGTCAATCTGACTTTTGTTTTTTCACTCGAATATTGCATTCCTAATTAGAACGAGAATTTTTTTTTTCAAAATTTCACCCAACTATATTGTACGCCATTGGAATTGGTTTATCTCCATTTGAGTCATTTATGAGGTCGGTTGATGCGGTTGCTTATAAAGTTCTTGTAAAGGGAATGATCTTTCTCGGGTCTCGGCTAATTGTAAATTTTCCAATAAATATGCAGAATGATCACTTGTAAATTCTTTTGAAGAACAAAATAAAAAAATTTGGCATCGCGATGATCTTTGTGAAGATTAATATAGTCATGCCCTTAACTGTTTATGAAATCCGATAGAATCGAATAATTGAAAAAAACAAATCTTGGAATTAATGAAAAATCGATCGAATCATTGTCAATCTGTACTGAGAAAAAAGGATAGTATTTCCCACTATAACGAATAGTTCCCAGGCGGAACGTCTACATCCACATAGCATTTTGCCATCAATCCGCCAGCAAATAGGAAACATATGTCGGCACGGGATCGTAACAAAATTGCGTCATGTATGTCCGCATTTGCCTACTGTTGTTAGTTATTCAATGCCGAAAATTCTTAGGAGCACATTGCCAGCACGTTGCCAGCAAGACTTCCTGGTGTTTCGCGTCTCACTACGAGACTTATTTGCTTGAGTCATGGTTATTTCGGGAGAAATTTGTTGAAAATTCGATTTCTTACAAAATACTTAAACTTAAAAAATTTTTAAGTATAAAAATCGATGCTTCCATCGATTCTCACAAAAAATTCAATATCAAGGATCGTTAGTGCTAACCCATTCATCGTATTTTAGTCATATATCATATATATCATATATATAACTAAAATATGATGAATGGGCTAGCACTAACGATCCTTGATATTGAATTTTTTATGAGAATCGATGAAGGCATCGATTTTTATATTTTTTAAGTTAAAAAATTTAAGTATTCAATATTTATAAAATTTAAGTCATATATTAAGTATCATACTTTAGAAAGATATATCGACTCTTAAATGAACCTAAGCATTGACACAATTCTCGAACAAATTCAAAATCCAAGAACGCGTATTCATTTTTATGGTGTGGTTTTATGAGATGCAGGCATATTTATGGAACGAAAATCGGAAAGCTTTGCGACAAAAGCAATTGCACTTGTAAGCCTATTCTATCGTTGGCTATCTGGGTACAGATAGTTTCCGATAGTATATAGTCAAATGTTTAAACGATAATTATGATTGCAACGATGATTCTTTACCATTGTCGTAACTATAAAATGTAGACGTTCCGCTTGAGAACTATTTTTTATGGTACTAAGTCAGTATTGTAGCTTTTGCAACCTAATTTTTTCTCGGTAAACTTCATTTTCCTTTATTCCGTAGAACCTTGCATTCCTAATCGGCACGAGAAATTTTTGTGAAAATATCACCCGTGAACTGGATTGTACGCCATTCGATTTGGTTTGCCATCTGCGACGCAGGTTGATGCGGTCGCGCATGAACGCAGGCACATCAAAACGCGCGCATAACAATATAAATTTAGATTAATGTTGCCGGCTCGCCGAGGCGCCATGAAGGTCTGCGGGGGTGTCTCATTACAATATGATGTCACACACAAATCTGTTGAATTTCTCTGAATCCGCTCGGCAGAGGAAAATAAAAAAATCGTTGCGAATTATGATTTTTCGTAATTGCGACGAGTTATCTCGAATGCTGCAATCATAACGCAAGTTAATTGGTCCGGAAATTCTGTTAACAAGGATACGTAGGAGTCTTTTCGTTGGTTTTAAATTGTACATTAATTCCGTCGCAAGTGAGCGGGCGTGGCTGGCCCGTCGCTCAACGATGTCAGCTATGTCAGCAGGGCATTAGGACAGGAATGTCTTTCTCACATTCAATCTTATCCTAATGTACCAGCGTCTGCCAAAAACAACGAAATTCAAGCGGCGCCGTTTTCTCGGACAAACAATTAGACTTCGCGTCACAGAGAACGGCTCTCACGATGACTACGATGATCCGCCAATCTCGGGCACTTTCAGAGTTTCCGGTCCAGAGTATCTAAACTTCAATTTACGTCCGCACTTCGAGAGCAATTGTCCGATTGGCTCGGGAACTGCGCAGTGGCAAGGACGATTTATCGCGCAGAATGCGACGTGCGTCTGTCAAGCGCGGACAGAACCGATCGGTGCGCTGACGATCATTAGCCAGATATGGTCATCCCAGAAGAGCCCAGGTTCGATTTCTCTCTCACTCACCTTTCTTAAGGTCCTTTATAGGTGGTAACCGGCGGCGTTCGCACACGAGAGCTGTCTATGGGCTTCACAAAATTTATTCGATTCGTACCGGTAAACAAGTATTTCTAAATAATTCTACGGTTAAGGATCGATGATCGATGCGAGGCGTTGGCTTCACCGGGCCACGGAAAATCTTTTACGACTTCCACGGCAATCCAATGAATACCCAGCCTGCCTACAGCTGAAAACTGGACCGGTAGTCTCTCCCATTTAGACTTGTATAAAAAAAAACTTCATCCGATTAATTGGGTTTTTTTTTTACAGATGTTTTAACCCTTTGAAGCAACGGATGCGAAAAACAACTTATTAGTACTTCGAAAATGGGGCTATATTTTTTTTTAAGTCTCGAAGAGAAGTATTGAAGTGTAGAAGTGTAGAAATACTGAAGTATTGAAGTATTGAAGATAAGAGAACTATTGAAGTGTTGAAGAGAAGTCTTTAAAGATATTGAAAGGATTGGTGCATTCGAAACCCTTCGAAAATTCGCTTGACCCAGCTGCAATAAACGGTGAAAGATGAAGGCGCCGTTCTTTCGCAATGTTGTGGATCGTTACGAATTCGAATGTAACAGATGACTTGCATCCGAGCCCTAAGATTCCGTTAATGTCTGTGAATTATACGGGACTCGTTTCGGTGGCTCGACGCAAGAACGGTAATCGATCTGGACTACTTTTCTTGTATCGTCGATGAGTGCCCATGAAAGAAACGCCGTTTTTCTTTTTCTGTTTTTACTTTTTTTTTGGGGCTTTCTCACAACCTCTGCTTAAAGTCACCGCGTTAGCTGATTCTCATACATTCCGTGTACCTTTCGTTTCATCGGTTTTACCTTTCTGTCGTTATAGTCAATTAATAATATCTGAAAAATCTTAATAATTTCATAATCTTCGAATTATTAATCAAGATAATGATTGCGCAATTTTGGTAATTTTTTAAATTACAACCGTTATTGAAAGCGTTACTGGAAATACATTACGCGGCTTGGAAGAAAAAATCACCGCCGAAATCTAGTCACGTCTCTGCGACCCGTCTATCGCGCAGAAATACCGATGAGATAATGTATCGTTACGGACAGATACGATTTAACGTCAAGTGTTTTATTTGAGGTTGATAATCGGTCACATAATTGTCGAAGATGTTGCTGAGTGAAAGTCACTTTTTTATGTTACGCCTATTAACTGCATAACGCTATATCTTAATAACATTGTAATATTATCTCCATATCTTCATTCGTCAATTCTTCACTTTACAAAAACATTTCTATTTTCATTATCATTATTATTTCCATTAAAAAAGGGTGTGTTAAAGATCGAAATAGACGTGAAAAAACTCACCTTGACAGTTTCGTAGCGACGCGTTCCCAAAATCGCCGAACTTTCACTCGTTCGAAAGATGCGACGTAGCGCCGAAGGAGTCCTCTGGTCCTGAGGATCCTGAAGCTCCAGTGAAACGCTCGAGGTCCTTTTTCACGACAGATTACGATCCCCGCACTGTTTAAACGCCAATTTTATTTTCTTGTCTTCGTATCGAAAATGACGTCTTCAAGTCCTGAACAAATAACGCATTTAGATGAAATAATAATTTGACCTTCGATGTTGAAAAAAAAATAGTTATTTTTTTAAAGGGCGCAAGGTCTTGAACGCGATTTATGGGGGGAAATGTGATAAACGGTTAAGACGATCGGCGGAGAAAGAAATGCACAGGAGTAGGAGCAGCGACAGTCTCACCGGCAGAGTTCCTGGTCGACAACTGGGCTGTGCTATAGAGGCTGCCAATCTCATATAGACATCTAGCACCAGCAGCGGTAGTACCAGCAAGCTGCGAAGAGGCTTCTGGGACCGCAGCCATCAGCCAGAAGCAAACATGAGTAAGCAGTAGGGATATATCGTCGACGTTCCGGCTGATCGCGAAGAAAGCCGGCAATAACAGCGAGAATCAGTCAGTTGTACAGGTAAGGAAGACGTTACCGTATCTGACGTATCTGAACGTTACGTGTTACGTGCAGTTCAAACGACACACCTCACGTTCACTCTGGATGGCCCAGTCATCGGACGTTAAGTCAACTCCTTCGAATCCAGTATAGTACACTTTTAGATATTTTTTTGGTTACCGACTGTCCGGAAAAAGAATTTTTATGAGACACGATTTATCGGTCATTAGCTGCTAATTATTATCAATCATTTTTTAGTGTCTCATTTTTTTAAATTTCCTTTGCAAAAGATTTGGGCAAGTATGAGTTTCATTCAATTTTTTATTGGAACTCTTAGAATTTTTTGAATTCGATTCTGGGAATTTTCGCGCACGTTCAGAACACCGTTACAAACGATCCATCGTCGGGGATTTGTGGATCAATATTTTTTTGTTTACTACCGAGAAAAAATAAAATAAAATAAATGTTAATCGGTCCGAAGTCGATAGCATCGATGACGTTCCTTCGAAGAGTTACTGTAAATAGAAATTTCTGGTACTTTCCGTCTCGGTTTGGCTGCACCACCACCGACATTCTCCCGATGTTATCAACACGGGATAATTGGCACTATCTGTTTTTGTGCTGCCTATTTAAAAACTAAATGCAGTTACCAACCGGCCAGAGGGGAAGCGACGCGAGGAGCACGTGTTCAAGTGATAACAGCCTGTTGGTTCGCGTTTAACCAAAGAGACCTGCGTCATTTATGTCTGTTTATCATTTTCGTGTTTAACTCGCACCGGGTGCTGTTCGCAATTAGCTTTTTTTTTTATCTAACTTGCTTGTTACGCGAGGACACCGGCGCCCGCTGTTATAAATATCGTTGCTTTTGTTTGTTTATTACGAGTCAATGGAGTTGTGTAATTGAAACGTTGGCCATTCTGTTTTAAAATTTGTTATTTAACGAGAAGTAAAGTATTTGTCGGCGTCGACCTTGGCGAAATGCCGCGATATAATCGATTCTCGAGATTCCTTAGATACGACTGATTTAATTTCCAATTCCGGGAAACGCGCGGAAAACGCGAATCGTTTACGAGTGACTTTATGCCTTCGGATAGAGGCGTACGCATGCATCCAGAAAAATAATTTATTTGGTTTAAATAAATATTTATTTTATTAAAATTAATATTTAATTAATTTCAATTAATAGAAGTAGTAGTAAAAGTGCATTTATTGACAATATCATGGAGTTTATACAATGTCTTATATATCTCTCTATGTAGTAGTTCCAACGTTCACGTAGGCATTGCCAATGGGCCATCGACAGGAGTCTTTCAACCCTTAAATTAATATTTATTTAAATAAAACAAATTGCGGGTGCCCATCAAATAAACTTTTTTATCTGGGTGTGCAACTGTACACGAAACAGTTTCACATTCTATTCCATTCTACTCAAATTTTGTTTAGTTTTTATTTTCCTTTTTTAACAGTGAACACGCACTTTCACTATTGTTCGACGAGGCCGTACGAAACGAGTTTGGGAATTAAGCGGGCTGAAAGTTTCTTAACCGCGCCTGCAATCGTGAATCGGTTTAACGGTAAAAGAAATCAGGAAAAAGCATTACGAGCCGCGTGAAAAATTGGACAAGTTCAAGATTGCTGTATACGAGTGTCTTCTTAGTGCGTCCTAAGATCCATCGTCGGCTTTAATTGCGTAAACAAATATTGAGTGTCAGATAGAAAAAAAGTCGCGGTTTGAAAATGTACACTGACGAGAATCCGCTCGAGAAGATAAGTCTTTAATGTTGATTGACAAATCTCGTGTTCCCAAAGTCCTCTTGTCGATACTTGGATGTCTACTTATAGTATTACCGACTCGATTACCTAAGGTCGGATATTCGATAGCATCGGCAACGCATATGTATTTTTAAAAATGATGAAAAAAAACACGGAATAACAAATACTAGTTCGTATCGGATTGGTCTCGCATTTATTATACACCCGTATACACGTATACGTGCGCCTGTATAAAAAAAAAATACACGTGGCAAAAGTTCTACATCATAGTCGCTCTGCTTCCATGTTCTGGTCCGGTAATGATAAAATGAATCACGGGAAATCCTGGCTCACGTTACGCTTTGCAGAGAGGTTTACACTTTCCATGAAACGACGTGAAGAGATCTCTGCGGTTTTACCTGCACGATGCAGATAGATGAGGTAGAATAATTTATCAAGAAAACGTAACGGATGAGTGAACGCACGATTAATTAGAAGAATCGTCGATATAGTTATTATTTATTATTATTATTTTACACAAAAACTGATACACTCTTCCTCGATATTTTCGACTCGCCGCAAGCGTTTGCCTTTTTTTTATACTATGAGTAAAAACTGGCTATTTTCCACTATAGTGTGCTATTCACTATACTGCACATTTTATATTATTTTATTTATTATTATCGCGGTCCTGCAGACATTTTTTGTTCGATCTTCGTCGACGCGATAGTTTCTTCATCTGTCCGTAAAATTAACGGCACTGAACTGACCGGTGCGCGGAGCGTGTCGTTTTTTCCGGAACCTTGACAATGCAGCTGCCGTGACGGCTTCCCCGTGTCTTGCATAACTCTCGGGCTGAATGCCCCGTCGGGATAAGAACCGGTTAAAAACCTTTGAAAGTGCCCACCTTCGGAGTACTTTCGTTTAGCAAAAAAAAAAAATATATATCCAGCGATTTTTTTTTACATATCTAGCCCATATATCACTCCCAAATAAATTTTAATCAAAAGATCCAGCTCGTTGATAAATTGATTTATCGTCTTGGCCACTAAAACACAATTGTAGACATTTTTTTATTTTTGAAGTTATCGATCGCGGTCCGCCGCATAGTACTGTGGTGCCATAAAGCGATACGGCACTCCTCGGCGCGATGACCTACGCGAGCAAGGCTTACTACACAACTACAGCTAACCCAGATTGTCGGGAGTTTCTTCGATCGACGATTGTTCGATTAATAATCGTCCAAGGGTCGGAAAGACTGATCACTCTTATCACTGCCTTGACATCTAATTGACTCGGTATCTGTGAAGTTTTTACAAATTATCTCCCATACGGTAACGTTATCAATTCTTATCGACTAGACAAAATCTTTTTCAAGCCTTTTTTAAGCTTCGAAAATTTTCGGGCATTCACGTGACTTAAGTCTCGCAGACTGTTCCAACGTGTTCGTCGAGACGCACCATTTAAATTGTGTTTTCAATAAAATTATTTCTTATTCATGTTATTCCATTCGCGAAACATAAAGACTTTCACTATACTTTAATAGCAGTTTTTTAGAACTGTTTATCATTATACTAGTAAGCATACGCTGATATTTGTTTGGGTGTAGAATGTAGTGCGTACTACTAGTTTATTTTTCTTTTCAAATATAGATTCAAGCCAGTCTGCCACGAATTTAACTTTACCGCGGAACCACCAGAGCGAAGACTGTGAATTTAACTATGACGCCTATATGGAGATTAACCGGCATGTCGAGTTCTTTTTTTAGTGAGGAAGCTCGAGCCTATTCGCTATGTCCGGAGATGCGATCACGATCGTGAGGAATCTCGGTGGCTTTCGGAATATGACGTTACGTTACAGTATGAATTCCTGTGTAGTAAACCAATAAATAAACAACTAGCCAGATGGGTAATACGATTCGGAAACTGCATAGGTTATTTTTACATTTTAGTTATCAAAAGCCAAGTTTCGGATTGGTGTTTTCTGTTTCATGACAGTAAATTCGTAAATTTAAAAGGGGAAACTGAACCTCATGTCCAGATGACTTTTTCTATTCCTAAACATGTTCTATTTTAACAAATTTTGTCAAAGCCGAAGTGGCGGCGAAATCCGTTGCAGCCAGAATAATAATTTATTTGGCCGGCGCCCCGCAAATAAATATATATTTGTGGCTGAAGGACTTAGGTCGATGGCCAATTGGCAATATGTATATGTTCTCAAGACAATCTGCGTTATGTCATGCTACCTTCGAAAAATTGTTTCATCTGGCATATTGACAATAAATCCACTATTACTATTATTTATTTGCGGGGCGCCCGTCAAATAAATTATTTTTCTGGGTGCGGTCCGAAAGTTAAAAAATATATTAACGTCTTGTAAATTTTATGTTTTTTGTACAGTCGTACGCAAACAGATACGCAGATGTTGACGACAAATCGAAGGAATGTTATTTACGAGACTGAAGCTCGGAATCGTTGGTGAAAAGAACATATAGCAAACGATGATTGAGGCCAGGAAGAGTTCTCCCGGTTGAAAGGCGCCAGTTGGATAAAAAAAGACCAGGCAATACAGAAAGATGTCTTGCGACCTCGGGACAAGAATGCTAAAGTCAACCGCTGGAGTATATAGTGTAACGAGGAGAAAAAATGGCATTAATGAGAACAATTCGCAATCGGTGTGGGTAGCGGCCTGCCGTAGCTCAGTGGTCAGAGCACGCGACCGGCAATCGAAAGGTCCCAGGTTCGAATCCCGGCCCAGTACGTCCGCATTTTTTCCGGATTGTCTGAATTATTTCGTTATAATAGCTGGACTGCAATCACTCATATACGAATCCAGTTTCCAGACCAGACGCTTCAAGAAACTCCGTAATGACGTTAATTCCTGGAATAGAGGCATTTAACAAGTGTGTACAATTTCAATGATCCACACTTGTTCTGGGGACGAAAAATTGTAGAATAACTAGTCCACCGGTACTTCTACGGGTTCCTCAACTGCTTTCTTTATCGGTATGTATTTCTTGAGTAAGTATAATTATGCGGCTTATCCGTTGACTTAACGTGCAAACACTATTTTAAAACAGTACTATCTCCATCAGCAAATAATTACAGAGTGGTTCGAATTTTTTCGTTACCTTTGGTAGAGTAAAAGTGGTTAATATGGTGGATGCGCTTAACGAGGAAAAGCCATGATAAAACGGTGGTTCATATTAACCACTTTTGCCCTACCTTATACGACTTACGTGGAAACTCCTTTTAAGGTGATGTAAAACTGACTCCTCCTGCGACCGACCAATCCAGGCTCAGTCGGTAACAAAAACTGTAAGTAACTGTAAGGTAACCATTGCTTGGACACGTCCTAGTCGTCGGACACTCCTATGCAGATTTGATTTATTCCGAATGTAAGTATTATGAATGCAATTTGACACTTTTAATTTACAAACATTATTTGATGCACAGAAAAAGTTACACAAGTTTCAAGCTTAAATTATTTTCTATTGTTGCATTCTCTTAAAAGCAGACGATTCAGTGTTCAGAAATTGGTACTCGCGTTTCCTACACACACGACCCAATAATCGGACTGTTCGAAGAAGTTAGGTTCACCAGTTTTTTACGTATCTCATCTCAGTATTGTTTCGCGTAAATATAATTGGTTCATTGATTTAATTAATAATTGACAAGGAAATTCTTTTAGTTAATCGAAATTAGTTGAGTTCGTAGATCAGAATTCTCGAAATCTGTGATTGTCCGAAACATTGAAAAATTTGGGACATTGTCCGAATATACGGGACGTGCCGAAAAACCGCGTCCGTAACTGTTAAATTTGGACTCTCCTGTTATTTTCTTCCGTAATTAAAAAAATAGATATCCTTTTGTAATTAATCGACGTGTTTTAGAACCTGGAAACGAACAGCTTGACATTGGGTGCGATTATTTTCCCAAAAAATTGTTCTAGGCCAATTAATAACTGCTGCAATCTGGGGATGCTCTTAACCGTCCAGGCATTGGTACCTTTACCTTAATAATTCCTTTAAAATATATTTTTAAACCGAGTCATAGAAAGCGAGTGAGTCTGTTCCACACCACCTGGGCTGATCGAAACAAGGAGTTGGGGCAACTGTTTCACCCTTGGAGGACTATTCCATTATCTAAGATGTGAAACTTTCGTTTCCAAATTTTCAAAAAAATGTCCAACCAAAACGAGTATACTTAATTGCTGGATAATAATTGCAGCTGCAGTTAGCTAATGCAATAAGCACGTTTTGTTAACCTTCATTCAATAACTCAAGTGTTCGTTTAATCTTTCCTTAGATTTTTTTATATTAATCATTGTGCAGATCCTTGATCGATCGATTCGTGAATCACCCCATACGCGGGAGTACGTGCGATTCATCGTTACTAAGTAAACATTAACGTTTCAAAGTGACGAACCATCATTAATTCTGCATCATTAATATGGTAATTTCCAGGTGCTCGAACCATCGATCACCCACTTGTGGCCTGCCACTATAGTGTATTCCCACGCCATGTTAGAAACTTTTCAAGTGTATGAACTTCAGCTGGTTGATCAAGCGCGCAGCGTCATATAAGTTGTTTGCGTATGCGGTGACTTCAACCGTGCATTATCCAATGTTCACCTTATTATGCTAATCGGTTACAGCCACCAAAGGTGCAGACACACCTCAGTACACCGGCACGCTCGACGTTTCTACTTTGTCGATCATTCTTTCGTTACTCTTGCTCTTCCTCTTCTATTTTTCATGCAGCAGCCCGTAGTTTCATGAAAATACAAATAGATGAAGGTCAGAAACGTAGTTTGCAATGTAACTATTCGTGTAGTTCGCGGTGTACTTTGTTTTATCTTGGCAAATAGTATTTCGCATCCTATCACATCCTCTAAATAACAGTTGCGGTAGTTTAAAGTTCGTGACCGCATAATGTAATGACACAATTTGAACACAATTTTGATAAAGTCCTATCTCTGTTCGTATTAACAAATACGCCCCTCGTGGATCCAGCAAATGAGTCAAGTTCGTCGCTTATGTAAAATGCCCGCAATTTTTTTAAGGCCGCAGCAATATCTCGTATGAGAACGACGATATGAGATATTCAACGATTCGAAATGCACTTCACTCCCAGCATAGGTTTCCGGGATGGACTTTGCGGCACCGAGAACAAGTGGATGCCTCAAGACGGATGTGGTTTCCTGCTCGCGGATGGTAGTGAATAAATATTTGGTCGAAAAATAGAGTTAGAATGAGAATTTACCCGGAATGGGCTCATGCCTTCCTTGCAGGAAAAAAAGTTGGAAATTGTAATTTTCATTTCGCTTTCTCATAAAAGTCGAAAATTGAAATGATCAGTGTACTCGATGTTTTGGAGCATTCCGAACACTTTTTCATTAAAATCTCAAAAAAAATTTTCTCCAGAGTAAAGCTTCTATGTCGAAGCAAAAATAACGGAAACTACGCTTATGCTTCCTAAACTATGGAACGACAATTGTACACGCAATCGAGCGGAGACTCTTCTATTACATCGTCGCCAACTGCGTAATGGGCATGTTCGGAACAATTGTAGGGACGGATTCCTCGTCTATGTCATTCTTATCTACACGGAGAAAAAAAAAATTGTTGGGCCAACAATAATTTTGATACCATAACTGATTTACCTGGGTAACATAGGGACAACAAAATATTTTGCTGTGGCAGCAAATATTTTGCTGTAGCAGCCAAATATTTTTGCCGACACAACAATAAATTATTAACGATCTACATTTTATTAGAGAAACAGAACTATTTTTCTCCGTGTAGAATTGCGATGATGAATAACTCCAACGATTCCAACTAATTTTAATAGGTTCTTTATTTCGTTTCGCCCGCCTCATCAACAAATTGACGATCTCTGGACCCTCCGGTCGGCACTCGACGGAGATGATAGCATGGTCCACTTGAGTGTGAATTGAATATTAATAGCAATAGGAATTTGTATACAAGGTCGCTTTGACCTCACCCATCAGTCCTATTTTTCCACGACAAAAACGTCACCGCACAATATGATTCGTACATAGTAATCTGAAATAAAATAAATACTAACTGGTCGACCCGATTGCCCCGACAATCTATTTATGAAACATAAACGCATAACAACCCCGATTGATTATCAGTAATAATTTAACTGCTCATATAATGTTCGCCTATTGCAAAGAATATATCTCATGATTGATCAGCTATGAAATCGGTGGAAATGCATAATAACAGTATCGTATCAAATCCATAATTGCGCGTTAAGAGCATGTGGAACACGTTCTCAACGTGTCCCTCTCGTTCCGCCGAGAGCGCCACTGATGCTACATCTCTCGCACTCCATAGTGTTTCACATGCTCTTAAATGTAATCATAAAAAAATCTTCAGGAATTCTACGGAAACTGAACTGTTTGTATAGAACGTAGTTTTTTATCAGTATCAGAATAGCGCAAAAAAAAAGCATGGCGACTCAGGATAATAATTTTCCGATCGATTTCTCGCTTCATCAGTCTATTTTCTCTTCGGAATTGCGTGACGCATCGTCATCGGTCAATCATGCCGAACGCTCGTACAACATGAAACCGGCCGTTTATCGTATATACAACGTCGAGAAATTAAAAGGGCGCAACTCCAATGGTAAAGTTTGCAAAATGCGTCCTTTTGATTCTCAACCGTTGATATGCGCGAATCGCAGAATAAAGTGACGCAACGCAATAAACGAAAACTATACCGTTATTTATAGAATTGTAGCGCGCGAGTGTGAGCTGCTTTAGATCAAGGGGCTTCGATGGGGTATTAGTGATACGAAGCGTGCTGCTTCGTTTCTTCTTCGCTCACTCGAAGTAAGACATTGATGTATAGAGATACGAACGGTAAAATTAAAAAGGTCGATTGCCAGGCGTCCAGCATCAAAGTCGAAAGTACACACGCAATGTAATCTGAACGTCCGCTCGTTTTCCACACGCAGAATATCAGTTTTGATCCCGAGTCCTTTCTTCTTCACTGCACGTTAACGAAATGCACTTTTCCATCACTTGGTGCGGAAATGGCCACTTTTCCGCCTGCTTCGCGTGCGTAAAACCGCCATTTTCACACCTTGTGATGAAAAATTTCGTACATCACTCGTGCGAAACACTTTTTCTAACTCGTGTGATTAAAGCACTCGCCTTCGGTTCGTGCTGCAAACTCACACTCGTTGGAAAAACGTTTTTCGCCCTCGTGGAGTAATGTACTATTTCATTTTCTGGCTAATTGAAATTCATTTGCGAAGCAAAATGCATCTATGCATAATTTAGCGGGAGATCACTTTTCCTCCCGCTAAATCACTTTTCCTCCCGCTAAATTACTTTCCTCCGGCTCGTCAAGACTCGGGCAATTTCCATCCCCGTTGCAGCCATGAAATAGGGCCTTTTTAGTGTAGTCGGGAAAAAAATATCGTATGCGACAAGGGAGAAAGTGCATTTTCACCTCGTATGCATTTCTGCCCTCGCTTCGCTTGGGCATCAAACTTCACACTCGGTGAAAAAACGCAGTTTCCTCCCATGTAGCATAATATACTATTTTCACACTGTACAAGCCAAGGAAGGGTTGACTCTGCCGTCAACGATTAATGACCGTATCAATTATTAAAGCGCCCCCCAAATACCGAGTGGGGATTTATGGGAAAGCTAATGACGTCGCTGTTTCGCGCTGCGGTATTAAGCCGTCCGTGCGGTATTAAGCGGGCCTTTCTGGCAGCAAATTGGAACGTGAAGCATCAGCTGTCCAGGATCGATCGGGGAGAAGAATGCCAAGAATTTTCCGCACTTGCGTCCGTATATACAGAGACTGTTAACTGTTACGTTACAAGAGCCCCTCCAGAAGCGGCAGGAGCAGTCAACAGTAACAGGAGCGCGTCCACTGTCTCCTTCTCATCGGCTGACCTCGCGTATGCTAATTGTCGTGGTTTTATCTGCACGCGAGTTCCCCATTGCAGCGTAACACCGCTACTAGTCTAAACTTCTTTGAGTATACAAGTATACAGACATGCATATGTATATACATATATGTATATGTCCATATTATATGTCGATATATACATATATATTACCGCCCGGTGGAGGAAGCCCCTAGCACACCATCGAACGAGTACCGCGCGTGCAGCAAGCGTGCACTTGCATCTGAGGGATGAGTGCATGTGTGGAGAGTTGCACCGACCGGCCGTTGGACGATGAATAAAGCAGGGAAAATAAATGAAAAAATAAAATCCACACACCGCCTGTTATAAGTATTCTCCGGTCGCATCCTTGACCCAATAAAAAACCCCCCTCCGTCGGCGAGAACACCGCGGGATTCTGCGATGATCCGTACCGCTTTTTTTATCGCACCTTCGTGGCGAGATAATTTTTTTTTCTTTACGTTCTCGCCTTTAAGATTTCATATCTGACACGCATTTCTGCGTGTCAGATTTTATGCATACGCTGTTCAGTGTGACATCGAGATAACCATGTGTTATACCTCGGTGATAAAGGTTACATAATTTTTTTGCCACTCGTAAAAAATCGAATAAAAAATAATCAGGCAAGAAATTTATAAGATAAGTCTTGTTTGTTTGGCGTTGATGCATTTTGCTTAGCAAATTTGAGCAGAAAAAAATGTTTTTTGTAGGGTAATTTTTAGGATTTAGCAATTTTGTGCAAATACACGAAAATCCTTCGTAATTACAGGCAAGTTGATTGATTAAGAAATAATAGTTAATCGACTCGGCGAAATGTGAGAAAAAAAAGTGTTCGTGCTGCACCGTCCTGCCAACAATGTGAGTATCGATGATCGCTGCCTATACTGGAAAAACTACGCCGTATATAAAATTTTCTACGGAACCGTGTTTAGGAAGCGTTACTTATCTGAGTGCACAGTAATTTTCGCGAAACTAATAACACCCTGTGCGCATGTGGTAAAAGAAATGAAAGGGCACGTGTCCTTTTTTGTGCCACGTGTGACACGTTATGCACGGTTAAACTATAGCCTCGCAGAGTTCACAGTCTTGATTCAAAGATACCAGCGTTTCCCCTGTACAGTATATCGATACTGTCGACAGGCTATAATTCGAAGCGAATGCAATAATATCACGCTAGTTTAAACCAACACGAACGAGAAATACAGGTTTACACAAGAATTATTTATTTCCATATTTTCTACCGGATAAACTTTTCGTATTTTTCCAACACTCAAAGCCAAATAAATATTTGCGTACTACCATCCTCCGATAAAAACGCTATTGTTAGAACGCTCCATATACACTTCAGTATAATAGATAACAGTGGTCTAATTTGACACGGAAAAGCCAGGCCAGGACTAATTTGATACGCCAAAGCCGAGCAAGTGTGGTTGATATTCACCCCATTGACTCGACTTCCAAAAAATTGTTTAATAATATTTTTTTAATTAACTTTGTTTTTTATTAAAATATTTTTATTTTCTCAGTAACGGTGATAAGCCGTATATTGGTGAATTAATACTCTCCACTTACCAATGATTGTTACGTTGCCAGGCGACTGATTTTTTTTTTTTGCTGACTTTCGGGAATTTTTTAAATGGTAAAACATGCGAGAACACGAATATCAATGAGGATGCTTGACGTTAATAAATTTGCTTGAAGACGTAATATAATATGATATTATACATTATTCTAAACGATAACACGGGACATGAAGGAAGATTGATCGGTAATGTGTGGGACTCGAAGTTCCTTCGACATAGTGCAAGCACGTCATCGTCGGATACTGTCCTGGTCACGCATGTATTTATCTATACCTGCGATACTATGGGATACTGTCGGTATAGTCGGAACCTATGTCAAGGCCGGCGCACGCCGCTCTCGAGCCGACCACGTGGTATCTGGTAACGGACAGCTCGTCACGCTAGATCCAAGATTACCAAGCAACACCATCCTGTTCAACCCTTGCAGCCGAGAAACGGGAACGACGTAGAGCCCGTAGTACAGTTTGCACAGAGCAGTCGCTACCAACCCTCGAAGCAGGTAATTGCGACGCTTTGTCTATTTTCCTCCATAACGCTGTTATGACCTAATGCACAATTATATTTACCCGCGCTGCTTTTCACCTTACCATGGACAATCGTGAATAATCTGCTTATAAAAGTTCACACATTCTTGAGACACTGCCAAGCAGCACATTCATTTTTTTTTTTTTTTACAAATTGACATCGAAGAATTTACACTGATTCGTATGTGAATGCACTTATGGAAATTAATAGTTTTTTTAATGATGCTGAGCGGATGCTCAATCAGTTCTGGATCGTAAGATAATCGCCCGACCAGATAATTGTTTAACTACGATTTTAATCATAGTAGCATACAGTTTATGAAAAATTTATGTTGAAAAAGGGGAATTTACAGAATATATTTTTTTAGAGAATACCACGGACAATCATGATTAAGCTGCTTCTAAAAAGTTCACACATTCTTTATACACTGCCTTAAGCAGCACATTTATTGTTTAAATAAATTGTCATCGATGAATTTACATTGATTGATATGTTAATGGACTTATGGAAATTAATGGCTTAGCAATGCTCTTTTATTCGATGATGCTGAGCAAAAGTTTAGTTACTTCTGGATCGTAAGAAAATCGCTCGAACAGCTTATTGTTTAATTATGATTTTAATCGTAGTAAAACGCGGTTTATGAAAAGCTTATGATAAAAACGAGATATTTATAGAATACATTTTTTTATAGAATACATTTACCTGCTCTGCTTTCCACCTTACCACGGACAAACGCGATTAATCTCCTTAAAAAAAGTTCATACATTCTTGAAATACTGCCAAGCGGCACATTAATTTTTTAATACTGATTACACTGATTGATATGTAAATGCATCTATGGAAATGAATGGCTTCAATGCTCTTTTTATGTAATGCTGAGCAGAAGCTCGATTCCGGGTCGTAAGAAAATTGTCCGAACAAATAATTATTCAACTATGATGTTAATCATAGTATACGGAGTTTATGAAAAGCTTACGATAAAGAAGAATACTTTTATAACTATAACTTTTATTAAATTTATATAATAATTTAATTTTTTTATTTTAATAAATTAACATAGTGCCTTGAGGAAACATTTAAGCAATAATGGGGTTTCCGAGTCCGGTTGGATACAACGCTGCATCTCTCAGGTCATAAATTAATCCTAGAAGAACTACCTACGATTAATTCATGACTTAAGCAACAAGGGATTATTTAATTCTATTTGATTGGAAACCCAAATTTGTATTTCATCTTCAAACCGTTAATATCGCTTTACCATGATTTTCTATTTGCACAAAAACAATAACTTTACTCTCACATAATGGAACGCTGTTTAACAAAAACAGCCTGATTTCGTAGATAAATGTAGGGCAGACACTCGGTACTCCCCTTTAACACGATGAAATTTATGCTGCAATAAAATTTGTGTAAAATCGATAATTTTCTTAGCGTACTACCACCCCTCTGTATCTTTCAGACGGGGATTCAACCTCTGCGAGCGTTCAGGGAGAGGATTGGTAGAGCTCGTCGCACCTATGTCTCTCTACCGGCTCATTCGCTTTGGCTATTTTTGCACATGAAGCAGCGAGGGAAGATTGCTGGACTGTGGCCTATTGTGGCCAGTCGGAAAGAGTGGGGCCGGCGAGGGTCGAATAGGGTGAAGAGGTGGGACCGCAACGGCAGCGTGTTGAACAACGATAAGCGTACCCTGCCGGACACGGGGCTGAGAAGGGATACCTATATTCTGAACGGTATAATATGCCACGCCGCTTAAGGGGGATGCCTCCTGATCCAGCAGCAGAAAGGGTAGAAAAGCGGCGCTCCTACTATCTTCGCCTGTGGCGCGAGTTTGCAGCCCTTCACACACGCGCTCCCACCGCTAAACGTGCTGTGGCATTCGCAGTGAGTCTCTCGCCTCCGTCACTCTTAATTACTTTCAACGGATAACGAAAGATTTCATGAAAAATAAAAAATTAACAAATAAATTAATTCTCAAGACTTATATCGGTAATCGGCGCATAATCTTCGTAAATATGTCGCTGAAGGATAATAAATTTCTCGAAAGCGGACTGCGTTAAACAAAACAAAAATTACGATGATTTGTATTAAATAAAAATAACACTACAGAATAGTAAATCGAAAATTAATTAATTTTAAGAAATCGGTCGATAATTTATTTTTTTATTGTTTTTGTTTTACAAGAATTTCAATTCCGATAACTAAACGGGGTTTAATTCGAACAAAAAAGAAGTGTTTAGAAATTTTTTTTTTATTAATAAAATATTCGTCTGTCAGGGGGAAAAAATTGAGAAGCGGTATAGAAGTGTCTATAAATATCGTGGCTTTTGTTTTCGATGCGCGCGGCAGTGGGCACAGGCATAAACAGTGCAAACTCGTTGATTCGTCGAGTCACGTAGTCTAGTCAAACGATCAATTTACGAAAGGGAATAATTAACAAGCGTGTCGAATAGAATAGTCAATGCTTATCGTCGCCCCGTTTCGTTGTCGTTGAGGCAGTGCGAGTGCGGTAGAATCGTCGAGGAAACTCGATAACCAACGGAACAAACGGAAATGCACACAAGAGGATTGGAGGTTCGATAGATTGATGTGGAAAAGCTTGTTATCGCGGCGTGCCGGTCGTAGGCATAATTCAGCTGTGGTAAACATCCTAACTTATGTTTAAAAAAATAAAATAAAATAAGTACAAAGTCAATAAGTGTGTGAGATACATTACACATAGAGAGATAGAGTGGCAGACGAGGAAAGCGTGTGAAAATTTACGATGCCTGAGCCGGCTATTCCTGAGGTGAATTGTGCAAGACTCTTACCTCCGTGTTTCCTATTTCCTCGTTTTTATTGTCCAGCATAATTATGCAAGGAACAGCAAAAAGTCATTAATCACTTTTTTATATATAAACATTTAAATAATTGGTTTTCCAATTTTGTCCGACACTGGTCGAAAATATCCACAAATTTTAAGTCGATAGAAATTCAAAGACGTATTCCTTAGAAAATCCAAAACTCACAACAATCCTATCCTCTTCAGATTAGATTATTAAAAATCATTTTACTTTTATTTCTTAAAGCCTTCGACCCGTCCCGACGGGACGATGAACGTGGCGACAGTGTTTCCGGTCCACGAAGAGGAAGTTCGGCGACACGCAGCACTTGCAGCATCTGAGAGCGCGCGAAGAAGGATAAATCGTAAGTTTTTATTTTTATTTTCAACACCCGACGCTTCTCACACTTCTCATAAGCATTGTTCACCTTTTTCGTGCTAGAATAGTCGTAATAGTATAGTTGACACGTGTCGACTGATACAAGAGATAATGTTCTGACATGATATTTATTTTCATTAGTCAACATTAACTGATTGTAGAAGTTGCTACGCTTTTCGTATTGAAATATATTCATTTTTAAGATATCAACGCGACATCAAGCGCAAAAACAGTTTTTTGACTCTGGGGTACTTCTCTTGATCAAACGAGCGATCGAAATTTCAGACATAAGTTCGCATCTCGGATCGAACTAAAGATCGATGCCAGGATTCCACTAACGGTTCGGCCGAACATCAAACGAATTAAATTTTTTTTTTTGTAAATACAAATTTAATTTGCAAAATTCAATTAAAAAAAGATCTAATACGTTACATATGTATAAGCAAATAGCTTTATTGACATTTGCGGAAGGATAACTCGTAAGTTTTTATCTCGATCTTTAACACGCGATGCTCTTACTCGTCTCATAAGCAATATTCACCGTTTTCGTGGTAGAATCAACTAAATAGTATAATTTACACGGTTGAATTTCTGGGATCAAATAAATCAGACACAAACTTTTGCCACTCACATCCATCTCCGGATGCTATACTTCTTCTCCCGCGCTTTGAAGACGAAAATAATTCTATATACTTAATGATATTAAAAAAGAGAAAAAAATTCACCGGCGAAAGAATCTTACGCAAGAAATGTTCAAATGGATTTTTAATTGCCGTATATGACCGCAAGATGTATGAGAACGCAGAACGTTCGAACTCGATCATTAAATTCAATTGACTTTTTTAATGATCGAAGACTCTTTTCCAAGGATCTCGCAAATGATCTCGGCTCTAATCGGACCAGAATTTCCGGTGTAAAAAAAAACAAGCGAATCTCCGTGTAGGCGCGGACGCTCGCAAACACTCACACAAACGACCCGAGTGAACAGTGGAAGGGGCTGACCTACCTGATTTAGCCTACGGAATCATGCGAGTTCAGTTCTCTCGTTGTCTGGCATTCGACATGCGACTCCTGTATTTCCGCCCGGTAAATCGTTCCGCGCTTCACGCAAAGTGATTTTTCTCATTCTCAGTATCAGGAAAATTCACGACACGTGTAAGGTCGAAGCATTGTTCTTCGACGATGATTACCACGGAATTCTAATAACTTCGTGTGAGACGGAAACGAGTTGATCCACCGCCGAAGTTAACCGCAGAGTAGCTCCTATAAAGAGAGTGTTCGATCATTAATCGGATTCGACGAATAATCATTCCGATCGAGCCTCAGGCATCGAGAATCGAGCGCAATTAGAGAACTGAATCGATGGATGAATTTATTAGCTTCTTGGAATAATAATGTTATCTCTGCAATCGTTTACTCAAAACACTTTGCGCGCGATTTTCTAGAATGAGAACATTCTCAGAGGATGGAAACTTCTCAAGCTGTTTACATCGTAATTTTTACATTTTCCACGAGGATCTCAAATGAAAAAAAAAATATATATATAATTTTTATGGTCAATAAATTTTTTATTTGAAATTTTTTGTTTCCCTTTTTCTTGAATTTTGCCTCTCGTCCCAACGGGATAAACTCGACAGGTATAACTCGCTGAAACTTGGCGCGAACGGTGCCAACGCTACCGACCGAGAGTGAGAGCGCGAGTGATCAAGAAATCGGCCCGTTCTTACAGCTGCACCGCGTGGTCGGTAGAAACCAGCACGTGTTCTTAGCTGGACGACTTACAAATGTTCTATTTAAAAAAAATATAAAAGTCGTATTTTGATGAATGCGCGTAGACTATCTACGATTTTTTAGAGAAAAAAATTATTTCCGTCAAACTGTTTGAAATATTTTTTTTTATCGTGACGTCATTTTCGCGATGGGTCATGGCCACCGTAGGCAAATTTGGTCCATGGTGGAACGTCGAATAGCCCGTTTCGGTCTCACGGCCCTGACGCGTTCACGCCGTGCGAGCGAGACGCTCCGATCATAACAGCGTGTATTTAAACTATTCCTAATGACGAAGCGGATTTCATGGAACATCCGTTGAACGTAATATGTGCCTTGCTATATCTTAGTAGCAATTAAGCACTGGATTCGCCATTTACAAAAAAAAAAAAAAAGAAAAAAATGTGACAAACAAAATTTTCGTATCAAATTCGAATTTTGGCCGGTGTAATGGGGATGCTAGGCTATCACTCTCGTACCAAAAGCAAGCTGATCTTACTCAAAATTATTATTTGAAGTTTGATATTTAGGAAAGAAAATAAAATAAAAAATCACTTATGGAATATCCAAAGGAGACTCCGCAAATTATAGTAATTCCTTCTGTTTAATTTCGTATAATTCCAATACAATTCCGGTGCGACGTAAAATAAATTTCGAGACTTAAAAACCTTGACTGTGATTCAGCATCGTAGATCGTAGTTTTTATTTTAAGACTATAAAAATCGTGACGATCGTCTCAAATTCGTGTTGAATGCTGCTTAGCAAAAGAATGAGCATACATTTATGCCTCCGTAGATGTTATGTCCAGTGGTCATAGCATTGTAATTTTATCGCGTATCGCAGAATGTCCGAGCTGACGTTCTCTGTGTCCGTACCCGCCGTCGGGCTAATACACTTGTGCATGCACAACACGTAAACACTGCACCCCAGCTTCTCAGCGTGACACTATAAGATAACGCTCATCAATCACCTATCCCGAGTCTTTTCACGGAAGTTACGCCAAACACATATAAAACATTTATTGTACGTCGTTAGCGACATTTTTTGTTTGGTGTATTATGTAACGGACGAACAGAATGCAATTTAAATTAATGCGCATGCGTTCTCCAGACATACAAAATTCGCGTAATTTCTTAAATTATTAATTACGCTTAATGATACAAACACCCCATACGAAAAAGAAAATTAGAAGCCATTTGTAATTAATTTTTGCACGATTTGTTAAGTTACTATTTTTCTTTGTTTAATCGTCCTGTATTTAAAAACTCAATTATTTAAACGGATTCTTGTATTTTTTTTTGTTGCTTCCAATATTTCAATCCACATGTCGAGTGTTTGCTATTTCCTTGTTTTTATTGTGCAGTATAATTATACAAAAAAACAGCAAAAAGTGGTTAATCATTTTTTTATATAACATTTAAATAATCATTTTTCCAATTTTCTCCGACATTGATCGAAATGATCCACAAATTTTTACGTCGATAGAAATTCAAAGACGAATTCCTTAGAAAATCCAAAAACTCACAACAGTTCAATCCTCTTAAGATTAACTTATTAAAAATTGTTTTACATTTATTTCTTAAAGCCGTATTTAAAAATTCCATTTTTTTGTCGGGCCCTGGTATTTTTTTTATTACTCTCAATATGTCAACACACATGTCGAGTGTTGAAAATGTTCCATGTCCAATTGCTGTCGAATCCGTATTCCTCAAGTACGACTAGTACATCTGCGGAACACGTGCTGTTCAGATGTGCCTCTGACCCTCGAATTATTTCGTCGAGATTGAACATGCATATAAAATCTCGTGTTCCACGAAATAGAGAGGGGTCGTATGTGAGATTTCGCTGAAATCTCACATAATAAAAACCGGTCGTCTAAGTTTACAACCCAAACCGGTAATGATTGAGGCGGAGTAGTAAAAACATCGTATTGCGTTAAACGAGTCTCCTGTGCGTATGCGCTGCTCTAAGTTTTTGTTTACAGTGGAACCTCGCTTATCTAACCTTCGATCAACTGAGCCTCCGCATTATCCGAGGCACCCAACTCGTCCGAACCCTCCGCGTTAACCGAGCTGTAGGCTCGGATAATACTGAAAACTCGGATAAAATGGATACTTTGTTGCATACACGCTTAAGCTTGTACAAGTTTAAGGGTGTATGCAACTATAATCTCATGGATGGATGGGGTTTCCCATCCTACTTGTAATTAGGCTTAGCTCTTTTTTATACAAATAAATAAAATAAATAAATAAATAAAGTTTGCTGCGACTCTATTCGCTATGCGCGTGACTTACACAGATTTACACAATACACAATCGTCCCGTGAGCTTGTGTAGACCTTGCGCATAGCGAATATTTCGAGCTGCAAATACAACAGTTCCGAGTTTGTAGTCAATGGTTCATTTTTATATGAAATTAATGTTGCACAATTAACAAAAGTTTGTATTTTTTATAACAACTTATTGTCCACAAACGTCGACAATTTTTTATTTGTTATTTTTCCGATCCCACCATCCGGTTCTACTTTTACAAACAAAAATTGTTAATGACACGGAAAATAAAAGGACAGTATTTGTATATTCAAATCTTAACAAACAAGTTTGTCACCTATTCAACAAAATTACTTTTATGAAACTCCGTATTCCGATATTACAAAATTATTTTTTACTGTGTAATTGACTAAATTATAAAGTTATTGCTTATATGAAGTGGTGTTATTTCCAAAAATATTTAATAGTACTACCAGTTTGAATTGAGTATGTTATCCATGATATCCGAGATTTCAATTATGCAAAGTACACTCTCCCCATATTACCTCGGATAAACGGGGTGTTTCTTATTTTCATAGTGCTCACGTTCGACGGAGACGGACTGAAAAAAAGATGTTTAATTTCATTTTTAAATTCAGTCGCACATAAAAGAATAGTACATTTCGATACGAGTGCGATAAAACTTTTCCTGACGAGGGTGAGTTGGCAGCACGAGCCGAAGGCAAATGTTGCAATCACATAAGGTAAATAAAAAGTTTTTCACACGAATATCGTACGAAATTTTACTTCACGAGCGCAAAAACCGCCATTTTCCCACCGAGTGAAATAATAGTACATTATTCCACGAGGGCGAAAAACGTTTTTCTAACGAGTGTGAGTTTGCAGCACGAGTGACATCACACGAGTTAGAAAAAGTGTTTCGCACGAAGCGTGTACAAAATTTTCCTTCACAAGATGTACGAAATTTTTCACCACTTTTCCGCCCGCTTCGCGTGCGTAAAACCGCCATTTTCGCACCAAGTGATGAAAAATTTATTTCATCTTAACGTCTCCATTATTCACACAATTTGTCTGCCGGAATTGTCTTTCGCTGTTGCAGAAATTCATTGCATCTCTTCATCGACGTTGCTCGGACCTTGAAACGTTGTCGATACAAATTCATTGCGCGTGACGGGTCGATAACTCCATTCTTATCCCGCGCATCATTCAGTAATTATCGAGCTGAATTCTAGTTCATGCAGAGTATACATTCCGTAACGCGGCAGTGTGGCAGCGCGAGAAATGCAGTTTGCAGCGAGTTTTTTTCAGCACTCGCCGAGAAGGTTGATCCGATCAATTAAAAGTAAACTTGGAAATTTCAACCGAACAGCAGCAAAGAACCGATACCTCGGTATTTCGTACAACAGAAGTAAATGTCACTATATTCTTTCCTGATGGGTGTATCAATCCAATTAAGATGTGGAGTTTTTAAACATTAGCTTCAGCATAGTTTACCTCACTGTTTAATACCGCGGTACTGCTTGGCTAATGTTTTAACAAGACATGTTTATATTCTCGAGCACGAAGGAAAATTCTTATACCAAAAAAAAAAAAAAAAAAATGCTCTGAACCGGGCACGTTCCCGAGCACCTATTGACGGCCATATCGACGAGCTATCGCAATGGAGTAGCGCAGAGCGGGGCAAAACGGAACCCCGGGGATAAAACGGACCTCCACTTAAGATCAGACTTTTCGATTCCTTACCCCGCGTGAAAAAATTCGTAAAAATGGTCCGTTTTGCCCCACTCTCCGTCCAGCAACAACACAGGAGTGCAGCATTCGGTGTTGCCCGAGCCTCTAACTGGATTGATTAACTTAGCGTGTGCGCTCGAAACGAGTAACCGGCTCGAAGCGTGTGCAGAGTGCACCGAACCAATAATGCACGATACCGATCGGCACTATCGGGTGGCTCGGTGGGAACGTGTGATTACCAGAGGGTTTCGCGAGTTCGCAGAGTTTGCCAATTCACAAGGTGTCTCGGCGGGCGTCGTCGTTAAACACCTCAGGAAGGCGTCAGCGAGATAAATATTAACAGCTCAGCGAGCCAAGACTTCCGATAAAGTTTGACACCCGCTGTCTTTTTCTTCGCGCCCCGGATTGCGAGCCGATATCGACGAATCGGTGAAATACCGAAAGAAACACCAATACAGAAGCGAAAATGATTTCGAGAAAATAATTCTCACAATTATCTTACACGGAGAGAAGAATATGGGGAGAATCTCTCGACTTCACATAGCAATCGAATTATATTCCGGCTTTCTGGCGATTTACGCTATACGTCGATATATTTTTACTCTGCGTGTGATGTCATGTGATTGACGAAAGATAGGAATTATACCGATTTTCTGGCCTCTCGACATTGTTATAATCCTCTCAATACATATTAAGAACTACATTAGTTGGTGTCGTGAAAACGAACTGAAAATTCAGTGATCGTACGACAAATCATGAGTTTCGTTCACCATTTGAATTTTAGGCACGCCACGTATTAAGAATAGTTTAATAGTATCTATAATTTTGGCAGCGTTTCCCAGTATACATTGAAATCACGAACATATATAAATGACAATGTATACAATTATCGGTGTCGATAAGACAAGCCTACGCGTTTATTACTCTTAGCTATACGTGCGACGGACGGTTCCAATACAATGTAGATTATAGCGAAACGGTATGGCGAGAATCCCTATACGATTGTGGGCGCCCGCCCATGTACTTCCACTCTTCCAATATTTCGCTCTAATCCCACAGTGCGCGACTGTATCCCGAGAAGCGTCGATCTCAAGCATTATTCAGAGTGAAGTGTCGTGAAACCGTGGGATGGCCATACAGAGTCATATAAAGTACATGACTTAAACAACTTTGATTGGGAATGTCTGTCCCTCGAAGATTTAAAAAGCTGCAATGTTTCCCAGCTGAACAGACTCAGCGATGGCTATTTTTATGTAACGAAACGGTGGACGTAAAAATAAATATGTTATATACAAAAATGCTTGTGGAAATTGTTATTCCTTCAGAAACCTTCATTTTCTTGTCTCCGAATAATTAATGAATAATTAATGAATAAGTCTTAAGTAAGAAAAAAAACGACGCCTTTAATTATGCTCATTAGTCTTATGTCGTTATTTATTGCTACGTTATTTAATAAGTAGGGCATTTTTCTGGTTACCATACGTAGAAGAATCCTGCACAGTATTAGAATATAACCTAAACGCACGCGTGAACATATGAATAGCCGTGTGCTGAATTTTACCATACGAGATGGTTATTTTCGTAGAATCTACGGCGACCTGAGTACAAAATGTATGGAGACTATTTCCATACTACATTGTACTCACGTATAATTCATTTTCACTCTACAGTATGGGGAGAATCCCTAAACTGCCGGAATATGTTCACTTTGCTATGCTGTTTGGAGTTTTCTCCCATATTTTTATAGGGACCATAACCGAAAAATTCTCTCCGTGTATTTTACGCTCCAATTTTCAATTTTTTTCTTTTTACTGCAACTATTATTTTTATTACTAATTTTATTTCCCTACGAGCATTGCGACCGGTTCTTAAAACTCAAGAACAGAGTTTTAAGACCTGGAGTATCCAATAAAAAAATTTTTACTCGGATACATTTTTTTTTTAATTTACAAGTCCGTTACCGACAGAGCGTGCTTCGAAAACCGTTTCGGTCGGATCCTCACCACGCAGCGTTCAGAAACACAGGATTTAATTGCTTGTTTTTCAAGTTTATCAATTGTAGTGTCATCGTGTAAGCTACCGCTATTAACGCATCGCAACCGCTGCCAGAAACATTTCTGCATCGTGGCATGCGCGACCGCGTGTCTTCCGTATCGGTATATCCGTTTACATAATAGGGTATAACTCCTACTGTACACCTGCGACGCGATAACCTTAACCTTCCATACAGCGCCGCGGCGATATTATGCTCGCATAGCCAGCAGGATCATGTTCACTGCAGCGTGTCGAGCCGAGCCTCGAGACCGGGAATGAATGGGGCTCTCTCGTGCTGCGTTACACGAGCAACGTGATCGGTGCAGTAACGATCGCGCTATCTGGTCATCAGCCTCGACCTTACGTAGTCATCAAATTTGTGATAAAAAAAATCTCCGTTCCGGGAATCTCCTCTAATTTAAAAAATAGGCACGAAAATGAACAAGGGATGAGGAGTAATAGTAATTTATCACACTCAGTGGGAAGATGTCGGTTTTTGCGCACGCTTCGTGCGAAAATCCCCTTTTTCACCCCTCGTGAAAAAAAATTTAGTTCGATACTCGTGCGAAAAACTTTTTCTGACGAGTGTGATTGTTTGTAGATTGAAAAAGTTTTTTCGCACTCGTGTCGAAGTGTACTATTACGATACTAGTGCGATAAAACTTTCCCTGACGAGTGTGACTTTGCAGCACGAGCCGAAGGCGGGTGCTGCAATCACACGACTTCAGAAAACTTTTTCGCACGAGTATCGTACCAAATTTTACTTCACAAGGTGTGAAAAGGGGAGTTTTGTGCACGCGAGGCGTGCGGAAAACTGACATTTTCGCACTGAGTATAATAATAGTATATTATGCCACAAGGGAGGAAAGTGCGTTTTTTCACCGAGTGTGAAGTTTGATGCCCGAGCGAAGCGAGGGCAGAAATGCATACGAGGTGAAAATGCACTTGCTCCCTTGTGACATACGATTTTTTTTCCGACTTCGTTAAAATAACCAAATTTCTTGCGTCGCAAAATGGTAATATTCGCCAATGACCATTACTCCCCCAGGAGTAATAGGGCTTCCAAAGGGATTAATGAGCCCTATTACTCCCTAGGGCCCAATTAAATTGTACCGCGCATGCGCACATGTTAATAATGATCATCGGTCAATAATAGGCTACTTTCCGCCCGTATTGCACACAAGGAATGAGGTTATTTTAGCGCAGTCGGGAATTTTTTTTATCGCAGTTAATTGTGACTGAACCGATGCCAACAGATAAGGTAAAAGTACCAAAGTCCCAGTCCTGGGACATGCATATAAAATCGTATTTCCATTTCCATGCACGCACGCTTTGTCTGCTCACTGTGACGTGTTCGCTCATTTGGACGTGTACCTTCGATGCTAGAATTATGTATGACGAAGAGACCTTTGTTTTTATTTATTTTTTGTTTTTTACGGATTTCGATCTGATGAAGCAATTTTCTATCTTTCTTTGCAATCAACGGCGAACGATCTCATCATCACGAATGTTCGCTATTATCGATGTTATGTTTTTTTTCTTCATTGATCTTGAATTTTCTTTTTTTATTCTACAATTTCCCGCATGTACTACACGGCAGAGCTCTATTGACCAACTTTGTTGAAGCATACTTGCCTGGCAGAGTACTTTTCCTCTCGGTCGTTGGGAGTTACTCACCTCGGGCCAGTGAATTCGAATAATTGTTACACCCACGACACAATATACAGATTCTCATCGACATCTCGCGTTTTCCCCCAGGTCGCTGTTTACTTCAGGGTTTTTCCTCGAAAGAAAGATCGAAGCGCGTAACGCGAGGCCAATTATTTAATTATCTCACTCGAATTATCTGCACGTCTATATTCGAAGAATTGAGTATGTCAACGGATCGTTATCGCGATCGTTAAAAAAAATTGTTCTTCGGACAAAATTGTCCAGTCGATTTCGTTTTTTTTGTTTTTTTTTAATAATGTTTTAACGCTTTACAGGTTAACATATTGAGGACCCTTGGGAATCGGTCGAAATTCGCAGACAACACTTTATAACTGTGCAAACAGTAAAAAAAGTTTATTTTACTTTTTACAACAACTTATTGTCCACAAACGTCCACAATTTTTTATCCGTTAATTTTCCGATCACACCATCCGCTCTCCAAGTTTTACAAACGAAAGTACAAACTAAAATTGTGGATGACACGGTAAATGAAAGGACAGGTTTGTTAATTCAAATCTAGACAAACGCTTTTGTCACTTATTTAACAAAATTAGTTTTACGAAAATTCGTATTCCGATTTTACGAAATTATTTTTTATTGTGCACGACGAAGAATTATTATTTATTATTATACTAATTGATAACTCTTGGCTGAAGGACTTAGGTCGATGGCCAATTGACAATATATATATGTGTTCTCGCGTCAATCTACGTTATGTCATCCTAGGTCAAAAAAATTATACCATCTGGCATATTGTCAATAAATCCGTAATTACTATTTACTACTTACTAAATCTTTCTTACTGCAACATGGTTCAATTTCTGTCCCATGAAGCTACTGGCAAAACTGTCCCCGAAAATACATGTATTATATATAGATATATATATATTATAATATATCTAACGTTCATTGCCTTGGTCCAACGATAGAGACTTTGTATGACCTATATAAGCGTTTTTTTTTCACTAATATCTGCTCCGCATATGGTATAAACCTACACGTGACACAGGTAGTAAAACGAAATGTTACGTAAGAAGGTTCACGTTTGCTCGATTATACACCTGCCACACTCCGTGTAGCGGACCTCACGTCATATCTTCTTTTCGTCTCTCTTCCGTTATTTAATTTTTTTCTTCTCTCGCATCGTGCAAGTATGTAAATACAAGCTGAGAACTTCTGCTCCGCTGCCGTATTTCAAATTCCTGTGGGCTGAGCAAAGGTTCACGCGATAAACTTGACGGCAACCGATAAGTTAACATTTTTTATTGAAGACGGTCCTTGCGGTACAGATAAGTAAATTGAGTACCGAGATTTTTTTAAATTGTTTGTACACATTTGAAAGGAGAAACTAATGTTAGGGTAGAAAAAAATATATCAATAAATTTAGAGAAAACTACAGAAATAAGTTTCTGAAAACTTTTTCATTCTTACTTCTTCATGGAGTAAGCTGTGTTTTCACAAAAAAAAAAGTTTGGTATTGAATGTGGTAAATATCTATCCAAGCGGTCAGATTGTATGGAATTTTGATTTTTTTGAAAAACGACTAAAAATTCTGTAATTTGATTTTCTACTTTGTCGGTAAATTTTAAGGGTTTCAATTTTATGACATGTAGAAATGATAGAAATTTTTTTGTGTTACGAAAACAGGTGGGAAGTAATTTGCACGTGGCTTCTTTATTTATTACACTTTTGCGAATACTTCCACTATCAGGAAACGAAAATTGATCAACAAATTTTGTCGTAAAGAAAGCTATACGCAAAATTGTAATAAATAAGGAAGCCATGAGCAAAATTGATTTTAATTATTTATTTATAAAAATAAAATAAAATGTTTACGTCACGCGTTTCCAATCGTGTTTGATTTTGATTCGAAAAAAATGTGAAAAATATTACTACAAAAATGGTGTTACAAGGGGGTACATGGGAAGACAACTTCTTCGCGTAGAACGGCGCAGGTGCGCTGGTACTGTGTTTGCAGAAGCTGCTCCGAGCAAAGCCTCTAGTGTCCCAATTAAATGAATTTAATTACCACCCGGCGACGATGACGTTTGCTGTGCCTATGCCGGTCGTCGAGCCTCAAACGTGCGTTCTTGAAAACACGTATATCCTATACGACGTGTTACGCACACCGAGTTACATTCGGATTCGGGTCACGTTCATCGATCATTAACAATACCTGTGAATCTGTTTAACTTTTCACTCTTCTTCCCTTTGTGTACTACATTTTTTTGGCCCTTTGAAAAAAGAAAAAAAAAACAAATAGGCAAATGTTAAGATATTGTGTTTGCCTGTAAACTCGATCGCGGCATCGTGATCTCATTTTTTTTATAAACACATATATGCACATATGCTCTAAATATTTTGCGATCATAAACAGAAAAAAAATGTATCTTCGGTATCAATCCGATAAAAAAATCATTGATGGATCCACGATTTTTCGTGAGATTTCGAAATTTATTATCCCACTCGCTGCATCGATATCGTTGTTAAAATGTATAACAGTAATAATTCATGTGTTTCATCTAATTTAGCTCTCAGATAGCCGACACATCGGTCGCCTATCTGACACATGTATCTGCCCTCATATATATGCCACGAAATATCTTATCAAAAATCCGACAAGTATGACAAAAAAGAAACACGTGTTAGTTAAGCCGATTAGGAAATTGATGGATTGGTTACAGTGGTCAATTCCGATCGTACGCAGACTTTGCAAGACCGAATGAACGGCAAAACACAGTGGGAATTCCTAATTCACGAATTGTAGCTACAGCAATTATTCAATAAACCCCTTATCACTATCGCATACCAGAAGCATGAATCACAATGGAACAATTAACAAAAGAAAGAAAAAAAATGAAAACGATTGACAAATTTTCTCGCAGTGCGACAACGAAAGTTGCTGGTAGTAAATTTTGTTAGAAATAAACCGTGTGAGTTACAGTAGCGGCGGTTGCGCAAGATCGTCAGCATCAGCTTCGTCGAGCACACAGTGGAACTTGTGGCCGTGCACCTTCGTTACACATAGCGCACGGTTTGAGGTGTACGGCTCCCGTTTAGAGCGATTCAACCAATAAAACGTTTCGCCGGGTGCGAGAGGACGTTATCTCGATACGCGTTTCGCGCGAGGACATGTGGAACGCTATCGAAGTAGGTAAAGACCAGAAGTGCGACAGCTCTTAGTGCCCAAGTTGTGTGCCCGAGTAACCAAGTTACACTGTGTGCCTTCCACATACCTCATACAATATCTTAATTAACTCCCTCGAAAATTTCGATACTAATTTGAATTAATATTTTTTAAAGCTATGACTATAAAACTACGGTACGGTACGTCACTGAATTATTATTATTATTATTATTATTATTATTATTATTATTATTATTATTATTATCATATTCTGATAATTTTTTCATTCGTTTGCCCTTTCAAACTGACCTTCAGTGTAGAAAAAATCGGTTCTTTTTATTAATTTAAAAAATAAAAATTGAGCAATTGATCGATTTAATCCCAATTGGCTCAAACCATGAAGACGCGTTCGTCAAAAACGTCAAAGATTACCTTCTTCGAAAATGTTGATAGTACTTCAAGTAAAATTTTTTAAAGCTATGACCTACGTACTACGGAACTTCTCTGAATAATAAGAATAACGATGGTAATAATAATAATAATAGTTATTATCAGATTCTGATAATTTTTTTTCGTTTGCGCCTTCAAACTGACCTTGAAAGTAGAACAAAATTTATTCTCTTTATAATTTTCGTTAGTAAAAATTGAGCAATTGAGAATTGCCTCAAACCACGAAGCCGTGTTCGCCAAAAAAGTCAAAGATAATTTGAAAGTATAAAAGTTGTTCCGAACATGTTCCTACGTGTTTGGAAAGGATTTGAACCGCGGTACTTGACGATGGGCGTTGACATTTTCCAGTAAAAGTTAATGGAGTTATGACTGTCGGGTTTCCCAAGGCGGTGTCTCGCCCGCGAGCCGATCGAGCGCCGACAGTGTCATTACCATTAATCCGTAAGAAACAAACACCTACCATTAGCCCGTCAGATTAATCGTGACAGAGCGTCGAAAGAACTTTTTCGACGGAGCCTCTCGAAACTCGCTCGTAAAGCCGAGACAATGGGTTATAAGGGTACACACGATATACGGGTCGGCGTCGGTGTTGCCGTGGCGAGATCGACAGATTGCTGAACTGTCTGACTTTTGCCTCGGTGCAGCCACTACCGTGCCTTACTCACGCTGCGAGGCTCGCTCGCCGAATTCACTGCTGCTGCACCTTGAGGCACGAGACTAATACTAAAACTACCACGACTACTACTGCTGTGCGGGAGATATACAGCTTCGCAGGAGCTCGACCGGTTAATGCTACGGTGGGGCATAAACCTTTTCGTCGCTGCTGTCTGTCGAACGAAAGTAAGATTACGCTACCGCAATCCGTGTCTCAGGAACGAACGAGAGGACGCGCGGACATCGCGGCAGAAATACCGAGACCAATAAATCGTCCGAGATGAATGTACTGATGCTGACTACCTCGTTAAAGATGCAACGATGAAAAAAATCAAATATCTCTACAGCTTCCCCGATAGAGATTTTCGAGCGTTACATCAGGTTCCGATAAGACCTCACTAAGGCCTCTTCAGAATCTTATCAAACTTTGACTTGACTCTCCAACATGCTTGGGTTACTACCTTTGAATCCGTGAAAGCCTACGAATATTTTAAACTCGCTCTTTTCGGGGAAAAAAAATGTGCGCTCAAAAAATTTTACGGATCAACTTGATTGCAAAAGTCCACCTACAATAGTATCGACAAATATCGAAAACTACTGAAGTTGTTCGTTGTAAAATTTTCCCTCGTAAAATTAACTCTCCAACATTTTAAACTTGCTCTTTTCGGGAAAAAAAGTGCGTCTAAGAAATTTTACGAACCAACTTGATTGCGAAGATCCAACTAAAAAAGATCGGAAAATATTGAAAACTACTGAAGTTGTCCGTCGTGAAATCGCATTGGGTTTCCGCAGCTCCACATTCGCAAGGACACGGACACTTTTTGACAGAACTAAACCGGGGTTCGAAACAAAAAAAATTGCGGTACCCATAATTAATTTCTGTCGTTGATTCGCCGGCCGGGAAGGTTTTCGGTGCGGGTTGGCCTCTTTAAAGAAGGAGACCTCGTCGATCATCGCGTCGACAGTCAGTTTCTTTCCTCGGGTGATCCGTGATGAGCTCGTTCGAAAATAATAATAGAGTCTCCTAGAGAGGAACAAGCAAATTGTACGTTTTTTTCTTGGATTGCGATGAGTTTCAAAGTGGGTGGATGGGAAGGACGAGGGGGGTGAGGCGGGGAAGCCGTGCCTGCTGAGGTCTCGCAGCAGCAGAAGCAGAAGCAAGAGCACTACGAGAAATCGGAGAGGGGGGGCTACCGGCATCGAGAGGGAGGGGTAGGGCTTGCACGGCGATATATGAACGCGAAACTCGCGGTCCGCGCACTCGATAACCCAACTATACCCTCGCACTCTCGAAAACTAAAGTGAGAGTTGTGCCGTTCTTGTGTGTGTCAGTGCTCGTTTCCCCATCTTCCCGAGGCCCTTCATAAATTTAAATAAAATTGAAAGAACTTCGAAAACATAAATTAGAAAAAAAAAATCTCGTCTTCCTCGTGAGAGGAAAAAAATACATTTTTAATTTATAAAAAAAAAAAAAAATTTTACCTAATAGATCGTAATTTATATCGCGTGACGAATAGAACTTCTGCGTATCAGCCAACGTGCTCGAGAAATAAGGAGAAGAAGGAGAAAAAAAACTTGGCTCTGACATAACGTCTCTTCCACTTGACTTTCGAGTCGCGCGGTGAAGTTCACAGTGCCGCGAAGATCGGGACGGGTTTTAGGACTATTTCTGGAGGTTTCGCGGGGCGAGCTGTCGACGGTGTTTTGCATAAACGAGGATTAAACGAGATTTCGACGAGATGAGCAAATCGTGGCAAGGTATTTATCGGGCAACACTCAAATTTCCTCAAGGCATTAGTTTATACGTTGCGTATGCTCGTTGTCTTGGAATCAAATATTAATAATAATTGAGAATAATACTCGAAATAACGCTTAATGAATTGCGGAATGATGACGCAAATGATCGTAAATTATTGCAAATGATAACGCAGAATATTAGAATAATCGGCTAATAAAAGATTTTCGAACTCTACTCGATTCCGGTCACTTCAACATCTTCCCGGTTTTTTTTTCTCGTGATTTTTTGTTTCGCACGGACATACACCTTCGCGAGACGACGTAGGTGTAGTGTGAGTCGCGCTTCAATGAATTTAAAATGAATTCGATCGGAACACGTTACCATTGACTTTTGGCGACCAATGAGAGAGATCAGTGAACGCGAATCTGTTTACAGTTCTGTTTGACAAGAAACGTCGTATTAGTGCGACGCTCCGCTATAGCAAATCCAAACGTTGTCATTATACCTATTGCAAAATATTTACATTTAATAAGAACCGAAGCCGACCCGAACGGACGATATAAATGTTATTCTATCGATTTCAGTGGCACGTCTTTAAAAAAAAAAAGAAAAAAATTGATAATCATTTTTGTACCGTTTTGCTGGTTGCTTTAGTTCCGAGATAGAAGGCATTTGTGTGAAACCCTTCGCCAACAAAAAAAAATCTTTGCGGGTGAAAATAGACGCGTTGTTTTTAACAGATTGTATAATACTTAATGAAATTAATTTCCATAAATTTGTCACGATCATTTGTCTGCTCTTTGTCGACTACCGTGTCAATGGCTATAGCCAGTGGCCAGTGGTAGGATAGCACAGCACCGCGGCGTCCGTACGGTTTGTACTCTGACCTTAAACTCGCTAATTACTATAGACGCCGATGGTCAACGCCAAGATCGTGTACCACATACGCCTTGTTAGATCGTTTTAGCATAGTGGAACGAAAAAATTTGCATCGCTAATATTGATGCAGGTCAAATCGCTGAAGCTATATGACCGAATAATCTAGCAAATTTGTTTATCAAATATCGCGACTTATCATCGACGTTAAAATTCGTTAGAAAAATAAAAGCTGATCGTCGATTCCATCGCACAAGTTATGCATAAAATATTGCACTTATTTCCACGTGGATCGACTAGACTTAATTTCATATACTACATTTCATTCTTCCATCGCCGTTGTGTCTTCGAATTTTTGCACCCTTTGTATCGAATATAAATTTCATCGACGCATGTTTTTTTTTTTTTTTTTTTTTTTAATAATACTTTGTCCTTTTTTTAGGTGCGAAGGATTTCGTGGGGTTGGAAGAGGTGTCGAAGATCGACTTCCTGCTGCCGCTCTTTGCCGAGGCGTTAGGGACCTGCCTTCTCGTCCTCATAGGATGCGCATCTTGCGTCACATGGGACACGACAGGGCCGACGGTACTTCATATCGCATTCACGTTTGGCCTTGCCGTTGCCAGTCTCGCGCAGGTAAGGCTTTTAATAGTCAATAAAATTTCTTAAATTTTTTTTTTTTCACGCAAACTTCGTCCACTATACAGAATTAATTCTTCGATACACTTCATTATTTATATGAGTCTAAATTGCCAATTGCATTTCGTAAATGCATCAACGGCCACCTTACCGCGCACAATTAAGAACTCTGCGTGTTTCGTTGAAAAATAAAAAAAAAATGGTAATAATAACGCGAGATAACTACCGGAGAAAGTCGAATAATAAGTCGAATAATAATAAGGCGATCTTTAAATTGGTCCGAAAGGTACGGTGGAAAAATGATATTTTCCGTTCATTTTGGGTCGAATATATCCGAAGGTAATACCAAGGTTAATGCCGATTTCAACGACGAAACATAAAAAAAAAATTCTTATAGCTCAAACCCGCGAATATAATTTTCGTTCTTATTAATTTATTAATCTTTATTTTTTCGCTTTCGCTTTCGGGGGTCTTTACTCTTCTTCCACTGACTCATCGGTGCGATCCGGTATAGGTCGTTCTACCTGCACACATGCGCGCGCTGTTGACCGGTGTATCGCGACCCAAGACTCGGTAGCCTCGAGAGAGACCGGCACAATCGAGTGAGGCAGCACGTGCGTTGGCAGCCTGCCTGTGTGTACCCACATGCCTGCCGGTGCTGCGAAAGAGTTGTGCCCGAAGGCCCGGAGCGAAGATACGATCGAGCGATCGGCTCAGTCGTAACGTCGCCCGATTTCTGAACGGGCTTGGATGAAAACGCGTAAAGGGAGGGAGGGAGGGAACTCCATTCACCAAATTAAAGTCCGCAGGTGCGAATGTGCGGGTGATGGCTGGGATACCGAGATTTATTCGGGTACCGCCTGTACCACGATCACACGGTCGATGGCTCATGCTTGTTTAATGCTTTTCGCAGCTTGGCAACTCATTATGATACGTTCAATACTGATCATTTTTATTTAAAAAGGGAAACATTTTGCCGTACTAAGAGCGTGGTCATATGCCAGACAATAATATTATTTATTTCACTCGGTGCGAAAATAGCATTTTCGCACCGAGTGAAGTAAAATTTCGTACGATATTCGTGCGAAAAACTTTTTTTTACCTAGTGTGATTGCAACATTCGCCTTCGGCGCGTGCTGCCAACTCACCAGCGTCAGAAAAAATCTTATCGCACTAGTATCGTAATGTACTATTATTATACTCGGTGCGAAAATTGCAGTTTTACGCACACTTCGCGTGTACTAAACTCCCATGTTCATATCTTGTGAAGTAAAATTTTTTACAACACTCGCGCGAAAAATCTTTTTCTGAATTCGTGTGATTGCAGCACACGTCAGAAAAAGTTTTATCGCACTAGTATCGTAATGTACTATTCAGGGACGGAAGCTCTTTGTCCGTCATTTCAAGCTATAAAAAAAAGGATTTTATTTTATTACTGAGAAAAATAAACACCACCCTCCCCCTTAATATCGTAGAAACGGCGATAAAAATGTTTCATTGGCATAAACATGGCATTTTAAATAGAACAATTGTTTCGAGGAGCCAGTAGTTTATTGAACGTCTTAGAATATTACACACGAACATAACATGTTGCGTCACTGATGCAAATGCAGATACTCGTATTTTCGAAAGAGATCGTTTTCTCGTTCCACAGAGTCTTCCGTGCAGTGAAGATCGCAATTGTTAATTATTTGCTTGTCTCCGATGATGTACGATAAAATTGCAGGCGGCAGCATGAGCGTTGAGCGGACGATTAGCTTCTCGAGTAAACCTCGAGTATTATCACGACTTTTGCGCACTTCATACACGCGGTAGAAAATATGTAACTAGTTTCACGGAGAGACAAAATTACTCGGGGCTTGTTATTCAATTTCCTTTGGGTTCGCAATTACTCATATCATTTGTCGGGTTACATCCGTGTTTTCTGCGGCTGATGGTAATTCCACGTAATCGCTGTACGATTGTAATTGCGAAATATCCAACGATTCACAGCTTCCATTTTACTCCGATATCGGATACTTTAACAGTTCTCTTCCATATTCGTTTAAGTTTCGCGCCTGAGAGGAGAAAAATGTAGGCAAATTTTAGCGATCTTTATATTTCGAGTGTTTCTGTGACACTAGACTGAGAGAACGATCTGATTCGAAATAGCCATAAATCTGATAAAAACCGGCAGCACTTTAAGTCAAATGGGAACTACAGCGCCATCCTGGAAAACATTCGTATACAATTTAAGACATTCTGCTATGGTAGTAAGAAAATATGGTAATTTTCGTTATCGCAGATATACCCGAATATCCCGCAATTTTTTCTAGTTTAGTGAGTATAGTCAGTATAGTAAGTATAGAACAGTAAGAAGAATATAAATTCTTCTTACTAGAAAATATAGTAATAGCTGATGTTGCGATCGCGGACCGTTTGTTTTAGCTTTGTGGGTTATACCGGCATATTATTTCCATCAAATTGTTTTCAACTATTCAACTATTCAAATTTGATCTACTACATTGTCAGCGTTTATCCACGGAATTCTCCGTTTCAATCCACTAAATTCTTAACAACATACGCAAAATTTGGCCACTCCGCTTTCTGGAAAAAATTACGATATGGGTTCGGTTAAAATTGCTATGAGCTTTGTGACAATTTCACATATCGCTGGTGATGGCGCTGGTGTACCATGTTCCTTGGTCGAAATTTACCATATGACTTGGTAGTTTTTCCGAGATCCTTCTCTCAGTGTATCTGTTCTAACTTCGATAGCACAACGTCGCACAAGGTACGACAAGCCCGCAATAAGTATTACAACTTTTGCTACCTACAATTATGATAGCCAGTGTAAAAATATTTAGAATAAAAAGATCGCTAAAATCTCAATATTTTTCTCTCTGTAATTTAAACCACCGAGTTGACTTAATTGATACTATTCTGCTGTCTCATTAAGATTGCACACCGTCGATGTCGATCATCCGACACGGTGGTGTTTTAACAGGTGCAACTGGTAGGTCGAATAAATCTCGATAACGCTTGAAGATTCTCTCATCGGTCTATAACGCGCCTTGTTTTACGTCCCACACACGCAGTATTAGCACGCAATATCTGGAATTATAAAATTAAAAAAAAAAGAAAACATTCTCAGGATCGCCCAAGATACACCCCGGGGCTAAGTTATTTCTTCAAGAACAAAAGGAATTCAGGTGCAGCTCTCGCAGAAACCGCGAAGATTATCTGAGAAATAATACTCCGGTGTTTTCATAACACATCGTTCTTCGGATTCTGAAGCGCGGCGTCACTTCCGTCCATCGTTAACGCGAATCTATTGAGCTGGGCCAATAATCTCGTTAATAGGTTTCATCTTTTGTTTTCAATTCTTTTGGCTATTTAGTTATAGTCTTGCAAAATGTGCCTTCGGCGATTCGAAGTGTTATCTCATGAATAATTCTCACGACAAATCGGCCATTGATTCGGGTACCATTTTAGCATACGCTTCCCTAATAGGCTTTAAGGACATTGTGAGTCTCGAATGGAACGCCATTCACGCGCAGGATCCTTACAATTTATTCTAGTCCCATAATTTAACCCGGTATTCCCGCTTCTGCTGGTCGCTTGTTTTACTTTCCTTTCATTAACCCAGCGTGTTCACCTTCGCTCGCTCATCCGCGCGTGCGACCGCCTTATTTCCAATCTTGTAAAATCGATAGAAACATAAAATTAGCGAGGTTGCGCTGCTGAACGATTTTATGATACTCGCGTTAGATTGGAAATTAGACGCCGGGTTATTAACGCCACGAGGAGAAGAATCTCGCGAGCGTGCGTGTAGGCGCAGCCCTCATTATCCACGTGGGCGTAATCTTTTGCCGGCTCGTTGCAATCCTGACGGAGATCCATGACTTTTCTTTCACATTGAGTCCTCTTTTCTTATGTGCTAATTCACCATCAGTTTTTATTTTTTATAATATAATATAACTTATACCTATACTTATACCTATAGGCATTGCACATTTACATCTCCAATCTCTACCACTCAGAACTCTACCAGAAAAGACAGCTCTAACAACTCTATCACATAACAACTCTACCGTATTAGAATTCTACAGAAATCTCTACGAGAAAATGAAAAAAAACTCTACCAGAATTAAAATAAAATTCTTCCGGATTACAAGGCTAGACGGTAACCTTGTATTCCTGTACAGTTGTATTGTAATTCCGGTAGAGTTTTATTTTAATTCTGGTACAATTTTTTTAACTTTCTGGTAGAGTTCTAATACGGTAGAGTTGTGAGTGGTAGAGATGTAAATGTGCCATAAAAATACCTATAAGACATATCATATAAGTAAACAGAAAATAGCTTTCTGTTTGGAAAATAAAGTCCTCTGAATTCCTCCGAAGTCCTCTTGTGGAGGTCAAAGTTTCGCATTATCGGAACAACGGGTTCAATGAAAATCTCAAGATACGGTAGCCATATGGCTGACGGTAGCGTTCAGCAGTGTCGGGTGAGATAACGAAAAGGAGAGACACAGCGAAAGATCCGGGCGAGTATAGGGAAAAAATTACGGGCGAAGGATTCGAGGGGTGAGGAAGTGCCGCGGGTGCTGCAAAACACGCGCAAGTTTTCGAGAGAGAGAGAGAGAGACAGGACATGAAGCAAGTTATATACAATATACACACGGAGAATACAAGTTTTATAGTCGTTGAGTCGGAAAGTCCGAGCATAAAGAATGAGTGAGTGAGTAGGTTGTCAGAGCCTTCGGGGCAGAATTGCACCATCCCGTGAGCAGTTAGACCCCCTTGGGCGAATCCGCGGCCTTATTTACCCTTCTACCGCGCGCCTCGAGCCAACTGAGCTGGGCAACAGTCAGCAGCCACCGTAGCAGCTTCACCGTACGCATTTTTTTCTTTTTCACTTTTTTTTATAGCCGTTGTACGCAAGGCGCAGTGCTGCGTACACGCTGACGATCCATGACGGTTTTATATACTTTAACTATACGATCCCTCGAAGACTTTTGAAGGAGGCTAACGATCGGCGAGCACCGCTCGCCGAATAATGGCCACGATGGCTTAACCCTATCTGTATTTTATGGTAAGGGCATCTACGTCGCGGCATAACCGGCGAATTAACATTTTGTCGGTACGCCCGAAGAGCTTTCTGTGTCAGAGCATTTTTTTTTTTTTTGGGAATATATTTATTATATTTTTATATATATTTATTATATTTTTTAATTACACTCAGTCGAGTTATCATAAAACTAGCAAAAATTCCGCTTCTAAATTTTTCATCGAAGTGTAATACTTCAATATTTACCTGATTTTCTACTTTAATCTTGTTTTTCGAATTAATTTTGATTCAAGACACCCGTTATGCTATTGGATAGCAGAGAACTTTTGCAGGAGACACGCAAGACTAATGATCAGCGACAAAACCGTAAGGCACCTCTCGGCCGAAGAGATTTTACTCTAGAATCTGCGCAATTTGCTCTCGCAAGCCTCGCCCGTCGGCTGCGCGCAGCCCGTTCGCTCTTTGCCCCTCGGACTTTCCGTTCAAACGAAAATACCACCCTTGGGTTTGACCGCTAGTCTATTCTTTTCATCCCCGCCCCTTAACCCCCGACGATGGAAAAAGAGATCGATCGGGGAATCCCCGATGTGGCCTTGGTACGTGGCATTACCAACCCTCACCGTTCATTAGACAGGCTTTCGCGTTGCCTCGGTTACCGATGACCAATCAGCCGGATTGCTTAAGAGACTGATTACACATGCATTAAATTTTTTTAAAAAGCATTAAATTCTCGAAGGTAACGGCAACAATTTTCCATTAAAAAAACCTATAAATTACTCGGATATATTACAGGTTGTAAGTCGAAAATGTTGTTTTCACATTAAAAAAATAAGAAAAAAAAGTAACGACCCAATCAAACATTTTCACACGACACTCGAAATGCTTTGATTTACGCAAGCAAAGGTCAACATTTTGCATCGGAAAAGAATACATAAAAATAAAAAAAATATCCCGTGGGATTCCAGGATACAATCGCGTCTCTCCGTGCTTGTGAGTAGCGGCATAGTAGGTAACATGTAGTTGTATACACATGCCCGAATAAACGAGCACGGGGCAAGATCAACGGATGAAAAAAAAGAAGGAAAAAAAAGTTTGCGAGAGCGTTTCATTAGGTTTGCGCAACCTTTAATTTATTTCGATTAAATCGACGTTGTACCAGCGTTCGCCTCACCTCGGCTTTTGCCTCACTCGATCCTTGCGGAATATAGTATAGGTACCCCGTACGTACCTTATAGGTATGCCCCCCCCCCTCCCCTCAACCCCGATGCCTCTGTGCTCGGAAATCGCGTGCCGTTTTCTCGGAGCGACCGCCAAAGGCGGTACGGATCGGAGGATGAAACATAAAATAATAATTACGAGCCGAATAAGAGGAAACAAAGCGTCACGAGGGGAGCGAGAGGAGGATGGACGAATCGGGGATCGCGAATCGAATATAAACGAAAAAAAAATGAAAGATCACTAAGTGAGATTTCTAAGACCTACCTCGATACTTTCGTCCCTCATGGGATATATTTATCGCTGGGTATTAAAACTTTCTCCAGTTCTCCTAGACAAAAAATAAAAAAAGGATGATTCGGAATGTATCGAAAAGATCGAAACTATCGCTGCCGATTTATTCCTTTGGTGATCGACGGTGGCGCGAGAACGCCGAATTTTGGGCGAAAACTGATATCGTAATCGCTTTCGGCCTGGACGAATTTATCGGAATATGTGAGAACATTTTTTGGGATCGACATAACGCTGAAAAAATTACTTAGCTACACTAAAAAAATATTTTCTTGCGGACTTCCAGTGAAATAAAAAAAATTAAGGACATGTGAAACGACTTAGTCGGTAACCAAAATCTGTAATGAATGCGATTCAGAGAGCGTAAACTTTTCGGGAAAAAGCAAAGCATTACCGGATGTACAATTTAATACCGCGTCCGATGATACTTCCGTTTTATCCGAAACGCCAACCGGTATTAAATGGCATTGATTCGAAAAATACATCTATCTTACACTCATATGTCACCTGGTACATCTTTCACATGGCCTTAAAATTCCACTTTCAATTCTTGCAATTCCATACCATATTGAAACAACTATGGCAAGACTCTCAAGGTGACATGTTATCGTTTCAATCCCGTGTGGAATTGTAAGAATTGAAAGTAGAATTGAAATAACAATTTTCTTTCTTTGGCAGCCCGCAAGCTAATTTTACTTGAGTCATTGATATTCTTTTTCCAGTGTACATTTATCGGCTTCTTCCATTGTCTTCATTCCAGGCAATGAAAGAAAGGACAAAAATTGTTATAAAGCGAATCCAAAGGTGTCGAAAAAAAATAAATAAAAGGGATATGTAGATTTTTTATTCCCACCCAGGCGGTTCAATGCGGAGCCTACATCGGCGCGTTTGCACGAACGATGAATGACAAATATATTCAAATTGGAGTGTGCTCTGCGTTACGGCGCGTACGTGTTGCGTCACGAGGCGCACACAGAGATCAGCGTGCCAAAGGATCGAATGAGCTGAAAGAGCGGCGGGTATACGTGAAATGCCCTGGAGCACATCCGACCTCTCATCTCGCCCGGCGTGTGTATACACCTTGATTGCCCCGGGAATCGAGATTGAATCGCGATTCTCCGCTGCAAATGGAGAAATACACTGCCACGGCTATATAGGCACTAGACACTACACTGTAGCGTGATACATTAGAAATCAAAAAGTCGAAGGGCTCCGAGAAATTAAAAAATTTATTGCACAATACCTTGAGTTGGGCACTTTCGTCATGCCATTTCGCCCAATGACATCCATCCAATTTTTTTTTATTGACTAACGTAATTCGTAGCTACAAAAAAATATAAAATGAACTCGTAGATTCATTTTGTGTGCTTAAAAAAAGGCGTAAAAATATGTCGCGTGAATCGATAAAACTCCCTGAATCCCTTAGCTGGTCCGTTTTGCCCCGCTCTCCCCTACAAATCATTTTGGTGCTATGATGTCGGTCGTCAACGAAAAATGTAATGACCCCGAAGACATCTGCGTGACATCAAATTTCATCATTGGCAAGTCTCTGGCGATGCATTGCTTCAGGAAGACAAACATTGTTCACTTGTAGAATTCTATTTTCTAAGTGAACTTTCCCGAGCGAAGTTTGTGCGATGCAGAAAGCAACCGTTACAACTTGATGAAATTTAGTGTTCGGCAGGTCAGGTCTTCAGTCATAAAATTTGGCACATTCACATCTTCACCATGCCCAGCTTTACCAGATAACAACGCGATCAGAAAACATCTCTCCCAAAACAACTCCATATTACAACTCTGTCAAAATCTCTACCAGAAAGTAAAAAAAATTATAGCGGACTTGTTATAAAACTCTACCGGAATTGAAATAAAACTCGACCGTTATGCAAGACTACCGTCTAGCCTTGTATTCCGGTAGAGTTTCATTGCAATTCCGGTAGAGTTTTATTTCCATTCCGGAAGAGTTTTATTTCCATTCCGGTAGAGTTTTATTTCCATTCCGGTAGAGTTTTATTTCAAGTCCGGTGGAGTTTTATATTTATATTTATTTTATATTTCTGGTAGAGATTATGGTAGAGTTCTAATACGATAGAGTTGTTGGAGCTGAGTTTTTTGGTACAGTTGTTATCCGTTAGAGTTGTGAGTGGTAGAGATGTAAACGTGCCTAAAATTTAACTGATTGACACATGACGAAAGAAGAGACACAGTGAGGCCGGTTAAAGCAAAAGTAGCCATATAATTTCCCTAGACTAAAGTTCATCGCAACTTTTTTCATTTCCCTCTTAACTTTCAACGGGCAAAGTTGCATAAACGAAAGGTATTTTTCGAATGCATTCTTTATCTACGATACACCGCAAGAATACAAGTTTCACGTAGACTAAAACAATCATCTTTAAGTACGGCACGAAACTATTGTAATAAAAGATTTTCATCTTACTGCAGATCTTGCTCTATTCACCGGAGTAGCACAAATCGTCATAATACGCCGCACAATGAACTCGTGCCCTATAACGTTCAGGTTCAGAGTGCGCGCGAGGGTAATCCATTCTGCATTCTGCCTTGACGTATACAACGAATTCGTTAAATTATTCGCCGACGAAAGAGTCCCAGTCACTTTTCCTTTCAACCCGGGCCCCGGCAATGCGCCTCGTCGTTTGCAAAGTCGCGACAGTGTGGTTCAACCAGACACGGCCATTACATACGTATTACCGATGTGTTGCGCTCGCTTCAGTGTAGTAACCTCGAGGAGGAGAAAAAAATTGCTGTTATTCTATCAATATTTGCACAGGCGGGAATCGAGAGTTTCGCGACGAGAAGTTTTTTCGTCGTTCGCTCGACGGTCCGCCGATGGTTCTTCGCAAAACGTTCGAGAAGCCATAAAATCCCGGACGGCATGATTTTTATAATTTTTCGGGGCTTTGATCCGTTCGGAACGCCGATTTTTGTTATTCAAACGGTAAAAAATAATTTCGTTTTTCCCGCGCGAATCGGCAACGTGCAACATTTTAAAAATAAATTAACCTCGCATCCTCCACAAAAAGTTAAGTGGGGCATCCCATATTCGGCGCGAAAAGAGTGCATTAAATTTTTAAGTCCCGGTTGCGAAACGTTAATAAGGACGTCCGACACTAGCCAATTGCATAGTTGGCAAGTCATGCTAAAATTTACGACAGCCATATATATTCTTTTAACATTTACCGTCTTTTTGTAAAACTCGGGCTGGTCCAGTAAACCAAATTTACTTCGCAACATGTTATTCCCATCCCACAGATTCTTTGATATATTATTCAGTTTTCAAGACATTCGTAATCCCAAGACGCTCTTTTCGTACAAAACTTGCCGCATGATGTCTACATTATCGTTTAAGCAATTAAATGGCATGGCATCTCAATAAAAAAACTCGGATAAAAAAGTATTCGCCTGTAGAAAAAAAAAGGATCGAGATATATAAGTCGACGAACGGATGCTGCAGTTGCCAGTGAGTGTCGCCGAAGCGGCGAGGGAAAAATTAGCTTGATATTTACCGACGCCACCAAATCAGATGTGCGACCCCTTTTTCGCGATTTTAATTGACACTCATTTAATTGCCAGCATGTGTAATAGTTTGCGAGCTAACAAGATCGGTATTAGTCAAGCTCAACGCACGTTTAATATTAGCGTACAAACTGCAGTGCCAAGCGGCGGTCTGGTCTGATCTAACTTGTGTGCTCCGCGCTAGCAGAATCGTGTATACCCCCGGTATACACGAAAGCCATAAATAACGCGCTCGGCGTAGAAAGGTTACGCAGGACGATGAACGTTTACGTGTGTGATTAAATGGCCCTCCCCCCGTGATAACTCACTCCGTTTACCGTTCGGAATTTAGTGGTATTTTTTTTAATTAAAAATGACCTGAAGTGGACAAATCGCGCGGATCTCTTTCGAGGGAGGAGCGACACGATTTTCGGGGAATCCCCCCGCGTTGTATCGCTCTCGAGGCTCGCTATAGGACATCCAGATGTAAATATCCGCTGCGAGTACCCAAATATATACTTGGAGCGATGACGATGCCGTCACTTTCTCGACTCTGAGGACACCTCGGTCGTGGTATTGAAATGAGATTAAAATGAGATTCATTATCCTTGCGCCGAATAAGAATGAAACCGCGATCTTCAATAAGGACAATGACGCATCGCGGGATATTTCGACCACACTACCCAGCACTGTTTCGGTTATGTGGATTAAATTTATCGATCCGAATATGCAATGCGAATTATTATCGATAATAATAATTAAGTATCAATTTTATTTGTTTATTTATTTATTGAGTTATTACGGGTTGGGCGAAATTACATGGGGATAGGCAGACCTATAGTAAAATTGTATAATAGCAGTTGAGTCTATTCGAAAATACAAGTATAATTTTTCGATGAATGCATATCAAAAGTACATGAAAAATTGCCAGCGATCGGAACATTTTCATCTCTACCACTCATAACTCTACCAGAAAACATCTGTCCCTAAACATCTCTACCATATTGCAAATCTACCAAAATCTCTACCACTGAAGAAAAAAACTCTCCCGGAATTGAAATAAAACTCTCCCGGAATTTTATTTCAATTCCGGGAGAGTTTTTTTCTTCAGTGGTAGAGATTTTATTAGAGTTATTATCCGATAGACTTGTTTAGACCTGGTAGAGATGTTTGGGGAGAGATGTAAATGTGCCGTCTAATTTGGAACGGTTTCCACGATACTCGGCAATCCATTATTGTCCACTATTGAGATTAATTATTAATGTTATTGATATTAATAATTACTAATATTATTGATAATTATTAACGATTTTGCATCTCGTTGCTTTCCGGAGCAAGGAATAAAAATATGTTGACACCAATCGAGTAAATTGATCCATCCTTAGGTATCGGACGAACTGACGTTGACTTTGATGAGCTAAAGCGCCCCGAGCTCTCACAAACAAAGTTACAAAACTATATTATTATTACCGAATTATCTAAGTGGGCAAACATATCGAGCTCGAACTCGTCGGCATCGACGAAACACGCCCAAGTGCCAATAATTGACATGAACATGTCAAAAAATGTGAATGATAAAAGTTACAAATATTATCTCACGATAATCACGTCATTGGGTTGAGCTGCTTTGGCGGTGTGACATAACCGATCCAGTATTACACACGGATGATGTATTAGTCATCGTAGAAAAAAAAATGCGTTGGATGCCTCGGGAGAGTTGACTTTCTCGCGCCGGTCCGTTGAAGTTTCTGTGTGCCGGTGTCTTTAAAGGACACTCAATTTAGCCCAGGGCATGATTGATTATAATCGCACGAGCGAAGTCAGAACGGACGAGAAAAATCACAGCATCCGGCGAGCATTCACACTCGCTCAATTGCAGCATGTCTTTACGAATAATTATTTCATACATTTACATGTATCATACAGAAATATGAAATCTCGGAGTAAGAACGATTGCGCAGTCCAGATTTGTCACGCCGGAAAGTATTTGAGAAATATCTGGGATATTTTTTGTCATGTAAAAAAATTGTCCCTCTCGAAAAATTAGCACATACAAAAGTCATTGAATTGTAGCAATGAATATCTTTCGATAGTTGCAAAATTGTAGGTAACAATTTTAATTCTCATATGATGTCTTCTTGAATAGTTTTTGGCAAGTGACTCGTTCCTTTTTTAAATTCATTTATTATTTTTAATTGGATTTCTTCATTCATTTGGCCACCTACGGAAGCGAGATACTGAATATATTACATATTAAATTGATAAGTATCGTGAATTTTAAAAAAAAAAAGAGGAGGAAAGAATTTTTGCCATACGCCGAGCGGAGAGTCCTCCGTGGAACTCAATAACGCTGAATCCTCGTGTGGCAACAGGATGCGATTTCTTAATGCGGTTGAACTCGATTCCTCCGCACGGCGAATAAGCTCCTTTGGCAAATATTAGAGTCATCGCGAACGCTTGTGTCTGTGGATATGGCAGATCGTTTTGCAGCCGCGCAAGCCCTCGGGGCTCGTTCAACAACCGTATAGGTGCAGACCGCTCCCTCGAGTTGTACCCGACACTGCTCGACTCTTTGAGACGTGCAGTACTCGTGAGTGAGTACACGCTCGCGCGCTTCGTTGTGCAACAACGAGACCGGTAACGTCAAAGATCATTGCCCTGCACCATCGCCAAGTGTACTTCGCCGATCTTCGATCACCTTGTGACACTTTTCCGGCCCATTAATGCTCGAAATTTTTTTTTTTTTCTAAGACGTGAAAAAACTTGTAGGCCTAATTTGTATTGAATATAAGCCCGGCAAAATTTTTGGGGCTTGGACCTTTCAGCTTAATTTTTTTTTTTACATAACTTATTAGAATGCAAGGAATGATTATTTAACTCCCCGATAAACATTGAAACATTCTTATAAGTATATACAATATAGATGAATAAAAATTGAACAGAAACGTTTTGCAACACCTATTGTCAGTCGTATGATTGTTACAATGAAAAAAAAAAACGCTTCGGGGCAGCCAAAGAATTTTTTTTTATTCCAAATTTATTTTTAATTCTTACATTTCCATGTGGTATTGAAACCACCTAAGGCAAAACTGTCAAGATGACATATTATCGTTTCCATCCCGTATGGAATTGTAAGAATTAAAAGTAGAATTGAAAAAACAATATTTTTCTTTGGCAGCCCGCAAGCGAGTTTTGCTTGAGTATTGATATTTTGTTTTCAGTGTTGCTTGTCTGTAACGCTGAAACACTGAATCGCCGAGCTTCGATTTTGTTGTGACACTTTTCCGGTTCATTGATGCTCGAAAAAAAGAAGCTGAAACAAATTGTAGACCCAAATTTTTTTATATAGACCTAGCAGGATTTCAGGGGCTTGGGCCTTTTAGCTCAGTTTTTTACATTAATGTTATTAGAATGCGAGGAATGATTATTTAAGTTTCCGGTAAACATTGAAACGTTCTTACAAAGATATACAATAATTAAAAAAGTATCTTCAAGCGAAGGTTAAAAAGGGATAATAATTGGACAGAAATATTTTGCTACACTTACTGTTGCTCGTATTATTGTCCGAGAGTCCGTAACGCTGAGACGGTGAATCGGCCGCAATAAAACCTCAGTTCTCGTCCACTTGTTGCGGGCTCGGCCGTAAAAACTGTTTAAAAAAATCTTTGGTCGACCCCTCGTGAAACGTTTAAAGCTTCGCTCGAGGCATCGAAGTCTTTCCATTCCGGGCTGTGTGGATATTATATTATGCAGTCCCTTCTAATTACCATTGTGCGGTGGTAAATACATGGGTACAGAGGAACTATACATGCCTATATAATATTGCTCGTCGAATGCGTGCCTCGACTTTTTAACTCACACAGTCTTGCAGATATTACTATGCAACACATGTGTGTTTTAAACTGCAATTTTAGTCGCGCCCACAGCATTGTATAATGCACTATCTAATTACTGCTGTCATATAATTGCACACTGTTTATGTGCACATAAGCACAGTTTTCAAGAGGGTGCTAATCCAACAAAAATATGAAATAATTTTTTTTACCCGAAAATATCGGAGCATATCATTGTCGCGTTATTCGTGCAGTGATTGACGTAAAAAAATTCGTTGTGCAAATAAATTTTTGAAATTAATCGTATGTTTACTTCGACATCGCGTGCGAAGTATGCCGAAGAAAGATTATTGTTTTTCGTGAAAGTAATTTACGTGACTGCAATTTTTTGGAATTTCATCAAATTGTAATGTCTGTTCGTGATATACGCGGCAATTTGAATATCCTACAGCAATATACGAGCTCGCTGCAAGCCGAAGTTTACGATATGCACTTTTGTGTCTGAACCCTACATGGAAACTCGGGGAAAAAGCCCCGCGGGGCATCCTCGCAAGCGTTCACACCTCGTCAAATAAATATTCCGTGAAACGCAGCAAAGAGTGTCTTTACGGTTAATCAAGATTGGCGCCAAGCTCTTGTATCGGACGATGAGAAAAGATTAATGGGCCTCAATATATTTTCCTGCAGAAATAATGATTTACGTCCGTGAAGAGATACGCATAGACAACCCAGTCTCATGTTTATCCCTGCCATTACTTGTCAGCTTATGTTTGGATGCTAAATTGCTAAGTGATGTATTGTAGGCAAACGGTCGTAAATTAGACGATCGAGCTGCTACTGTTAAATTGTCCGTTGATTTAATTATTTAGCAGTCTGTCGGAGTAATGTGAGAAGAGACATGTCCGTATCACCTCCTCGAGGAGGCAGGTATCGTTTTTAACAATTATCTGCTAAACTGATGAACTGATGTAAAGAAATTTTGTAAAGGAGGCAGCTATTGTTTTTAACAATTATCTGCTAAACTGACGAACTGATGTAAGGAAATTGTATCCATCGAAATACCCGTGTATACCCTCGCTCTCTACTATTGGGCCTTACGTATTAAACAGTGGGAGTGAAAACAAAATTAAATTAAACTAAATGTAAAAAATTAATAGCACTTTTTTAATGGAAACAATCGACACATCGCACAAATCATTAAGTCTGAGAGTCGAATTTTAAGTCGTTAGTTTCAACTTAAGATCGGTCTCGGACGTTTCCTTGAATTTCATTGAGTGCTTATCTACCTATCTTAAGTTCAAACTTAATAAGATCGAACCTCAATTGGAACTTGAGTTCGAACTTAATATCGAACTCGGACTACAATCGAATTTGAGTTCATTCCCAAGTTCGAACTTAAGATAGATCTTAATCACGAAGTGAAGTTTAGGCCAAGCTTCGATTTTAAGTTTGATCTCAAGAGCGACTGTAATTTCAAACTGTCTTAAAAATCGACCCTAAGAGTATATTACAAAAACGCGTTTCGGTCAAAATTGACGTGTGAAGTCCGAACTTACGTCGTCTTAACTTAGACGCGATATAAAAGATCCTCGTCAGGACATCGACGAAATCGAGTCGGGAAGTCTAGAGACGAAAGCTCTGCCAGTTTAGTAATCGGAGACATCGTGCAATTGTAATTTGTCTGAGTTGTCTTTACACGTTTCTAAACATTTTATGTTTCTGTATGAATGTATAGTATACATAAAATCATATATGTGTGCTAACGTCATCTGTAGTCGGGGCAAAAGAGCTCAGACTCAACGCACATAAACACGTAACACGCGTGACGATGACTCCGGGCTGTGGGTCGAAAGGCCCCGCGGGCACGAAAATTGCGAGCTAATTCGAGATACGCGAGCGCTCTCGTTGAGCGTTGAACGTTCAACGAGCTGTACGTACGGATCTATAGCCTCCCGAGGACAGTGGCCTCCCGACAATCGGTTATACTATACAGTAACGGTCGAACACGTAATTATAGTATAGTAATAGTAGTCCGATAGTCACAGTCTCGCGATTCGCTCGGATCGTCGAGTGTACTTGATTCACGGTAGATTTTTTGATTGATTAAATCCTCGCTTGAATGAATAATAATAACAATAACAATAATCATATCAATACTAATTCATAAAAAAATGATCGAATACGCTATGAAGCCTCGAGCCATAATAAAAAATTATTATTCTACGAAATGTAACCGAAGAGTCGCACATTATCATTTTTGATAAATGAACTAAAAAAAAATTGATAAAAAATGTAATAATAATAATTCAGATTAAATTTGAAAAATCCTTTTACCAACATGTGAATAGAGCGGTCGACTTATGCGCGCTTGCAGGACAGCTCCGTTCAAATTCAACTCGCGGCGCGTTTAATTGAACGCACGGTCGAATATTCCCTTCATCCGCACGCATCGCGTCACAGGTACGCGCCTTATTTCTGCAAGCCTTACATACATTATCATACATTTCGGTATACGACTCGCTATATAAAAAGAAAAAGAAGAAGCGAGCAAAAGAGATAGAGGTAGCGAAGATAAAAAAAAAATGCGGCGTAGAGTGCGGTTGCGCAATAGCGACAAGTCGCGCGGCGAGCGCATGCGCTCCGGCGATCGCCCGAGGGCCCTGGAGACCTTGCCGGCGTGCATGAGAACTGGGCCGCCGGGCCCCTGGCACGATCTCGCGCGCGGGGTCCATCGGAGCCGAATCGGATCTGCAGCGAGCACCACCAACAACGCCGCACAGCCGATCTAGACTATTTCTTCGAATCGTCTCTTGTGCGCGTGGCTGAACGCTACGGGGCTCGCTTCGCTTCTGGCCGAGCGCCAGAAAAGCGAATCTTGCGCCCGCTGACGAATGACCCGCCTGCGCAGCAGCACGCGCGCACGCGCTTGATCTCTCTGCCTCCGATCACTCGACGTCCCCTTTCCGATATCTCAGACAGAAAGGCAATTCCAATGTTACCTGTCGTGTCTCGTTTAACGACAAGTGCGCGACGTGTCGCGAGGAGATTGTTTTCTTCGAAAGCTTTTACACCAAAGCCGGGTGAAATGTTGCACAGAGGCACCGATCCAAAAAGAGGGGACTACAATGAGAGAAACGATTTGTTTGATGCGACTTAATATTTAAATTGCATTTAATAGATAAATTAGATATTAAATTTTATTTATTTTTTATTATTTTTATTTTTGTTGCTTTAAGTAAATAAAATTTCCACGTGGGACAATCAATTCGACTACTGTCATTTTGAGAGCAATAATTATAAATTTCTATTTTCATGTAATAAATAGTTTCCGGGAGTTGTCGCGCTGCGAGAGAAAGAGTACGAAAAAATTATTGAAGAAATTAGCAAAAATTGTTTAATTCGCGTATCAGGACGGTAACGTTATTTAATTAGCTCAATATCGTTTATGCATCGATTTTACAGGTGCTGGGACCGATATCTGGATGCCACGTTAATCCGGCAGTGACGATGGGTCTTCTGGTGAGCGGTAACTGCCCTCTTCTCAAAGCATTGTGTTACGTCGTCTGCCAGTGTTGCGGCGCAATCGCCGGTGCCGCCATACTGAAGGTAATTGAATTTCATATTTTTTCATCACAACCCCGTCCTTACTCGACTTTATTATTTTTCGTTTACTCTTGATTATAGTCTGTCCGAGAAAAATTAGCGACGTTCCTAAGCAATCCCACAACTTTTAAGTTGTCTCGCTGCAATATCTCTTAATTATACTTTTTCTGGTGCACTTCTCTAAAAATTGTATGTAAAAAATTTTACGATTAATTCTGAAAGATTCCGAAACGAGAGGAGCAAAAAGCTAAACTCCGTTTGGTTTCAAACATAAATAACCGAAATATATTATATTATCATAACAATAATCTTATATATATATTTTTTAGAAAACTGTAGAATTGTTTGTTTGTTTGTTAATATGTCCCAATTATTTAAGAATCCAGGACACTCAAGCCCTTATTATTCGGAGTCCCCTTAAACGACTTAATTTTCGCATTTTTTTTTTCAACTAGAGACACGCGTGGAATCAATAAAATTAATACATGATATTTCTATCATACAAAATTCCATCGCATATCCTGTAATTTCGGAGGGACGTTTTTCGTGGCATATGGATTGTCACGTCGCCGCAAGATTTTCAGTTACTTAAATTCTCTTTCTCCGCGTCCGAAGGGATGTGTCCCAAGAGCTTGAAAGAAAAAATGAAAGAAAAAAATAACTTTGCCATAATCTCTTGCTCGTTCTCACTCTCATTTGTTTCTTACCCCGAGGCAATCAACCAACACGATTCGCTCGACGAGTGATTTTTACTTTTCAATGCTGTTTCTCGCTGCCAACCCCGCAGCACCTCCGCTCGCGTACGTACACTCGAAAAAAAACTCTCGCAGTTTATATTCGGGAGAAGCGCGCGCGTGGCTGCCTCCGGGTATAGATCGACCGGATAGGCCGACCTCTTTACCATTTACCGCGGTTGTAACGTATAGGAAGAGAAGGTACCCATACAATATACTTATAACCCACATATGCGAAGGTGCAGTACAGACACGCGGCAATCGCGAAGGTTATTTCGCGGGATACCGGGACATGCTCCCACGACCCGCGGGCCTCTCTGAAATCCAGGAGGATCGCTGGCGATTGCAGACACCAATTTTTTTTTTTCCCGACTAATTTCGTTTTTTACCGTAGCCAGTAAAAAGCGAAAGAACGTTTTCAAAAGCTTTCACGCTTTCTCAAGGAAAAAACCCATTTCCAACAACAACAAAAATATTCGAATTGACAAATTTTGGAAACTGGTAATTGTGTCCCGTGTGATAAAACCCGCAGTTTCTCATTCCCATCCGAAAGTAGTAAAGAGATTGTGGTGCCTGCATGGTTAAATCTCTCGGAAATCGAGGAGGATCGCTGGCGATTGCGGACACCAAATTTTTTTCCCCGACTAATTACGTTTGTTGCTGAAGCCAGTAAAAAAACAAAACAAAGATTGCAAAAGCTTTCATGTTTTCGCAAGGAAAAAAGCTCATTTTCAACAACAACAAAAATGTTCGAATTGGCAAATTTGGGAAACTGTTAATTGTGTCTCGTGCGATTAAACCCGCAGATTCTGATTCCCGTCAGAGAGTTGCAAAAAGATTGCGTCGTCCGCATGGTTAAATCTCTCTGAAATCCAGGAGGATCGCTGGCGATTGCAAATACCAAATTTTTTTTCCCGACTCTTTACGTTTGTTGCCCAAGCCAGTAAAAAACGAAACGTAGTTTGCAAAAACTTTCATGTTTTCTCAAGGAAAAAAGCCCATTTTTAAAGAAAAAAAAAGTTCGAATTGCCAAATTGGGGGGACTGGTAATTTTGTTCCATGCGATTAAACCCACAGATTCTGATTCCCATCAGAAAGTAGCAAACAGATTGCGGTGTCCGCATGGTTAATAATTGAACGTGCAGCAGGGAGACATATATCTCTCGCGGGGATGAATGTGCGCGCCGAGGCCTTTGCCGAAGCCGCTCAATTAAAGTGTCACCGTCCAGGGTCAAGGTCCGGCGCGGCATCAGTACCGGGATTACGCCGACTGCAGACCTGTTCGGCTCGGTTATCGCAATTCGCTTCGTTCCTTCCCGTAACCTGCTCGACGACTGGCTGTCCCAATATATTGGTTTTGGCATTCGACATGGATGGGCAGTAGCAGGGAATACGATTGGCACTTGTTGATTTTTTTTCAGCTAGAGAAATGCGGGAAATGCGGGTTTTGGCATTCGATATGGATGGGCTGTAGCTAGGAATGCGATTAGCCATGGATCGCGGATAGATAGGTCACCGATAAGCAATTGTTAATTTTTGTCAGGTAGAGACATTCGTGAAATTAATATAATTCCATATCATATCCTACAATATCGGTGGACCAGTTTTCGCAGCATATGGAAAAGAATTCGACATGGATGGGCAGTAGCTAGGAATGCGATTGGCGACGGATGGCGGATAGATAGGTTACCGATGAGCAATTGTTGATTTTGTTTTCAGCTACAAACATGCGCGCCATTAATATAATTCCACATCATATGCTACAATTTCGATGGACCGGTTTTCGCAGCATATGGAATAGAATTCTACATGCATGGGTAGTAGCTTGGAATGCGATTAACAATGAATGGCGTGTCGATAGGTCACTGATGAGCAATTGTTGCATTTTTTTCAACTGGATTTTTTTTTCAGGCTGCGATACCGGATCAGCGAGCAATACATGGTCTTGGAGCGACGATGCTCGGCGAGGACGTCGCCGGTGGTCAGGGTGTCCTGGTCGAGGCTATCGTGACTTTTCTGCTCGTTCTCGTCGTCCACGCTGTGACGGATCCTAAGAGGAGCGACACCAAGGGCTGGGCACCGTTGGCCATCGGTTTGACGGTTTCCGTGGCTCACATGGCGGCTGTTCCGGTGACCGGAAGTAGCATGAATCCAGCCAGGACACTCGGTCCCGCGGTCATCCTCGGCGTTTGGCGTCATCACTGGGTGTACTGGGTCGGTCCCCTCGCCGGCAGCATCGTCGCCGGTGGACTTTACAAAATCGGCTTGCGAGCCAAGAACAAGGAAGAGGACGAAGCCTCTTACGATTTCTAACACTTTCTTCTCGCCATTGCCGCTTCCGAATGGGAGGTCGGCACCAACACACGAGATTCATTTTCCGTATCGCACGATTTTCACGATTCCGATCATTTTTGAGGTACGAGTGTCATTGGAAAAAAAAGAAGAAAAATAACAGAAATAAATAAATTTAGCCCAGACGCTTTATCCATCGGATCGATCCGACCGTCAAGTTTCTATTGGATTGATTTGTTTTTGTTTTCGATTTTTTAAATATTTTGTCAGCATTTGCCAATCTATTGAGAGATTTTGTTTGATCTCATAGATCGATGAATTGGACATTTATCGATTTATTTTTGAAAAATCGATCGAATGGGAGACTTATGGAAATTGACACGGATCGCGCGCAGAAAAAAAGACGTATCATACGCTTTTGTACAAAAAATAGAGAGTTTTTAACATTAACTGTTCGAGTTCCACAAAGATTTCTTTTTTTTTACAGCGTATCGATCATTTTTTTATCGATGCGAAGAGAAAACTTTGTCGATTCGAGCAGCATGACTTTTGATCATTCAATCGCTATATAGTTTGTAGAGTCTTCGTATTTTATAATGGCTGAAGATTGGTCGATTTCTGCAGGGCGGAACGAGTTATCTTTTAATATTTCATAGTTTTATCGCAATGACGTAGGAGAGTAGCGAAAGATCACTATAATCGAGTCGTACAAAAAGAGGGTGGAGCGAATGAAATCGCGTTATTAACGGCCAAAGGACATCTTCCATGCTTATACACAGCTTAGCTCTCCAGCTGGGTTTATCTGGGTCGCTGTTGAGACGATGTTTAACAGACTTAGTCGGTTACAAAAACTGTACATTTTTTTTCAATGTTCTTCAAAATTTGGGCTAAATGCAAATTTTTAGTGTTCTCATGTTACAGCTGAGGGGAAGCTAATAATTTGCTTTTTTTCTCAGAAAAATTTAGCACTTGTGAAAATGAATGGCTTACAGTTTTTGTTACCGACATAGCCCGGGTCGGGCGGGAAAAGAGGCTTCACGATGGCTGCGCTGGTCTGTTAACATTGTGCCGGACAGCCCCATCTGTGTTCCTTTGACCTTTGATAACGCTATGTATTGACTCGAAAATACGATTATAATCGATTATTTTCTTCGATACACTTCGTGTAGTAATTCACAAATAATACAATAGTATTTCGATTCTTCGCATAGTATCGTCAATTTTCTCATTAAGAATTGTATATATTGTATACTTGTAATTGTAGTGTTTACACATGGAAGTCTTTAAATTTGATCGTAAATAAAAAAAAGTACCGTATAATGTTTTTGTATTACACACTCTGAGTGTTGAAATTGCGATAAGTTCTCTTTTACTGTATGTGTATTAATTAAATTATGATCAATCGCATTCCTGATTTTCATTCGAACCTTATTTAGTAGCGCGCCAAAATATCTTTTGCCAAAATATCCTGGATAAAAATGTCCTCTAAAATGATCCCGATGAAAAATATTCCATGGAAAAAATCCTCACAAAAAAATAACCCGAAAGCAAATATTCTATAATAACCGCTAGAAAAATATCCCCCCAGAAAAATAATCTCATCACAGCGGGGCCCAGGCTGCTTATTTTTTCTCTTGCCTTCCAACTACTTCCTGATCATCATTCGTTATTGTAAACAAGGTGTTAAGGAGGTGTGGAAAAATTTTACAGCATCGATAAGTGCATTGAAACTAATTAATTATTTTGTAACTGATCCGCCGTCGAATACGAGCACGTGCTTCTCGAACTTTTCAAGCATCCACGTAACGATGAAAATAGATGCACGAAAATAGTCTGTATGGTTTGGTGCACCCGCGCACTTCCACCAGTTTCGTCTAGTAGCTCGTGGAAGCTTCGTCGTCGTCATCGAAACTTCATTTTTTACCTGAACTAGATAAATCCTTTAATTTCCATATCTCCGATCAGAGTCTCGTCATTGAAACACCATGTTGAGTGACAAATCGGATAACGAAATCGGTGATTACTTCCGTTCGAATCTGCTGGCCGTACGAAAAGCCGTCAGTCCCAGTGACTTCAAGAAATTCGCCGCTTTCAAGACCAACGGTGAAAGAGTCAATTTTATTCTCAATTATCCGGAAGCTCACAGTTTGCCGCTTGACGTTGAGAGAACTCACAAAAAGGATTTAGACAAGGCACTAAAGCTCAAAGATGCGGGGAATAAATTCTTCGGAATGGGACACTACTTGCGCGCTCTTGAAACTTATTCAAACGCTATTCTTCTCGCACCGAGAAAAGGTGAGGAACATTTTATTATCAAATAAATTAATAAAATAAATAATACATTTCTTTTATTTTCGTCATGGCATTATTGATGCTACGTCTATGCTAGTTTTCCAGTGGGTTAATTTAATAAGGGCATATAAGCTGCGTATAACCGTTGACTACAAGCCCTTCTGGCGTTGAGTAGTTGATATTAATCTTCAATAATTTTTCGGATCTGTAACCCTTCATGTACGGAATCGTTGTTTAATAAGGACCTATAATTTGCCAAGACGCAACCTTAGCACGAGTCGAATATCAAGTTGTTCTGTTAAAAATCGAATTTCAATTTGATTCGAATTTCAAGGTGCTGTGTTAAAAAAAATTTCTAAAAATTCACAGACATACCTTGAATTGTTGTTTTTTTTATAACGCAGAAGAAAATTTATTACGAACATCCGTGTACTTTTTGTGCCTAAAAGATGGCATGGTAGTTTGTTCTCGGCAAAAATCCATATTTGAACGGTTAATATTTCGAACAAACTTCGCGTAGCACATAAAAAAAAAGACCAGCGTTACCATCAACATTAAACATGTTTTAACACACTGTTTAACTTTAGATTCGGGGATTCTCCTCGCCAATCGTTCGGCCGCTCTCCACAACATCGGTCGTCACGATTTGGCTCTATCGGATGTCGAAGAATGTCTTCGCGTCGGTTATCCCCAAGAATTGTTGTACAAAGTCGAAGAGAGACGAGCCAGATGTTTGCTGGCGTTGGAGAATCATGCGAGAGCGATCGAAGCTTTCAGAAATACTCTGAAAGCTCTCGATCAGGCAAAAATTCCGTCGGAGCGAAAGCAAAAGATCGAATCGGACGTAAGGGTGATGCTCGCCGTTATGGACAAGGGGAATCAGACGAAAGGAAAAAAAGGAGTCAAACATCAACCCCCAGTGCGGCCTAAAAAAATTCCACAGAATGACAGTGAAACGAAGACTATTCCACAAATAAACGATGTCAATCCGTTATACCCTTCGTGCAGCAGAGCCGTTGAGATTCGAGACGAGGGCGGCGCTATCGGAAGACACGCTATCGCCACGAGAGATATAAGTCCCGGTGAATTATTGGTCGTCGAGAAACCTCACAGTGCCGTTTTACTTAGTGAATACAGGTCGGAAATAATATAAGACTTTTATGTGTTATGCGATTTTTATCGAAAGGACATTTATCGTATTCCGCTAACTAATGCATGACTTTCGAGAAACTTGCCCCTATTTTGAATATAAAATCACTAAAAGAATAATCGATTCCGATGGATTGCGATGGAAACCAAGACGGATTTCTGTAGTAATTTTTTTCAGGCGGTATTATCATTTTTACTAGATCTTTACAGCGTGTCCCCAAAGGGAGTCTTAAACAGAGCTGGCACATGCACAGAGTACTTTAACGTATCGAAGTATCAAGTACTGAGTCGGTGTCCACTATTCGGAACTTCAGCAATTACGTTCCATTAATACTCAATACGTTAGTAGAAAAAAGTATCAATGACTCAAATAAAATTCGCTTGCGGGCTGCCAAAGACAAAAATTGTTATTTCAATTCTTATAATTCCATACGGGCTTGAAACGATAACGCGTCACCTCGACAGTCGTGCCGTCGTTGTTTCAATACTATATGGAATTGTAAGGATTGAAAGTAGAATTGAAATAAAAAAAAATTCTTTGGTAGCCCACAAGAAAATATTTGTTTAGTGCAACAACTACCCAGTCAGTCCTCAGTACTTCAAGTACTTGCAACTTCCATACGTACTTCAGGTACTTGCTACTTACATATGTACTTTCAGTACTCAGGGTATTTGCCCAACTCTACTCTCAACCAGCTCTTGGCAAACACACTAAATACTTGATATACGTATTGAAGTATCAAATACAGAATCAGAGTCCTGTGCTCAAAATTTCACCAATTCAGTTCTGCCAGTACTATTGAGCACTGGCAGAACGTCAGTACTCAAGAACTATCCAGCGATCAGTACTTCAAATACTTGCTACTTCAATACGTACTTTAACTACTTAGAGTATTTGCCCAGCGCCGGTCTCAACCTTCCAATTCTGATGCTACAGCTAAGATTTTTTTAGTTAAACGCTCTGTGTTGAAATATTACACAATTCGCTCCGTTTTCACATTGTTAAAACATTTTTTGTTTCAGACTGTCGCATTGTCAAAAGTGCTTCTCGAGGAACGTAGCTCCATATCCTGCGGCCTGCGACAACTGCGACTTGGTGGCCTACTGCAGCGTTCGCTGCAGAGACGCGCATGCGAAAGTTCATGCAAGCGAGTGCGAACTCCTGGAACCTCTGTGGTTGTCAAAAGTTTCGGTCACCTGCTCGATGGCCCTGAAAACGATAACTCAATGCCCGTTCTCGAAACTCTACAAATTGAAGGAAGACATCGAAAATGGAAATTATGAGATATCGGAATCGCGACCCTACAACCCTAAAGATTATCTGGCACTTCACGGTCTAAGTATGCACAAGCGGAATTCTTTTCAAACAACTCGCGATAAATGCGATCCAAAAATCTGAATATTTTTCCTATGACGTCACTTTCGTCACAGACGAAAGTTTGAATAAATCTACGAATACGAATACGTTACTTCCGGTTTCGAAATCTCATTGTCCAACCGGATGTAACGTCATACTGCAAGTATGTCACTTCTTGTTTGAAAATCTGATTTTCCGGCCGAAAGTAACGTTCGAAAAACTGAGATTTTAAAACCGGAAGTGAGGTTTACCCAAGATGATGGCACTTCCGGTCGAAAAGTAAGTTCTTCAAACCGGAAGTGAAGTGTTTTCGGTATGACGTGAGTAAGAATCGATGGGAAAATGTACGGAAGTGCCGAAAAAATGGAGAATTTTGACTATAACACAGCTCACGGCTCACAATTTAACTTTTTCAACGAAACTGACGTCCCAGAGGAAAATTGGAAATTTTTATGTAATAATGTATTAGAAAGAAAATATCTAAAATAATAATTGTTTTGCTTATTTTTCTATGCAGTTACCCACGAAAAGGAAAGAGTCGAGGATGATTTGTTTCACAGGGCTTATATAGCTGCCTGGTTATTGAGGCTCTTGAAGAAAACCAATTATTTCCCAGAGGATGTTAAAACACCGGACGTTGGGGGGCAAGATTTAACCACCGAAGAACAATACATAGCTGGTCTTCTGCTCCACAATCTGCAACTTTTGGCATTCAACACTCACGAGGTAAACAATCCATTAAGACTACGCTTGCTTTCGCTCGGATTTTTAAAAAGTTCTTACTATTAATTTGCGATTTTCGCCCGATCTCTTCATTTAATTGTCTCACATATAAAAAATTCCGACAGATATCCGAGCTGACGCGGAAAAGAGGCCAGACTACCCTGGCAGCAGCTAAAAGTATGTTTATCGGCGGCGGCATATTTCCCACCGTAGCCCTTTTTAATCACTCTTGCAATCCAGGAATTATCAGGTAAATGAAAAAAAAGTCTTAAAAAAATTATGATAAACTATATCCTCAGATGACTTTATTGAATCTTTTTAAGATACTTCATTGGTACGTCAATGGTGGTCCGTGCTGTACGAACAATAACCGCAGGAAGCGAAATTTGCGAGAATTACGGTCCGATATTTACAACTGTCGATGAAACTGAACGCAAAAGACAATTGAGAGTGAATTACTGGTTCGATTGCGGCTGTGAAGCTTGTACCGGACATTGGCCTCTCTTGGAGAACATCGATCCAAGAATTCTAAGGTTAATTAACAATATTGTTCATCCATTAACTGCACAGCATATCCTCCAATTATTCATCTTAGAAAGAAACCATTGGATGATCATAGGTTAAAAAGCTCAGTCAAACGTTGGTAATTCAAAAACGCGATTACCGCATTATGGAAGATTTCGCGATATAGAAAACACAACGATTCAATTAACTTAATTAATTAAATACGTGATTGTTATAAATTGGAAATTAAAGTAGCGCCTATCTTCTCTTCTCTTATAATTCAGTCGCCCGTTTTGCTCCACTTGAGGCGTTGTTCTCAGAACGCAAGTGAGCTAAATTTATGAAATCTTGTAATTTATCGTAATTTATTTCCGCAGATTCAAATGCGACACAGGGCCATCGTGCGGCAATATATTACCGGTGAACATGGATTCGAACGAGTTCATGATATCGTGCAAGAAGTGCGGCAAGAGCACGAACATTTTCAAAGGCCTCAAAGCACTACAAGACACGGACGCGCTCTTCAAAGTTGCCTCAAGAAATCTCGAGGAGGACCAGTGCGATAAGGCGCTCAAAGCTTATTTGGAAATCTTAAAGCTTTTGGACGAGACACTTGCTCTGCCCATAAGAGATTATCATATTTGTCAACAGGGAGTCAGATTGTGCATGCTCACATTCGGCAACACAGCTGTGGTTTAGTTTTGTTTTTTTTTTCATCGATTAAATATAAAATTTGCATTTTCCTAATCAGATTGGCCTTATTTTGTTAAATATTTCAAGGAACAATAAATCTTTGGAGAAACGTTTCTAGAGAGTTGATTGACAGACAGATAGTTCTAGTTTCCGTTTTTTAAAGCTTCGAATTCTCTCAGTGGTCGCGCACAATTTTTCAGGTGCATCATCGACGATCTTAATCCGTCTCTTCGAAAACCCAACGAAGGCTTATCGAAAGCGATATCCAATAAGTGCGACAGGTTAAATAAATTCTCGACTATAAAAAATAAAAATTATCTCGAGATTCAAGGACATTTATACGTTACAGATTTATTTTATTTCTTAAATTCGTAAGAGTACAAAATAATTAATACAACGTAAAACAAATGTGTGTGTTGTTGTATTCATTGTTGTTTATTTATCATAAGTAATTATTATTATTTTGTTAATTTTTTTTCCTTTCACTCTGGCGTTTCGACTGAATCGAATATTTGTCCACCAACTCGAACCGTTCGATCGGTCGAGTGTTTCATCTCTATCATCATAATCTTCGTCTCCACTGTGCTCGAACTTTACTCATTTATTTCAATCGGCGTACTTAATTATGGATCAGGCGATTATTTCGCTTGTACACATTTTATCATATTACTTAATCTTGTTTTTTTTCTTCTTTCTTTAAACCCACCAATGCCGGAAATTTTTCGTTTGCGTCATACTTCGTAGCCACACACTTACTACTGTAGTCTCACATATATTTTTTCGTGTGTCATGCGCCAATAACGTGCCGTGTTGTCTTGTGTACTGTGAATTACACTCGTGTCGAATACTAACGTGAATCTGGTCATGTGCGTTCGTTACGTGTGTGAGTGTAAGTGTGTATGTTGGTGAGAAGAAAAATTTGAATATTTTTGTTTCTTTTAATCTTTCTTTCCAGCGACGATGAGCGGGTACGTTCTCTTTGCGTGTGTGGTGGTTTATATACAAATAAAACAGGTTTTCCTTTTTCTCCGGTCCGGCACGTTCAAGTTCGTCGATTTTTATTGTTCGTATCGCGTCTAGCACCTCTAACTGCAAAAAAAGATAAATTAGAGTTGGTTCTGCATTTATATTCATGAATTCAGAGAAAGAAATTTTTATGCCTTTATATAACTACAGAGGCTTCTTTTTATTATATTCATGCCCGAGCCCTTCTTGATATATATGCACTCATCAAATATATCTCCAAAATCAGATACACAGCTGAACTTAAGGCACTAGGCGTAAGAATTTGGTCCAACAAACAGGTCGATTTTTAACATTTCATTTTTTGACGCGGGTATTAGAAGTTTAAGGTCGGGCAACACAGTTGCGACAAGGCGTTATGAAGTTTGCCTTTAATGTTTATTTAAAATTAAAAATATCACTTAACGACGGACTTATTAGTAATTAACAATTTGTCATTAACAACTGACATCGTATCTCAAAATCTATTCGTCCGATTCAGTTGAAATTTTGGCCCATCCTTGATTATAACATTTTCTATCTGTAATGACCAGATTATTTTTAAAAAATGTTTACTTATTTGTTAATAACAAACGATTAAGGACGCTTGTCATTAAAAAATAAATTAATATTTTTTTAAATCATCCGGTCATTAGATAGAAAAATGTTATTATTAAGGATCTGTCAAAATTTCAACTTTTTGCAATACATTTTTCAATAAAATAAATTAAACTTCATAACACCTTGTACTAACTGTGTGTAAAAACCCGACATTGATCTTCTAATACCCGCGTTAAAAATTAATCGTGGAAAACGGTCAGACTTGCTGATTTAGAGCGTTATAACAACAAATAGGACCCCAAAATGAATGGCTGTTCGAGTATCGTCACAATAATGACTAATCAAATTTAGTACCGTCTGTCGCGGGAGTCGGAACGAGAACGACGGTCTCGGCTGCGGCTGCGGGTCAGTGATCTCCTGCGTGGAGTACGAGATCGGGATCTAAAATTTTAGAGATAAAAAATCATGTTAAATCTGCCTACTATACAGTATTTCATTTTTTTTCTCGAAAAACGATTTTACTTTGACGTGTCACGTTTGTTGGCAAATTGTTATCATTCGACAATTAGACGACTTTAAAAAAATCAATTTGACCATGTCTATACAGAAAAAATTATTTACAACGAACCTGTAATATCGACAAATATGTTTCAAAGTGACAACAAATATATCCAATCGACACAAGAAAATAAGAAATACACAAAGAAAAGAAAACAAATTGAAGTGCAAAAAATATCGAAACTCGTCAAAGTAAAACTGATAACGGTATATTATAAATAAACACAGATTTGAAAATTATCACGGGACCAATGTGATTCAATTATTAGGACATAAACTAATCCCTATTGTATCCTAAAGGGTGAATCATTAGAAAAAATCTATTTAGACAGAGACACAATATATGATGAATTATATCGATAAATATTACGAATCGTCAATATTATCACCACTAACAATGAATCAAAAGAAAGTGAAATAAAAAAATGAAACAAAAAATGTATATAAACAGAAGAAAAACAAAGAACAATGATAACCAATCAAGAACAAAGGTATCAATGCAAACAGCAGTGATCGAACGTTAAACATAGACGGTTATAGTCATATATAGTATAGAACATAATTTGCGTCAGTTCTCCGGGCAAAGGCGAATATTTTTTTTTTTTTTCGTTTGTTTCAACCAACAGCAAAAAAAAAGTGCGTTAAAAAAGCAATCGAAATTTTCATAATCGAAAAATGCACGTTTCCAAAATGTAGTCAACAAAATTTTATAGCCCTTCGCCCATGAAGAACTTGATGCACTCGATTACTATCCAATGACGATAGATAAAAAGATATAATAAAAAATCTTGGAAAATCGGTGAAATACCAGACAACTGTGAACATGTAGTGGTGGTTGGTGGTGGTGGTGGTACTTGGTACGGGTGGTGGGATGGTGTGTAGGTGGTGATCATTTTGCGCTTTGCTCGATCGAAGAGAAGTTGGGCGAGGCGGTTGCGCCTCGGTTTGTTCATTGTCAGCTAAGTATAACGTGATGGCTCGACGAAGTGGTAGTAGTACGTAGAGGTAGTAGTACGCAGTTGTCGAGAACGTTGGGGTCGGACGATTCGATCGAGGCGAGACGGAGACGAGCGGACGAGAGACACTCTGACGCGCCTTGATAGTTTTTTTTTGCATTGGCGCTTTTTTGTATTTTTTTCGACGCAGCGCAGTAGCAGTAGAAGTAGTAGAAGTAGGTAGTAGTTGTGGTATGTGCGGTTAACGCGATGCCGTCGGCACTGTCACGGACGATGAAGGATGCTCTCACGAAGAATCAGTGATGGGTGCAGATGCAGCAGCAGCGCGCAACACATACACACAAACACCACTGCTATAACGGGTGGCTCGAACGACGAACGATGCGCTCCTAGCGGCTCTCGAAAACGTTGACGAATCTCCCGAAGTAGAGGTGTGTGATTTTTGTTCTCATTGCTTTTTTTATAACGGGGACTGACGAGACAGCAACGGACTGTCGATTGTTTTTTATTTATTTATTTTTTTTTTGGACGATCGGACGAACGGTCGAACCGACTGGAGTGACGGAGACGTGGCGTTGCCCCTACCGGTTGTGGTGATCCCGAACTCGTGGTGACCGAAGGTGACTGGTTGGGAAGTTAGTGGGCAGGCAGACAGGCAGGCAATTTTTTTTTTTTTTTTGACTTTTTTGGTTTGCTCGACTCTGATTGAGATTCGGTTTTTTGTGGCTTTTTTGTTCACGGTGGCTGTAGTAGCAGTAGCAGTAGTGGTAGTAGTAGCGGGGAGACGAGCAGAGCTACGAGCTGACGATGGTAGAATCTGCAAACGTCAGTTTTACCAATATAATAATCGACTTTACCATACTCCTTGCCACTCTAGTAGTAAAGTACAGTAATTTTTTTTTTCATATTCCGTATGTGTGATTCAATTTACAATTAAATTTGTTGCAATTCACTCAATTACAAACGCGTACTTCAATTTTTTTTTTTTTTTTTTTTTTTTTTTTTTTTTTTTTTTTTTTACTAATTATCCTAGACTGCCCACTCCCTAATCCATTATCCTCCGTCAAAGAATACGGGGGCCACACTTATGCACACGATTTTTAAACTCGAGAACCTTTTTTACTTTTCATCAATTCGATTGTACGAAAAATTGTAAGTGATGAAATATCTACTGATGTATGAACGAAACATTACTAATGTCACGATCATTTATCTTGCTAAACCGTTTTCTCATTGCACATTTATTATTATTATTATTTTTATTTATTATTGCCCGTGGTAAAAAATTACGGATGAACTATTAACACGATCATTGCGATTAAACAAAAAATAAAAATACACGATCAAATAATAAATCCAGTTTCAATAAAAATGACTTTAATTCGATTATTTCGCGAGCGTATTGTAATTTCGAGCGATGGAACTGGTTGAATCTCTTTACAATGCATAGCGATTATTATTAATAATGATTCAATGACTAAACGAAAATTTCAGTCTCGTTAAAGTGAATGGCTGTCCCACCAATGAATTCGTGAAATGCACAATGCATCGGTACCGCAGACCACGAACGTTACGAGTGGCCAATCATCACGATGATTACCACTCGTTACTCGATTAGTACGATGATAATCTTTCCACTCGATAACGTTATTCGTGTATCCAAGCAAACACTATACTCTGTCCAAAATATTTCGAAAACTTTACTATTAATCTATCTACGGATAATGACTAGTGATTAACGGTCGAAACCGAACGTTTGTTATTCATCGTTACGCTTCCGACTATCTTTCTATTATTTACACAACATATTCAAAAATGACGTCATTATAGTAATTTATGGCCGGCTAATAAAAGAACTTTACTATACCATATAACGTGAACGCTTATCTGCGTGATGTACTTCGTGCAATGTTGCATTGAATATATATAGATGTATATATATATTTGTTTCAACGAGTAAACAAGCGGTACTTGTCAAAAAAGATACGTACTGTTTTTAGACGAAAACTCATGGTCGTTTCAAGGCTCTGAAAAACTCTACGAATCTATGGAAAAAATAATGTGTAGAAATAAGAAAATGAAAAAAAATTACCTGGAATAACGGGCAACCGGTGATCGCTTCGGGCTCTTCGACAGGGACCTAAAAAAAATGAAGAAAAAATTGTTGTATGTCTCTATCCGGATGATACGTGTTGACGATCATCATCGCGATCCGTTCGCTAATGCTCTTTTTGCACTTTTTTTTCGTTCTTTTTTTTCTCATCATTCCCAATCCCCCTACCCGCATCTGAAAATTCGCTCAAAAGAAAAAAAGATATAACAAAAGAAAAAAAAAAAGAAAGAGTGGGGCCTGGGTACAAAAGCGTCTTACCTCGGGTAACGACCCAAAGATTTCCTACGTGGACTGCGAGATCCGGACCTACAAATTTTTCAAAGATAACATTTCCTACGTGAGTTTTCTCTCGTGTCACGGTACGACTGTTTCGTGGAGTCTTTACGCTTTATATTGAGATAATAAAACGACGATTGTCCGCCGTCGGTTATTTTTTCAGCGCTAAATCGGTCTTACTTTTTGTTTTTAGCTTTGCCTCTTTTTGTCCTATCCTGACATGCAAACTTCGTCAATCTTATAACCGTGTAATAAACCGCTACGGATAAGTTCACACTTGAATTTCCTTTGACATGCTTTCACAAGATTTACGGGAATTGTGACCTACAGTTTTGTGAACTCATCCGCCGCTAACTGCATTGTAAAGTTTCTCTTACTTTTTCACGTACTGTCGAATGAGAAGAAAGTCTTGGGACAATTTTGAGTGAATATGCAACTCCGAAAAAAGAAAAGCACTTCATGTGGCATTGAGACTGTGGAAGTAAGAGAAATGTAAAAGGCCATTTGTAAAGGGGTATTAGAATAATATACTATGATGAGCATTCCCACGCGGTGTTTTCGTGTATGTATAATAATGTATATAAATACTAGCGACAAACGCTTGTGCATCAATATTGCAGTGTAAACAAAATGTGTACAACTCGGCGGCAACACTCTTACGCATAATTTTTCATCATCTCATTACAATACCTACTTTGACGAGCAAATTCATCTGCCATCATCGCCTGCAGACCTAACGCTGCTGCAAACATGTTCTAGAATTTTCGTTTTTTTTGTTTTGTTTTTCTTTTCGAACTTTCGGACAACACTTACCTAGAGTATCTCGGACCCGGTCTGCGTCCTCCGCCGCCACGGCGGCTTCGTCCAGAAGACATCTCGACGCGAACTCTGGTTCCGCAGCAACGACTATAACAAAAAGTACTCGTTAGATCGCTCGTTCCACAACCATTAAAAGATCGTTGTTTTCGTCCGTAAAAAGCATTCAAAATTCTATAAAATTTCCAGCTTTTCCGAGTTTTTCCCGATACTGGCCAGCCTGCAATAAGATGCTTTATGTGATAGACTTACGTTCCATCGAGTCCTCTGACTGCGTCCTCGGCGTCTCGAGGATCTTCGAATTCGACGAAGGCAAAACCGGGCGGGTTCCTCGCTACCCACACATTTCTCAACGGTCCGTATTTGCTGAACGCGCTCTCGATCTCGTGCTTGCTTGCGCTGCTGCCCAGATTGCCAACCCAGACCTTGCAGGAGAGATCCCACTCACGATATCGCGACATTGTCCGTGCCTTCAACGAAAAAAAAAAAAAATTACAACAAAAAAATTAGACAACTGATTTTTCATTCATCAAACACAATCTAGGACAATATTTTTTAACTTAAGCTTGTTTAGTTCAAAAAAAATCTCTGTACAAACGGGGGTAGAAAAATAAATTAAATATATAATCTCATAAATTGTGTAAATGTTGACCTTAGAAAACGGTGATATTTAATTTATGCCATCGACTTTGAACTTCCTTGCATATCTTGATGAATATGTATCAATTATTAGCTATATCCTACTTCATTGGCAATAAGAACTTCTTGCTATCTTGGGATTCCACATTTCATTCTAACTTTTATATATCTATGATTTTTGTCTGAACACTCATTAATTGAATCAGAATTGAGAATTTAAGAATCGTACGATAATTAATTAGTGCCATCGACTTTGACCTTCCTTGCATGTCTTGATGAATACGTAATCCATTATCTATCTATGTCCTTCTACATCAATGGCACTAATAACTTCTTGCTATCTGGGGATTTTGCATTTCATTCTAACTTTTTTATATCTATAATTTTTGTCTGAACACTCATTAATCTAATCAGAATTTAGTTTTGAATAATTAATGATTTATATGAAATCACTATTAAAAAAAAAAAAGTTGAGTCACTTGGAAGATCGAAAAACAACAATAAAACTGCTATTAACACAAAGGCAATAAATCCCTTTGATAACATTTTTTTTATACTTGGTAAAATACCTGAACTTGCTATTAAAGTTGCATAACTTTACATCCTATAAATAATAGAAAGTGACTTGCCGTTGATTGTAAATTCAGTTTGAAGATATTTTTTGTGTTCTTATTCAGATCCTGCGCAAACAGTTGTGCATCAATAGGAAAGGTTAATAGATACTCAACAATGTCCTTCAGAGCAAAAGGCAATAAAAACGATTTCACTAACAAAGACAATGAGTTCCATTAATCATAAACAATCGTCAGCTCAGAATTGATGAATCGGAACAGGACTGCATTTTCTATAAATCAATGAGCAATGAAATTCTGCATCCAATAAAAGAAAAAAAAATGGCGCCGTTATTATTTTCCCGACGCGACGAATAATCGATACACTATTATCAACCCCGAAATCTTCGAGAATATTGTTTGAAGTCCTATTTACGAAGTACGAATTACACCGTCGAAGGTTCGCAAGCTGCGGAGATTATCGGGTACTCGCGGAACGCGAGTACTTTTATGCTCGCGTCCACCGAAGATATACCTATCGCTTGCGCAAATTCATCACGCTAATTGCGCGACGACGACGAATGATGATTATAGTAAAAGTGTATACGCCGCGAGAGTTTCTTTCCGTCGCGCGAGGAGTCATTATCTTTCGTAATTTCGTCAGAAACTCATTAGCTAGCCGCGAAGGGATATACCAGACAACGGTGTCCATGTTTTTCGTTGGATACGTTCGAGTGGGGATCTGCCATTTTGCGGTGAGGCGCGAGACCTTTGCATCGAGAATAATTTTATTATTTTTTTCTTCGATAAGACGCGAAGGGAAAAGATGACGAAAATTAACGATAAGAACTCCAATGACGAAAATGTTGACGCCTACGTGCTGTTCGCTTTTTTTCTATTGTTTTCTTTCCCTAATTTTTGGTGAAAATGTTGCCCAATATAAAATTTTGAGATGGGGCGTCCTTACCCACGCCACAGAAATTGCAAATTATATTCACAAAGCTTCTACACCGTATGTCTCGACGAATAGTTCGCTAATAATAAGCACTACGCTGTTGGAAATACGTTTATACGCGTATAATTTGATAATACGTACTTTTTGGATCGTCAATGAGTAACAATATAATGTAAACTCGGATAAGGCGGCAATTGACACGTCCCACTCGGAGCACAGCACAAGTAGAAATGCAACACACAATTGTACAAGATGGCCGCAGGTACGCGTACCCTCCAGTCTCCGAGCTCCTCTCGACGAATCCCGTTACGATAAAAATCCCTTTGCGCCTGCGCCGCGGCGCCATTTTCCCTCGGTTTTACTTGATTTCACCCTCCCCACTTTTCTTCCTTCCTTCTTCGACTATACCGGAAGTCCGATTCTGCGATCCTGGCGGATGAAATGGGTGCCAAACTAATTTCATTGGGCGGCACATACAAATTTTAGACATAAATTGATTAATTTACAGTTGTACAAAATCAGTATGAAAAGGTCAACACAATGAGGATTTACTTGAAGAACTACAAAATATTTGAAGAACCAGTAATGTAGCCGGAAAATGTAGGCTGCAATTAAATAATGAGTATTGGATAAAGATTAAATAATCGGTAATGTAGACAGTAACTTTACCGGTAAAAATAGAAATCCCCAAAATTTACCGATAAATTCGAAGGTTTTTCGAGTTTAAAATGCCTTAAAGCTTTTGAACGATTCGCAGACGCTACAAATAATTATTGAGCTCTTGCTGCTAGTAGTAAAATTACGGTCAGCAAGTTCAGTAAGGTCTGAAAAACCATTTCGAAGTATACTTGTGTTCTGGTGTTGCGTTGGCAACGCTGGTTCCAAGCGTCGAATAAACATCGTCCACCATTACCGTATGCAAGAGTTTGTTGTAAGGTTCAATTACGTTGAATTTATTTAAATATTGACGAAGAACGCACAGAAATAATAGGTTTACGGTTTAAAGCTCATTCGCGAGAATAATTCCCCGTTAAAAAATGTATATCTCGATTTTCCTTTTAAGCGGATGTTTGTGGATAAAGTTACGAGGAGTGTGATGAGGGTTCATGTGTTTTCCAATTGTCGCTGTCAGCCAATACAATTTAACCTCACATTTCAGTGTCGATAGTTTTACTGAACGTACAATAAAGATATACTTAACGTTGCTCGAACTTAGATTCGGTCGGTGTTTTCGTTCTCGAGGAATATTGCAGCTAATCCATTGATGATTTTATGAAATTGCAGTGAAAAATGGCGCCCAAACGCGGAAAGGTTCAGAAGGAGGAAGTACAGGTGTCCCTGGGACCACAAGTTCGCGAAGGCGAAATCGTTTTTGGTGTTGCCCACATCTTTGCAAGCTTTAACGACACGTTCGTGCACGTCACTGATCTGTCGGGAAGGTAAGAATCTTAGATCGCTCGCTTGTAGCTGATTATGTATACGCATCTTCTACATCCCAAATCATAAGAAATGTATCTTCTCGTTTCATCATGAAATTTGGTGTTTCAGGGAAACAATTGCCCGTGTTACTGGTGGTATGAAAGTAAAGGCTGATCGTGATGAAGCTTCTCCCTATGCCGCTATGTTGGCTGCTCAGGTATACTTAACGTTTTTTTGTTTTTTAATATCCACATTATAAAATAAACTTCATGTTGCTTGAACATTTACACCGATACTCATAGAGCTTCATACTGATACACAAATTCAGATGCTCGTACAGATACGCATAGGTACTCACAGCTACTCACAGGTACTCACGGTACTCACAGCAATCGCATAGATATTGCGAGCTCGCGAAGCGCGCTAGCCAACATAATCTCCAGCATAATTATGTTTAAAGTAGCGGCCTATTTTGAAAAGCATACTCATGCATAAAATAACAATTCAGATATAAGCATCTTCAGACATGAAGCTGCTTTGTTGATTTAGGAAACTGTACCTTAGCATGTATAATTTCTTGGTGTACACATAGTACATTAACTTTACAAAATTCTCATTCATATGCCACTTAATACTATTCGTGTATTAAAATTGTTGGTGCGTTAACAGGATGTTGCAGAAAAGTGCAAGTCCCTTGGAATCACAGCTCTGCACATAAAACTGCGAGCTACCGGTGGTAACAAGACGAAAACTCCGGGACCCGGTGCCCAGTCGGCTCTCCGCGCTCTCGCTCGTTCGAGCATGAAGATTGGTCGCATCGAAGACGTCACGCCGATTCCTTCGGACTCGACTCGCAGGAAGGGCGGTCGTCGTGGACGCAGGCTATAAGCTGCTACTCTTATTTCCTGTATTAATATTAATACAGCATTTTATTTAATACTTACATTTTTCGTACCATATTAAAATTTCATCGAAATTTTTATTATATCACCGAATCCTGCGAAATATCCACATTACAGCCATGCGTTAATGTAAATAAAATCAAGTAGAAATATACCGCGCAGTATTATCGTATACTTATAACTCGAGGGATTGGTATGTGATGGAATGATCTCTAATAATCCGATCGTACTCATGTGATCGTTCTGGGAGATTAATAACAGCCATAGATCTTTGGCCGCAAATCGAGCTTTAGCGGTAAAGCATTACGAATCCTGCGACAAATAGGTTTGTCCGGGCTAATCGGAATTAAGTGAAACCGTGCAACTGCTCCAATTTACGACGAACTTCGGATCACCGAGAAATTCTGATAAGATCTTTCAAGTCGTATCGATCGCTGTCCGAGGATTCGAGGAACGAATGATCGTACGAATCACAAGTATCGATCAATTTATCACAACCATCATTTGCAGATGAGCGTCATCTGTTGGTGAGACTGCGCACCGCTCTTTCCGTTCGAGCCACTATTCTCTGCGAATTTATGGGTTCTCTACAGATAATTTCAGAAACCGACGACGCACTCGACCAATCCCAAAGCTCCGAAGAGAGCGATAAGCTCGAAAGAAAAACATCCACGAACCCTTTAGTTCTCTCCCCCACTCTTGTTTCTCGTACAGATTCCAATTTCCCTCCTTCGTTGACTAGCGTGCAGCGCCGATAATAGAGCTAGTATTTCGTGTTGCAAGGTCGCTCTCGAGGCCCTCTCTCCCGTAGCATAAGGGTGGGTCTCGCAGCTTCGTGGGAGGGGTCGTCGGCAGCAGCAGCGGCAGTCGGCAGCGGCGCACACGTCTCTCACCGACGTAAAATTCTCTGCGTGTGTTGAGAGGAAGCTCCCCGAGTGTGTAAAACTCGACGATAGAGAGAACGAGCGGGTGAGCGGTCGAGCGTACTCGTGAGAGATAAATATAACGAAGCGAAAGCGTTTAAAGCAGCCGTACAGCCGGTGCGCGATAACGACAAAAAACAACATAATCTCTGGTCTAGTACGTGCCCGGCGTTTGATCGACGATAATCGGTGCGGGGAGGGATAAAGAGTCATCGTAAAATCAACTAAAATTCGGTGGATGAATCCTCGTACGAGATAGTCCTTCCCTGGTCCCCCTCTCCTCCACATCCCCACCCCCATCTCGTTTTCCCTAAACCCGGCTCACCATAACGAGTCGATCCCCTCCTATAGTTCCTCGCTCGTCGTCGTCGCCGTCGCTGTCGTAGAGTCGTCGCGTATTCCATCGTTTCGCTTCATGGCTGCTGTGGCCGCTAAACGGGGTGGGGGAAAACAAGCCGTTTCGTCCACCTAATAATTCCTTCGACTCAACGAACATTATTATATATGAGGGAATATGTCGAGCCTAAAGATCGGTAAGGATTTTTGTTTATCTAAAATTGTGTTGTTCGTAACAATTCCTTTGATATATATGTGTACATATACATATATATATATTATATTGTTTTACACGTTTTTCTTCTTTTTCTTTTTCATTAGAGATCCTTTCGGCCCCCCCCCCCCCCTCGAATATCTGACGGGGGGATCCTTCGATTTTTGCGGCTGACGTTACTCGTTATACTGCCTGCTAATGAGAGTGTAGAGTTATATATATATTTCGTAGTTAAACGCACGCAGCACATCGGTCCACTTCGCGGTAACGCAGTAGTTGAACGCAGAGATTTTTTTTTTTATTTTTATTAAAGCGTATACGTCGTTAGCCCAAGGGCCGAGCGAAAGTGTCGAATGAACGCGCTCGGCTCCGTGCGTCACGTTTCTCGGTGACAGGCGACGTGAGGGACCGATCTGCTGCTCGGAACAAAAAAATTCTCGTAGACGTGTATATTCCTCCTAGCTTTCGCAATAAACGTACGTAGACTGTACTTTAATATTTTGTTACACTCCCTCCCGCCCCCCTCCCCCTCCCCCACCCGTTGGTCTCTTCACTTAAACAATCTTGCTTTTCCATTGAAAAGTTTAATCGTCATTCGCATATATTTCCTCCTCCTATTCGTTGGAACTGCGACGGAGTCTACGAATCGTTTAGTCTCTCCAAGAACCAAGCTTGCCTGCGTCTAGTCCCGTTTACTTATTTTTATTCATAAGACGCAGGCTTTTGTCTACTTGCATGTCCCATGTTTATTTGTACGAGGAAGTCGCAGAGAGACCGGTGTTCCAGAATTTCATTGGCAACGATGGTGCAATAATTGAATTTAATACCTGGCCGATGATGCTAATAGAGCTCGAGCCATTAGTCAACTCGGCTTAATCGCCGCTGTACCCTCATCCTTCGTTCGCAAATTCTTGTCAATGTTCGCTCTCTGGCTTTCATTGCCTTACTGGAACAGTCTGAATTGTACAATTTTTTATTCCTGAAACTACTTCGTACGCAAGACATAACTTAATAATTTGTCATTTTGTTTTTTCTCTCCCAAAGTGTTGGTAATGCACTTGCTTGCCCGACCCTTGAGAACGATGGACCCTGAGCCAAGAGATCAGAAGGTGGGCCAGCAGTAAAAAAAAAAAAACAAAAAAAAAAACGAACAAACAAAAAAAAATCATACTCAGAGAGATTGCGAAACTTATAAGTAAAGAAAAGTGAAAAAAAGAAGGATACAAATCTCTAGTGCCAAAAAGCTAAATAATGAATGCCTGCTTCGCTCACGCCGACGACACGATACAAGCAGATTTACAGATTCGTTCAAGTAGGACGTGAGCAACAAACGCTCGCGCCACTCTAAGACGTACATACCTCTGTATTTGCACATGGCAGCCATGAAGCATGGTACGTTTTACTCTCAGTATTATTATTATTATCATTATCCGCTTTTTGCTTTGAATGTAAATTTATTCGTCGCGACTGTGTTACGTCGTTCGGTTATCATCCTTTTACGTGTGTTTTTGAACGGACAGATTAAACTCCGCGGACGAGTTGTATACGAAAACATTCCGGAAGCATGGTAATTAGAATTCTATGAGATTCGATTTTTAGTAGTCATCGTGAATTGACGAAAACTTTCCGCGATCATTGTGCGTTTACGAATGAAACGGAGTAAAAAAAAAAATTGCAATTGTGTGACTGTAGTTAGCTTATTGCCAGCTCTGTAAATCTGATGATACTCGAACGATGTGTAACGAGTCAGTCGCGTAACAGAATATCTTCATTGATCTCACTGTTTCTATATAACATATATGAATATATAATTATATAAATATTTCAGGCAAGACAAGCCAGGACGACGTGTGTTACGTTGTCGCGAAATACGATTACGGAGCGCAGGGAGCGCAAGAGTTGGATCTACGCAAAAACGAGCGTTACCTATTGCTCGATGACTCCAAGCACTGGTGGCGCGTTCAGAGTGCACGTGGACAGGCCGGTTACGTCCCTAGTAACTATGTCAAGAAGGAGAAGCCGTCCCTCTTCGATAGCATCAAGAAGAAAGTTAAGAAGGGCTCCGGTTCCAAGACGCTGCCATCCGGCAATTCGCCATCCCGCGCGGTGGAGTCACCGATAATGGCGAGGCGATTGCCGGCCGATCCTAGCGAGGCGATAGGGACAGCCGTCGTTAAATACAACTATCAGGCCCAGCAGGCCGACGAATTGTCGCTGGTCAAAGGAACACGAATTTTGATACTGGAGAAGAGCAACGATGGCTGGTGGCGAGGCCAGAGCGGCACGCAGGCCGGTTGGTTTCCATCGAATTACACGCAGGAAGAGGGCGACGCCGATGACACGCTTCATACATACGCGATGGCTGAGAACGTGCTCGACATTGTCGTCGCACTTTACTCGTTTTCCTCCAACAACGATCAGGAACTGTCGTTCGAGAAGGGCGATCGTTTGGAGATTCTCGACCGTCCACCCGCCGATCCCGAATGGTACAAGGCGAGAAACGGCCAGGGTCAGATCGGCCTCGTACCGCGCAACTATCTTCAGGAGCTGAGCGAGTACCTGACGCAGCCTTATCGCGAGCGGGGAATGACGAGTAGCGAGATCGGTACCGGGGATTCGTTGGAACGAAGGCCCGATCCCGGCGATCGGCCTCATCTCGTCGGGAAACCTTGGTACTACGGGAGCATCACGCGCTCCCAGTGCGATACGCTTTTGAATCAACATGGCCATGACGGAGATTTTCTCATAAGGGACAGCGAGACCAATGTGAGTTCGCGTATCTTTGGAGGGTCGAATGGGAGGAACTTTCTTTTTTTTCCCTACGCAAAAAGGCCCTATTTCATGTCCGCAAGGCGGTGGGGTGATTTCACTTTTCCTTCCGCTAAATTACTTTTCCTCCCACTCGTCAAGAATCGGCTACTTTCCATCCCCGTTGCAGGCATAGAAATATCGCCACTTTTTAGCATAGTCAAAAAAAATAGCGTACGCCATTCGGGAGGAAGTGTATTTTCACCTCGTGTGAGTTTCTGCCCTCGCTTCGCTTGGATACCAAACTTAACACTCGGTGAGAAGATGCACTTCTCTCCCTTGTAGCATAATATACTATTCCGTCCTCCAAGACCCCGGTCACGTGTTCTAATATCATTTCGAGCAATTGATTTTAATCCGAGCTTTCTTCGAATTCTTCCAGATGGGCGACTACTCGGTCTCGTTGAAAGCGCCAGGACGCAACAAGCACTTTAGGGTTCACGTTGAGGGCGCGCTCTACTGCATCGGTCAGAGAAAGTTTCACACGCTTGATCAATTGGTCGATCATTACCAACGCGCGCCTATTTACACTAACAAACAGGGAGAGAAATTGTACCTGGTGCGTCCATTGCCGAAGGGCAATCAAAGTAGCAACGGTTGCTAGATCGATGCCGGCCGGTCGGTGGAAAAAAAACAACAAATACGCCTTTGGCGGGTTTTTAGACGAAGGAGGAATAATGAGGAATGGTTTGTAAACGCAGCCGTCTCTCGAGCGCTTTAGGAACATCGCCGAAACCCCACGGCGATCCGCCTGCCTAGTAATATCAATATCATCTCGTACGTTTATACATAACAATTAACACACGATTGAGTCAACACTCGTATACTTAGTGTTTTCGATAATTTTGGTCCATTTACCGCTAATTAATTTATTACTGTAAGTAATATCGCAATGACCCGTTGGAGCTTCCAACCCTTTAGTGAATGACGAAGTATGATGAGGATGATGATGATGATGAAAAAAAAAAACAAAAATAAACAGCGAGCATTAATGATAAAGAAAACAGCAGCATACGGATATGGAGATAGAGAAAAGAAAAGTACATAACGGCAGCTACGTGACATCCATCTAGTTGACACGAGGGCTTATCTCTTTTTTATATCAATGTAATTGTACTACAGTGACACGACTGATCATGTTATTACAATTTTAATATATAGACTACACGTATTTTAGCCTGCAACTGTAACGATCAAGTAATGATTATTATTAACGCGAGTACCGGAAGAAAAAAAAAAGAAAAAAAAACGATTATGAGGATCTCACAGATCCAAACGGTAATGAGTTGAAAAAAAAAACAACAAAGACTAAGTGTTCATTTGTGATTTTGTATTTATTAGAACGATTTTTAAGTAAATAAACCGTATTTAAGTGTGTATATTGGGATTACCCTGGCTTTCGTGTTTTCACTGCAAACATATCGCCTCACGCTGTGCCAACACAGCTCTTTGCTCTCACGATATTATTCTTTTTATTCTGCCCTTTTATTTCACGGCATCGAGACAGTGACACATCGATTTTCGATACGGCGTGCCAGACACGGTTTTTTTTTACGAGTGTTATATTATAAACGAGAGGAATACTGCTGGGACGACGTGTGGTAGGTAGGTATTAGTACGATTAGTAACAAATATTAATCTTTATTTCAACGTGTATATTATATTCATAAATAAAAGTATTACTTCAGTTATGCGAATAAAAGAGAGTCTCGAGGGGGGGGGGGGGGGGGAAAGGTCAAGGCGGGAAAAAGAGTGCTCGCATTTCGACGGGGGTAAAGGTTAAAAAATGGCACTAATTGCCAATTAAATGTCATGTAAATAAAATCGAATTCGCCCTAAACTACGTATACGTATTTTAGTGTTGCATTATTTTTTGTTCGTAAGATAGCGAGTAACAGATTGCCCAGACTCGATCATAAGAAAGGATTGTTCGAGTTTCTTGACATATTGCCGACCCCGGTGCCCACCTGCGAACAGACGAGAGACAGAGAGTAAGGATCAAGTGTTGGACTTTTTTTTTTTGAGAGGCTTCGCAAGGTGTAATACGACGACGATTCCGTAGATCGATGCGTTGAACTCACCATGAAAGGATTCGCATGGTAGGCAGAGACCGTAGGCTGCCAGGCTTTTCCCGAGAGCGGCGTCATCAGCTGACTAGATGGAATTACATCCGCGCCACCGGGCGATCCAATTCCTACCCATTGAGATTCTACGATGTTACGAAAGATTATTCAATTTTCATACTAACCAGTAATCTTCCACGGCAATATTAATCGATACCATTTTTTTCTCTTTTATTTTTTTTTTTTTTTTGCAACTTACCATTGTTCATCGAAAATTGCGTTGTTCTAAAAGGATTGGCGGAGTTGCACAGAGGGCTCTCCACCGATTGCATATTATTATTGTTCAAAAGATTTGGAGACGGCCGCCATAGATCGCCGCTGGAAAATGGATTGGCGATTACGTGCGCCGTTTGATTGTTGCTTGCCCAGATTGAATTAGATGCTGGAAAAGAAACAGTGAATACGCGTTAAGCGATGCGTTTCGCAACAATTGTCGGCACCTTGAACTTTGGCTCTCTCGTTCTCGTACCATTGGCGTTGGAGTTGTTCCTTGTGAACGGTGTACCAGGCCCGACCTTTGCAGTATCCTCTTTGAGCTGCGTCTGCTTCATCAGGGAATCCAAGTCTTTGAGCGCTGCGTATCTGTCTTCCGATGGGGCAGCGGTCACGCCGTTGTTGTAATTCGACGAATTGTAAGCTCCGAACGTTTGATTGAACGACGACGATAAGTCGGTGCCTGTAAACATCGAACGATTATTGTCTTAAATTTTTCCCGATCATGTTTTTATCGCCGAGATTTATTCGCTGCACAACAACGTTACGATCTCGCCAATTTCAGTAGCGAATTAAAGGTCGGCGAGTGCAACAAATAAACTCTTACTGTTCGCGGAGTCGAAGGCAGGATTGTTGTCGAAGTTTGCGAATGATGCTTGCGGCAAAAACGGCTGCGATAATCGCGACGTCGGTATCGCCGCCTGGAAGGGATCGGGAACTTTACTGAAATCAGCGACGAAGTCAGGCGTGAACGCGTCCACGGGCTCGGGCGGATTTTTGTTCTTTTGGCTCGGCGCTGATAGCGTCGCGAAGGTTCCTGCCTGAGGGACTCTCGGAATACTCGGCTGACTCGAGCCCGCGTTGGAAGTCTGTATCTTCTGATTGGAATTTTCATTTGCCATTGACGGATCGAGATACCATCTCTTGTGCTCGTATTTGGCGCTCATTAGATCCTTCATCTTCTGCTCGTCCTTGGTGTCCAAATTTTGTGGCAAGCTCGAATCCATCAGACCCAGCCATATCCTCTTGCAGTGCTCGTTGCCACGCTCCTTCACGAAATCGATCTCCTCCTGTGTGAAAGTTGCCATCGAAATTGATTTTACTCTGTGGGGCGGCGTCAGTCCTCTCCTGCAAATATTCAAAAAAATTAAAATGTGCAATTATACTAATAAAATGAAATTTGCTCCTAGAGAAATAACTGCGTATTACCGTTGATCTATTTACAAATTGACAATTTTAAGCTTCAAGCGCGACGTTCCGATGAGTTATCAGGGGTCCGATGGGTTCAGAGATAATGCAGACTGCGTGATGCAACGATTGAGAAATTAATTGATACCCTGAGGACTCCGGAGCTCTGCGCCCAGCCTCCATTATAGAGATACACTTGTCGAGTGCATGTGCAAAGTGAAAGGTATTAATTTCATCGCTTCGGTTTCGCATAATATTAGAAATTTTAGTGATTATTAATTCAGTGCAGATAAGTAGAAACGTGGAAGGCGAATAATTGCAGATTTTTTTTTCTTTTAATGATACGAGTACTGGTATTGCGCAGGATTTGCATCGGTCGGAGAGAGTTCAACATTGAACCTTGGATGAGCAATTTAATGGACTATAGATACGAGCAATCAGAATAATCTTCCACCTTGGCTTCAGAATTTTGCTTATACATCCGCGATAATCGGCACAAAGGTGTATGATTCACCTCCAGCCAAGGAGTGAATCAACCGAGATATTCCCGAGCGTAAAACCAAGAAATCGGTATTATATTTTCTCCACGAGAGTGCCGCGCAAGCGAGTTTCGAAACTTCTTCTATTTTCTGACCCACATTTCTACATAGATTATTCGCCGATAGTTGAGTTAGCGCTGGTGGCAAAAAAACGGCAGTACGCCTAGGATATCGCATGCACTCGAGCGAATGATCGATTAGAAGAAACAAGTATAGCGAGAGAGGCTGCGTGCCGCGAAACAGAGAGAAGGTGGGTTGATGAAGATAGTACGAAAAAAAAAACTTGCCTCGCATTGCCCGACACGAGTCTTCCCGTTATATTTCGATAAGGACACTCCGATACCGCTCGGGGTTTCGACGATAGCCGAAGCAACGGAAAAAAAAAAAAAAAAACGTACGGGTAGAGAGGAAGTGTCTCCGAGAATAATCGTGTCAGTTGACATTATCCGTGGGATAAACGACGAATTGCGTTGGAGGTAATAAAACGGGACAGCGGCACAGGATCGAAGTGTTATAACTGGGCAGACGTTTTCTGTTGGCTTCCAGGAAGTAAGAGGAGTAAAAAAATGTTACTTACAGCATACCAGAACAAGAGGTACAGACGAACGATCCAATAGTCATGTTGATGTAGGTGGGTCCTCGCTGCCGGCAGTCAAAGCACTCCTTGTTCGATGTCTGAGACACTAGTTCGCGCAATAACTTGAGATGTTTCTCGTCCTGCTTTCTCTTGGCGGACGCCATGATCAGCCGAGATACGTTGGTCTCTCCTTCCCGGGGCTCTCCGCTTTCGTGTGCTCCCGATGACGAGAGACGAGACAAACACACACACACCAGCGCGCGCCCGAGCCTCGATTCTTCCTCCTCCGGTTGCGCTCGCGGAACTGAGACTCGATCCGCGACTAACGTACGACAATGCCGTCGACGTTTCGAAAGAGCGTCCCGAAAGGCATCGCTTTTGACGTCACCACTGACACCCCCGGACTTTCCAGCAACCTCGTAGGCAGAGGACAACGAAGTAACGATAAAAAAAAATTATCTCTCGTCGACGTCACCGTTCTCTTCTTCCCCGCACGCCTCCCCGCGTAACGTGAACTGGACTAAATGGTTATTCGAAAGAAAGAAAAATTCTTTTGCCCCATTCTACTGAACGAGCGCTGCAGCTCTGCAACTTCGATACCCCCCTCTCGTAGCCCGGAAATCGTCTGCGACGTATGCGGGTATAAATAATAATGCTTGTATAGATATGGTAATTAGTAGCACGTTGCTGCACAGGCGCAGTAGCAACGGTGACAGAGGAATGCGTCTACATAGCCGACCAATCGAGTTAACCTGTAGACCGATGAGCTTTTTCATTCATAAAATCCTCTCCAGACTGTTCAATGAACTATGTACATTTTTTTTCGTAGTGACGCTGACGCCCCCTCCGCAATCTCCTCGGATGAAACGTCGAGGATTGTTTCGTGGGGTATTTCCGCTGGTACACGAAATTGATAAATGTCCGCTATGCAAGAAAGATTCGGACGTAAATTGGTTTATCGCGCAGTTCGACGATGCGACCGCGCGCATGCGCCGTGCATCGAGCAAACTGACCGTGGAGGGGGAATCGAGCGCTCGGTGGGGCGGTGAGGCCGAGAGAGGAGAGGCGGGATTGTCACCGATCAATCGTGTTCAGGTGGTCGTGTTTGTCGCTTCAGGAAAATACGTTCCCTCCGTGTTTTGTTCGGCTCAAACGAAGTTTCCACACGTAATCCGGGACAACGCGTTAAAACTCGGCTGATCACCCTCTCGACGATAATCGTTTCATTCGCTTTATGTGAATACAACCGTCGAGTTCATAAGCAGGAAGGTAAAAACCCAACGCCAAGATGACCGTCATCACTAAAGCGATCGGCGAAAAGAAGCCCGCTGATAAAATGGAGCAGCCATTGGTTGTCGGCGATATTCCAGCGGTCAGTATAAATGTCATTTGCACAACATTTACATGCACAATCGTCTCTTTCCGCACCAGCCCATGACTTGCGGACCTCGATCTTCGCACACCTCCTCATTTCGACCCAAATGCTCGACGTTCGCGACGCGAAGGGTAGACAATTTTTTTTCTTTCTTTTTCTCTGGAACAGTCTATATTTTAATCGCATCGAAATGGGCCCGAGCATGACGTACGCGACGATTTGATGCCGGAAATAATCATCTCGTCTCATAGACACGCTATTTCGCGGCTTAATAAACTAATAACAGTATTCACGACTTCACGTTCGTACTTCGTGGCGAATTAACGGTGTTTGTACGCCGACTGCGGGTTACCGTAACGGATATTTTGTCTCTTGCTTTATATATATATATACACCGAGATATATATATATATATGCCGAGAGCGAGACACAATAGGTGTACCGAAGAAATTGGAGTAACTCGGTGCTAAAGCATTACGCATAACGGGGCGTTGTTTTGATAAACCGCACGCGTCTGTGCACACATCGCGTCCTTCTCTCGTCTCTGTTTATTCTCGGACGTTGCGGTCGTTGCGAAAACCATACGAGATAGGGAACTCGCGTTATTGCGACGATCTGTCCGGCGACATACCACGAACGACGCACGTCGTTACGCACACGTACTGATAATGACAAAAAATACTTCCTTAAATTTTTTTTTAATTCCCTAAACGCATAAACGCCATAGAATTTTCCCCGATTTTTAAATAATATTTTTTCGTCGATGTTGACGCGCAGGGACTGATTTGTGACGAATTTCTTGAATTTTTGCAGGTCGATGCGACCGGCGATCCGGAGGCTCAGAATCCGCCGCCGAACCGCGGCTACGAGTACTTGAACGGAAGGGCGAAGGATCAAGTATTTATACTTCGAAGACCAAATATTCGGGCGAACTCCTTGACTCTGTACTGCCTTCTCTTCACCGCTATACTGGGAATGAGCATCGGTGTTATCGGTGGACTCTACATATACAGGCATTACGCCCGCGATCAGATGCACAGATTCCGCACCGGATGGTACAGCATTCCTTACGAAGGAGCAAACAGATCGCCGATCGACAGAGACGGTCTTCTCGCCGGATCTCAGCCTTACGCGGATCACTTCAAGGCTCATAGTCTCTCGGCTGACAAGGGTATCGATCTTGCTCTGGACAACTTCTTCAAGGAACGCTTCGAGATCGATCTCGAGAACGAGCACTACGAGGAGATAGACGTGCCGGACTTCAGAGGCGGTCGTCAGGGTCGTTTCATTCACGACTTCAACAACGTTAGTACTGAAACAGAAAAAAATATATATATTGAAACGTTTCGTAAATTCGAGCGACCCTGAGAGAGCGCTCCTCGAATATTATCGGAGGCGTCGAGTCGGGTATAGAATGAATTCCAAAATTGTGATTGTTAAATTATCGCTGTGTGAGTAAACACAAATAAAGTGCTGGAGGTAAGTTCGCGCACTGGGCTTCACTTTGGACAATCTGGAAAGGAATATTGGATGAATTTGTTAGAAGACAATTGAGTTAAGAAATTTCGAAAAATTCTCGGATTTTTTCAAGTTAATTCAATTTACCTGGGTTTAGTAGGGATCACTCTAGACCTTACGGACGAGTGCTTTACCTTTCATGCCAGCCACTCTGTTGAGTCAAGAAATTTAACGCTGCCCCTTGAGAAGCGGCGGCCAAAAGGAATTTGGAAATGATTTTACTAATTATTTAATTCAGGATTTGACTGGATGGGAGAAAAATATGAATATTAGGAGTTGGGTTCGGAAGGAAGTCAGGCTCGACGGATTTAACAATATATTACAATTTTTCACTTCTTCCTGCTGCCGGTAACGAGGGAACCGCAGGTCGTCCCATTACAATATATATCGAACCTTTTTGAAAAGAAGCTGAAAAAAAATGTACCGTATGTTCTAAGATCATCGATTACCCATTATGGTTAACTGGGAATTTGTTCGCCATTTCAGAATCTCACCGGTATCATCGACATCGACGGACACTGCTGCTTCGTGATGCCACTCAATCGCCAGCGAGTCCTTCCGCCCAAGAGCATGTACGATCTTCTCAACAAAATGTACAACGGCTATTACGAGGTCAACACCGAAGTTGTGAGGGAAACTATGCGAGCAATATTCCCACCGATCAACGATCGATCCAGCGTGGGAGTTTATATCGGCAAGGAGTGCAAACACATGCCGATTTATCGGTTGGAGAAAGTTAATTACACAGGTGAGTTGCCCAGCAATAGACCAGCTTTTGGCGTGTCACCCTCGAGGAAAATGAATTGAAATTTGATTTTTTTTTGTGAACAGGTATCGAGAAACGTAGCGTTTCGGACGGAGTCTACGGACAATTTGCAGGGGAGAATATCGTCGAGTTGCACATTCGCAACTTCGACGATGTGATCAATGAAAAGTAAGATTAGATCGTACCAGGTGGAGATCAGGCGGAGATCCACAAAAGAAGAGAAAAATCCCACTCCCCCCAAAAAAAATCTTCAATTCCTATCTTTCTGTACCCCGAAAGATTTGGTAGACGCACTAGCACATTCTCGTGCTAATCATGAGATTGTAATATGCTCCCTTCCCCCTTTCTCGCAAAACCAATCGAGATTAAGCTCGAATCTATTTATCACGCGTCTGATACGTATTCCGGATTCGAGAGGCAGTGTCGGTGAATCGTTGGAGACAACACAGTGAAAGGCCCTTTAGCGCATTTGAAGCGACTACTGTGAATGGAAAGGACACTACTGGCACTTGGAGCGATAAGATAATGGTCCCGTTGACGCGGTTCGGCTAGCTGCAAGGATAAACCAGTTGCATTTAAAAAAACATAACATCTGACGTTTCGAGTCAATTGGCGACTTTTAATGTCTTGCAATCTGCGATAACATTCGCGAGATTTTACGTAATTTTTGTACTGTCAGGATAACAAAGTGTTGGAATAAAAAATATTAGCGACGATCTCCTGAGCGTCCGATGATGATCAAGGGAAGTGAGGGTGCGGCTTGAGAAATAATATTTTAATTCAGGAGCGAACACATTTTTTTTCGTCAATCGATTGATTTACTTGATAGAAGATGTTTTCTTTTTTTGCGAGAGAATTATCTTTTGGACTTTTATGAATTTATCGTGAATTTTGATTTACGATGCCCTCTTTCTCGTCGCTACGAATTTGTATATATTGCATCATGAGATTTATGAATACACGCGATGTGATCGATCGATTAACTATCATCCGTTTTGTATACACGATACCGATTTGTAGTGCGGGTGTTGGGACGGGAAATATCGAAAGTGCCAACGCGTTTGATTAAACGGGAAGGGGGGAAACGGAAGGAGCGATAGATTCACCGTGTAACATCCTGTGCGTCGGACGTAAAGATAACGGCTGGAAATCAGGAAGAAGAACGCGAGTCCGGAAAGCGACGCGATAACAGAAAATAAATGTCTATAGACTCTGATACTCCATCTGTCTTGCTCACCAAAGCCCCCATATCGAAATATTACAAATATAACGTATATTATATAAATATTATAGAAACTGTTTTCAGGCGATGTTAAATGGATATTATAAACCAGGTGAAAGTAATTATGACAAAAAAAAGTTCATGTGGGTGTAAAAGTGCGTGAGCGCGAGATGGTAAAAATATATCAATTGTATTAATAATATCACGGGTGTTCCCTGTAAACAATAACATAATTAATCGTGGTAATCGAAACGAGTCGCTCCGAATGTGCGAAATCGTCCGACAATCTTATATTAATTGGAATTTATTTTGGGCAAGTCTTTTCACATAAAGTATCGAAGAAAATTCGTGGCAATTATCGGGGAGGTATCGATTTGTTAGTTTTTAAGTCATCAAAAGACTGGATACGAAGATTTTCTTTTCGTTTTTCTTCGAATTTTTTTATTAACAATATTAACGTATGCATTCGAGTGCTCGTTCGATTCCACGTAATTGCCCCTTGCGTATCTGCGAGACCCTCAAAGTTCCCCGTTAGCGTCAATTGAAAATTACCGTTTCTATTGTCCAACAATATTCGTTAATTATTTTACAATAATATAATGTCGAAATGTTGTGTAAATCCGCAATGTAAGAACAAATAAACGATACGTAAATGTATGCGGTGTTCTTTTTCTGATGTCTTCGTCGCCGACCGGCTAACGAGTTCACAATATCGTGCGTTCGAGGGATTAACGAAGGTAATAAAACATTGTTCGGAGAGCAAGTGACCTTAAGTGTCAAGTGACGGTCGTGTGCGTCACATCAATTATCGCCTTTTGCCTGAGGGTGTACAACTTCTTTACCCATTTGTCGAAACGTCCTTCATGATCCATCATTAGCTGTAAATAAAATTGCAATTCAATACATCAATCTCTCACTTGTATCGTGTTGACAATCGTTGAAAAAATTATGAAGTGACAACAAATTTCCATCCGTCTTACTCAATGGATTATCGATTACTAATTGACAATCCTATTCTTCTACAAAATGTTATCGGAGAAAGTATTGATTACCGATGTGTGAAATATGCTTTCCACGACATTGCTGGGAGTTCTAACGGCCGGAGCTTGAATAGTTTCGGCTGAAACGTCGATTACCACATTCCTAAATTTGCTATCTTTGGTAGATGCCGACGAGGTGAACGGCTTCGGAGCGAAGCTCTCCGAGTTTATCTCTTCGAGAACGCTTTCCTTTATCCTCGGCTCGATGGAGAATTCGTCTGAAACGAGAAACGGAGTAATTAAACGAACTACAGAAATTTCATTATCACAATTGTTATTTACCTTTGGAAAAAAGACCAAGATTTTTTTCGTTTATGGGCTTGGCGCTGGATTGAGCGCTGCTTGATCTGCTGGTGGACTTTTCTCTGGAAGGCGATCTTCCCTTTCGCTTGCTTCTCTCAGGAGACAGAGATTTTGACTTCTTAGACCGATATCTACGCTTGTCCTTGTCCCTGGAATTTCCTCTTGACGACTTGTAGCTCTTCGAAGCTTTGTCCCTGTCTCTGCTTTTGGATCGCGAACGGCGATGCCTCTTTGATTTTGAATGCTTCGACGAGCGCTTTTTGTAAGAGGAACTGTCGCTGGATTCCGAACTGCTCGACCTGAGAGGCAAAATTGTTATGACAAAAACAAGTCAACCATTTATGAGTTTGAGTTGATTCGAGTCCATTTTTAGGTGCGTTCTTGAATGCACTTCTACTCTGTTCGGCTAAAT